>CM035153.1:167885123-168582963 GCA_020205615.1 Panax quinquefolius | reverse complement strand
AATTATTGATTCTTACGTAGTAGGCACTACTCAATAATGGTTACAGAATTATCAAAGATTTTATCGAGTTAATAATTGGCCGCTGATATTTTATATTATTGCATTGTTTCAATAATTGTCATTACACAAAGATCTTTCATTATCGGCAATAATTCATATTATCCTAATAATATTATTAGATAACATTATTGGCAATGTCTAGAAAGTTCTGTCTTAAGGAGAGGTTTGTCATCTAATCATGCCAAGAAGAAGAAATTCTTATCGAAAGCCCTCTTCCTTTGAACCTACCGTCATTAATATCAGGATTCTGTAATATTATTTGTGAATAATTAATTATTGATTTATATGATGAGGAAAATATTGATTTTATGTGGATATAGATGGAGAAATTTTTAAAATGACAATTGTAGAAAATTAATATTTTATCTTTTTCTCTCGATAAAATAATTCATTTAAATATATTATTTTAATAATATATTAACTGTGATATTTTTACAATGAATGTGGATATATGAGTATATGAGGAGGAAGAGTATTTTGTGGCATTAAATGTTTAATACATGTTTGTGTGTGTCAGTATGACACAATTATCGAATCAAATTTGATTATAAATTTTAAAATCACCTGCTTGTGGATTTCTACCAATTTCTATTTGGAATTTGGAAAACTTTCTTCTGCAAAGTTGTAGAGAATTGAATTTCCTATAAAAAAATCATGAGATCTGAATTTTCTGATGAAAGGGCTATTTATTATGAATTATCAAGAAGTCCAAGTTCCAAATAATTAATTTTGGGAGTTTTAGTTAATTATTTTGAGAAAAACGTTTTTGCAACTAAGTTGGCCTCACATGTGATTCAAATGGGCTGAGATCAGTTGTCTATGGTGGGCTAAAGAAAATCTGAAAATATATTAATATTATATTCAATTTTCTTCGCTTTGCGTTCTAAGATTTTCCTATAAATAGGGTGCTTAGTTAGAATCGAAAATCACACTGTAAAACCCAAGTTTTCTCTATTTCTCTCGATATTTTGAGCGTATTCTTGTGAGTATTTTGAGTATACTTTGAGTATTGCTAGACGCTGGCAGTTCCCTTCAAAGACTATACCCGATTCTAGCTAAGAAGACCGATCTTCGGAGGTAAGTGATATTATTTTTTTTGTAATGATATTATTTCTTCAATATCATTATGTCGAAATGTTGATCCGAAGTTTTATCAAATTTGGAACTTTTTCGCATGCTCGGGTTACTTATTCACGCAGTTACTATTCACGAAGTTACTTATTATTCATGAAAGTTACTATTCACGAAGTTACTATTCACGAGTACTATTCAAGAAGTCATAAGATGTTTTGTGGAATTTCTATCTTTTGCGCTCTGAGTTACTTATTCACGATATCAGACTATTCACGATACTGCACTATTCACGATACTTGCATTATTCAATTTAAAAATGAAAATTTCTTCTTTCGTCTAAAATATCTATTCGGATACTAACTCGATCAGATCCATGTTTCGATCATTCTCGAATTTTATACCACTATAATTATTTTTGAGGTATTTTTTAAGCGTGATAAACCAAGTACGAATCCTTAATCCTTAATCCTCATCATTTTGTTTCACCGATTCGCTTTTTAAAATATTTTTCATCATCCTCGCCTTAAATGATGATATTATTGAATATCTTCGCCTGTAAGGCAAAGATGAATGATTATCGATGAATATCTTCGCCTTTTTAAAGCAAAGAGATGAACAGTGTTTAAACGAATACGACCGACCGAGGAATATCTTTCGCCTTTTAAAGTAAAGATGAACAGTGTTGAGATGAATATGACCGATTGATGAATATCTTCGGCTCAGAGTGCAAAGATGAATATTTGATTCAGATGAATATCGATTGATGTTACAGTGGATAAAATATTGATGATGGACCGTTAAATTCATAGATTATAGTAGATTTCATTCTCTACGAACTCTTCTATGAATTATTATTTCACGCGAATATTGATCCGAAACTTGTTTATTCATCAGATTCTATCGATTTTTTCCGTCAAGACTAACGATAATTTGTCAGATATTATCTTAGTCATAATATTCTTTACCGGGCTAGTTGAGCTCACCCTTTCCTCATTGTTCCATTTTCTTCCTCATGAGGCCAGTAATGTAAATGGAAGTACTAGCTGGGTATGGAATGAAGATTCTAGAGAGAGTTGTTTAGTAGTCCTCACCATTTTGTAAAATAATGAATCAATAATGTGATGAGGATTTATTTGAGTATAGATATTGTCTGAAGATAATATTTGTATTCAAACTCACAGCTTTTACCGTTGTAATAATAAAGTCAGAGTTGCTTCGTACTACGTATTTGGCGACTCGTAATGGGTGTTGTGGTATACCTATTTTGGGGCGCCACACTAGCCAATCGGGAGGCCTCAAGGCCTTGGTCATCTCTTGTGATCGAGTTCTAGCGTAGGTGTCTTCTACTGCTTCCCACCCACGACTGCACTCTCTTCTCTGTCAGAAAACTAGCTTACGCTTAGCTTTTCCCACCGCCTTCTACCGAGAATCTTCGTTGAACGCTTGACGTCAGGTCATGTGAACACTTATCAGAGGTCCCAAACGATCTTCGCGTACACTCGTGGTGCCGATTCAATCGATGTACCATCTACCGCTATTCGTGTGTAGGTGTTCTACTCTTCACCATGAATATCGACGAGAACAAACACAACAGATTGAAAATACTCAGGACACTAGTAACTCAAATTTCCTCTAATACCAATGTTAACGCCTAAGATCTAATCTGACGTCCCAATCACATAAAACGCCTCGATCCCGCACAAGAACACGATAAACACCACAAGCTCGATGGCCGACCACGGGATACCAAAGCGAGAGTCAAGATACGTGTTCACAAGGTTAACAAACGGAGGATGAATGTCTAGTGTATCGAGAGATAATAATCTTCAAAAGCAGTGATATGTGAAATATGAATGTATGAGAACGCACTGCTTGCAGAAGACTTCGTTGATAGCCGATACTCTCTTTTCGCCTTTGCCATCATGCCACCCACTACCTCCGACATGACCTCGTGATCTCGATGGGTCCTCCCGCCATCATCATAGCCTACTCACTACCTTTAACATCATTATGCCACTACCATTATATTTCCATCCACATTAATGTACTATGGCAGGTCTTACCAATCACATGCTTTTTTCATCATTACAAGTCAAAGTAATAGATATTAAATGATATGATGGTTAATCCAACGAATCAATTCTTTATTTTATATGATTAAATAAGTAATAATACTTGCGCCAAATGACTTTTCACAAGTTAAATAACGATTACCAACGAATTAATTTAATAAGAAGTTCAACTTACTCTACCAAAATGAGTAAATACGGCGACCCAACATGATATTAAACAATGCCCTAATCGAATTGGCCCTTTCGTTGCCTTAAATTCCTAAGCTTATGCAATTAATATTCACAAAAAATGAGGGTGAATCTTTAGCAGCTTGGAATCCATAATTTATAGCAATTCATATACTCCCTCCCTCCCTCCTTAAAAAGCTGGAGTCAAATTGTTCATTTTTATAATTTAAATATATTATATATTTTCTTTTAAATATAAATGCAAGAACTATTATCATAAAAAATTATATCGAATTTAATACTCTTTCCAATTTTTAGAGTTTAAAAATATAAATAATTTTAAATTATAAAAAAAAATCAATATAAGTCAGAGTGAGGGAGTAGTATTTAATTTGGTGGAGTGATGATGGGGATATAGTTTTGTTCTTGACGAGGTTCTGCGGTTGAGCTTTTTTTTTTTTTACTTCATCATAGAGTATAAGAATTACCCAGAGAAAAATAGCCATTATTGTTTGGTCATATGATATGATAATAGTTCTCTGTCAATTTCATTAAGCTTATTCGTTTATTTTATTCAGAACCAAGAATGAGAGTGGAGTGAAAATGACTAGAAGTAGACCAGCCGTTGTTGTTCATAGAGTACTGTAGGTCCACCAAATACAGAAATTGTACTCCACAAGCCTTTATCACCCCAGATTATGTTGTGGTGGTTTTAGTATTCAACACCTTTCAAGGTTGGCCTCAAATACATTATCACCTCTCTCTTTTTCTTTCCCCTCAAAATTTCACAAGTATTTTTTAATAAGTAAAATATACTGACACTCAGTGTCCGTGTAGATAATTATAATAACACTCATAATCCCTTTAATTTTTTAAATAACAAATTGCACTTTCTACCTAAAATACGTAATATTCACTATCCCTAATGTAGACCGATAATATAAATAGTTAATCACGGGCCAAACCATATTAATCGAAACCAAATTATTTAGTAACCATTTTATTTATTCAAGTTTATTAAAGTTTGAACTCAGTATTTTAAAAACAAATATAGTTAATTATCTGCTAACCATTTTTCAACTCATATTCTATTCAATCACTCCTCTCTCTATCAAGAACTACACCAAACACGATTATTTTTTTTTTTTGTGGGTGGGGTAGAGAGCGATATATACATAATCGCTAATATTAATTTATTTTTATAGAGTGGTGGGGTGAAGGTGAGGTGAGGTGAGGTAGGTGGGTAGGGAAGGATGGGGATACATAATCGCTTAATATCATTTTTTTCGAGAGGAGGTTGGGTGGGTGTGGTAGGTGGTGGTGGTGGTGGGGTGGGGTGGATAGGTAGGTGGGGTGTGGGAGTGTGGGGTAGGGGGAGAGTGGGGTTGAGTGGGGTACATAATCGCTTAATATCATTTTTTGGACTTTGAGTGTTGGGAGGGTGGGTGGGTAGGTAGGGGGTGGGGTGGTGGTGGGTTGTGGGGGGGGGTGGGGGGGGGAGGTGAGTAGGTGGGATGGGGTGGAGGTAGGTGTAGGTGTAGAAGTGTAAGGTGGGGTGGGGGACCAAATTTTTAAATAAAAGGAATTTCTTTTATTTATTATTTCAAATAAGAAGGGTTGATTTGATTAATGTGATAGTTATGTTAAATATGCAAATATTTCAAAATAAGAAGTGGTTATAAAATATTCATTGTTGTTAATATTCGTTTGTATGCTAATATTCAGATCATTTTGAATATTCGTATGAATACCTTGCCAAATGTATGTACCCCATAACTGAAAAGCGATTTGACGAGGAAAACGACAATATAAGTTTCTAAGTTAAAAATAACTGCAGAATATACTAATTAAGATCGCTTAATACCTTATGGTTAAAATACAAGAATACGCGTTATCAGACAAGAAAGAAGACACCAGATCGCATTCAAGATTGTTGAATTATCGATCCTTACGTAAGAAGGCAAAGACTACTCAATAATTTTCACGTTAGCCATCGCTCAATATTTTATTTTATCGATTCAATAATTGTTATATTGATATTTTATATTATTATTATCATTTCAATAATCACATCGCACAAGATTTCCCATTATCGATCAATAATTCATATTATTCAATAATATTATTAGATAACATTATTGGCAAATGCCTAGAAAGTTCTCCGCAAGGAGGTTTGGTCACCTAATCAAGGCTACCAAGAAGAAGAGAGATCCTTATTGGAAAGCCCTCTTTCCTTAAAATGTTCTTCATTATAAATGCGATTCAGAATATTATTCATGAATAATTAATTATCGATTCATACGATAAGGAAATATTTATTTTATATGAATATAAATGATGGATTTATTTATGTATTATTAATGAAGGAATTAATGTTTGAGATGTTTTATTTTGCCTTGATTGGATGTATTAAAAGATCAAATCGTAATTATTATATAAACTTTATTGTGTGAGTTATAATATTTAATCCGACCGCTGGATCGTTGTAATTTTTGGATATGTTATACATATATAAGTTGAGTATATGTCTACAAATTTTGAACCGTTAAAATGAAATCGAATGATTTGTTATAAATTTTAAGAGGTGTCCGATTCGTGAAAGTAGGGTTATAATTGATTTTGTGGAAAATTCGAGAATTGAGTGGGCCCCACTTGTGGTTGGTGAAAAAAATGTCTTTGAATTTTATTTCAAATGTGGTGGGTGGCAATAGTAGAGTAAAAGCCATCGTGTAGAAGTCAAGTCCGCTTTACGGCTAACATTTTCCTATAAATAGAGGGCTAAGTTAGAATTGAAAATCACACCGTAAACAAAGTTTTCTTCTTTCTCTATATTATCGAGCGAGATTTTGTGAGTATTTAGATACTTTGAGAGTTATTGCTCAAGACAAAGTTTCATTCAAAGATCACTTTCACCTTTCCTTCCAAGACCGATTCTTGAGGTAAGGGATATTATTTTTTTTTTCAGAATGATATTATTTCTTCAATATCATTATCTTTGAAATGTCGATCCGATGTTTTTATCAAATTTGGAACTTTTTCACGCTCGGGGTTACTTATTCATGAAGTTACTATTCACGAAGTTACTATTCATGAAAGTTACTATTCACGAAGCTTACTATTCACGAGTACTATTCACGTAAGCGTGAAAATGTTTTTTTTTTGTGGAATTTCTATCTTTTGCGTCTGAGTTACTATTCACGATACTGCAAGACTATTCACGATACTAAGACTATTCACGATATTTATTACACTATTCAATCAAAAATAAAATTTTTCTTTTCATCCAAAACATCTATTCCGATATACTAGCTTTTATCAGATCCATGTTTTGATCATTCTCGAATTTTACACCACTACGATTATTTTTGAGGTATTGTTGGACACGGATAAAACAAAGTATTTAATCATTAATTTTAATCCTTGCCATTTTGTTTCACCGGATTCGTTTCTTTAAAAATATTTTTCATCATCCTCGCCTTAAATGATGATATTATTGAATATCTTTGGCAGAAGGTAAAAAGATGAATGATTTTCAAGAATATCTTTGGCCCAGAAGTAAAAGATGAATGTGTTTAAACGAATACGACCGATCGATGAATATCTTTGGCCTTTAGTGCAAAGATGAACAGTGTCGAGATGAACATGAATACTTAATCGATTGATGAATATCTTCTACCAGAGTGCAAAAAGATGAATATTTGATTCGAGATGAATATCGATTGATGTTACAGGATAAAATATCGATGATGGATCCGTTAAATTCATAGATTATAGTAGATTTCATTCTACGTAACTCTTCTATGAATTATTATTTCATTGCGAATATTGATCCTAAAACTTGTTGGCCTATCAGATTCTATCGATTTTTCCCTCGCTTGGAGACTAACGATAATTTGTTGTATATTATCTTAGTCATAGTATTCTTTACCGGGCTAATTGAGCTCACCCCTTTTCCTCATTGTTCCATTTTTCTTCTCGTGAGGCGAGAATGTAGCGAGTACTAGTGCAATGGGTATGGAATGAAGGTTTTAGAAAGGATTGTTTAGTAGTCCTCACCATTTTGTAAAATAATGTATCAATAAATGTGATGGGGATTTATTTGAGTATAGATATTGTCTGTAAGATAATATTCAGATTTAAACTCACAGCTTTTGTTGTAATAATAAAGTTGTAGTTGTTTTCATGCATCATGTATTTGGCTTACTTCGTAATGGGTGTGGTGTATACCTATTTTGGGGGCGCCACAGGTTGGTATCGTAGCTTAGGATACGATCTCCCGAGATCGTGAATAGAACTAGGAGTGGAGAGACGAGTAAATCCTTCGCTAGTGTGTCCTACCTAAGCTTATTTGTTAGTTGTCAAGATATAGGGATATTATGTGATATATCGATTTCCTTAATTAACCCTTGTTTTATGACATGATTTGAGAATGTCGACTCGAGAATATTAACAAATGGAGTAAATGAGACCGTGGAGATGCTCAGACTTACCAACGAGGAGAACGTGCAATAGTCGGCAATGTTCCTCCCGCGGAACAACACCAACGAGCGCGATGATGAATGAGGGATGTTTAGAAGTTTTTCGCAGCTCATGCAAAATCGCATTTAGGAGACTCGTGTTCAAAATACGTGGAGGAAATGATAGCAATTCACTTCAAGTTGTCACAAATGCAAGCAGCTTCAAAGAGTCAGGGACCACCGAATTTAAGGAAAGCCGATCCGATCACGGCGGAAACACGGGTCAAGCAAATTACCAAGATATTCGATGTCTCGGATGCACGGAGGAACAGAAGGTTCCATTCGCCACCTTTATGTTCCGTGGCGAGGCAGACATCGGGGAATCAGTGAAGCGTACTCCATCCACCGCACTCAAAGACGTGTCATGGGAGACGCTTGAAAATGGGGCTTCAATGACAAGTACTTTCCGAAAGTATTCAAGATATGAAGGAAGTGGAGTTTATTAGACCGGAGCAGAATAACATGACGGTCCCAAAGACGAGGCGAAGTTCATGGAGTTATCCAGTTCTCAGACCTCATTTGGTGGAGAATGAGGAACGATGACGCGGATGTTTCTTAAAGGCTTGAAACCCAAGATACGCCGAGATCTCATTTCTCATAAATTTTCTCTCTATTCAGATGTTGTCAACAGGGCTCAGTTGTTAGAAATGAGATAACGAAAGTACGCTCAACCGAAAGTGACCATAACCAGGATCATATATCAAGATAGCAACACCATCGTAATAACGATAACCAAATGGAGAAAGAAGAATACGGACAAAGGCGGTTACCACCGTGGTAATCGTGGGCCATGAAAATAGAAGAAGCGAGCCTGGAGGAGATTTTAAAAGAGGAGATTCAACAACGACTATGTGAAGACGCCACCGCCAAGAAGAACTAGTTCCAAGGGAGGAGAAAGACCATCTATCAGATGTTACAAATGCGGAAAGAGGGATATATCACACCAAACCGCCCACAACAGCTTTAAGGTATGCTATAATTGTGGAAAAGAAGGACATATCGCCGAGATCAGACGGTAGAATAAACCCCACCAAATGAATGGTGACTCAAAAGGATGTCCTGTAAAAAGTCAAAGTCAACGATTCCCGGAAGAGTGTTTGTCGTGGACTTCATTAAATGTGAGGAACCCGAACGGTTAGTTAGACGTTAGTTAATTATAAATTCTCACAAAGTATATACCTTACTAGATATTGGTTCTACCCATTCTTTTATCTCTCTTACTTGCGCCAACGCTTGAACTTGACTACGAGAAATTAAACTTTGACTTATCTGTGGAGACTCCATTAGAGAAACTTTTATTACATCCGTTGTTTAAAAATCTTGCTTGATTCAGTCGCACTATCACATTACCTCGTTAACCTTATTTCTATAGAGATATTTGCTTTTGATGTGATTTTAAGGTTAACTACTCATCATGCCGAAATTGATTACTTTCGTAAGGTCATAGTTTTCATATTCCTAACTAACCTCGTTATTCAATTCAAGCAACCAAACCATCAAGTCAAACTCTTTCATATTAAGCCATAAAGCCATTCGCTTATTGAAAAAAGCGGATGTCAAGCTTTCTTAGCCATGTTATGGACTCAACAAAAATAAGTCGATTTGAATGATATTTTTTGTTGTTAGTAAATTTCCGACGTGTTTCCTCAAGAATTTCTCGCTTACTCCCAAAGCCTCGATATTAAATTTTGTATCGAATTTGAACCCTAGACAAAACTCATTTCTAAAATCTCATATCGAATGGCTCCTATCAACTTCGTGAGTTAAAATTCAACTATAGAATTTGGTACCGAGCCTTTATCCGGTGACTTCCTTTGTGAAATTCACCTGCCGCACTCTCTCGTAGGGACGCTATATTCGCGCGATAGTAAGAACGATAGGTGTCATTGTGACGCATATCCAAGATCGGGATATGAAGTCACAATTGAGAGCAACCTAAGTCAAGAATCGAAATACGTAGCTTTCTAGGCTTAGTTGGTTATTATCGGAGATTCGTCAAGGATATTCTCGAATCGCTATTCCATTAACGCAATTTGACTTCAGAGAGATACAAAATTCGAATGGAGAAAGGAATGTGGGAAGAGCTTCAAGAACTCAAGAGAGACTCATTTCAAAGACATGTTCGACCACGCCATCCCGAAAAGCGAACGTGGTAGCCGACGCGTTGAATAGAAGATCATATGCGGAACGAAAAGTGCGATGATGTCAAGTTTACGACAGAGCCAACTTTAATAGAAAAAGTTAAGGTTGCTTGCCAATCAATCTTGAAATGATGCATATGAAGAAGAAAGTACAAGAAGGAGCTATTCCTAAGCGAGAATCGATGAAGAAGGAATACTTCGAGTCCACTCTAGACTTTCAGTGTTCCTAACGACTCGATTTGAAGAACAAGATTATGATGGAGGCACACAATACACCATTTGCAATCCATCCTCGAAGTACTAAAATGTATCGTGATCTTCGACATACATTTTGGTGGAACAATACGAAGAGAGAGATTGCAAAGTTTATCTTAATGTGTTTAACTTGTCAACGTAAAGGCAGAGCATCTAGTACCTAAGGGTCCGCTGCAAACCACTTGAGATTCCTGAATGGAAGTGGAACACATTACCATGGATTTCAAGACGGGTCTTCCTACTAGCTTCTCAAGGCATCAATGCTATTTGGGTTATTGTTGATAGATTAACCAAATCGCCATTTCTTGCCGACACGGAGACTTATTCCTTGAACGCCTTGCTAGTATGTACGTAAATGAGATCAGAGGTTGCATGGCATGCCCGTATCCATAGTTTCGATCGTGACCCAAGATTCACTTCAAGATTTTGGGTTAGTTGCAAAAAAGCTATGGGCACGGATTTATGCGATTTAGTTCTAAGATACCATCCCCAAACCAGACGGACAATCGTAGAGGACTATTCAAACTCTCAAGATTTATTAAGACTCATGGTCCTAGACTTCAAGGGCGCTTGGGATAAGTATTTACCATCGGTGGAATTCTCCTACAACAACAAAGCTTATCGTGAAAGTATAGTGTGGCTCCATTCAAGCATTATATGGACGAAAATGTCGTTTCTCCAATATGTTGGGATGAGGTAGGTGAAGCAACATTGTTGGGACCCGAAGTTAGTACGTATGACTCACCGAAAAGATCCAAATGATTCGACAACGATACAAACGGCACAAGATCGATAAAAGAGTTATGCGGATCTTCATCGAAAGGACGGGAATTTAACGTAGGGATCATGATTGTCATGCGAGTTGCTCCACGGAAGGGAGTTACAAGATTTGGGAAGAGAGGAAAGCTCAATCCACGATTTATCGGTCCATTTCAAATTCTCGACCGAGTAGGAAATGTAGCCTATGTACTTGCATTACCTCTCGAGTATGTCTCGTGTTCATAATGTGTTTCATATCCAGATTTCAGAATATGTGAAAGACCCGAACCACGTTATCGAAGTTAAACCGACGAGATAGTCAAGACTTAACGTATGAGGAGGTACCGCCAAGATCTTGGATAGGAAGGAGCATGTCCTACGCCAAGAAAGGTCATACCACAAGTTAAAGTTTTGTGGAGGAATCATGCTATAGAGGAAATGACCGAATTGAAACGGAAATGAAAGCGAGGTATCCTCACCTTTTCAAACACTGTGTATCGTGACGCCAATTTCGAGGACGAAATTTCATAAGGATGGGAGGTCAGAAGACCTCAAATTTTTTTTAAATAAAAAGGAATTTCCTTTATTTATTATTTTGAAATAGTAAGGGTTGATTTGATTAATGTGGATAGTTAAGGTTAAATACGCAAATATTTCAAAATAAGCAAGTGGTTATAAAATATTCATTGTTGCTTGGGAATATTCGTTTGGTCGTGGAATATTCGTGATCGGGCTTGAATATTCGCATGACGACCAGCCGCAAATGGGTGTGGGGCCCCATAACTGAAAGCGATTTGATGAGGAAAACGACAAATATAAGTTGGTTAAAAATAACTACAGTAGTTGTTACCAAGTAAGACTCATTGAATACCCGGTGGTTAAAATACAAGAATACGCGTGGTCAGCACAAAGAAGACACTGTGATTGCACAAGATTGTTGAATTATCGATCCTTACGTAAGAAGGCACTACTCAATAATTTTCAAGAGTTACTGCTCAATATTTTATTTTATTGATTCAATAATTGTCAGATTGATATTTTATATTATTATTGTTTCAATAATTGTCATCGCACAAGATTTCCCATTATCGATCAATAATTCATATTATTTGAATAATATTATTAGATAACATTATTGGCAATGTCTAGAAAGTTCTCATCTAAGGAGAGGTTTGGTCACCTAATTGCGCCGCCAAGAAGGAGAGATCCTTATTGAAAGCCCCTCTTCCTGGAACAAATGTTCTGGTCATTATAAATGTGATTCTCAGAATATTATTTGTGAATAATTAATTATTGATTCATATGATAAGGAAATATTTATTTTATATGAATATAAATGATGGATTTATTTATGTGGTTATTAATGAAGGAATTAATGCCGAGATGTTTTATTTTGCCTGATTGAGGTATTAAAAGATCAAATCTATGTTATTACGCCTTTATCAGTGTGAGTTATAATATTTAATCCGACCGCTGGATCGTTGTAATTTTTGGATATGTTATACATATATAAGTTGAGTATATGTCTACAAATTTTGAACCGTTAAAATGAAATCGAATGATTTGTTATAAATTTTAAGAGGTGTCTCATTCGAAAAGTAGGGTTATAATTGATTTTGGTGGAAAATTCGAGAATTGAGTGGGCCCCACTTGTGGTTGGTGAAAAATGTGCTGAATTTTATTTCAAATGTGGTGGGTGGCAATAGTAGCAGTGTAAAGCCATCAGTAGCAAAGTCAAGTCTCGCTTTTGCGGCTAACATTTTCCTATAAATAGAGGCTAAGTTAGAATTGAAAATCACACCGTAAACAAAGTTTTCTCTTTTCTTTCTCTATATTATCGAGCGATTTTGTGAGTATTTAGATACTTTGAGAGTTGTCATTTCAAAGATAAGTTTCATTCAAAGATCACTCCGACCTTTCCTTCCGGCAAGCACCGATTCTCGGAGGTGTGGATATTATTTTTTTCAGAATGATATTATTTCTTCAATATCATTACGTCAAATGTCGATCCGATGTTTTTATCAAATTTGGAACTTTTTCATGCTCAAGTTACTTATTCATGAGTTACTATTCACGAGTTACTATTCATGAGTTACTATTCACGAAGTTACTATTCACGAGTACTATTCATGAAGCGTGAAAATGTTTTTTTTGTGGAATTTCTATCTTTTGGTGTCTTGAGTTACTTATTCACGATACTAAGACTATTCACGATACTGAGACTATTCACGAATCACGACACTATTCACCTTAAAATGAAAATTTTTCTTTTGTCCAAAACATCTATTCGGATACTAGCTTTGATCAGATCCATGTTTTGATCATTCTCAATTTTACACCACTATGATTATTTTTGAGGTATTGTTGACATGGATAAAACAAAGTACTTAATCATTAATCCTTAATCCTCATGTCATTTTGTTTCACCGGATTCGCTTTTAAAAATATTTTTCATCATCCTCGCCTTAAATGATGATATTATTGAATATCTTTCGGCCCAGAGTGCAGATGAATGATTTCTCAAGAATATCTTTGGCCAGTAGTGCAAAGATGAACAGTGTTTAAATGAATACGACCGATCGATGAATATCTTTGGCCTTTAGTGCAAAGATGAACAGTGTTGAGATGAATACGACCGATTGATGAATATCTTTACGCAGAAGGTAAAAGATGAATATTTGATTCGAGATGAATATCGATTGATGTTACAGGATAAAATATTGATGATGGACCGTTAAATTCATAGATTATAAGAGATTTCATTCTCTACGTAACTCTTCTATGAATTATTATTTCACGCATGAATATTGATCCAAACTTGTGTTGCTCATCAGATTCTATCGATTTTTCCTCAGTTGGAGACTAACGATAATTTGTTGATATTATCTTAGTCATAGTATTCTTTATCGGGCTAGTTGAGCTCACCCTTTTCCTCGTTGTTCCATTTTTCTTCTCGTGAGGCTAGAATGTAATGAAGTACTTAGTCATGGTATGGAATGAAGGTTTTAGAAAGGATTGTTTAGTAGTCCTCACCATTTTGTAAAATAATGTATCAATAAATGTGATGGAGATTTATTTGAGTATAGATATTGTCTGTAAGATAATATTTGTATTTAAACTCACAGCTTTCTTCGTTGTAATAATAAAGTTGTAGTTGTTTGCTTCACGTACTACGATTCGCATAACTCAGAATGGGTGTGGTGTATACCTATTTTGGGGCGCCACATGGGGGGGGGGGGGGTATACATAATCACATAATATTATTTTTTTTGTGGTAGTGGGGGGTGGTGGGGTGGGGTAAAAGGGTCAGGTGAGGTGGGTGGGTGGATAGGTGATAGTGGGGTGGAAGTGGGGGTAAGGGGTATATACATAATCACGTATTATTATTATTTTGGTCATCATGGGGTTGGGGGTAAGTGGTATATACATAATCACATAATATTATATTTTTAGTGGTAGTGGGGTTGGGGTTGGGGTGGGGGTGGGGGTGGGGGTGGGGGGGGGGGTAAATGAGGTATATACATAATCAAAATCGTGTATTCATGAAACTCATAACCCATAACAATATTAAAATGGTTAATATTGTTTCACATAATATTATTTTTTTGGTAGTGGTAAAGGGTAGGGGTAAGGGTTGGGTGGGTGAGTGTAGGGAAGTGGAGTGGGGTAAGGGTATATACATAATCACATAATATTATTATTTTTGGGGTGGGGTGGAGGTGTGGTAATATATATATAATCACATAATATTATTTTTTTTAGTGGTAGTGAGGTCAGGGGTGGGGGTGGGGGTGGGGGTGGGGGTGGGGGGAGGTGGGGTAGGGGGTATATACATAATCAAAATCAGGTATTCATGAAACTCATAACCCATAACAATATTAAAATAGTTAATATGGTTTTTAACCATAACCATATGGTTCCAACCCATATTTTTCATATTAAAAATGGTTAATATGGTTTTAGCTCTTAAATGAAACTATAACCATATTTTGAAAACCAAAACCAACCCATAACCATATTTTGTCAGGCCTATCCTAATGTGATTGACCAGCTAATATCCAAAAATATTTTTAATATCTATAAATGTCAAAAATAACAAATATTCATTTTATCAAAAAATAAAGTCATGCACTTTTTGCTAATTAAATTCTTTAAAGATTAAAATTTACGTAATATACATTCAAATATATTCTTTTGTAATTAAAAAATAAAATTTTAATACCCATAAAAAGCAAAAAGAAAATTATAATTATTTTTCTCAAACATTTAAATTTACTCAGAAACAAACTTTATATTACGTATTTAAACTTATTATTCAAATAAAAAGTATTAAAAATTATGTTAATTATTTTTCTCAATTATTAAATTAAACATAAGTCACGCTTAGGCATAATTATTTACATAAAAATGACAAATGTTGTTGCTAAAAATATATATATCAAAAGAAAATTCTTTTTACAAAATACAAGTAGTAATAAATATTATTATATTTTCCTTTATCCAACATTGTACAAAAAACAACATCTACTGTATGCTAAAAAAATATAATCAAATCATAAACATTAAATTTTTGACATATAATCAAGAAAATTTAATATATAAAAATTATAATATGAAACTAAGAATTCAAATAACACTTAAACACCAAAAACTAAACTATCAATATACTTAATCACTCTAATTAGAACAACTCCATTAATAATTTAATTTAAAATTCTTAATATTTGTATCACATATCCAAAAATGTGTTAATAAAACTAAATTAATTTTTTATATAAGTTACCAACAATTTAAATGATATAATCTTTATTTCAAATAAAACTATAATTACACTATACTGTTTTTAAAAAGAATAATTTTTTATTTTAATATCGGCGATTGATTCTTACGATAAATAATAAAGATAATGTATGTTCATTTATTATCTATAATAAATATGTGATATAGATTATTCTCATATATATATATATATATTTATTTATTTATCATTCTATTCTATTCAATTAATGGACCGTCTAATGCAATAACAATAATAATAGAGGATGACTTAGATGCTTTCGGGTAGACTAGTCAAAGTCGGAGAAAAACTCATACATGAGATCTACATTAAAAGGCTGGTCCATTAAAATAAATTAAAATGAACACGAGAATTATCGTATAAAATATGATATAATTGGCAAAATAATAAATTTTTAATATTATAATCAAAATGACATCAAAGTTTTAACATTCAATTATTTATTTTTCAAATAAATAAAATAATGTCATGTCACAGTTATTATATTACATGGGTAACAAATATTAAAATATACTCCAAATGATTTCCTAAAAATCATCATTTAACAAATACTACTATATACTCCATTTTTAAAAACAAGAGTTATTATAATAACAGGGTGGGTCAGTCCTCTGTTTTCTGTCCTTATTTAATAAACATCTGGAATCTCACTCCCACTCCCTCTCCCTCTCCCTCTCCCCCTCTCCCTCTCCCTTTCCCTTATTACTAGTATGAAGTATCAACAGTTCTACAGTGCATTGTCAGTGATACAAAACTTCATCAACCACTAACATTTCTCTCTCTCTCTCTCTCTCTCTCTCTCTCTTTCATCAATTATTTACAGTAAACACACCCTCTCTTGATGGGCATGGGCCCATATTGTTTACGGTGGACTGGTTCCAACCCACAATGCCACATTCCACAGTTATATATATACTCTACACAGAAACCCCATTAAACGGCGCTTCTCTTCTGCTTATTGATTTGAATTGGGGTTCTAAATTAATTAATTAATGAAATGGGTTTCAACAGCTATTCACGCTTGGTTTTCTACAGTTGGGTTTTTGTGGGTTTGTTTCTAAGATCCCGCTACTGTGATGCTTCAGACCTCGCCGTCAACTTCTTGAAGACTCCTCCTATTATTACAAATCGAAACTGGGCTAATTTTGCTTTCCGAATTTTGGCGGGCGGTTATGAGAATAGTTGCACAAATTGCACAACTAATTGCAAGGTTAGTATATATATATATATATATATATATACATACTCCTCGTGTTATTTTCTCTGCTTCATGGAGTATTTAATCTAACGAAATCTAGCTTAATAATAATTAAATAATTACGAGTGTAATGGGTTAGGAAATAAATTTTCATGAATCACCAAAGAAAAGAGAGGTGATAATTAATCATAGTAGTATATAAGATGGTAAGGTTAGTGGGACTGTATTCTTGTCATTAAAAATAGCGTGGACAGCCACAAATACAATCATCATAACTCTAAACTTAATTGGCAAAGCTAAATTTATCCTAATAAAAGTAAGGTAATTACCCTTAAAATTTTGCCTACTTAATACTGAGTTTAAATGCGATGTATCCTGATTGTGTCATTAACATAAAGATAATTTTGTCTTGTGTAATTAGAATTCTAATATCGCTCATGTATCAGTGTGTATGGACTTTAAACTTGTTAATATTAGCTCCATCATAAAATTGTAAATAATTCACGATTTTTATCAAGGGGATTATTCTATAATTAATAGGTAATAATAATAAATAAAAAATATAACTCACCAAATATGTAGGACAAATTATAAGGCAAGAAAATCTTAAAATTTAGAGAAACATATATATCATAGAATTTGAGAGAAATAATTTTTTTTTATAGGTCGTCACTTTACCATCTTACCCCTGATTACTAGTTGGAGTTATTTACTAATTTAAGGGACCTTCCCCCTACTAGATACGCCTTTGAATTCAAATAAAAATTTGATAAGTTACTCGCACAGTTTCAAAACATTATATCAATTTTAATTTTTAAAGTCAATTTTAAAAATATTTAAACCTAAAATTGTTGTGATTTATTTAAGTTTTGGTTAATACATTTATTAATTATTTAATTTTTTTTTTTTCAAAAATTTACTGAATCACCTCAAATTTTTTATTTAAAAATGTTCTTTAAAGATCAAAATTTATCTTATATCTTGAAAGTGAGCGAATTGTTTTTATTTACTTTCATTTTAAATTAAACATTGGATATGGTTACATTTTCTGGGTAAGGCATAGAATGCCAGCTTGGCTGACTTAAATGATGTCTGCATATTCTCTCTCTTCTAATTATACCCTTATCCTAGACACCTGAGGACCTTTCCTGTGCGTGTGGATTGCCTGGTCTACAACAGGAGGATATACCCCATTTGACTTTGTTATGAATGTTAAAGGTTTGCCTAGGACAGATTAAGATAATTATTTTACAAAATTTAAAATTAATTATGTGATTAAAATTTGTTTCTTTAGTAAAATAATTTTAGGTCAAATGAGACTCATTTGGAACTGAATGAGTATTCAGTTTTGTACTTCTCCTTTTATTGATCTTGTTTGGTCCATCCGTCATTTCAATCTACATTTTAATTTTCTAACATTGTGCATTCATAATGTGCATGCAGCTGGATGATCACTTACCTTCGGTTTGTGAAACTGGAGAAGTTTTTTATGCAGGATTAAAGGATGGAAATCATACATGTGAAGTCTGCAGCAAAGGCTTTCATGGAGTTGGATGCGCCATCTATACCTGGACTGTTGGTTAAGAAACCGTCCTTTATCCTTTATGGGTGTCTGCTTGTTCATTTTTCCACTGAGAAAATATTCAAAGTCTACAAATTAGCTTCATTGAGATGAATTTTGTTCCCAAAGCAACTATGAAGTCCATATAAGTTAACATGAATTTGATTTGCAAGTGTTTTATAAATCATAACATAAATGGGAAGATAACAATTTATGCTATTTTTGATCAACCTGAGTTACATACGGCATGCTTGGAGCACTGATTATGAACTTCCTCTGAATCTAATATTATTAGATCTAGTTCATATTGAAAAATGATTATACTTTTTTTTTTTAAAGTGAAAAATGATTATAACTCTTTACTTCCAGGGTGACACATCTTATAAAGCCATCAAACAAATGTAATTTTCCCTTTTAACTGTATTTTTCTAAGAGATCTTATTACTCAAAATCATTTTCTTAATAATGAAGCGTGAAAGGATGTGTGTTCTAGTCTAAATGTCAATGGCTGTGCATTCTTCAAATGCTATGAATTTCTACCTAATATTCGTTACACCTTATCTTTGCAGACACGGTCCCCCCAACAGCATATGTTGCAGCTGCAATGTCTTTTATAAATGCACCAAATGTTTCTGTAAATATATCATTCAGTGAACCCTGTAGTGGGCAAGGTGGTTTCCAATGTGTTTCTGTAGATTCCTGCAACGTGAGTAGGTCGTCACCTGAATTTTTACTAAATCTTTCTAGTTTTTGTATTTTCAGCTCTGTGCATGTCGATATTAACTCTAGTAGTATTTGTTAAGTCACCAATTCCTCTAGAACTGTAAGATGTTAAAGAAGGAGCTCAAAAATGTACATCCTGCTTTATATACAACTCATGTGTCATACTGAATCCATGTGGGTAGGGGTGCTCATCGGTAAAAAACCGAACCGGTACCGAAAATACCGAACCAGTACCGATTCGAAATTACCGGAAAAACAAGAACCGAAAGCGGTATCGAATTACCGGTTTCGGTACCGGTTCGGTACAAAATCGGTACCGGTTTTTTCGGTTCGGTTTTCGGTTATACCGCATGATAATATATATACTTATTAATAATAATTAAATAATTTTTTTATATATATTAATATTTTTTTAAAAAACTAAGAAATCATTAACTATTAATAATAGTTAATATATAAAATAAAACTACAAAACATTATTAATATATATAAAAAATTAATAAAACTACTATTATATAGAAATTATTAATATATAAAAAAATTTATTTAATATATAAAATTACAAAACATTAACTATTAATCATTAAATTATTAAATTTCGGTATTTTCGGTATTTCGGTTTTTACCGAATTCAAAATAGTCATTATCGCTACCGGTACCGAAAAATATTAAAATACCGAAAAAAACCGGTAGCGCCGGTACCGGTAAAAAAACGAAAAAACCGAAAATTTTGAGCACCCATACATGTGGGGCGTCAAACAACAGTGCCTTGGTAGGCATAAACTAAACAATTTGCAATTGCAACGTCAACAATGGGAACAAAATGTAGTCAGGAACATTTGAACCTAAGAATTTTTGACCCCAGAGCTCCAATACCATGTTATGTAGCCAATTGGTCTAAAAGCTTATTCTGTTAGAAATGGGTAAACACTGTTTATCATGAGTTTTATAATGGCTAGCCTTGTTTTTTTGGTTTTGCCCCATCATGTTATAGGTCAGTTACATTAAGGATGATAAGTTGACAAAACACAAGATGATGTTAGTATCTCCCTGGCCAAAGAGTTTGTCCTTCTATTCTAAAGGAGTTTTAAATAAAGCGTTTTTCACTGAATTTCTTTTTCACATGTTATGCAGTCCTATTCATGCATTATAGGTTTCTAATAATTTTCTAACTGGTTATTGTGATTTTCCTGTCCTATACATCTAATGAGTCCACATGTACGAGTGTAATTAGGCTTATGGGTAACTTAACCAAGTGTACGTTTTCTGACTAGTGAAGCTTTTCTGAATGAAATTAAACGAAGTTACTGCTCTTTGACAGCTTCTTGTTTATGGTGCTGGCAAAGTAATCCCAACTACGCTGAATACCATTCAGCCAAGTCTCATATTTTCTCTCACTGTGAGTTTGTCTCCAAGTGTTCAGTATGGAAGAGTGATACTGGTACTGGATAAAAATTTCTGTACAGATGCTGCTGGAAACAAATTTACAAGGACTGAGAATTCAAGCTTCTTTGTACGGTTTGGTGAGGCTGATACTCTTTCTTTTTAATACACATACTATAGAGTTATATATCTATATTTTTAAAGTTTTGATCTCAATTATTTGAAAGGTTTCAATATGATTTATATAAGAAATTTTATTCTGGACTAAATATTACAATTACTATATGATTACACCAAATGTTATCAAGTATCTATAAATTTTAACTACACAAAAGACAATCAGGTGGAGATCTTGAAAGTAGTATGCTCCATGGATATCTTTGTTGCCGTCCATTACTTTCAACTTACTATGCTTCTTTGTTTGTTGGAATCTACAGATAGAAGAAGTGCGTCTGTCAGCCTAAGAACTCATATACCTGAAAGGCTAATTCAACTTGACAAAGAAACTAGAACAGTGCTAGCTACTAACAAAAATAAGAACCTAGAGTTGTATTTATACTTCACCGAGCCTGTTCTCAACTCATCTACTGAAATTTCAAACTCCATACACACAAGTCAGGGATCACTTCTTCCTATAATTTGCAATAGCCTTGGAAATCGCAGATTTGGATTTCAGGTCAGTTTGCTCATCAATCAACTTTTACTTATATTTCATGTTTCTAAAGATTATATCTCCATTCGAATTACTTAACCTCAAGTTTGTCTCTGCTTATCTATTTTCTTCTCCCCTTTCAGGTCAAAGATATATCTAGCTTGGCAATTGTCACAGTGAGGGTTGATTCAGACTTTATACTAAGCAGATATGGGTCCCCAGTTTCTCCTGTGGCACCAGTTACTTTTCTTTATGGTGTGTTCTATGCCTGTGTAACGAATTTCATAAGCAATAAACATCAAATTGTTCAGAATAGAACTCATTTCCCTTCTCTCTGTCCTTTTTTTTAAAAGCTAATCAGAACTAAAAGTATGTGTATTATGTAGAAGTGATATGGCCTTTTATTAAAAGCAAAATTGCAGCTAAGTACTGATTTAATTTCATACATGGATGTCTGTTAAACCATCAGATTCTCAACGGCCTGCTGTGAAGTTAAGTACAACATCTAATATGAGAACAAGACACAAGATTTTATCAATGTTGATAAGGTTCATGAAGCCTGTATTTGGCTTCAATTCTTCTCATGTATCCGTCTCTGGAGGATGTCTGCAGGGGTAAGTATTTCACATTCCAATTCTATCGTATAAATGTAGATACTTGAACACAGATGTGTCATGTGCAAAACCTTTATAAATAATATCGCCAACAAAGACATGCACATGCTAGAATATCAGGATTTGTTTCACACTTTGAGTCAATTTCTGATTATGGAGGGGAACCGCATTCTAAAAGCATGAACTGATTATATATTGATTGTTCTCCTCTATTTTATTGTCCAGCTTCCGTGAATTAAGTAGGAGCATATATGCTGTAGATATTCAAGCAGATGATGATATAGTATCAATCAATGTTCCTGAAAACATAACCAAGGATGTTGCTGGAAACGGAAATCTAGCATCTAATATTTTACAAGTGAGGCACTGTAAGGAAACATATTTTCTTTCAATGCATCCTTTTGTTTAAAGATTCCTTGGAAGTCTTTCAGAAACAAATTTTCTTCTAAAATTACTTATTGTTTGCTCATCTGATTAATGGGTAATTTGTAGATTCGATGCCTGCACTATCGTTGGTGTTTTCCTCCTTCGCAACTGCTGCTTTTGTGTTGACAGCTTTATGTGCAGGGCTGCTCACCATTTCAGCCACAAGCCTTCAATCTATTGGGGCTTATAGAATACGGTCTTCTTCATTGACTTCCAATCCTGCAAGGAACCTTTTTGTATGATACTTTTTTCCAATCTTTTTACTTTTAACACTTAGTCCTATGTAATTGGCGCATATTCCTTCTGAGAATTGGAACCATGCACACAAATTCCAGTTTTGGTGCTTCGGAGTACAGCATCATTTTTGCGGGAAAAAACCCGTAACCTTATACTTATAGCTCAGGAATCCCGCACTAAAAATTGGTCTTCCAATTGATTAACTGAAAATGTTTTTGGGAAGTTAGTTGTGGCATTATTTGTACTAATTTAATGCCTACAGGTACTATTTTATCCCATAATTAGTTTTTTATTTAATCCCATGTACTATATTTTTTCATTTCAAAGACTATTTGATAATAGATTATAATCCCATGAATAGAGGTGATAATTGTAATCCCCCTTTTGAGGTATTACACTAAATGATAACAAATAGTATGTGGGATTAAATTAAGGACTAATCATGGGATAAATAATTCTTAATGACATTAAATTAGTATAAATAGTCCTATCTCATGCATTACTTTTGCAAACAAAAATAGCCTAAAAAATAAGTTTCTAAACTATGAAGGAAAATTCAATTTGTAATCCAATTCCAGTTCTGAATCTTATGATAGAATTGAAATTGCAGAATTATTCCAAAACCCAAGTCTGATTCTGCATGCCAATTAGACCCGCAAATACTGTGTTGACTTCTTAGTTATATTCATGACCTCTTGTGATATGCCTCTTAAAGAGTTTTCAGTTTCACCCTTGCATTCCTTATGTCAAAATTCTCCATATGGCCACTAATGCGAAGGGAAAAAGAAGAGAAAGTTGGAATCTTCAACTATTAAGAGTTAAAATGCTTAAGATGCCTAGTTTCTTACCATGTCTCCATTTTCTTGGCTGGTATAAATAGAAATTTGAAGTGCTAGGAATTAGGATAAGATCCCTTTATCTACTTTTGTCAAGAATTATCACATCCACTTTAAATTGGGTTTAGATCCAGCTTCATTTTTCTTAAAAAATCTTCCCTTCTTTGTGTGTGCGTGTGTGTCCTTCTCACTGCACAAATATACTCCCTTCAGTTTAATCACACGATAAAGCATTTCACTTAACACCTTTGAGTTGTCGCTGGATTTATTGGAAATGAAACGGGGTCTTACAAACATGAGAGTGTGAGAGAGGAAGTATTGGTTGCTTTGACACAAGCTTGAGGATTGCTGTAGATCATTGTTGTAGCATGTAACTATGGTGTTGAAACACTTGCAACACGGCGCAATACATTAGACCTGAATCCATTCAGAGCTAAGCCGATAATTAATTCGCACAACCACGACAATCATATAACTTATTACATTTCTGTTTCCTTTGACTCAGCGGATTGCATGCCACATTCAGACTTTTGCACTGTCTAGATGGTTAGCAGTTACCCTGCCAGTTGAATATTATGAATTTGCGAGAGGTTTACAGTGGAGCATCCCCTACTTCAGCCTTCCTTGGGACATAGGCCACATTCAGCCAGCTGTCATGGTGCCCTCAAGTTCACATACAAACTCACATTCATATAGTTCCAAAGTTTTTGACTTGGGAATCTTTAAGCACGTGCAACCACAAGGCGATTATGCGGATATAGCTACGTTGATATATGGCTTGCCACTTACTCCAGCGGAGTATAGATTGTTTTTTGAGGTCAGCCTCCCTCTTTATTTTCAAATTTTGTCTTTGCTCCCAAACACATTTTCTGATGAGACCAACTTTAATGGCAGAGCCAGAATATCCCAGAAGCTGAATACATTTTGCATATGCATGATTCCAATGGGTAAGTTTTTGGGACATTTTTCTCTCTATGAGATATCATATTTTGCACTGAGGTTTTCTTAATAAATGAAACAGATGTTAAAATGCTCAATATGTTTGAAATAACTAGGGAGAGAACTTGAAAAGGTGATACCTATTTTTGATACTTGATAGGAATTATGTGGTAAACGAAAAGTAATGTTTAGCAGAGGTATTAGTATATTTGCTAGTCTGTCTGGTCGGTCAGTAACTCTCTTGTGTGAGAAAAAAGTAACAAGCGATTAGTTGATATTACTAAATTCTGATGAAAAATGTGAAGGTGGTAGTTCTTAGTTAGTCCATATCTTATTTGGATTTACATCCTTTCAAGTTGTGAGAAAATTCCATTTATATAAATAACCAATTGTTCGTTATCACTTCTAGGTGGAGTGATTTCAAGAAGAGCATGTTTTGGTTAGCTGTAATTGGTGGTAGCTTGATACTGTTACATGCTCTACTCCTGTTTATTCTGAAGTTCAGAAAAACAAAATCAGAAAAGCAGAAGATTTATGGAGCACTGATTTTGCCAAGATTTGAGATATTTCTTGTAATTCTTGCATTACCTTGTGTTTGTGAAGCCTCAGCAGCCCTACTGAAAGGTAGCATATAGTTTCTAATGCACCTTTAAATTACATAGTTCCAGTATTTATAATGGTGGTCTAAAGATACTCATATAAATTCAGCTGGTTACTGTGCAAAGAAAAGTTTCAATAATCATTTTGGTTCTTATCAAGCTAGATTTATACACTTTTATGGAAAAGAGTTCTTATGGATGGGATTGGACCTTTATACTCTTTGTATAGATTTAATATCATGTGCAGTGTTAAATTTAATTCAATTAGTCTCAAATCAAAAGGTCTTTGGTGGTGTTATTTCCTTATATAAAAATTAAACTAAGTTGGAACTGCGCCGTCTGTGGGAATCGAACCCACGACCACATGGTTAAAAGCCATGTGCTCTATCAGCTGAGCTAAGACGGCTTGGCCTGTAGCGCTATTTCAGTACATATTTAGGTCAGTTTCTACAAATTCTTATAACACCGTTTCCACTAAAGAATGTTAGAACAAATGTAACATGGGAGGCATATAGGTGATGTTTTAAAAACTATATTCATCCACTATTAATATGTAATTGTTCATTTGTTCTTTCTCTAAAAAAACCTTTAGCAACCGAACTGGATCATCAGATTACTTTGACACCCTACCACAAGAATCCTGCCATTATTACTAGTGAGAATTCAGCTGAACTTTCTTTTGGTCGGCAATTATAGTGTTTGATTGCATCTTAACAGTCCACCTCTTAATGCATCTTAACACATAGTTTGGATTTATATTTGTATCTTAATTATTCAGAAGACATCTTAATATAAAGATAAAGATGTGGGCTGTTAAGATATATTAAGAGGTGGACCGTTAAGATTTAATCAAACACTTATGTCTGATCTTATCATTTTATTACTGTAGGAGGATCAACATCAGGGGTTATAGTTGGCACTCTGCTACTGGGGGTTGTTTCTTTTCTACAGTTAGCTTTGCTCTTGTTCCTGTCAGTTGGAATCACATTTGGGAAGCTACTTCAGTACAAGGAAGTACATAAAGAGGGTCAGACATCACACTGGTATCAACAAATTATTCGAGTAACTTTAGGTCCTGGAAAAAGAGGTCAGTGGACATGGATAAGCCAATCCAACTCTGTTTATCTTACCATGTTAGGGCCTCTATTTGAAGATCTAAGGGGACCCCCAAAGTACATGCTTTCTCAGTTTTCTGTAGAGAATCCACGTAAAGGTGGTGATAGAATCATCGCCTCAGATGACGAAACAGAAGATGCAGAAGCACTTTTTATCCAAAAGCTTTTCGGAATTCTCAGAATATACTACACATTGCTTGAATCTGTCAAACGGGTTTCTCTTGGAATTTTAGCTGGTGCCTATTCGGAAAACCGGTCTTCCAGAGCTCCTACAATCATCTTACTCTCACTCACTTCTTTCCAACTCTTCTTCATGGTTCTTAAGAAGCCTTTTATAAAAAGAAAGGTTCAGTTGGTTGAGATCATCTCAGTTTCCAGTGAAGTGGGCTTTTTTGCCACTTGTTTGGTTCTTTTGGAAAATACATATTCATCCGAGGACGAGACAAAAAAAATCGGAATCTTCATGCTTTCCTTGTTTTTACTTGCATTTTTGACCCAAATGATTAATGAGTGGCATGGATTGTATAAACAGATAAAGCAGCTGGATCCTGCTGAGAACTCTTTGTTATCGGGTTTGAAAGCCGCATCAGTTGGACTTCTCTTATATTTCATTCCACAGAAGCTGATCAAAAACCTGTACAGCTGCTATGAAGTCGATAATTTTAGGGATGGGGAGCTTGTGGATCCTGCTACTACTAGTGAAAGGAATGGTAGAAGCTCAAGCACAAATGAAAAGCCTTGGCAGATGAAACAAATAAGAGAACTAGCAGAGTCTAGCTTTGGCAAAGACACGAGGGGAACTACTACTACTACCAATGATCCTTCAACTAGTGGCGGCAGATGGAGCGGATTATGGAGCAATAAGAGGAGCCAGAGCATATCTCTGAATTCCCCAGGGGATACGAAATCAAAATCAAAAGGGTTGCACAAAGATTTGGAAGCCATTTTTGCATCAAAGTAAGATATTACATTCATGGGATAAATAAAGTTTTGGTTAATGTACTGTATCCGGTTTTCATTGTGGTTACCGAATTTTTTTTTGTTACAATCGAATAACTGTACTTTCAATAATTTACAAAATGGTCATTCCGTTCGATTTTTCGTCCAAAAAACCGACGGAATGCTGACTGTGCAAGTTGACTCCATTTTTTTGCTTACATGGAGCACAAAAAAGACAAGCAGGCGGATTATTATAGCACAAACTAACAAAACTATTAACTACTTCACTTAAACAATTCCAAAACTAATAATAATAATAATAATAATTATTTCAAAATAATAATAATAATAATAAATACTATTAATAGTAATAATTTTAAAATTCTGTCTTTAAAAAAAGATGTTTTTTTAAAAAATTCTGTTTTTTTAAAAAAAGCTGTTTTTTTAAAAAAGTCTGTTTTTTAAAAAAGTCTGTTATTAAAAAAATTAACATTTTTAAAAAAAGTAACATTTTAAAATTCTGTTTTTTAAAAAATCTATTTTTTAAAAAAAGCTATTTTTTAAAAAATCTGTTTTTTAAAAAGTCACATTTTTTAAAACAGTTGTTTTTTTAAAAATTCTGTATTTTAAAAAGTCTGTTTTAAAAAATTTCTATATTTTTAAAAATAGAATTAAAAAAAAACGTTTTTAAAAAATTAGTTCAATTTAAAAAAATTAGTTCAGTTTTAAAAAATTAACATTTTATAAAAATTAAAAAAATTTGTTTTATAAAAATCAACATTTTTAAAAAAACAGACTTTTTTAAAAAATATTAGTTTAGTTTAAAAAAATTAACGTTTTTAAAAAATTTAAAATTTAGTTTTATATAAAAATTAACGTTTTTAAAATTAACGTTTTTTAAAAAAATAGACTTTTTAAAAAAATATTAGTTCAATTTAAAAAATTAACGTTTTTAAAAAAGTAAAAATTATGTTTTATAAAAAGTAACGTTTTTAAAAAACAGACTTTTTAAAAAAATATTAGTTCAATTTAAAAAATTAACGTTTTTTAAAAATTAAAAATTCTGTTGCCTTTAATAAAACAGCTTTTTAAAAAAACAGACTTTTTAAAAACAGAATTTTTAAAAAAAAACAGCTTTTTTTAAAAACAAAATTTTAAAATTATTACTATTAATAGTATTTTATTATTATTATTATTATTATTATTATTTTGAAATTATTATTATTATTATTATTATTATTAGTTTTGGAATTGTTTGTTAAGAAGTTAATAGCTTTTGTTGGTTTGTCTTTATAATAATTCGTCATTTTTTCTTTATTCCACGTAAGCAAAAAAATGAAAATAATCTCAGATAACAAGATTCCGTCTGGTTTTTTAATCGGAAAATCGAATCTAATAACTATTTTGTAAGTTTTTGAAAATACAAATTATTCAATCAGAATAAAAAAAAAATTCGATAACCACAATAAAAATCAGATCCCAGTAGTGACTAAAACATTATTTATCTCTTACATTCATAGAACAAAAAAACTCAAACAAGTCCAGTTTACTTTACATGATATTATAGACTAATTATTTATTTATCTATTAATTGATTGTGAATGCAGTTGGTTTATCAGTTTGATTCATTATTTAATTTGCGAGTGTCTGTGTCAAAAATATATTTATATTTAAATATTATATGCATCACAATTTAAAGTAGTAAGATTGATAATAAATCTATTTAAAATATAATGATTAATAAAGTAGTCACCTATAATTTCGCGAGTATTCGAATCTACGCTTGGTCATCACAATATAATTTCGCGAGTATTCGAATCTACGCTTGGTCATCACAATATAATTTCGCGAGTAGTCACCTATAATTTCGCGAGTATTCGCAAGAAATACAGCTGTGCTTCTTCGTCACACTAGGCAGAACCCAGCTCTCAACACCTGTTCTTTCCGTTCTCTCTCCCTACGGAGCAAATACCCATATCTATTTATACATACAGGAGAGAGAAATGGGATCGATGTTCAGTTCAAGCAGCAAAGAAGAGATACACATGGTTCTCTCCAATGTTAAAGATATTGTTTCTTCTACTCCCGTCGTTGTCTTCAGGTCTCCTTCTCTTCTCTCTGTTGTCCCGATACGCCTTTTCATATATATATATATATATATATATATATATATATATATATTTCGATTTTGTCAATTTGATTTCAAACATGTTTGAGGATATGGCTCCAGCCCAGTCTTAATTGTTTATTGGAAATTTCGAATTGGGATACAGTATAATTTTTGTGGTTGATTGTGATTTCACCTCATCTTAAGCATTTTCTGGTCCTAGGGTTTATCAGTTATTTATCATGTTACAAAGTGTATGTGTTTCTTCAAATGTTTATCGAGAGGAGAAATGAAGTTCCTATAACATTAGTTTGTTAATTTACAATGTCAAGAAAAATAATCCTAAAGCAATACAGTCTTAAATAATAAACCCAGTCAGTAATCCTTCACGAGCAACTAAACTTCTCTCAGAAAGAAATTACTTATCAACATAAAAAAGGAAAGAAAGAAATTGAAAAGAAAACACAATTTACCACTATTTATGTACAAAGTGATCGTTTCCATCCGTTGCTTTGTAGTGCTCTATCATATTTTCTCTCTCAGTCTCAGGCATGCATAAGAAGAAAAACAAAATATAAAACTGGTATCCCATTAAACCATGGTTCTGACAAAAGAATGTATATATATATATATATATATATATATATATATATATCTTTCTGACAGGGCATTTGAGCTCTTTGGAGCCTTTAAAAACCATCCTTGGAATGTACGTGAACATCTTATTTTCATGCCTCAACATAGCACATGGAGTCATCTATGCGACAGAATTGTATGTGTTTCTCTGAGAGCCACCTATATATGTTGTGGGATGAGCAATGCAAACTTTAAATATTTTTGTTTTTTTTGTCTTTTGTGCTTCCTTCAAGTATCAGGATTTGCAATTTGTCCAAGTGAATCTGAATTGTGCCGCATGTCAATAAATTATTCTCATTATTTATATTTTCCATAACGACAGCAAAACTTATTGTCAATATTGTAAGAGGGTCAAGCAATTGCTATCCCAGCTAGGTGCAAGTTACAAAGTCATTGAATTGGATGAGGAAAGTAAGTATGTATCTACACGTCTTAGTTAGTAGATTTGAATAATATATTTGGTACTCTCAACTCCTGTTGAGTCCACCATTTATATTTTCTTGAAGTCGGTTCTGATTTAAAAGAAATAGCCTTTTTTTCTGTCTTCAGTTGATATAAGCATTGTCGGAGATATATGGATTATGTTAATCTTCTTCTTAAAGGTGATGGAAGTGAAATCCAATCAGCTGTAGAACAATGGACCGGGCAGAGGACTGTACCAAATGTATTTATAGGTGGAAAACATGTTGGCGGCTGTGATGGTAAGAGAAGCTATATCACTGCTGCTCGTTCTACTACTTTAGTTTCTTGGCAAATTTTATCATCAAACAAGTAATTTAAACTTGAAGAAAACATAATACATACATGTGTGTGTGTGGGTGCTTTGGTGCTTTGCAGCTGTTACAGAAAAACATCAAGGAGGCAAGCTAGTTCCCCTGCTTATGGATGCAGGTGCAATTGCCAAGAACTCGGCTCAGCTGTAAAAATATGTTAATTGGTAGTGTAAGCAAATAAAAATGGAAACATGTTGGTAAACCAGAGATAGTATGTATGTAACGCACGCAGTCGGCAGTTGTTATGTAACTTAAGTAGGGCCGGAGTTGCTGTTTGTTTCGAGTCTAGACAGACTGAGCTGAACTCGGTAAATTTGTGGTTTGTTTAATGATTACTTTACTTATTTTGACCTAAATTAACCCTTCCAATACTTAAAAAGTAGAACTATAAAATGGAGTAGAATTTAATTTCAATGACAAAGTACCAACATAAAAGTAAATCCAATTACATAATATATATATATATATATATATATATATATATATATATATATATATATATATGTGTTACAACATCAGGGTTGGCTTCATGCACCATTATGGAGATGGAGGAGAAAGCTGGACATTAGGGTTGGTTTCATGTGTTATAGTTAAGCCTGACAAAATATAATTATGGGTTGGTTTGGGTTTACAAATTAAGATTTGGTAAAGATATAGAGTTTTGGAGAAGTTCCCACTATTATGAGCTAGTCTGTCTGTCTGTCTGTCTGTCTGTCTATAGATTATGTTTGGGATGATGGTTGAAATTGGTAGTCAATTCGTACCCAGCCTAGGTACAGGTACTCCTTTATCATGTGGATTGCGGCTATTCTTCTTCATATGTTGCCAACTCTTGATCGTATTGTTCAAACTATTTTTTGAATGTGGCTTCTCCAGTTCGGTTGGACAACCGTTCCCACGCACCAACTGGTCGGTCTGCTTTGCTGAATTGGTCACTCCGCAAGCATATTCTTAAAATAACCATTGCAACATCTATCTACTAAATTAATCCTTCCTGCTATCCAAACCCAACATCTTACTACTGTGTCAAATCCAAAAGTTATGGATCATAGGGCCACAATTGAATTACATAATACCATAAATTTGAAGTAAAAAATCTATCCATATATATTCCTACATGATAGAATATCAAACCCCTAATTGAAAACCAAATTCATGTCATGCACCGCAATTTGAGAAAGTCTTTCTACGGCAGCTAGATCCATCTCCCTTTGCTTTAACAAATAGAGAAAGCCTGGTCCATGGTTTTTTCACGGGGTATCGCCACGCGGCTTAATCCCGATCATTTTTTAGGATGAGGAAGCAATAATAGAATGGACATCAGAGAAGAGAGTACTCATTTATAAATAAACAAGTCCCCCGCGTTCTTTCTTAATAGATGGAGCAATCCTCATTCGACAACTCGAAAGCCAATCAGTATTCGTATTCGTTTACGTACCAAGCGCGCATGTCTACTCCTCTTTCACTGACTATACTAGGCGTGCCTGACTACTACTCTTTTACTACTCCTTAATCGTCTTTTACTGGCTTATTTGTACTCAGCTACATAATGAAACTCACCTCGGCCAATCTCCAAACTGAACAGAAAAACAACCTCAAGCTGCACATTCAGAACTGCCCCAAAACTAATTCGACAATCTGACAACCGAAGCTCCAAATAAAATAATATTAATGTTCTATTTGTCTTGGCTCCACAAGGATGCACATTGACTTTCCATTTAATCTTCCTGGTCCCTTGAGGTCAGTCAATCCAAAACACAGGCACGTTCAATTACTCCAGCCTCCATTCATTTTAAAAGATTTATTGCTCCATAAAGGGTACCAGCTGTGACTACCAAATCAAGAACTACCACTGTCCATTATACATCCTTCCGTGCGTAAAAGGGAAAGAAAGATGGGCTAAACAAGTATAGTGTTTTTTTTGTTATTGTACTCTATATTTTCCAATTTAGTTATTGTATTTTTATATGTATTTTTTTTTTTGATATTTTCACATAATCTTCTCGTTCTTTCATACGAGAATAAGGCATTGGATTCCATTTAAAAGTGAGAGTCTGAGTGAACCACATAAAAATATTAAAAATATATGTAAAAATAGCGTCCTTCAATTTATTTTATCATAATCCTTAAATTGTACGAAAGATGAATAATTTAGTACATTTCAGTTTTGAGCTTATTTACTTTGTGTTGAACATAAACGTGAATATTTTTGGCATTTGCAAATTTAAAAAAAAAATGTTTTGTGAGATACAGCAACAAAGCTAAAATAGTTTTTTTTTCATCAACTGATTTTTATTTAGTTGCTTTAAATTTTTTAAAATAAATTCACCATTAATTTTTTATTTTGTTACTCTAAATTTCTATTTCTTTATATATCTTAGGATTTAAAAATTTAATTTTATTACATCAATAAGAACTTAGAATTTTTCAGTTTCTTTACATCACTTAAAATTTTAAATTTAATTATTTACATTAAACTTAAGAAAATTTATTATAAAAATAAAAATGTTTTGTAAGATAAAGCGAATATCAATGGGATTTTTTTTGGCCTTCTTGGATAAAAATTTTCCAAATAAGAATTTCTCTCTTTTTTCCTTTTTTTAATTTCAAAATATCAACATTGACACGTAGGTTATCAAATAAAACATGGTTAAAATAATAATAATAAAAAAACTATAAATATGTTCATCTTTAAAGTATAAGAATTATTTTGAAAAAATATATATATGGAAAATGAACTAAGAAACTAATTTAAGTACAAAGCACAGACTAAAATAAGGAATTTTTTAGTCCTTAATTATTTTAAACTTGTTTATGTTACTCCTAATAAAATGTTTGAATGTTTAAATTATGTTAAGCTTAATCATGGCGAATGTCTATAATATTTATTGTTAATAAAATATGTCATGTGATCGATAATGAAGGGACTCAAACGGCTTTTAATTTTACAATGTTCTATTTGTAATTTTTTTAAAAAAAACAGATATACCGTGTAGCTTTTTATTTGTTTTTAATGTAATTATGTTAATTAATCCAGTCGAATTACTATTATCTTAATAATTTTCCTTGCGGAACAAGAGTTCTTAGCAAATACAATAACAAGAGTTATTGCCTATTGGGGATGTTCTTAGCAAATACAATTAGGGTTTTTCATTTAACCCAAGGCGTATATATATATATATATATATATATATATATATATACCTCCCTGAAGGAGTGAAGAGTGAAGGGTAAAGGGTTTGTCAATTATTATCATAATCAGATATGATGATATTCAAACAATCTTACCTTGATGAATTAAGAAACCCTAACAATTATCTCAGCGATATCATCATTGAATTCTATTTCAATTATTTATCTTCTATCCACCCATCGGATTCCATAGTATTCGTTCCGCCCACGATCTCTTTCTTAATCGCCAACTCCGCCGACCCGGCTGCTATTAAAGAGTGCCTTAAATCTCTCGAATTAACAGCGAAACGGCTGGTGATCTTTCCGGTTAACAACAACGGGATACACTGGAGTCTTTTGGTTTATTATAGGGATTCGGATTATTTTATTCACCATGATAGTATGAAGGGCATAAACCACTGGGAAGCGTCACGACTCTACAGAGCCGTTAAGGAACACGTGAGGCCCACCTCGAAGAAGAGGAGGTTTTATCCGGATCGGTTTTATGCGGATGAGGATCCGGTGTTTCGGGCGGCTCTTACGCCGCAGCAGACCAACGGGTATGATTGCGGCTTGTATGTTATGGCAATTGCCAAAGTTATTTGTCAATGGTACTGTAATGACGACCCGGATAAGAAGGTCACTTGGATCCAAGAGGTTCAAGAGAATGTGGATGTGACGTTGGAATTGACACTGCGTCCCCATGTTCTGGAACTTATAGAAGAGGCGAGCTGTGGTAGATTGGGGTCGGTTTCATGCGCCATCGAAGCTGATGAGCCGAAAGACGAGGAAGGTGCCAGTGACCGTGGGACGCCAAAAGAGGGAGGTGCCAATGACGAGGAAGGTGCCAGTGACCGTGGGACGCCGAAAGAGGAAGGTGTCACGCGCATTGGACCTGTACCTGACGACGATGAGGGATGTGCCAATGATTGTGGGTCGCCTACACTCTACAGGACCGGTTCCTGAAGACGTAGGTGCCAATGATTGTGGGTCGCCTACAGTGCCGGAACTACAATTAATAGATCAGTAGTCAATATGATTGTGACATTTTGATTGATTGCTCTCTTTCTCGTTTGAATCAGTTTTGACATGGGATGCTATTTTACATAGTTACTTATATTTTTCAATTAGATTTGAGGTCTATAATGCTCTCTCTAATATTATTACCATATAATGAATGCATGCCTCTCTAATTCACAATATGTATAGAACCGCTTTGTTCCTTGTTTTCATGTTGGTTTTTAACAAATTCAAAAGCACAATTACCCAAGAAAAAAGTCCATTTCATTTCATTTTAATATTAATATATTTATCCTAATTAATTATCTGAATATAATAATTTATTGATATAGTAGGGAAACCAATACTAACTACAAAAACCTCTCGACATTGTTCTTAAAGTTCAATATATTATCATAAAAACTGAAAAGAAAAGAAAATAATACTATTATATTTCTTGTTTTCTAGAACATCTCCCAAAAAAAAAAGAGTGAATTTCTTTTCCAGACTAAGTAAGCATGCAGCTTGCAGTAACTGAGTTAATACAATCTGTCATGGAATCCAACTTCAACCTGGCACACTGATTGGTTACTTGTTTTTAATTTGTAAAGCAGCCATTCTTCAATATTTTCTCCTTCATCTTGAAGTTCTGCAAGTAATATTTAAGCTGAGATTAAAGTTTCTTCTTTGGCCTTCTGTAATGTTAGAACAGAGTATTTAGTGAGTGCTGGGAGTACAATAACCAATTGAAGCAATAAATGTATAAATATGTTTCATTTACTTTGGAGATGTCTATCCAGAAATCAAGAGTCTTCACAGCCATGCCAGATAAATGCGTTTCACGAGCGAGAGTTACCCCGTCAGCCAGAGACTTCACGCGTCCACTGACCAAAAGAGCTGCTGCAGCATTTAAAACCTGCATAATTATTTTGCAGATTAAAATATTTCTAAAGGAAAGTGACTGATAACTATAACCAATTTTAACTTATGTTAACATGTTTGTTTTTTATTTTCATAGCTGGACAAATATGTGCAGCTCCACCTGTCAGATTTACTATTAAAGTTAGGGAATTGTTATTTCCGCAAGGCCTTAAACACATGAATGTGGGTTCCATCTACTACTCGTGTGAGGCGTGTGAGGGGATCTTTGTGGAACTATCAAATTCTCTTGTTGAAATATCAATTATCTAAAAGTTATCAAGTAAACACTAAACTGAATCAGGGGAAGGAAATTAAATTGCAGACTAAACTGAGACAGAGTCGGGACATTGTAGTGAAATTTAAATTTCTATGACATGAACCACTTGAAATATCACATTAAGCTGGAATGCCATGGTTTTTGTTAAGCAGATGCAGTATGTTTGGTTAGTTCAGCTATACTCGCAAGATTGTGTTTGAGAGAGAGAGAGAGTTGATAGTATGGCTGAGGTAAACAACTTACAAATGCATCAGCTATCGAGCCCCTTTCTCCTGATAGAACACGCCTTAGAATCTCTGCATTATACTCTGGCCCTCCACCTCGCAAGTTATCCAGAGTGCAGCGAGGCATCCCAAAATCCACTATCAAACAAATTTTGTAAGAATATTCAATATTATCAATGGAATACCATGCTGAAAGATCTTTATAAAAAATATTGTTTCATAATAAGGAGCATTCAAAAGCAATACAATGTAATTCAATAAATATCAACCACCATGTAGGACTTTAATTTTGTCTTTTATAAGTAAAATAATCACCATGTATGACTTTAATTAATTGCAATGAAATAAACGAATTGACATTATCTTACAAAATTGGTTTCAAGATAGAGACATAATTACATGGGTCAAATGGAAACTTCTCAATCTTATCCGAGGTGACGTCAAGGATTTGTCCAGGCCCTGTCAACATAAGTTCGAATAATTGATGTGTGAATAGATGACAAACTTTGGGCACACATTTGAAGGAAAAAAATAAGATCACACTCTTAGCAAAACAGGAGTTTCCATGATAATAAAATATATATATATATATATATATATATATATATATATATATATCCTGCCCCAAAATAGAGAGATTATCATACCAAGGGGGCTCATTTCATCTAGGCCCTCTGAATGGACAACCAATGCTCTTTTCATGCCAAACCGTTGAAGTGCTTTTGCCATTTTCAATACCTATCCAAGAAATATGTGAAACACGTCTGAAATCCACATAATAGCGTAAAGTTACTGTAAGAGTCTCATGATCATTTAACAGACCTGAATGAATCAACATCATTCATAACCCTGAAGGCATCTATTAATAAAAAGATACGCACATGGATTGGATAAAATACTTCTTTCAGATCAATATTAAAAACTATTTATCTTGAATCTGAACTGTTGAGAGTAGAAGTAAGTGGATCATTAACCTGTTGCAAGAAAAGAGTGCTAAAGTTAACTTGACCAATCACTCGTACATCATCCCTTCATATAGAACCCTTTACAGCCATTTGAAGTATATATTCATAGCACATGCATATACACATACATAGTATGAATTGTATCATAGCCATTTTTTTGCACTAGGTAAGAAAACAATTGACACAAACTATGTATATCTTGAAGGGTACAATTTCCGGTCAAGTTGAAACACCACATCAATACAATATCAAGTACCTGTTGTTCGCATTCAAAAAAAAAAATGGTAACTGTTGTTCATCAATCCCCTTCTCAATTCTAAAAGACTTGAATGTAAATGCAAAAGATCGAATCTAAGTTTAAGGATTGACATTTTCACCTTCTTTGAAAAGTAACGGTTAATATTATCTCCTTTGATAGGGATATGCAATTGATTAGCACCATGAATAGGGCTTGGTTATTTGCAGATCAAATTTGTGATGTTAAAGTAATTTTTTTTTCATTTCATGATTTATGTTGGTCTAATATCGACAAGATCCAAACAACAAGTAAAGACAAAAACAATTGGGCCTTTTTGGTATCGATATGCTGACTTTAAGACATTTTTTTTTTCATTTCTTGATGTTAACTTGTCTTTAGATATTATGAGGGACAAAGGGAGGTTTAATATGTTTCCTTTTTTAATGCATGAACATATAAGCATAGAGCCTAAATTGATAGCTTATATGTACTCAGAAAGGACTTTTTCTAGATTGGAGCAATATAAAGTTGAGCCACTTACTAGGTCTTCCTTGTATACCCCAACAACAGCAAAAGGTACTCGTGCTGGATTCAACATAGGTCCCAGGATATTAAATACAGTCTTCACTTTCAACTTGCTTCTCACAGGTCTAACAATCTTCATTGCTGGATGGTAAATTGGAGACATCATAAAACCAATTCCTGCTTCATTCAGGCACCTTCTCACCCCCTGATTCCACCATAAGAAGAGTTTATGCATAATTTTATATAAAATAAAATGCCTAAAATTACATATGGTTGTCTCATCCCATCTATAAAGCCCCAGTTCACAAGCTTGGCTTTTACCCAACCTCTGTATGTGTGTTCATCTAGTAAAAGTCGTTCGATGCACCAAAATCTGAAAAGAGCATTCCCTTTAACCAAAATGAAATGTGGCTTTGTGTGTGGTAAGAACCTTCCAACTCCCCGGATCATTCTCAATAGAGTATTGAGCTCCAGAACAGTTCTTTGCAGAATTCAATGGCTTCTAATTTAATGATGTTCTATCAATATCTTATAGGCTGTGTGGAAAAGGAATTTGGATAGAAAAAGAAGAGCTGAAGAAAGTTGCATCTAACCACATCATGAAAATTATAATCTATAAGTACAAGGAAGGCACGGAAGAGATCATAAGATATTATTATGAAATTGTGGTGTGTCGTGTTTATTGAAAAAACAGAAAGGAAAAAAAGAAAGAAAAACAACCCTGATATGCAAATAATAGATATTTATATTCAGAAACGCAGCACTAAACAGTAAAGCAATAAGAACATATTTTCCACCAATCTATAAGTGTTCAGTAGTTATATCTGATTGAAACAATAAATTGCAACTAATATTTGTGTGAATTCAATTTAGTTATGCAACTCAAAGAGAACTAAAATGTACAGTTTGAGGACCTGTAGAACAGAGTCTCTTATTGTCCTCAGCAAACATATCATGACAGTAAAGCATCTTAATGTGCTCAACTCACATAACATAATTCTTAAAACCAAACTTCCAAAAGCTCACAGAAGTGTCACCCACTGCAAACAAATATGCTAATAAAACCCATGCCAGCAAGAAAAACTAATGAAACTACTGTTGAGAAACGGATGGATATGAATGAGATGGATATGAATGAGAAATTGATGGCCTACTTTATGAAGGCTTAATGGACATCAATGATGGAATTAATTGGATTTTTGGCAGTTACGAACTCAACTCTTGTTATAAGATTATTCTCCCAGGATGTAGAAGGTGTGGATTTTGGGGAAAATAGTGAAAATAAAATAAAATATTAAGGCCTTTTTCTTTGTTCTTCCTTCCTGCTCGGTGATAATCTTTCTACACACGGTAGAGTTTGCTTCAGAGCATTGTTGTATCCTGGGAGACAATTTGTCCTGCCACGGCCAAATATTGTCTTAAAGAAACTGTTCTTACAGGCCTCAAAGCTACAATCTAGTCTGTTCAACGTCCATTGTATTAAGGTTAAATTTGTTTTATTTTTATTTTGGGTTTTACTTTAATATCAATATAGAATTCTTTTCCGAATTTTATTGTAATTCTGCTTCAGCAAAAAGATTATTACTAACATGGCTAACAATTTTAAGACAATATTTCTGGTTTGGTTAATCTTTTTTAAGTTGCAGATTATACCTTTGCTTTGGAATACCTTGACTTGGTTTTCTTATTTGGATTGTTCTTGGTTAATACTCACTTGGACCGTTCTAGAATATTTAAATAATAATATGTTTCTTATTCAAAACAGTTGTTGTTTGCTGTTTTTTTTAGACTAACTTAGTCTGTTTGTATTTTCAGAATGAATATTATTCCTGAGAATGAAATTGTTCCAACTGGTCCACAGAACAATCTAGGTTCTGGTTCACAGAATGGCACCGATGGACAGAACGTATCTGGTTCACAGAACATTGGTTCTGGTCCTATATACGGGTCTGGGTTTCCGGTTACAGCTCCCGCCAAACCATACATCGATCACAAATGAAACTGAAAAATTCACTGGTGTGAATTTTAAGACTTGGCAACAGAAGATCTTGTTTTACCTTACTATGCTGAATTTGGCTAATTGCTTGAAGGATGATCCTCCTGTTATCAGAGATGATGAGGTGGATAATGTCACTTCTGATCTGCATTGAGGCATGGAAACAATCTGATTTCCTTTGTCGTAATTACATTTTGAACGGTCTAACTGATGCACTTTATAGTGTATACAGTATTAAGACAACGGCAAAGGAACTTTGGGAATCCTTGGACCAAAAATACAGATCAGAAGATGCTGGCGCTAAGAAATTTTTAGTGAGCCAATTCCTGAATTTCCAAATGGTTGATTCCAAAACTGTTGTGAATCAAGTTCAAGAACTCCAGCTGATTATCCATGGGATTCATGCTGAACGTATGGTAATTAGTGAATCTTTCCAAGTGGCTTGTATTATTGAAAAGTTACCACCTGGTTGGAAAGATGTCAAAAATTACCTTAAGCATAAGCGAAAGGAGATGACAGTTGAAGAGCTAATTGTTAGACTTCGTATCGAGGAAGACAACAAAGGCTCGGAGAAGAAATTCTCCAACGTTGCCCACCAGTCTGAGGCTAGGGTGAATGTGGTGGAGGTCAATAAAGACTCCAAGAAAGGCAAAAAGCCTCAATCTGGGTTCAAATTGGGTCTTAAGGGTGGCATTTCCAAGAAACCAAAATTTAATGGAAAATGCTACAATTGCAACAAGGCGGGGCACAAGTCCTCTGAATGTAGGCTGCCTAGAAAGTTGAAGCCTAATGAAGCACATGTCGTGGAAGAAATTGCTAGAGAAGTGTCTGACATTAACTTATGTGCTGTGATTTTTGAAGCCAACCTCGTTGACTCAAATCCAAGGGAATGGTGGCTGGATACCGGTGCCACACGTCATGTCTGTTGTGACAAAGATTCCTTTGCTGAACTGGTTCCCAGCAAGAATGGGGAGAAGCTCTACATGGGCAATGCTGCAACTTCCAAGATCGAGGAAGTGGTGCTTGTAATTCAAGATGACTTGGAAAAGAATTGACTTTGAAGAATGTTCGTATGTTCTGAAAATTAGGAAGAATCTTGTGTCTGGTAGCCCTCCTAAGCACTTTTCATGGTTTTAGGATGGTATTTGAATCGGACAAGTTTGTTTTGTCAAAAGGGGGAATGTATGTGGGAAAGGGGTATGTTTGTAATGGCATGTGGAAAATTAATGCCATCTCTAGTAAGTCCAATGCAATGATTAATAATAAGAATAATAATTCTTCTGCTTATATCATTGAGTCACTTAATTTATGGCATGGTAGACTTGGACATGTAAATTATGATACCCTACGTAGGTTAATTAATTTACAACATATTCCAACATTCCAAATTGATCATAAACATAAATGTGAAATTTGTGTTGAATCAAAATTAACAAGATCTTCATTTCATACAACATAAAAAATACAGAACCACTTGATCGATCATAGTGATGTATGTGATTTAAAATTTATCCAAACAAGGGGGGTAATAAATTTTTTATCACTTTCATTGATGATAGTACAAAATATTGCTATGTATATTTGCTTAAAAGCAAAGATGAAGCTTTAGAGAAATTTGTTCTTTATAAGCAGGAAGTTGAAAACCAACTTAATAAGAAAATTAAGGTGGTAAGGAGTGATCGTGGTGGTGAATATGTTGAACCATTTTCCAACATGGTATTATTGATGAGGATACACCACCTTACTCCCCTCAATTTAATGGGGTAGCGGAACGCAAGAATCGTACTCTGAAAGAGATGATGAATGCGATGCTAAATAGTTCGGATTGCCACAAAACATGTGGGGAAGTCATCTTTTATCATTAATAATTACCTTTTAAATAAGGTGCATCATAAGAAATTAGACAAGACACCACATGAGTTATGGAAAGGAAGAAGACCTTCCTATAACTATTTAAAAGTGTGGGGGTGTCTTGCAAAAGTTTTGGCTCCGTTGCCAAAGAAAATGAAAATAGGTCCAAAGACGGTGGATTGTATTTTCATTGGTTATCATGCGCTTCACGATGAACGCATATCGGTTTCTTGTTCATGATTCTAAGAATCCTGATATACACAAGAACACATTCATGGAATCAAAGAATGCTTCATTCTTTGAACACATTTTTCCATGCAAATGTGAAGAGAATGCATCAGGTTCTAAACGATCTCTTGAGACTGTTAATGAAGACAGTCAAGACATTCAACATGAAGTTGAAGTAGAAGGAAATGAAGAGGTAGAGCCTAGAAGAAGTAAAAGGGCAAGGGTTGAAAAATCTTTTGGACCAGACTTTTTAACCTATATGCTAGAGGTTGAACCTTAGAATTACAGTCAGGCTGTAAATTCAACAGATAGTCCTTTATGGAAAGAGGCTATAAGAAGTGAAATTGATTCCATTATGCAAAATCATACTTGGGAATTAATGGACCTTCCTCTGGGAACGAAACCACTAAGTTCTAAATGGATTTTCACACGGAAAATGAAAGCAGATGGAACAATTGATAAGTACAAGGCCAGATTGATTATAAAAGGATATAGTCAAAAGGAAGGCCTTGATTACTTTGATACGTATTCTCCAGTGTCGAGAATAACCTCTATTAGGATGATACTTGCTATTGCCGCTTTACGAAATCTCGAAATACATCAAATGGATGTTAAGACAGCCTTTCTGAATCGAGATCTTGATGAAGAGATCTACATGGAACAACCTGAAGGTTGTGTAGTTCCAGGTCAGGAAAGAAAAGTTTGTAAATTGGTGAAGTCCTTATATGGACTAAAGCAAGCACCAAAACAATGGCATAAGAAATTTGATGATGTCATGATGGCTAATGGCTATAATATAAACGAATGTGACAAATGTATTTATGTCAAAATCACAAACAAAGGATATGTTATTCTGTGTTTGTATGTTGACGACATACTGATTGTGGGTAGTAATGAAAATATGGTGAAGAATACTAAGGTCATGTTAAACTCTAAGTTTGATATGAAAGATATGGGACTGGCTGATGTGATTTTGGGAATCCAAATCAAGCGTTCACCTAATGGTTTCATTTTAACCCAGTCACATTACGTGGACAAGATACTTGGGAAGTTCAGCAAGGATGATTCTAGTGAAGCTAGAACTCCTCTAGACATCAACCAGCATCTCTGTAAAAACAAAGGTGAAAGTGTTGACCAAGTAGAATACGCAAGGGTTATAAATGATCGATGTATCTCACGACTTATGACAAGACACGATATTGCTTTCACTGTAAATAGTTTAAGCAAATACACGAGTAATCCAGGGGATAACCACTGGAAAGCTATCGTTAGGATACTTCGGTATCTAAGATACACTCGTAATTATGAACTGCACTATACGAGAGAACCTGCAGTATTAGAAGGATTCTTTGATGCTAGTTGGATTTCTGATATAAAGAACTCCAAAGGTACAAGTGGATACGTGTTCACTTTGGGAGGAGGAGCAGTGTCCTGGAAATCCTCAAGGCAAACGATCGTAACCAGATCCACGATGGAGTCTGAGTTTGTAGCACTGGATAAAACCGGAGAAGAAGCCGAATGGTTACGAAACTTCTTGGAGGATATTCCTGAATGGCCTAAGCCTGTGCACACAATTTGTTTATATTGTGATAATCAAGCATCGATTAAAAGAGCACAGAACGTGATGTATAATCTGAAGTCGAGACACATGCGTCGTCGTCACAATACCGTTAGGCAACTGATCACAACGGGGGTTATCTCTGTTGATTATGTAAAATTAAAGGATAACATTGCGGATCCGCTAACCAAAGGTTTAAACCGAGATCAAGTTGAAACGACATCAAGAAGAATGGGATTGATGGCCATAAATATTTAAAGGTTCTATGTGAAGGAAAACCCAACCTTGTTGACTGGAGATCCCAGAATCTAGGTTCAATGGGACAACCTAATTGCATAGACAATGTATTATCATTGTAGGGGGTCTAGCCCTTATCTGTAAACAGTGATATGAAATCGGATAAGGTTAAGCTATGCTTTTAATGATTCTTGTGTGTCAGTAATCTGAACAAAAAGATAAAATCACCTATGTGAGAATGAAGTGGGGTCGCTTCAAGGAAAACTAATGAGTTTAGTTCTCTTAAATTCTTGCAGAACCAAGAGATGTTCACGACCATAATGAACATAACCATGAGAACCAAAACCGTGTTATGTTGGTATTTGTGTGAGGTATATCATCGTTTACACAAACGGCAGAATAGTTCAAGGACATCACGTCTACTAGTCAGCCAGTAAAGTAAATATACTTCACAAGGGAAGGTTCGAGGGTTGATGCATGCCTACCTATCCTATGCTAATATCAACTGTAGAGAGTTATCACCACATCGAATTCCTTTGTTTTCAATTTTCATTTATGTGGGGGATTGTTGAGAAACAGATGGATATGAATGAGATGGATATGAATGAGAAATTGATGGCCTACTTTATGAAGGCTTAATGGACATCAATGATGGAATTAATTGGATTTTTGGCAGTTACGAACTCAACTCTTGTTATAAGATTATTGTCCCAGGATGTAGAAGGTGTGGATTTTGGGGAAAATAGTGGAAAAAAATATATATTAAGGCCTTCTTCTTTGTTCTTCCTTCCTGCTCGATGATAATCTTTCTACACACGGTAGAGTTTGCTTCAGAGCATTGTTGTATCCTGGGAGACAATTTGTCCTACCACGGCCAAATATTGTCTTAAGGAAACTGTTCTTACAGGTCTCAAAGCTACAATCTAGTCTGTTCAACGTCCATTGTATTAAGGTTAAATTTGTTTTATTTTTATTTTGGGTTTTACTTTAATATCAATATAGAATTCTTTTCCGAATTTTATTGTAATTCTGCTTCTGCAAAAAGATTATTACTAACGTGGCTAACAACTACTATAGCACTATTGGTTGCAGTAACTGATACGAATTCACAAATTTAACGAACCTCAGGTTCCAAATCAATTACAACCCCCAATTCTTCCAATACGTCAGCGCTTCCACAAGCAGAAGAACTTGAACGATTCCCTTGCTGCAATACAAATCATGTCTTCAAAATAAGCAATTCAGTAATACAAGACGATAAGTAACTTTTTCACTTTATCTAAATTAAAGAATTCAGTTACTAAACATTATGTATATCACCTTTGCAACTTTTGCACCACAAGCCGCAGCGAGTATTGAAGCACCAGTTGATATATTGACTGTATTTGCACCGTCACCACCTGTCCCAACTATATCCACCCCATCGCTCAATCCTTCTACCTTCTTACAGTGTTTAATCATCGCCCTTGCCAAACCCACTACCTGTCCCAATTTCAAAAATGATTTCTTTTACATTTTTCTTTCACAATAATACAATATTAATTATACCAACACAAGGTATTACTCCCTCCATTCCCAAAAAGAGACCCGATTTGGACTTTATGAAGCCGACTTATGAAATCCAAACAATTCAAAATCGCGATGAATTCATTTGATTTTAGTTAATAAAGTTGGTGAATTGACTATAAAATGTCAAATGAGTCTCTTTATAAGGAACTGAGGGAGTACCTCTGAAACACAAATACATGGATACATATATATAACAATATGTAAAAGTGGAATCAGATAGAAAGACTACGTACTTCTTCATAAGTCTCTCCTTTGGCTCTCAAGAGAACAAGAAATGCACTGATCAATGCCTCGTTAGCATCATTTAGTAGAAAATCAAGAGAAGACTCAGCCTCTGATTCGGATAAGTCCACACCATCAATCAGTGATTCAATCAACTAAAAATGAGAAAAATGACATCAAATCAGCTATACACCCAAAATCATCCAAATGGAAAAATAAACAAATAATTGACCCACCCCACTGAAAGATGTAGGCGATGAGCTTGAATTGCCACAAACATTATTAGACTGCTCGTAAGCCAAAGTTTTTTGTGACTTCCTTTGGTTGGTCTCACTAATTGGTGGTATCGTAAACAAACAATTCCAATTCCGAAGCTCGAGTCTCGAAAATTTCCGGTGAGTAAATACAGCAGATGAAGAAGGAAGTGGGTATTTGTATTGAAGCGCGGGCGCGGCCATTACTGCTCTACAAGGATTGGTTAAAGCTGATTGTTCAGTGAAAAGTCCACCAACTACTCCTAGAAAATTAAAAAAAAAAAATGGTTCCAATGATTGAAAATGAAACAAGGTATGAATTCGAAGTTCAGAGCTGGTGTAGTAATGGATGTAAGAGAATCAGTCAGGAATTGATGGAGGCGGCTTAATTTGTTTTAGGACTCGACCTCACTCTCAACTCCCAGGTCAATAGGCCACTATTTAAAAGAAATTGTTGCCACCATAAATTTACATTTGATATTACATAAAAGAAAATGATATTTTTCACCACTAAATTTTATAATTTCACAAGTTTCTTCCCATATAAATATAATTTTATTTGTAAAATATCAATTCTCTAAATAAAATTGTATGCAAAGAAATAAAGAAAATTTAAAGTGTTGTGATCATATATTTATGATTTAAGATTTCACATTAAATGTAGTTCCTATTTAGCATACAAATCATTTTTTTCTCAAATAAATTACTCTCTACATATTTATTATAAAAAAATTACAAATCTATTAAAAGTCTAATTGTTTATGATAGTATACAACATATTTTTGTAATTTTATACACATCATAAAATAAACGATTATATTCTTTACTTTCTTTTCCTTTTCGGTCATTTAAACGGAGCCTAATATAATACTCTCTCTGTCCCTAATTATTTAACTTTAAAGTTTTTCATTTGTCCTTAATTATTTGACGTTTGTACAAATCTAAGAAAATTAATGATAATTTTTCCAAAATTACCCCTCATTATTGCATATTTTTTTGATACCTTAAACTATTTCTCTCTTTATCCTAACAAAACTCTCATTATTTCAACTAAAGATTTAAGGGTATTATAGATAATTGCGTATTTAATCTTTTCCAATCATTATCTTAATTCTTGTGTCCATCTCTAAAACGTTAAATAATTAGGGACGGAGAGAGTAATACATATATGTATAAAAGAAACATTTCATCTATGAAATTTAATGAGTACTAACGGTATAAATTTTGGTAATTTTAAATCGGTGAGTATTATTTTTTTTATATGTGTTTTTATATTTATATATGTTTCTTTTTCATATTAAATGGGACTTATTGTATACTTATATGAGAGAGAGTTATGTAAAAATATTAAAAATAAATATGAAAATATGAGTTTCTTATATATAAATTTTATGGGATGTAGTTGGATGTGACCGAATCATCTTAATGAGAGTATATTTTACAAAATATAAATAAAATATTAAAAATATCTTGACAAGTAATTCAATAAAACATAAAATAAATAAAGAAAGAAAATTTATATTTTCACATGTTATAATAATATTTTCACATAAGTCTCTCTTAAATGGAATTGAAATTCACTCACTGTTCATGTGAGAGAAATTGTACGAAAACAATAATTTTTATATAAAAATATCAATTTTCATATAAAAATAAGTTTAAAAATCAATAAAAATATTCTTATTTAATTTCAATTCTCAACTATTAGGCCCCGCGTAAGAGTGAAGGTTTTTAGTGGGGACATTGAGTAGAGCCGACCTTCATCAAGGGCGACAGGGATTTGATGATCGGTCTTTTTTTTACTCCCAACACACTAAATTCTAAATTTTATTTTTTTACACGTATTTAAATTATAAATATATATCGTCTGTGCAACACTAATTTTTTATATGTATTTAAATTATACCTTAATTAATTATTGATTCTTTAAAAATCTGAATTAAAATAAATATTATTAATTATTTGAGAGTAAAAAAAAAGAAAAAAAAGGACCGGTCTCTAGACCAATCACTAGATCCGGATCCCCTAGAATTTTTGTTTTGTGAACGTGAAAAAAGTTAGAATTAAATTGATATATATATATATATTCTTTCTTTTGGAGATGAAGGTAGATAATGATGCACTGAGAAATGTTTGCTGAATTTGTTATTGGTAATTTTCTACATAAATGAGTTTTTTTTTTTTCCTACATGCATAAATAAATTATTGTAGGTGGTGTAGATCTATTGATTATTACAATGAAATTACTTAAATTATTTAAGATATAACCATTTTTAATAACATTTTAAAGTGATATGATATTCCTAATAAAATTATTTCAGTAGAGAATTTGAGATTTTTCTTCAAGGAGGGAGACTGACTAGTTGTAAGGTTAGGAACTCCTCTGAGCTAAAAAAAAAGAAAAAAATATTTTAATATGTAATTATTTTTATTTACATAGATTAAATACTGCATGCCATGCCCATAATATTACATTTTTAGTAAATGTCAGCGCGCAACAATATATTTGCAAGAAAATAAATAATTTTTAAAAGTCATCGTTTTATAAATGAATCTATAATTTAGAACAGATAGAGTAAGTAGTATTTTCTAAACTTATTGTTATCCATTGATAATAAGGAAAAATATTTTCATTCTAACAAAAATTAGGAGCGAGAGTTGCATTCCAATAATGCATGCATCACAATGATTTATGTACTTGGAATGAAGAACAAAAAATAAATAGAAATTAGTTATAATTATCAAAAAAAAATTCTTTTTGGCCAAAACTAAAATATTTTTATATATCAATATTTAGGAAACTTCAAATATATGACAACCCCCCCCCTCCTCTATATCGCTCTCCTCATCATATTAACATGATGAAGTTCACTGGATGTCCCTTTTAGATCAATCTCTTGTTCAAGTCTGGTGCATTGACGACATCCAAATCAAGAATCCTGCATGCCAAAGAAAAAGAATAAACCCAGTAGTCATTATTATTATTATGACGTTATCAAGTCACTCAAAGTAATGAAATTTCTATATATCTGCATATTAAGCTACAAAATAGGCAGGCACCCTCCTTGTAATTTATTAGTAGTATATATATTTGAATATGAGATGTATACAGATGCAACTGAATCATAAATTATTAACTTAACTAATTGCAGACAGGAATGTAACAGTAATGCTACAGACACAAACTATTTTACAAACTTCTGATGTAACATACTTCACCTAAGCATATTGATTAACAAATTATTTCAATGTAGTGCTCGACACGACAATATCTTTGATGTAGTAGTCTCGCCACATCGCCAGATTTATAAAATATTAATAGAATAGTTTAATGTCTAAAGATTATTCTGCGTATATATAATACATTAGCTAGGGACTCTTGATTAATTTAGTGAAAATTACCTGCTGCTAATGTGTGCACCACCAGAGGGAAAAATGTTTCTGTACTGGATGATGATGACTTCTCTGCAGCTGCACAAATTAAAGGTTGTAATTTTTCATGAATAACTGAAAAATGCATCAAATTAACTAACAAGAAGAATACTACTAATAACTTTTTTTATTAAAAAAAAATAATTGGTGAAAAACTTGTGTTAATTCGATCAATGAATAAGCCAATTACAACTTATAGCTAGATCTAGATATATGTTTGCAATTAATATATATATATCGCACCTGAAGAATCACAATTAGATGTAGAATTCCAGCTCCCACACATGCACAACTCACTAAACCCATCAAGATCATACCCACAAGATCCACCTGTGGACTCGCAGGCTTTGCAGGATGAATCACTAGTCACTTGCACAGAATACTTCACCCTTATCCCGTAAGACCACTGCCTCGGCCCATCCACACGGAGCGGTGCAAGACTATAAGCACTACTATACCCCTGGCAATCAAGCCTAGTTAGATTCACAGCATTTATGGCTTCAAACGGCATCGCACAACACTCAGGCGGGCCTGTCCCATACACCGACCCCACCCGCTTAATCCCAATCCGCCTCCAGGCCGGACAACCATAATAATCCTCACACCCCATGCCCGAAACATTTCGACACGGCAAGTGTTTCCCAGGGAAACCTTGGAAGAGTGGAGATTGAGCCGAACATCCTAGGAGCATGAACACATTGTCGGCGGTGGGGCTCAAGAATGGGGCCCGCCATTGCTCGACGGCGAATCCATTGCCGTGACTTCCGAGCTCAATGGTGTCACAAGTGGACATGTGAGGGTCATGTAACGTGGCCGACTGATAAGCATAGTCTATGTCTAGAACCCGGTATGAGCCGGAACTAATGTGGAACATAAGGACATCATTTATGCAAAACAAGAGGTCTCGAAATCCCGGATGACCGCAGCCGGACTGGAGCGCCAAAGGGTGATCGATGGTTAGGTTCCCGCAGTAGGATCGGCAAGTATTGGAGCTTAAAGCTAGTGGAGTAAATAATATAATAATAATAATTAATGTTACAATAATAATGGTGAAGAGGAAATGAGCCATGGCTAGGCCTAGCTCTAGCTCTAGCTCTAGCTTTAGCTAACTGTGTGTGTGGATGGAAAATTAAAGAGACTTGTTTGTTTTGATTGAAGCTAGCTAGCTAGGTGTGACTTGTGAGTGATACCTTTGCTTGGTTATGGTTATGGTTATGGTTATTGTTAAGGGGGACTTTATTCACATGCATGTAGTACTTGCGTTCGAATAAATTTTTGCTTCAGGAAGGCATTGCATTATGTATTCTTTCTTTAACAACATTTTTAACCATTGTTTAATTACTTTAGCTTTTTGCTTTTTTGGGCACAATATTTAAAGGATATGATATGATGCTGTTGGGTTGCTTTATGGTCAAGTATCAAAAAAGTAGTAGCATTAATTCTTTGCTTTTACTTTGTAGTCGTCTGTCTAATGCAACAGGAGAGTGATAACTTACATGTACACTTGCATATAAATACTAGTAGTAGTATTTTATATACAAAATCTAATCGTTGAATAATTAATGATATCTCATTGTGTTTTATGGAACTTCTAAACAAAAAAGCCTTCATTTCCATTATGGGTATATTGATAAGAATATTACACAATAAAGGTAACAATTTATGTTCAAATCAAAATTTTATTAATGTTTTGATAATAATATTATTGATACCAGTAGTTTTCATATTTAATTATATCAAATACTTGATTAATTAAAAATAAGAAGACAAATTAAGGTTTTTTTTTATTTGAAAAACTTGTTGCGACTATTTTTTTCGATTAGATAATAAATTAAATCAAACATTTTTTTGTCCTCGTAACTCATAAGCAATAAACTAAAGATATGAGGTTTGATTCTCAGCACTCCACTATGTGAGTTTAGTAACTTTGTAATTGATAAATCTTTGATGTTAATTATGAATTGCATTTCCATTATATCCCCCCCCCCCCCCCACTCCCCACCCCAAAAAAACAGGCATCTTCTTAAGAATTAATTAATTAATTATGAACAATAGATTTCTTTTCGCCAATCACTTCGTTGTTTGTTAATATTGTATTTTATTTTACTAACTATAACATAATTAATTAATTGGTACTTGCATTTATAATTGAGGAGAAGAGGGTCTAACTAAATAATACAAAACAATTTTATCATATTAGTTTTAAAATTAGAGATATAATTTAATTTTTATGATCAAATAATGATATATTAAATTTAAAAATTAATATGACTTATAAAAATTTAAAATAAAATAAATTATAAATAATAATTTTTTGTATCAATTAAAATTTGGTTTGAACTCAATTGTATTACTAAAATTTTGGGTTGGATGGAGTAATTTTGATGTAGAAGAACTTCCAACCTCACTGAACCTGGGAGGCGGTGGGAATCTAAATTCCACCGTGTTTGGTTGCCCAACAATTGGAAAACCAGATTATGCACTGCGCTTGCTCAAATCTATTGGGCTTACTTATTGAGCAGATCAATCGGAATCGGAATCGGAATCGGAATCGGAATCGAATCGGTTTTGTGTATATATTCTTCTTGAAGCAACTGTCTTTTAATCACACTTGTATCACGGAAGCTATTGAAGAAACAATCACCAACGTAAGAACTTGTCTCCTTTTCTCACGTACGCTCACATTTATATCATTTAATTTATTGCAAGGTTTTGTGTGGTGGTCCTTCATTTAAGTGTACGATTTTTCATGTATGTTTTTCAGGAGTTCTTAATTTGCTCTGCTAGTGCAGAAACCTTAGTTGCTTGGTTCTAGTTTAAGGATCGGAGTTTATAACATTTCTTTTGCTTCTATTTTGTTACTATTCATTTCTTGCATCTCTGTTAAGTTTGGAAAATTACATCTACAAGTAAACTTGAACTCCTTGCTTGGTGGATTTAGAAAGTTTGCTGCCTGTTGGGATTATCGTTTAAGGTATTTAATGGTTGTTTAGACGAATGTGATTCTTAAAAATCATTATATAATACTCACTCAGTCATTTAATACAAGTCGTTTTTAGCGTTGTGCACAAATATTAAGGAAATAATTGTATGACATTAAATATAGTATCAATCGTCTATTTTGTCTTTGTTTTGAAAAAAACAAGAGTGTTATTTATTGGGCAAAAAATAGTAACAAAATCAAAGTTATATTTAATATTTGGGATAATATTAGAAACTAAGCAATTAATGCTTATTTGAAATTCTCAAACGACTTATATTAATGGACAAAAACACTTCTCTAAAACGACTTATATTAAGGGACACAACTTATACAAGGGACGGAGGTCGGGAGGGAGTACATATTAAAAAAAAGTACTCCCTGATGGTAAAAAGGGGATCAAGGGGCGGTCCGGTGCCATGACCGGTAATGACCGGTGCACTTTGTTTTTTTTTTTTGTATTTTAACCACAATTATGAGAAAAATAAATAAAAAATAATATAGCAAGTTTGAACAAAAAACTGTAAAAGAAAGTATATTTTTTATTAAAAAACACGTAAAGTTTTCATGTATTTTTAATAAAAAATATACTTTCTTTTACAATTTTTTGTTTAAACTTGCTCTATTATTTTTTATTTATTTTTCTCATAATTGTGGTTAAAAAAGAAAAAAAAAAGAAAAAAAAAGGGGCACCGGTCATTAAGGCTACTGGAGCCCCCCCAATCTGTAAAAAGGAGGGGAAGGGGAAGGGGAAGGGGAAGGGGAAGGGGAAGAGGCACAAACTATGAAGCAAGAAGGATGTCATTTAGAAAAGAAGGAAAGACAGGAATAATAAAAGGTATGAAAGGCCTATCCATGCATTAAATACCTATGTTTGCTTCTAAAGGCATGATTCAGACTATAATACTCCTTTCCGTCCTTAATTATTTGACGTTTTAGAGATGGACACAAGAATTAAGATAATAATTGGAAAGCATTAAATATAGTACTCAATTGTCTATAATACACTTAAATCTTTTGTTGGGATAAGGAGAGAGAGAGAGTTTAATGAGGGGTAATTTTGGAAAAAGTGTCATTAATTCTCCTAGATTTGAACAAACGTCAAATAATTAGGGACAAATGAAAAATTCTAAAACATCAAATAATTAGGGACGGAGGGAGTAGTATTATTGTGTTACGGGAACATACAGTATATCTTTAACTTTGTCTGTCTGTATCTATATAACTCTGAAAACCAATTCAGTGTGTACATAAACTCTGATTGATGTTGAAGAATTTCAGAGCATAAGATTGGTTTAGTAACTTAAGTTCTTAGTTCATACGAAACAAACATAATTGATCTTCACATATTGACATGCTAGCTTTATTTATTGATCTTTCAATCTTAATAGGCTAGCTTTATTTTTTCGAACAGGGAACTCCAAAGCTGGCTGGAACTGTCAACTAGGGTACAACAACTGTTTTTGGAGTTTTTTTCTGGGATGTTATACAGAGGAAGCAAGGAGGCATCCGCTTCTGTTGTAAGTAGGCATATCTGTAAAATCCCTTTACTTTAATTTGGTTTCTTCGGAACTTGAGGAGTTTTTGTCTAATGAACTTAGCCTTTCTATCCTATGCACTCATGCAGATTTAAATAACATGAAGGTATTTAAAGAACATAAAGGCAAGGGAAGGAACAAGAGGACAATAGCAAATATATTGTACTTGTGGAAATTGAGGGTCCAGCGCAAAATTTCTATTGATTTAATTAATTAATTATATTTATTTTATTCTGAATTTTATGTTCTGATAGACGAAGAATAACACATGCTAATATTACAACATACCAAAATCACGTTCACTGCAAAAATGCTAATGCTGAAGAACTATTGGTAACTTTGAGCACTTTGCCATGTTTACCTGCCAGGGCAAGGATGCTGAAGTTATGTTGAAGCTTGGGAGAACGCCAAACAAGCGCGAGCAGTATAGATTAATGAGAGATGCAATGGAGAAAATATTTCGTGGCTCAGTAGTTGGTGGAGTGCGCCTTGGAATGTTCACTACTGCATTTTACCGTTTACAGAATCTTCTTGCTGAGAAACGAGGAGTGCATGAGGTTTTTAATGTTGTTGGAGCATGATCTGCTACTGCTGCTGCCACTTTTGGTCTAATTAGTAATAACTCTATTTTTCGTGCATCTTGAATCTTCAATTATATGTAGTTATGAGATTAATTTTTATTTTCTGATTTTACCTAAAAAATTAATTCCTGCTTAAATTGTTCTTTGCTCAAAGAAAGATGATTTCGTAAGGGTGCGACTCTCAATTAGTTACCAGAAATGAAACCCAAGTGACATTATTGTGGGAGGCCAGGTTATGAGTTTCATGCTCATGGTGCACATCTATATCAATTCTTTATTGAAATTTTAAGATTTGTGTGTACGCATCTATGTGCTTGTACCTGTGTAATTAATTATATACAAACCATAAATATGTGGCTAGTTTGGGAGTATTAATTCAGTTTAGGAAATGTCATCCATCTATGGACAAGTGTTTGCGAGAGGAAAGTTGACGGATGGGGGTGCTCAAACATCACTACACTGTCAAGTTATTCACAATTAGGATCCTTTTGGACATCACAAGGGCTTGTATCTTTTTGTGTGAATGTCACTGCGAAGTTGCATTATTCACTAGCTGGCGTGTATACTGTTTTGTTAGTGACGAGAAAAAATGGCATATAATCTAATTGAATCTTTATAAACTCATAGTAACATAGGTATATAATATGTTTCAAGTTTAATGTACAAAACTTCATGGGTTTGGTTAAGCTATACTTAAATTAAATAATATTAGGAATTGAGATTTCCAATATCACTGCTTTAACAATGTCTTGCTCTTTTTACTTTCTGTTTCTAGTGCCTGGATCACTCGTTTGGCGTACAAGGAATATGCTGTTGGTTTCTGCTTTTTGCTGAGTTTTCTATAAACATTTTGTAACGGACTTATAGAAGTAGTTTCTAATTTTCTTTCTTTACTGTATTTTTAGTCCTTTTTTTTTAGTTCATTGGCTGGGCAATACTAGTGTGATACTCAAACAAGTATGATCTTATAGGGGTAACAACAGGAAATTCGTAGGTCTACTGTCATTTTGTACGAACTAATTGACTACTAAATTTTTTGTTTGATACTATATTTTAACTATAGTATCCAAATGAAAAGAGAAAAGGAAGTTTCTCTTGATGCTGATCTTATTTCTCTCTTTTTAATACCACTTACAATATACACAACATTAATTTAGTAGCAAGAAGTAAAACTCATTACAAAGAAGAATCATAATCTCCATGTAAATTTTGAGGTGAAAAATCATCATAATTCTTAGTGTTCTCTCTTTTAATAATAAGCAAAAACAGAAACACTATCATGAGTTTTTAATATACATGACCAGTCATTGCTAGACCATTATCTCTTTAACATCCCTATACTTCAATCTACCCTGACAACACTAGAGAGGAAAATCTTTGAAACCTTCGGGGTGTTTCAGGAACATAAAACTCATGGCAGTCCCACAAATATGCAGCTACGTCACTATTTGGGTTGGGTTGGGGTGGGGTTGGGGGGGGGGGGGGTAAGAGGATGCTCCTTGTTAAATCAAATACTAATGGCTCAGTGGGAACTCATAACTCCTCCTTGCCTATATAATGTCGTTGAAAAAGGAAATATAGATACTTAAGTTATCATAACAGAATAGGCTAAGTATGAAAGAAACTAAGATGAATAATTACCATCATGGTTTTGCAATGTGCTTTCGCGAGGTGGCTTCTTTGCCGTCCTTTTCGCTGCCTCAGCTGTAATCATTTTTCCCAAGTTTGACCATTAGATGAAGAAAAAGCATGATAAACTTCTATTCTAAGAAATTCATAATTTGCAAATATCAGAATCAAAACTAAACTACACAATGCAATCAATGACGTGGCAAGAAATTTCCAAAACAAGGGAATATGGGATTTTTGCATTTTAAATAGTACGGAATAACTTCTATTATTAAAAAAGAAAAAATAAAAGGGAAGGGTCCGTTTACACAAATTTTCAGAAAAAGCTGTTGAGCTATATAGGGCTGTTACGAGGCTCACTTGGTGCCTGACCTGAGGAGAGATTCATTTACACCACATGAGAGCATTTATCTTGCTTACTGCATTAATTTAATAGAAAAATGATGCAAGCTATGCTTCTTATCCTATCCACAATAACGGAGCCCTATTCCTTTCTGATCCATTAAAACCTACACAGACCTTTTAACCATCTATCGTCGAGTATAATAATCCCAGGTGTAACACCACAAGTATTTCTATTTAGACCCTTCAACTATTAATGGCATTAAGCTCAAGATGCTCTGATTGTTAGATATCCTAATAAATGCTTCAGCCAAAAAAATGAGAAAAACAATGACTCGAGCAAGAATTATTCAAAACCATATATTGCAAACTTGCAGTCCAAGGACAAAAACGGGCACATAATTTTAAAAAAAAACTTTTTAATACTCGTGAGTTAGTTAACCGGGTTTACCTTTAAATTTCCTCTTTTTGTTAGCTCTCCTTCTCTTCCTTTCTGCTTGTGTTAACTCCGCTTCTTCTTTGATATCTCCTTTGCCAGCAAACACTTCCTCAGGAGCCAGCATAGCTGCATCCGAGACCGCCAAGGGGGCAATCTGCCGATAAAACACATCATACAAGTTCGTTAATTAACTGTAAACGTATAACCAGCATCATGATAGCCACAGAGGCAAGTCTCTTCAACAGGAAATCAAATGAATTGGTTACCTCTTCCATTGCTAGAGCAGGGACGTTTGCCTGTATAGACATATCTTCTATAACCTGTAGAAATAAAATATGCACGCAAGTAACATAAGAAAATCCGAGAAAGTCGATTCTGTGCGTCCGTGTATTATTTATAGTTGAACAAGAAGCATACTGGTTTTGGAGTGAAATGGAAATGAGATAAAGCATCCAACTTCAAGCACAGTTTCTTGAACAGCATAGTTGCCTAAAAAAATTTACAAATTCAAAAAGGAACTTAGTTAAAAGTAAAAAAGAGTGAAAAGTGTAGTAGTTCTTGTACCGTTTGAAAGGACGAGGGGTCTGAATACAGAAACAGTAGGAAACTTAACATTTTAATAGATAAAGTATATGAGAAAGAACACAACAATAATTAATAAAGGAGGTAAAAATAAACGAAAGTGCATTAGAGAAGTGTACCTCCTTCTTTTGCTCATCTGAAAAGGTCAATGCTGCCGAAACCAGGCCCGTCTTTTGAACATATTCTTCCTGCAGTGGTATAAGAAGAGCAAGTCTTTAATCTCTTCTTCTATTAGTAACAACTGGTTAACCCTTGACAGTTATCTCTTATAAAAGAGACAATTCCACCTCTTGAAATTACAGTTTAAGGCTACACGACTTCACATTGTACTAACCAAATATGGACATTATTAAGACAATAAGAAGCAACCAAAACAAAAACAATACGGACCTTCACAATAAATAAATTATATTCAGGATGATACTAACCGCATAAATTTCAGCAAGGCCCTTCTTACTCCTGTTCTCATCCTGCAATTTTAAAGCCAAGCAACTGATTACTTTCTACCTTTCGAACAAATGCATATTAAAATTGACCTCACAAAATAGACAATAATAGCTTTTCTTCAGACAAGGCATACCAGTTCCTTCATTTCTTTTGGTGCCTTAGATGGTAAAGCAGGAGCCCTCTGAACATCATCAAATCTCCCCTAATAATGTCAAAGAATAGATATTGATTCAGTTCTCCTTTCCTCATCACAAACACGAAGCAACAGTAACATTAGTTATATTTTAAAATGACAAAACAATAGGTTACCATCACAAGTAGAATTAATCTCTCTCTCTCTCTCTCACACACACACACACACACACAACACGTTAGAAATTCTGCTACTTTGGGCACAAGAAGCATTTTCAGTCATACTAAACAACATCGAGAAGGATATAGATATTTCTTTTTAGCAGTGTTCTAAAAATCGACCTAGGCGGGGGCCTGGCCTAAGGTCAAATCGATGAAAAAAGCGCTTCAGCCAATTAGGCGGCACCTAGGCAAGCTAGGCGGGCCTAGGTGGAGATTTTTTGAACTTGTACCAACTTCAAATTATATAAATGATGATACATTTGTAATATTTAGTTTAATTCAATATAATTCTTAAATTTATGTTTAGTTTCTTAACTTTTAATATTGAATTGAATTTTTAAAATTTAAAATTTTATTATTTAATACCAATTTTGTTTATGAATAAAACTAATACGTTAAAGATATGTTAATCATACTTAGTATATAGTATTTGTCATTTTCTTTAAGTCCTCAATTTTGAAAATTACACAAATGAAAATAATTTCATAATTAATAATATCAAATGTCTCATTCAATAAACTTCACACTAATTTTAAAATTAACATTTATTTAAATTTTTGAGAGAGAAGAAGTACGTATATAATTATATATATGAAGATATCAATATACTACTTACTAGTAACACTAATTCTATAATTTAATTATTTCAAGCAATGGATATTCTTTCTACTTAACTGCAATTACTACTAATTCTATAATTTAATTATTATCTTTATTATAGATTGTTTTGCTTTATATTATTGTTTTGTTAGAATAATGTTAGATAAAATATTAAAATTGTCTTAAAATAAAAAAATCCTGCCAAGGCCCCCTTGGCCGCCAGCCTCCAGCCTAGCGCCTTTTAGAACATTGCTTTTTAGAATCTGTTAATACAAAATATCATCTCATAGCTGCAATTGTCTGCTAAAAGAGTATCTACGAACTGTTAACCGATAATATAATCAGTATTTCAAGACTGACAAAATCTTCCAAAGAACAGTATTTGCGATCCCAATGTAAAAAATACAATCGATCTTAAACATACAAACTCTAAATTTGACTTTAAAGAAATGCAAAATGTTGTAACTGGACACATAAATTATAATGTAATCATGTACGGCAGCCTTACATGTAAACAGTATGTTTGACCTTGCGTAAATGGAGGAAAAATTGCTTGATAGCTTGACACAAACAAATGTTCTTTGTTTTTAGTCAAGAATGGTGCTATCCATACATGCCTATGATTGAACAATAAAATATAATTACAAAGTACAACAAATCTGATATGATAAAAAAAAAAAAAGGAACACGAGGCTTTGAACTAAGAACATTCTACATATCCTAAAGAACTAAAAAATCTATTGAACGATGGTTTATATTTCACCAAAAGACTTTATAAGCACTTAGTTGACCTAAAGTCCTCCCACATCCAGTAAATAGTAAACTTATTGTTTGAAATATTACTACATCCATCCTCTTACGAATAAACCATTTTTTTGGGTGTAGTTGCCATGGATTTTAAGACATGCCAAAATCACAAATATACATTATATTTCAAGTATCTCCTGTATACATATCTAATGTATAAATATGTTTCTCGGCACTTCTAAAAACCAACGCCAAAAAAACTCCAAAAAGACATTCTTTGCATGGCAAAGGGGGTAATTATTAGTTATTATTTAATAAGCCAACAAAATTTTAATTTGGTGTTCAAATATATTACAAGTTACAGCAGCTTAAAAAAATATTCATTGTTATTTCAAATCTTGTAAACTAGCCATTTTCAACCCAGTTTATTATGAATAATTTAGAGTAAGTATACAGAAACTATTTCCAGAAAATACAATAGCAATGAAAGCAACTATTGATAACATGCATGCATATGGAAATACATACATGATCAGAGTAACTTCCTACTTAGCACATAGATACAGAATTTGTTTCTAATATTGATGTGTGTGTTTTGTTAGTGATGTACATCAGCTTATAGCTTGCTCATTCTTATGAGTAGACAGATAGTGAAATTATTTAGAAAAGTAGCATTAATATAAATCTTACAATAGAAACTTCAAAATATTTGCTCCAAGATGGGATAGAAAATGTGTACCTCGAGTATACGTTTCTGAATTAACTCTTCAATGTTAGCAGTAACCTCCTCAGTGATTGTAGGAGCAGGTCTTACGTTGTGCTCAAAATCGAGATCAACTTCTAGTGCACTATTCTTTGGCCTTTTCGCAGCAGTAACCTGTCATCAAGACCAGTCAATAAGATTTATTTTCTTTTTTACTACACCACTTCCACTAAAATCTAGAAATATACTGGGAATGATCCATTAGTTAATATCTTTTGGAAATACTTGGACATGAGAAAATTACCTCCCCCTGCATTGTCCAGGTTTTTGGCTCCAAGTTCGCTTTCTCCATTTCCTCAATTTTAGAACGCTGTTTCTCAGACACTTTCTCAAAGGTTGAAAGATTTTTTCCCTTCTGTTTAAAGATGCTTCAATGAGTATCCAATACTTGTACATAAGAGAGCAAGAGATATCAATAGTAGAAATACAAGGTACATAATGCTCATCACATGTACATAAATTACAAGTTAACAACCTGGTTATCATCATGACCCGTGTCATCACTTTGTTCATCACCTGTGTCTGAGTCATCATATTTATCTATCTGTTTAGATTTTTTCTTCTGAACATTCTTCTTTTTACCACCAAAAAAGTCCTCGTATCTGAACAAAGCAGATGCAAAAAGGCGAAGCCATTTGGAAAAATTGAAGGAAAATGAGGCATGAAGATACAAGCTGAATAAGAGACATAATTTGAAGACATGCTAATGAAATTACTAAATTAGACATGAACCAGCTAGATCAGAAACCAATTTTTAAAAAAATAAATAGTGAAATCCAATATCTATGGATCGACTCTGCAAACTAATCATGATCATAGGTTATATTCTTATTAGGCTGGTAGAGAATATGATGCAACTAAATTAAGAAACAATTTTGAATGCAAATCAGAATTGATTTTTTTTACAAGAAAAAGAGATGAGGTTCATTCACTAGATCTTACAGCTTATGTATGTTGATTTAGTTAATTTGAAGTTTCAAGAATCATTTATTTTATTTTATTTTATTTTTGCTATATTAGACTGAAATTTAAACACACTAACACACCCTACTTGGCATGCCAAGGCTCAATCCCTCAACCTCGTTATGTTTAACTTCTGGTTTGTATTCATTCCAATATTTGAATTTCTAGTGATTTGATTATCCGGAGGATAGGCATTATGTTTGGACCATGCATACCCTCTACAACAACCTATTTTTACCAAAAAATTAAGACACCGTATGTTTTATCCTCCATGAGTTTTGCTTGGTTAATGAGCAATTTTTTCTTTTGGGCATTGGCTAACTATGAAGCCACAAGCATGAGAGCCAGAGCAGGCTTATAATGACAGGATCAGAGCCTTTTCTTTTTTTATTATTATCATTTTTATTCTCTCTTCTTTTAATACAATCCTACTTTTATTTTCAACAAATCTTCTATCATCTAAAAAAACTCGTATGGCCATAGATGCAAATGGAGTCGGAGTTGGTACTTCAAAGCACTGTTCTAAAAATCTCCGCCTAGGTCCGCCTAGGCGCTAGGCCCCCCTTGGCGCCCCGCCTAGGCACTAGGCCCCCCTTGGCGCCTCTAGACCTCCTAGACGCCTCACCTAGGCCCAAGGCGATAAACAAATTCCTCCAGGAAATTAGACGGGTTCTAGGCGGAGAGATTTTTTTTAATTTAATAACTACCCAAACCAAATCTTGATATATTTATTTTTCTAATGATTTATTATATTCATAATACAGGTTGTAGCATATCAAATCACAATAAGAAGTGAACAATATCAAGTTAAAATGGATAATTTTATTATAATTGTAATTTTTTAAACTTGTACCAACTTCAAATTATATAAATAATGATACATTTGTAATATTTAGTTAAATTCAATTTTATAATTCTTAAATTTATGTTTAGTTTCTTAAGTTTTAATATTGAATTAAATTCTTAAAATTTAAAATTTTATTATTTAATAGCAATCATGTTTATAAATAAAACTAATACGTTAAAAATATGTTTAAATTTTGAACAATTGCATGTTTGTGTTTGAACTTTAACATTAGCAATATAGATGTGTTTGAATTTTAAGAAAAGGCCTTTATTATCTTTATTAGAGATTGTTTTGCTTTATATTATTATTTTGTTTGGATAAATGTAAGATAAAATATTAAAATTGACTTAAAATAAAAAATTCCGCCTAGGCCCCTTAGGCGCTAGGGCCCCCTCGGCCGCCCGCCTAGCGCCTTTTAGAACATTGCTTCAAAGTGACATGAGGGTGAAGTAACACGTACAAAATAGATACGCTGGTATAGTTGAATATTACTTACTCCAATATAATATAGAAGGGAGAATGAAAATGTACTTGAAGTCCAAATTAAATTTATTCTTTCTCCTTTTCTTAAGAAAAGTTGGACCACAGTTTAAAGCTTCAAAAGGAATGTTCAATACCCACTTAAAGCAATTGAAGATTCAATTATATTAGCCACATATGTACTTCTCTATAATCTCAACAAGGACTTGCTTTTCACTCACTAATAAATAGATCCTATACTGCTATAAGTTGGAAATGTCGAACTGAATGTGCAAGTCTACAGCTTTGTTTTAAGTGGTAACAGGGACCAGGATCACAATTATATGTGGCTGTCAGACTCTTTCCCAAGTGAAACAATCATTAACATGTAAAGCGCATACGTAACAAACACCTATGTTTATATTTTGAGTTTTTGACAATGACTTTAGTAATCATCTTTAGTTGCCCAACAGTGAAAACTTCATGTGAAAAAAATATTGTATAACTTCGAGTTTATTTAACTTAAGACTTGAGCAACTAAGGAAGAAAGAACCAAACATGTTTTTATGTAGAAAGGAATCCATTCATATAACTATGAAGATTATAAATATAGAACAATGGAAAAGGGAATAAATCAAAACCTGATATTTCCCAATTCTCCACCTTCAACATCTTCACCGTCATCAATCCCAAGTACTCCAAGCTACAATAAGCAAATGCAAATCATTAGGAACAACTTGTGCCGAAAGGATTAAACAAATACATATTTCAACCATAGTAAAAGAATGATCTTGTTCATGGAAAAAATAATAGAAAAAGAAAAAAGAACTCAAGAATAGCAAATTCAGCACATTCCCACCTCATCATCCTCTCCATCATCTTCTTCATCATCGTCCACAACTTTATTGTTACCCTTTTTCTTCTTCTTCTTCTTCTCCAAGCCATACTCTCTTGCCTCATCGTTCTCCAAATACTCCTCCAATTCTTTTATCTTCAAAAACTTATCTTCAACTCCATCACCAGCACCTCCTTCATCCTCACTTTCTCCTTCCTCACTAATTTCTCTCTCCTCTTCGCTCTCTCCATCCTCCTCCTCCTCCTCCTCATCCTCATCCTCATCAAAACCCTCCAATTCCTCATCACCAAATCCCTCCAAACTCAAACCCTCACTTTCTCTCTCCTCCACGCCTACAATTTCTCTCTCAAAACCTAAACCCTCTCTCTTCTCAAAATCAAAGAGCTTTCTGATTTCTTCTGGATTCTTCTCGAAATTCTTTACTTCTCGGCGGAGACTGGAGATCAAGGGCTGGGATTGGAGGTCGATTTGTTGCCAAATCTGCTCGGCATCAAATCCTTGAGTGAGGAGGGTACTGAAAGGTGATTTGGGAGTGAAGGGTCTGAGGAGGGAGAATAAGTATTGGGAGGCATAACGAGCGGATTGAGAAAGGTCAGGTGAAGGGGAGAGGTAGAGTGGTGGCTCCGTTGATTTCAGGCGGTGGAGGGCCTTTTCAATCCCTCCACCTCCGTCGTGGGTAGCGGCGGTCATGGCACGAATAATGACGGTTGTGATTCGGTGATTGGAACTTGGAGGAAGGGGTGGACTGTTGGGTAAAATCAGGTTTATGTGGAGGTTTAGCGGGAGTAGGGTTCAAGGAGATGCCATATGTTGTGGTGGACAGTGGACTTCGAACCAACCCTTTTTCTAAACCTTCTTTTTGGTTGTGCCAATAGTCCAATGATCCACAATAAGGGCTTCTTTGGATTAAGGGCGGAAAATGAGAAAATAATACTAGCTCCGCTGGATTCGAGTTATATTCGAAATATAAATAATTTTAAATTTAATAAATTATTTGAATTTATTTGAATTATAATTTTTTATTAATACTTGAATCATAGTCATTCAAAAAATTCAAATTGCTGGGACTCTATTTGAGATTGGGTTCGACTTGATAGCTAAATGAGCCTCAATCAAACCTTATTTTATATTCGATAAATTTTATGAACCAAATCTGAACAACTCAATATTCGACTCGACCCGATTCATTTACACTTTTATTTGGATCCAATCAATTGATTTTTTCCCTTGTTTAATTATTTTTAATTTTATATTGTGCGACTTAAGTACTACATTATTATCTTTGTATAAATATCATTTTTCATGCAAAAAGAAAAAAGATATCTATATAAAAATCACAAACTATTATTTCGGTGTATCAAACTCACCCAAAGACTCATCCAACATAATTCTTGGCCTTCTTTCTTATTTGTCACAATGTTATTTCAATAAACTGATAAATACTTCATCTATTTCATAAAAAGTGTTTTATTAGATATTTTGATTATAGTTAATTTGTAAAAATTTTGAATTAACAGTTTTGTATTTTGTCATACTTTTTATATGGAGTAGTTTATAATATTAACTATTGCAGTAATTAATTTTGAATTTAAAATATATAATATTTCAATACACAATGTACTTATTATTGACAATAATTGAAATGTATAATGTTTGGTTTCTCGTTTCTTTGGTTCACATCACAACCATAAACAAAAGGTGGCCTATATTATTCTTATATTTGTATCAAAAAATGTGTATTTTTATTGACATTATGGTTGTCATTTTATACATGTAAAAATGTATCAAAAAAAGGCATATTTTAAAATTTACCCTCAACGTTTGGAGTTTTTTATTTGACTTTCGTGGTCAGCAATTGAATCCTAAATTAATAGATTCAACAACTAAGGCAATTGAATTTCAGTATAAGATTGAGGAAAATTAGAAAAATAGTGATTATCAAAAAACTAATTTGGGTTCTGAATTTGATATTGTGCTCAAGCTGAAACAGTTTTAGAGGAGGAAACCAAGTTTGCAGTAGTGTTCGAATCCATAGAAATGGAAGACTAAAAATATTAAAGAAAAATTGAATTTGGCATCCGCAATTTAATAATGCAGTCGAAACTTATTTAAAAATGACGTCGTTTTTCACTTGGTCATATCTAGTGTCCGCACTTTAATACTGCAGATAAAAAACTTAAATATGGAAGGGTATTTTGGACATCTGTACCGTTCGCAATATTAAACTGCAGAATATTGAAAACTAAATTGTGGAATAAAGCTATAATAAACTGTTGGATAATCGAATGAAGATATGTTATAAGAATAATTTTAATTTAACCACGTTTACTATGAATGAGTCTCTTATGTATATAATATATTTAGAATATTTTTTTTTTTTGGTTACAATCAGATCAGATGATAGTACTATATTTATTAGTGTTTGACTACTTTACTATTGTTGGTGTATAATTTAAAATTTGAAGCAGATCGATATAAAGTAGTCGGTTATCAACTTATCATCGTCAAAAAAGCAAAAATATTACAGGGGAAGGTAGCCAGGTAGGGTGGCCTTGCTGCTTTTATCCTGAATTGGATATCATTAAAAAGCACAAACATGTACCAAGTCTACTGGTATATATTATGCTTCACAATTTTTTGACTAGCTTGCTGCCTCATTTTATGGCTTCATAACAGCACTTTTCTTCTTGTCACTATTTCGGATACAGATGTCACTATTTCGAATATCTTTCCATTGTCGGCATAGTTGATGAAATTATTGTGTCGGTTCGGTTACACTACAGGTTTTGGGATTTAACAGTAAAGATGAATGTTGAAAATAAGAGCTTGTCCCAAATTTCATCCATGAAAAAACATAATTTTCCAGGGCATTTTTTCTTAAATTAAAGATACAAGAGAAAACTACTTGGACAGAATGTCTGTATATAATTAGTAGAGGTAAATTCTGTGAAGGAAAGGATAGACAAGGAAGTTGTGGAATTTTTCTAATATGCTTAGTACATGTATTATGTATGTAAGATACACATATGCCACTCTCCTATATGAACAGGATATTTAACTTCCACAACAAAACTTGCTACATATTCAACTTTCTTTGTGCAAATATATTTGGCACCATATATTGTTTTCTCTCTTTTTATATGATCTGGACATGTTTTTTTATCTTGTGTACCATCTCTGCCTCTCTCCTGTAGAAAATCTCAGCACACACCGGTAAGACTGAGGAAAAAATGTCGACAACAGAAAGTGTTTCAGCTTGATTATCAAAGCAAAAACGCCAAAGCATGGTATATGCAGCAGTGCCACCGACGAGTACCTGCAATTTTTGTTTCGACAAAAATAAAGCATGAACCTGGGACGACTTGTTTACTTTTTAATTTGCATGATAAATAATTGACGTTAAGATTACATACCATAGCGGAGCAAATGAATCAGACAAATCAAGAAATGGATATGGCCACCTGTTTCAGAACAAAACGGAGTTGCAAAGAATGGAAGAACAGCTATATATATATATATAGTTAACAAGAGGACACAAAACAGACCACTTACCAAGTTGAGATAACCGAGTGTAAAATCCATTGGAAAATAACGTATACTGTTGTCCATAAGAAGAAATATACAATTCGAAACCAAGGAAACCGCTGAAATTGAATCATGTAACAAATGAAATATATATATATATATATATATATATATATATATATATATATGAATAAACTGAAGTTGCTTTGTGCTGGCCTGGTCAACTTACCAAGCAATTCAACACAACCTCGCCGAGCAGAAAAATAGCATTAATTGAATGCATATTTATTATCAACTGCAATAGCAAAATTATACACATTCTCAGAAAGTGAACAAAACAATTTAAAAACTTTAAAATTTTGACATGAGCTTCGTTCGTTCAGAAAAAGACAAGGTTCGACTCGCTTGCTAGTGTCTACTATGGTCTGGAGGATTTTAGTAATGTCATGCACGTGTCAACTACAGTGTTGCAATAATCACAATAACCCTCAGATATATTTTGAATAACGGTTGGTACATTCTAACATAGAATCCATTCCCAGTTTTCTGCTGAGGGATGGAAAACTCAATCTTCTGTCTAACTGTAATACCTGGTAGTACTAGTAATAATGCATTGGCATTATGCCTCCAGACTAGTTGAGAAGACTGCCGCTTAATAGAATCAAATTATTCTTATTGATAAACAACTTGAGGCAGCACAGAACACTTACAAAATTCAGATCGTAATCTTTAAGGGCAAGAAATGGTACAATTATGCACCAAAACACAGCGTCTGTAAGCATCATAGCACCTGCATTCATCTGTTTGCAATAGAGATGGAAAATTTTGAGAAAATAAGTCTAATTCTAATTATTCTGATATTAAGACGAAGAAAAATTGCAGTATATTTTAGACTTCAGATCCTCTTTCTGTGAAAATTGATAATATTTTTACCTGGAAAATGACTTGAAACACATAGCCCCAAAAACCTGCAATTTGGCGATCATGACCTAGTTCATTAGGGCTAAAGTTTTTGGCAGAGTTGGTATTTTCTGCGGGTACAGAAGCACGCTGAGTGCCTTGCTCGGCATCTCCCTCCAAGTTACCCATTCCATAACCACCTACTTTATTGTGATATTTGTAACATCCATACATTGAAATCAAAGATCCAAGCTACAAATTGAAGTGATAGACATTAGCGAAAAAACTTGCAATATATCTAGTTGTAGTCAATAAAGGATAGGATAGGATAGGATAGGATAGAAGGGTGTTGAACATACCCCAAAATACACGGTAATCAGCGTAAAAGTCCACCTGTACAGTACCCAATATCAGTGATTCAGTACACATGCATGCAAGAATGCTTATACATAACAGGGTGCGATTTGGATTTAAAAGAAGACGGACAACTTACTGAGTATAGTAGTCCATTATGCTGCCACCATCAACTGCAACATTTAAAATCAGCATTATCAAAAGCACAAAAAAAGCAACTAATCTATATCCCAGCAACCAAGCTGGATGTATTCCTCTGAGACAAGGCTTCCAAAGTTCGTCCTCGTACAACACTCCAGCAGGCTCATTCTCATTCTGTGTTTCCCTGCTTTTAGTTCTTGGACCTTCGTACTTGGAAATTATAAAGAATGTTAAAACCAGCGATGTTAATATCCAAATGGCGCAAAGCAAGACCCTCCAATTCAGCCAGTAGCTCGGGGTGGTCGTATCCGTAGTCATGACTGGCTGCCAAGAAGTTTTTGAGGATCCTGTTATAAAATACATGCTGTTAATTGCCTCTACTTCTCTGTTGAGTTCGTTTTCCAAATTGAAAACTAGCTTCGTCTTCGGACAAATTATAAAGACAGAGAAAATTGAAAAGCCCTTTAATGTCCAGATAGAGAGTATTCTGATGTCAAAGAGATTATACCCACCAACAATTAGCTCAAGATAAGAAGGATTTAAGTTTTTAGCAAAAGGAAATAAAATCTAAATTTTTTTGAGATGAAAAACACCTAATAAGGGGGAATGAATTGGTAAAAACTCCAGAAATTAATGAAAAAAGGTTTAGAAAAATGAGCTTGAAGGAAGGTGAAGCTCAGATGATCAAAACAAGAATCAAAAGCTGCATAATTATACCCCATGCATTTAGGTGGGCCACATGAAAATCTGAAGTCTATGAAGAATGAGAGTTAATAAACAATCACTACCCAGAATTAAGAGCAAAAAATTCCAAACACTACATAACAGGGCGTTTGTAGTTAATCTAATGGACTGGAAACAACAAATATCCATATGCATTTGACCCTCATTAATGGCTGAAAGCTAGGCTAGATTCCAAACTTTAGGAGGGTGTTTGCACAAAAAGATGCATATAAAAATATATAATATATATTAAGGAAAATTTGAGAGAAGAAAAAGAGGCAAGTTCTTAATTGTAAGCAAAGGAAAGGAGAGATACTTACAGGGGAAAGCAAGACCTGGTGGTGGTGGTGTGTAAGAAGAAGATGCTTTGCTTCTTTGGATATAGAAAAAACAAATAAAGGGAAGATTATAAAAGGATGTTTAAATCTTATAACAATAAACCTGAGTGCAGCAGTCTCATGTCACAACCTCTATATTCCCATTCCCATTCCCATTCCCATTCCCATTCCCATTCCCATGCAAATACTATTAAATTACTTAACCAAGCAAGGCACGAATCTTTTCACCTTTACCTTTTCTGCCGATGCTTGTTTTTCACCAAGAACGAATTTGTTTGGACGAGGGAAAATATAATTGAATCTAAAAATTATTTGAAAGTAATACAGAATAACTAGCTCTGATTCAAAATATAAAATTAACTTCGACTTTGAAGTTAATTTGAAATATTTGTAAATTCAAAGTTGGTGTAGTTCATTTAAGTTTTAAAAATAATAAAATTGTGATATTTTTTTTAGATAATTTACAATATTCATAATTTTAGCAATTAAAATAAATGAACTAATATTATATTTAATAATTGAGGATTGATCTGGTAGTTTGGTATAGGTGAGGAGGGTATTAGATGTTTTTAGAAGTTTAGAATTGTATGTTCATTAAGATAATTGATCTTTTCTAATACTTGTTTTTCTTATTATTTATCAAGTTTTAAAATTCTCTCAAAATATAAAGAAAGAGGGAAAAGAAATTCTTAATTAACATAAATCTAATTATAAATATACTTTTCCAAGATTGTTAAAATGTTTTTAAATTTAAATTTCTTTTTCCCCGAAAAGTTTTCAAATTCTGAGGGAGGAGGGAGGAGGGAGGAGGGAGGAGGGAGGAGGGGAGTGGGGAGCGAAGATGGATGGGACCCATGTAAACAGATTGGACGGATATGGTTTCTGAATATGAAAAAGGAAGGAAAATTCATAGCTTGGCTTCTTACTAGCAATAATAAAGCAATTGAAAGGACATGATTCGCTGTTTTTCGAGGTGGACCATACCATAGCCATAGCCATAGCGTGATAACTTATGTTTGACCATTGTTATACTCCATATAAGTAGTAGGAGTATTTAAATAAATGAATTAATATTATATTATATTATATTATATTATAATTTGTGACATGAATAAAGAAGACACACGGCCCTAATCCTGGCTATCAAGCAACAGAGGAGTAATATTTACTATTAGCTAAACAATATTGCGTTGCGTTGCGTGTATCCTTTCTTACGCAAGGAAGGTTTGCTTCATGCCAAACTACAACTACAAGTACAAGATAGAGAGATGTTGTAGTAGTTTGAAGGCTCAAGGGGCTTTCATCGACTATCATAACATATATATATATATATATATATATATATACAGGCATGAAAGGAAAAGCAAGCGAATATATTCCTCTAATCTCTTACCATTCTCCCGCTAGGAGTGCGTGCTTAACGGGCATGCAGACAAGTACAGTGTTACCAAGTATACCTGGGCCTGGCTAGCTGTTCACCTATAACTCCAATACCCCCTCCCCTCCCCTTCCCTTCCCTTCCCTTCCCCTGTAAGTAAACATGCAAATGCATAATATATATATAAAACTAACTAACTCAGATGAGAAAATTACAAACAAAAAACTGACACAAACAAACAAACAATCCTTATGTATTTCCACACAACAAATTAATTCATGTGAATTGAATTGACTGAGCAACATCTCTATTAATCTTACTTCTTTTCCTCCCAGTACTCTTGTTTCTTCTTTTATTCAGATTCATGGAAATTAACCTGCCCACGACGCAATACAGGTTTAAACCAACCGGCTTGTTCGTTAATTGCTACAGCCCCTATCCGGCCTATTGTTAACTTCAATCAAGCTAGACACAAGAACCAGGCAGATCCTGATAATGTATGTTATTATAGCAGTGAGTCTATTAACCATATCAAAAAAGTCAGATGTTACAGAGTTCTGTTAAAAGATCAGTCCATCTCTCTCTTTCAATTTGGTTCGAATTAATGGCGGTGCATCCAAGCTGGCTATCGAGTCTAGAGAACCATTTGATTTGAGTGTAATTGATGATTGAAGCTGGTACTTCTATGATTCTTGGTTTCAATATTTTTTTGATTCTCAATTTTGTTGTTTTCGTTTTTGATTTCTGTTATGGGTTGTTGTATATTTGTTAGGATCTTGCTTTTAGTTTTGTTCTGGTTTTTGTTTAGTTTTTGTTTTTGAGACAAAATTACATGCATTTCTTAGAAAGTTTAAGTACATATTTCTACATGTAAATTTGATATTTTTACACGTGTTCCTCTTATATAAAAGGTGAAACCCACATTACTATCTTGTGAGATATGACCCATATAAAAATATTAAAATTATATGTAGAAATAACGCTCATGGTGATATGCATACATTCTTATGAAGTCAACTATTATACAAATAATAAAAGTGTATAAAATATCTCATATGATTGTCACATGCTAATATATCGGCAAGAAACTGTTCCGACCGACCAAACGGAACAAAATTGTTATTTTAAAATGCTTACAGGTATTGATTGACTATTCACAAATTTTGAGGGATAAATTGATTTTTAGTCAAACTTAAGGGGATAATTTTGTCTTTAGCCCAAAAGAAAAGAAAATAAAATATTTTAAAAGAAAATGAGTTAAAAATGTATCATTTTCATTTTTTAAGTTTATTTTATTATTTTTTGCCATGTAATAAATATTTTGATTCCTTTATTATTTTTACTCCATCATGTAGGAAAATTAAATATTATAAAAGCTCTTTTTTTTCACCTGATTTTTCTTTTTATTCCGGTTGGTCACGTTGAAAAAATAGAATTTAATTTAGATGGTCATTTGATTAATTTGACGTAACGAGACAATTATAATATTTTAAAAAAATTAATTTCCTAATTTCTTTTTCCCATTCTAATTTCACGCACCTACAACTTCTGCCTCGTACCTAATTTCAGGTAGGGATTACATGATTCCCACCTACCTGGCTACCTTCAAACCGGTTTCCCCCGTCAAAGTCCGGCCGAAACGTCAAATACTCGTTATGTTTTACAAAGGAGTCTAATTTTATTGAATTTGTTTTAATCGGTAAAAATATAATACTTCATTCCTTTCAAATTATAATATAAATATTAAAATTTTAAAATTAATATTAAATATTTGTAAACTACTTAAATTCAATTAATTTATGTCAATATAATTATTAATATTATTAAATATAAATTTAAAATTTTAAATGAACTATGTCAATTTAAATTTAAAAATATTTTAAATTGACTTTTAAAAAAGTCAATAGTTATCTTCTAATTTAGAACGGAGAGAGTATAAAATAATATTTAATATTTTTTTTTCTCAATTATATTATAAAATTACTATTACATAATTAATAACTTATTATATTTCAGAATAATTATGAAATAAAAATACGTAATTAATAGAGTATTTGTTAATTTTGTAAATAGCGCTCAGTTGGTACATATGAGAAAGAAAAAGGCCAATAAAAGAATCTGAAATCCCGAGAACATCCCACATTTTACATACCCTCTGTTTCTGTCACCTTGCTATACTGTGCAGAGCGCTCAAACCCCCTTATAGTATTTCTCTCCCAAATCCTCTCTTCTGCTCCGATCTGAATCTCTAAAATGCAGAGCTCTGCGTTTTCCCTCTCCAATACAATTTCACAACCAAAGCCTCGAAAACCTTTGAATCCCAGATCCCTATTCAGATTCAATCCTATTTCTACACCTTCACCTCCAAAATCTTTTGGTTATGGCGTCTCCGCTTCATCTTCCAGTCGATTGCCTTCAATGTGCATTTCTTCTTCTTCATCATCATCGCCCCCGCCGAGACTGAATGGCTGGATTTCTGCTCCGCCGTTAGTTCCACAGCGCGAATCGGATAGGTTTGAAGTTAGGGCTGCTTCAGTCCCCGAGAGCGCTGATGGTGGGAGTGAGAAGTCGAAATTCAAGGATACATTGGTGCTTGGATCACTCTTTGGGCTTTGGTATTTTTCAACATCTACTTCAACATCTATAACAAGCAGGTAATCCCCATTTATTCTGTTATATTAAGCTACCTCCGTTAAGTAGTAACAGAAGAATCCCCGGTCTGTGTTCCTACCTGAATGCTTGTTGTAGGATCTGCGTTCCACTGTGTGTATACGTGCATATTTCATATTGTATCGTCTCTTTTATTAGCGTAAATACTTATCTATATATATATATATATATATATATATATATATATATATATATATATGTCAAGCATATGTCTCTGTCTATGCTGCATTGAATATGTATTGGTAAATAACTCAACTTTACAGAGTTTAATGGCACACACAAGTTAAAATCAAGAATCCCATTGATACCCATTCCATTACGGGATCAGGAATTTTCTCTGTTGCAGAGTGTTTTTTATTTTTATTTCTTTGTATAGTTCTAATATAAAGTTTTTTAAGCAGAGTTCAAAATATAATAATCAATTGGCTATGAAGTATGGTCACACTAATCATATTCTTTAGTTTGTTTGTATTGTGTGTGCATTTTAATTGGATGCGGCTCATTTGAGAATTATTTCTTATTATGCTTTTAATTTTTCTGTATATTAATGATGAATGAGTTCGATTATGGATTACGAATAGAGGTAAATGCTGAAGACATGGTGAATTATGAATTATTTCAAGAATCGGCTGTCTATCATTTCCAAACTTGAGTTCCTTTTTCTTCTTGCAAGTCTTGAGTTAAACTTGACAACCATACATTTTATTTTTGAAGTTCCTGATGAAGAAAGATTGACATATTTTATGACACTTGTTGCCATAGGTGCTCAAAGTTTACCCATACCCAATAACTGTCACAGCAGTTCAGTTTGCTGTCGGGACTGCCCTTGTTATTTTCATGTGGACATCAAATCTATACAAGCGGCCTAAAATTAGTGGTGCACAGGTAACTTTGATACTGCTGCATAAATGATTGTTTTGGGTATTCCTTTTTTTTTTGAGTCTATCATACTGACTCTGATGAGGATTATTACTGGTAGCTTGCAGCAATTCTACCATTGGCAGTAGTACACACATTAGGCAACCTTTTCACTAACATGAGTCTTGGAAAAGTTGCTGTTTCATTCACCCATACCATCAAAGCTATGGAGCCCTTTTTCTCGGTTGTCCTATCAGCTATGTTTCTCGGGGAGGTATGCTTTTCATATAATTGTTTTCTTTTATTTCTATGTTTTATAATAATTCTATGTATAATTCATTGACAAAGAAATTATGTAGCTCATCTAAGCTGCAGTAGTTTCTCTGTTTCTTAGAAAAATTAATGTGTTCCTACCTTGGTAATGACAACCCATGGGAGAAGATAAAATATTTGTTTTGTAGCTATCATCTTTGTTGTGTACTAATTTTTAATTTTACTTTTTTTGTGGCTGTTTTTAACTGAATTTTCCTTATCATTCTAATATGACAGAAACCTACTATATGGGTAATTTCTTCCCTTTTACCAATTGTTGGGGGAGTGGGACTAGCATCAATGACCGAGGCATCTTTCAATTGGTGAGGAGTGAGGACATACACATGAGTTTATGTTAATGAATCTGTTCACATTCATTCTCATTCTCATATTCAACTGATTTTTGGATCTGATTCTCTATGAAGAAACAAGATTTTCCTTTTTTGGGATTGTAATGATAAAGTTAAATTATCCGAGATGCTGATTATGATCTAATCTTTTTTTGTGTGTAAAAACAGGGCGGGATTTTGGAGTGCAATGGCTTCTAATCTGACCAATCAATCTCGAAATGTCCTTAGCAAAAAATTCATGGTTAAGAAAGAGGTATTCTTAACTTCAGCTTCATTTATTCACAATCACACTTGAGGTGTTGGTTGATAAAGTGCATGTACTATGAAAATATATTTTTCATTTTCTAGATTTTTTTTAATATTTGTTTGAAAGGCATCTGAAGTGAATCAACTTGTTATTTTATAAATTTTGTAACTGAGACTTGTCTGTAAAAATATTTTTCGCAAAAGTGTAAAGGAGTGCTTATTCTTGTCTTCTTATTAGCTTTATACTTTATTGGTGAATAACTAATGGATTCTATCATTTACAGGAATCATTGGACAACATTACTCTCTTCTCGATAATAACCATCATGTCCTTTATCTTGTTGGCCCCTGTTTCTATTTTCATGGAAGGAGTCAATTTCACTCCTTCATACTTGCAGTCCGCTGTGAGTAATTTTCAAATAAAGGAACCTATACTAATCCATTGTATGTTTGGATAATTTGCATTTAAAGATCTTTTGTGTTTTTTGTTATTGTTTTATTTTCTTTTTCCTGTCAGGGATTAAATGTCAGTCAAGTCTACACTAGGTCACTCCTTGCTGCACTCTGCTTCCATGCAATACCAGCAGGTAAGCATTCAAACAGCGTGATTGTTTCATCTACTTTCTTAGACTCTTTTGTTGCTTGCTTTGTGTTTTGGGTCACTGAATGAAGTCCTCCATTTCTTTCGGAGGTGCTGAATAGAAGCTCTATTATGCTAATTCAGTCTAACTCTTCTGCTAGACCTTATATTTACTTCTGATGATTGGATTGGTAATTTGATCAATTTCTACCCCTTGCTTGAAAATTTAAATACTGACGGTGAATTCTCTACCTCACCTACTCTCTTCCGCAATGGGACTGTAAGGAAGTCAAATTTTATTTCAAGTTTATTAAAGAATTTTTTAATATTATTCATAAGATATAAACATATGTGCTTGTACATTAAGCCATCAACGAGTATTTAGTCTTTTTGCTGTAATATTCTCTTTGACTTTTGAAAGAAGACTATCTTTTCCAGCCAAAACTAAAATCAATTGAGACAATGTTTGGCCAGAAGAAGTATATGCTACAGAAGAATGTTGATATTGATATCCCCATATTCTCTGTTGAATTTTTTGAAATGCCGTGTTACGACAACCCCCTAATATGAGTTTTCCGTGCAGGTTTCATATATGATATTGCAGAGGGTATCTCCCGTTACCCACTCTGTGGGTAATTGTGTGAAGCGTGTGGTTGTGATCGTGACCTCTGTTCTCTTCTTCCATACACCTGTTTCACCGATCAACTCTCTGGGTATATAATTTTCGTAGCTAAGAAAAGATTGAAAATATGGGGACTATTTTGTTACTTAAGCCCTTGCAGTGGAATGGTTAATTGTGGAGGGCATTTAACCAATCCCTAAGCAAAGGACTATCTTCTCCTTGATTGTAAATTGATATTAGGACGGCTCTTTCCAATTACCAGAGGCTCTTATTTTATTATAATCGTTTTTGCATCTTGGTGCAGGCACGGGAGTGGCCCTTGTTGGAGTGTTCCTGTATTCAAGGGTGAAGCGCATAAAGCCAATGGCAGCTTGAAATTCTCATGATGAAAAGTTTTGCTGGTAACATTTTTTGGTAGTGAGAACAAGCCTTTTCTTTTAGGGACGGTTTATTGTTTTGCTAGATTCCGTAATCATTTTCTCAGATAAGTATGGTAGTTCTAAATGGGAAATGTACCCTCTATACACAATTTTGGGTGGATCGTAATATAAAATACTAGTGTGTTTGAGGAAATGAATTCAAGTTATATCCAATTGGTAGGTATCATGGTACTTTTACGTAGTGTGCAATGGGAATTTAATGGAGTAGTTCTTTACAATTAGCAGATCTCTCTGATTTTATTTGTTGTTTTATATTTACAGTTCATTTGTTGAATTCTTGTCGCATTTCTTGAGTAATTAATTTTTTTCTTGTTATACATGCAGCCAGACTATGAGCAATGGTTAATTCCCATTTTTATTAGGCTCAAAAAGAGCTTCTTCAAGTGGTTTGAACAATGGTGAAAACTTCACTTCTTTTTATTACTTGAAAGTCGATTATGAAAAAACCATGCATGTAGGTGGTGGTGTCTATAAATTCCTTACTTACATATCACTAGGCGGAAATCAAAATTGAAAGTGGTGAGAACAATTTCCAATATGAAGAGAAAATGAGCTTTAAACCCCAAAAGGATATATAAAATCAATTAATTACAGCAACACCCTTCAACTAATTACCATTATGAACTGGAATGAGTTTTAAAGCCCATAATACATTCCAAGTTTCCAACAAATAATACCCTCCAATTGATTTTATAATTTTTGAGTCTCGAACAAATTTTGAGTCAAATTTCGAGTATGAAATAAATTAAATATATTTAAATAAAGTCTTAAATCACTTGTTTAATAATATTTTTTTAGGTCATCATGACTGAAAGTACTATTGGTAGTAATTTAATTCTTTAAATATATACAAATTTTTTTCATATTTTTTAATGTAAAATTAGGGTGTCCACACCTCTGGCAACCCGATCGGATGACCTGACTCGGGTTTTTGAAAGTCGACTATAATAACATATTAAACAACTCGAGTCAAATCTCGAGTTCGAAACAAATCAAATTTCAAGTCCAAATCGAATCAAATTCATCCAAATAAGGCCTTAAACCATTGAATCAATAATATCTTATTGGGTCATCTTAGGGGTGTTTGATAAAAACTAAATGAATCTGAATATGAATTTGAATGAAAAAAATTGTTTGATAAAAAATGAATGAATCTAAATAACAGGTTTTTATTATTTTACCCTTCTAAAAAAAATCAAAATTGTTATAAATTTATTTAATATTATTTAATATAATATAATAGTTAATATTGTAAAAAAAAAAATTATTCAGCCAAAAAAAAAAGGGATTTAGTCCTTCAGCTCAAATTGTCTGAATGGCTGACCGATTCAACCATTCAGGCGATTTTTTTTTCCGAAACAAACGCATGAATAACTGAATCGGTCAACCATTCATTACTAATCAAACAACCCCTTAATTTACCACAAGTTCACCCAAAAAATTATAACTGAAAGTATTATTGATAGTAACTTAATTCTTTAAGTACGAATACAATTTTTCCATATATTTCTAACACAAGATATTACATCAATAGAGTACAAAGAATAGCTAGTTTAATTTGTGGCAAAATAAAAATATTAATGAAAGCTGAAGAGCGTATAAGCCCACTTCAAAATATTTTTATAAGAATAAGTTTAGCTTAGCCCAATTCCTTAGCCATTCTTATTTGCGTGAGCTCATTCCTTTTTTCCAACCAAGTTATTAAGCCCCATACCAACAAGTACTAATATACACCATGAATGTTTTCAAAATATTCAATGTGATAGGGGTGTTCAACCGAAAAAAACCGTGTAAGACCCCAGTTTTTATAAATAAAGATGAATTTTTTATAAATATTATTTTTGAATATTATGGAATAAATTTGATATAATGTTATAGTTGTGGGTAATATTTATAAATTTTGCAAAGTAAGCAAGTTGTTATAAAATATTCGTTTGGTGGGAATATTCTTTTTTTTCGGGAATATTAAATGCGATGACTCCAATCATTAGTGGACCCCATTAACGGGAAGTATTGTCGTAGTTTGAAAACGACAAAATTATCTTTCTATAAAAATATCGGTGAGGTGTTACAGCTTAAAACTGTTGAATCGCCTGCCGGTAAAAGAAATCTGATGTCTGGCGTGGTTGCAGTAGTAAGACACCTGGTATTGATTATTATCGATGCTTACGTGAGAAGTCACTTAGCTATACTCAATTATTACTTCTGATGAATTGTTGCATCATATCTCTTATATTATTGATTCAATTATTGTCACAAAGATTATCCTCATATAATATGTTATATTATTAATTGAGACGACAAGTTATAAATGATTAATAATTGTTGAAAGATTAAAATGTGTTGATTAAAAATAAAATGATTTGTGGTAATATTTATTCAATCCTCGATGTATATAAAGAGTCCATTATGAGACGTTTGTGGTAAGTTTGATTATTTTATGGGGGGCCATATGTCATCATCTAAGAGTCTCTTCGTCAATAGTAATTACCTTTGTGAATAGTAATTACCTTCACAATAAGTATTTACCTTCGCCAATAAGTAATTACCTTCTTCAATAGTATTTACCTTCGCTAATAGTATTTACCTTCGTTAATAGTAATTACCTTCTTCAATAGTATTTACCTTCGTCGATAGTAATTACCTTCGTCGATAAGTAATTACCCTTCGCAAATAGTAGTTGTCCTTCAATATTACCAAGAGTTAATCGCCTCTTCTTGATTGTTCCAAAGGTTAATTACCCCTTCATGAAATAGTAGTTGTCTCTTCATATTACCAAGAGTCATTTCACCCTTCGTTAAGACTCAAGAGCCACCCTCGCTTTTTCTATAAATAAAAGCTCATTCCTTCATTATTTCTTACGAATTCATCAAACTCTGTAGAGAAAGAAGAAAAGTATTCTCGCTACTTCACTTTTCCAATATTCAGCTTCTTCTAAGGTAGGGAATATTATTTGTTGTACTCGTAAGGGTGTTATTCTTTCTTATTCATGAAGAGAATCTGTTGTTATTCCATTTCTTATTATTCTGCTGGAATAACTCAGATATCGCTGGTCTACCCTATACTTGGTGACATTCTTCTATTATTCTCGTTAGAACATCCCGCTCATGTGTTTTACACCGGACTTCGGTTCCGTATTTATTATTATTCATTGGAACATCCTCGTCTGCATGTTTTACACCCGGACCGGTTCCGCTTTTTATTATTATTCTCATTGGAACATCCATGCTCGTGTGTTTTACACCTTAACCGGTTCCGCTTTTTATTATTATTCATTGGAACATCCTCGTGCATGTGTTTTACACCGACTTGGTTCCGCTCTTTATTATTATTACTGTTGGAACATCCCGTGCATGCGTTTCTGCCGGGGACCGGTTCCGTTATTTATTATTCGTTGAATAACTCCGCTATGCGGCCTATCGCATTTACGGTGATTTCTTTTGTTATTCCATTCTTTATTATACCTAGTTGGTTAAAACTTTGACTTCTATACTCCATGAAATTAGTAGAATATCCTTAATATTTGCGTTTCATCCAAAGATCTTTTCATGAAAATATTCTTCCGATCATTCTTGAATTTTACTCTACAAAACAATGTCATGTTGACAATTTGGACGTTAATAATTCTGGATAAAATAATTCTTGAACTTGTTTTATTGAATTCTTATATCATTGTCATCATCCTCATGTTTATATTATGTTGAAAGTCATATGTATTCAGTAGTACATAGATGGACTTGGTATGATTATGACTGAAGAGACTATTCTTTGTAATCATGACCGTAATGTTACAAATGATGTGATAAAATCCTCGATTAGTAGTAGTGCATCGATGGACGCTGTTGGCATGATCATGACCATTAATGAATACACAACTATTCTCGTAGTAATGCATGAATAATTGTGGTCGTGATACTTAAAGAATATCCTCGGCAGTAGTGCGGGGGTGATTCGATGATGTGAATATTTATTAAAAGTCGAGTCTCATTTATAACAAAGGATGAAAAACCTTTTAAATCATAAAAGATAGTAGATTTTATTTTCTACTTGACTCTTTTAATGGATTCATTGGTTCATTGTAGTTAAACTTGATGTTCATTATATTTTATCGCTTTAACACTGTTGTAGGCTAAATGATAATTTATTCTCGCATTATCTAAGTCATAATATTTCTTCTTGAGCTAGTTGAGCTCACCCTTCTCTTTCACTTTATTCTCTCTTGAAATGAGAATATAGATGGGACGAGCCTGGAACTAATAATGGTCCAGATGATAAGATTAGTAGTCCTCACTATTCGTGAAATAAAGTGATAATAATTATAATGAGGACTCCTTTTGAGTTTGTATAATATCTAAGTAGGCAATATTTGTATTCAAACTCACGCTTTATGTCGTATTGCATACAGCAGTTATATTAGTAAGTTGTATTTAAATTCTGTACCATGTATCTGACTACCCAAGATGGGTGATGTATACCTAATTTTGGGGCGCCACAACAGATATCGAGCTGTGGATATGATCCCGGCTAAGATGTGAGAATAGTACTAGGAGGGAGAGAGAGGGGAATACCTTCGCTAGTATTATGACCTACCTAAGTTTATGTCTTTATTTTATTGGTCTCATTGAATATAGAGATAATTTGTTACATGTCAATTAACCTTTTGTTTTGTGGCGATTCCAAAATGACATCCGAGAATGTTGAGAATAAGAATGGAGCACAAAGCGATCGTTGATTCACCACATATCAATAATCGTGGATAATGTGCATCGTGAAGCGCGAATCCTCATATGAACAACAACACCGACTGCAGATGATGAATGATCAAATGTTCGGAGGCTTTATGAATTTATACAACAAAGAAAGCGAGAGCGACTCGCATCCCAAAAACGTAGGGAAACACGGAAAACTCTCTGGTCACATCGCTAAACAATTCAAGGAGCTGGGACCACCGGAGTTTAAGGAGAGCCAAAACCACTTCAAGCGGAAGCATGGATAAAGCATTACAAGATATTTGATGTCTTGGGATGCTACGAGAGCAAAGGTTCCTTTCACGCTTTTATGTTCTTGCGAAGAGAGGCATTCTTTGGTGGGGAATCGGTAAAACGTACTCAACCTCATTGTCTTCAAGATATCTTGGGAGAAGTTCCAGAGTCATTCAACGACAAATACTTTCTTGAAAGTATTCGCCACATGAAGGAGGTGGAGTTTATCAAGTTGGAACAAAACAATATGACCGTGTCGCAATCTGAGGCAAAATTTGCGGAGTTATCACGGTTCAAGTCCCCACTGGTGGATAATGAAGAGAGAATGGCGCGAATGTTTTTAAGAGGTTTGAAGCGGGAGATACGCCAACATCTTATTTCTCATAAACCGTGTTTGTATTCGATGTTGTAAATAGGGCTCGCTTAGTGGAGCGATAACGAGTCAGTCAACGAACTAAAAGAGAGCGGTATGCAAGAAATTATAATACTGTTGAGAGTAGTCATCGAAGCGGTGACAACAAGCGTGGAGGGAATCAATGGGCGATATGGTAACCACTTTGGTGGTAATCGTACCAAAATAATAAGAATGGACATTTCAAGAAAAGGAGATTCAACAATGATGGAAAGACGTCAAAGACCAAAGACCAAGTTGTTAAGGAAGGAGAAAGACCACCTATTATATGCTTCAAATGCGAGAGAGAGGACACATCGGTCCGAATCGCGCCATACGTCAAAAAGCATGTTATAATTGTGGAAGAGAAGGTCACTTAGCTCGATTTTGTCGCCATCAAGACAAATTCAACTAGGATGGAGGCACCAAAGGCCGCTCCGAAAAAGTCAAACCCAGAAAGCTGTCTGAGGAGGCGTTTGTTGTGACCTCCCGAGAAGCAAGGAACCCGAATGAGGTCATCACGGGTAAGCTTATCATAAACTCTAATGAAGTCTATACTGAAAGTAGTATGCACACAAGCCAATCATGTTTGATGATAAAGCATATACTTTGTAACAATCTTATTCATTTATTAATAAAAAGTATTAATTTATTAAAGGCTTTTAATTATCTACATGATGCTGTTTTATAATATGTGATAAACCCATAGTTTTAAGCAATGCTTTTAGAATAATGATGATCATTCTAATGAGATCTAAATTCTTAGAAAGCTTAAAACAAAAATAGTTCTCAATCATTGGATTACTAAATTGGGGATTAGTGAATCCGGATAGATTGGTACATACGTTGCTTGCTCATTGGATGAGGATGATTGATCTCATGATCATTTGTGTGGAGACACTAAAGCAAGTATGTAGGTGCTCATTAATTAGTTAAAGGAGTTTAATTAATTATCCCTAATAAGATTAGGGAGCTTAATTAATTAAAAGAATTTAATTAATTAAATAAATCCCAATTCCTTAATTATTAAGGTGGGTTGCCCACATCTATAAATAAGAGGAGTCTTATTATGGGTGTGAGTGTTGTTGACTTTTACAACGACATAATTCCAATTTGTTGGAGAGTACCCTTTTCTATAGAGATAGAAAACTAGGGTTTGAGCCAAATACACCATCTTCTTGAATTCTTTATTTTCCTCGGTGGATCACCCCAGAGGCCAAACACTTGGGTGGCTAACGCTTGATCAAGGAAGGAACCAAACCCGGGATTCAAGTTGAACGCGAAAGGATCGAGGTGAACTTGTACTTCGGAAGCTTCTGGATCTTCAAGGGTATGTTTGGTCTTCATATCTTTTCGCTTAATTAATAATTGTGCATAAAGGGTGATCGTGTATATGGTTTGTAAATTTTTTTAAACTCGATTTTTACATCGCTTCCGCACTTTTTATGCAATTTGATTGCGTTCTTGAATATTACAAACCTAACATATACTTTATTTGATACTGGTTTCTACCCATTCTTTTATTTCTCTTACTTGCATACCATCGATTAAATTTGACTCGGAGAAATTAGACTTTGACTTATCTGTGGAAACTCCGCTTGGGAGAAACCTTCATTACATCCATTTTCGCTTATAAGTCTTGTTTGGTTCAAATCGGTACTTCACATTACTCGTCGATCTTATTTCATTAAAAATACTTGCATTTGACGTGATTCTGTGGATTGATTGGTTAACTACTTATCATGCAAAAATTGATTGTTTTCGTAAGGTTGTTAGCTTTCATATTCCTAATCAACCTATTATGCTTAATTCAAACGACCAAACCATTAAAATCAATCACGGCCATCTCAAGCCATAAAGCTATTCGCTTATCAAAAATGGATGTCAAGCTTTCTTAGCTCATGTCACGATTTAAACAAAAATACGCCGGTTTTGAACGATATTTCTATTGTTAATAAATTTCTGACGATTCCCAAGAACTTCCCGCCTACCCCGAGAAATGAAATTGAATTTTGTATCGACCTTGAACCCGTTGACAAAACCTATTTCCAAAGCCCCATATCGAATGGCTCTATTGAACTTCGTGAGTTAAAGACCCAATGCGCAGGAATTGTTAGACATCGGCTTTATTCGCCCTAGTACTTCTCCTTGGGGTGCTCCCTGCGTTCTATTCGTGAAGAAGAAAGATGGGAGTATGCGACTTTGTATTGATTATCGGAGTCAATCATGTCACCATCAAAAATAGGTATCCATTGCCACGTATTGATGACCTGTTTGACCAACAGCAAGGAGCCAAATTCTTTTCAAAGATTGATCTTCGTTCCGGATATCACCAATTGAAGATTAGAACCACCGACATTCTAAAGACGGCTTTTCGAAACTTCGATGCGGGCATTATGAATTCTAGTCATGTCCTTTGATCGACTAATGTTCCTCTTTGCCTTCATGGATATGATGAACCGAGTATTCAAGGAATATTTAGATCACTTTGTGGTCGTCTTTATTGATGACATCCTTATTTATTCCAAAAGCCGTGAAGATCATGAACAACACTTGAGGTCGACACTCCAAAAGCTTCGTGAATATAAGCTTTATGCCAAGTTGAAGAAATGCGAGTTCGTCAAAGAAGTAGCATTCCTTGGGCACGTGGTATCAAGTCATGGAATATCTGCTGACCCAAAGAAAGATTGAAGCTATTCAAAGTCGGAACAACCTAAATCGATGGCCAAGTACGTAGCTTTCTCGGTTTAATTGGTTATTATCGTAGATTCGTGGAAGGATTTTCTCTAATCGCTACTCCATCGACTTCGTGACTTCTCGAAAAGATACAAAGTTCGGTTGGAGCGAAGAATGTGATAAGAGTTTTCAAGAACTCAAGAGAGACTTATTTCAAAGATCTGCTCTCGTGATACCATCCGCCTCGGAGGATTTGTCATCTACAAATGATGCTTCGGGCAAAGGGGTTGGGATGTGTTCTCATGCAATATGGAAAAGTTATAGCCTTATGCCTCGCGACAACTCAAAGAATATGAGAGGAATTATCCTACTCATGATCTAGAGTTGGCAAATTTGTTATCTTCAGACTTAAAATTTGGAGGCATTACTTGTATGGGGAGAAGGTGGAGATCTTTACGGATCATAAAAGCCTCAAATATTTCTTCACTCAAAAGAAACTCAACATGCGACAACGACGTTGGCTTGAATCGCTTGAAGATTATGATCATACCATCCAATACCATCCCGGAAAAGCGAACGTGGTAGTACCGACGATTGAGTAGAAGATCATATGCAAAATCACGAGTGCGTTATTGTCAACGCATGAGCCCCATTTTGTGTGACTTGCAAAGGATGGAGATAGAGTTAAAGACTCGAGGACGCATGTGATGATAATGGGTATACGAGTAGAACCGACTTTAATCGATAAAGTTAAAGTTCGCTTTTTCCACGGACACGGAGCGATGCGCGTTATGAGGAATAAAGTGCAAGAAGGTGCTATCTTAAGGCGAAGAATCGATGAAGAAGGAATACTTGAGTCAACTCTGCACTTTGTGTTCCTAACGACCACGATTTAAAGTATAATATCATGATGGAGGCGCACAACACACCATTTGCAATCCATCGATGGGAGTACCAAAATGTATCATGATATTCGCCATACATTTTGGTGGAGCAATAAGAGAGAGAGATATATTTTTATCTCAAGGTGTCTAACTTGTCAACGAAGTTAAAGCGGAGCATCAAGTACCAAAAGGTCCATCAGAACCACTTGAAATTCCAGAATGGAAGTGGGAGCACATTACCATGGATTTCGTTACCGGTCTTCCTAAGGTTTCTCAAGGCATTGATGCGATTTGGGTCATTGTTGATAGATTGACCAAGTCTACTCATTTCTTACCGATACGAGAAACTTATACACTTGAACGTCTTGTTCGTATGTACATAAACGAGATTGTAAGACTGCGCATGGTATGCCGCAGATCCATAGTTTCGATCGAGACCCAAGATTCACTTCACGATTTTGGGTTAGTTTGCAAAAAGCTATGGGCACGATTTACGATTTAGCTTCGGCATATCATCCTCGAATTTGAATTTTGGACAATGGAGAGGACTATTCAAACTCTTGAAGATCTATTAAGACTCTGTGTCCTTGATTTCAAGGAGTTGGGACAAGTTCTTACCATCGGTGGAGTTTTCCTACAACAATGAAGCATCAAGCAAGTATCGGCATGGCTCAATTGAAGCGTTGTATGGAAGAAAGTGTCGTTCTCCGAAGATCTTTGGGATGAGGTGGGTGAAGCAACGTTGTTGGGACCGGAGTTGGTACGTATGACTACGAAAAAGATTCAAACGATCCGACAACGTATAAAAACCTCACAAAATCGACAAAAGAGTTATGTTGATCTTCATCGAAAGGACGTGAAATTCGATATAGGAGATCATGTGTTTTTAAGAGTTGCTCCATTGAAAGGAGTTACAAGATTTGGAAAGAGAGGAAAACTTAATCCTCGATTCATCGGTCCATTTTTAATCCTCGATCGAGTAGGAACTGTGGCCTATAGACTCACTTTACCGCCAAATATGTCTCTAATGTTCATAACGCTTTTCACATATCCATGTTACGTAAATATGTGAAAGACCCAACCATATTATTGAGTTAGAACCCGGACGAAATAGCGGAAGATTTGACGTATGAAGAGGTTCCTGCTCAAATTTTGATAAGAAGGAACATATTCTACGCCCAAGGTTATACCTCAAGTCAAAGTTTTGTGGAGGAACCACGATGTTGAGAAAATAACTTGGGAGTTAGAATCAAATGAAATCAAGGTATCCTTACCTCTTCGACATACCAGTATCGTACCTCTAATTTCGAGGGCGAAATTTCATAAGAAGGGAGGTTGTAAGACCCCAACTTTTATAAATAATGATGAATTTTCTATAAATATTATTTTTGAATATTATGGAATAAATTTGATATAATGTTATAGTTGTGGGTAATATTTATAAATTTTGCAAAAGTAAGCAAGTTGTTATAAAATATTCGTTTGGTCTGGGAATATTCTTTTTGTTTGGGGAATATTCGCATACGGCTACTCAATCATTAGTGGACCTCACAAACGGAAAGTATTATACGTAGTTAAAAAATGACAAAATTATCTTTCTATAAAAATATCGGCGGAGAGGTGTTACCGTTAAAACTGTTGAACTACCCTGGTAAAAAATACGATGTCTGGCGTGGTTGCATAGTAGCACACGGTATTGATTATTGATGCTTACGTGAGAAGTCACTTAGCTATACTCAATTATTACTTTGTGAATTACGTGCATCATATCTCTTATATTATCGATTCAATTATTGTCACAATTATCATCTCAGATAATATGTTATATTATTAATTGAGACGCCAAGTTATAAATGATTAATAATTGTTGAAAGATTAAAAATGTGTTGATTAAAAATAAAATGATTTGTGGTAATATTTATTCAATCCTTGATGTATATAAAGAGTCCATTATGAGGCGTTTGTGGTAAGTTTGATTATTTTATACGGGGGCCCATACGTCATCATCTAAGAAGTCTCTTCAATCGAATAGTAATTACCTTTGTGAATAGTAATTACCTTTGTGAATAAGTAATTACCTTTGTGAATAGTAATTACCTTCGCTAATAAGATTTACCTTCGCCAATCGATAGTAATTACCTTCTTCATAGAATTTACCTCGCCAATAGTATTTACCTTCGTTAATAGTAATTACCTTCTTCAATAGTATTTACCTTCGTCAATAGTAATTACCTTCGTCGATAGTAATTACCCTTCGCAAATAGTAGTTGTCCTTCAATATTACCAAGAGTTAACTCGCCTCTTGATTGTTCCAAAGGTTAATTACCCCTTCAAGAATAAGAGTTGTCTCTTCAATATTACCAAGAGTCATTTTGACCCTTCGTTAAGATCAAGAGCCACCCCCGCTTTTCTATAAATAGAAAGCTCATTCCTTCATTATTTCTTACGAATTCATTGAAACTCTGAGAGAAAGAAGAAAAGTATTCTCGCTACTTCACTTTTCCAATATTCAGTTCTTCTAAGGTAGGGAATATTATTTGTTGTACTTTCGTAAAGGGGTGTTATTCTTTCTTATTCATGAAAGAAAACTGTTGTTATTCCATTTCTTATTATTCTGTTGGAATAACTTTGTATCTGCTGATCTACCCTATACTTGGTGACATTCTTCTATTATTCATTAGAACATCCCATCATGTGTTTTTTACACCGACTGGTTCCGCTCTTTATTATTATTACATTGGAACATCCTGTATGTATGTTTTACAATCGGACCGGTTTCGTCTTTATTATTATTCATTGGAACATCCACATGCATGCGTTTCTGCCGACCTAGTTCCGTTATTTATTATTCTGTTGGAATAACTCACCATGCTTGATCTATCGCATGCGTGGTGATTTCTTTTGTTATTCCATTCTTTATTATATCCAATTTAGTTAAAACTTTGACTTCTATACTCCATGAAATTAGTAGAATATCCTTGATATTTGCGTTTCATCCATAGATCTTTTCATAGAAATATTCTTCGATTATTCTTGAATTTTACTCTACAAAACAAAGATCGTGTTGACAATTTGGGCGTTAATAATTTCTGGATAAAATAATTCTTGAACTTGTTTTATTGAATTCTTATATCATTGTCATCATCATCATCATGTTTATATTATGTTGAAAGTCATCTTTTGGCCCGTAGTGCATAGATGGAGTTGGTATGATTATGACCAGAGACTATTCTTGCTTAATCATGACCGTAATGTTACAAATGATGTGATAAAAATCCTCGATTAAGTAGTAGTGCATCGATGGACAAAAGATTGTTGGCATGATCATGACCATTAATGAATACACAACTATTCTTGGCCGTAGTGCATGAATAATTGTGGTCGTGATACTAAAGAATATCCTCGCCAGTAGTGCGGGGGTGATTCGATGATATGGAATATTTATTAAAGTTCGAGTCTCAAATATAACAATGATGATGAAAACCTTTTAAAACCTAAAAGATAGTAGACTTTATTTTCTACTTGACTCTTTTAATGGATTGCTTATTCAACCGCAGCTTAAACCGTTTGTTTTATCATTGTATTTTATCGGTTTAACATTGTTGAAGACTATTGATAATTTATTCGCATTATCTTAGTCATAATATTTCTTCTTTGAAATTTAGTTGAAACTCACCCTTTCTTTCACCGTTCTCTTGAAATGAGAATATAATTGGGACGAGTCGGAAACGAGTGATGGTCCCAAGATAGCATTAGTAGTCCTCACTATTCAGTGAAATAGTGTGATAATAATTGTAATGAGGACTCCTTTTGAGTTTGTATAATATCTAGTAGATAATATTTGTATTCAAACTCACGATTTATGTCGATTATTATACGCAGTTATATTAGTAAGTTGTATTTAAATTACATCACGTATCCATCTACCCAAGAGATGGTGATGTATACCTAATTTTGGTGGCGTCACAATCCGGCCGAAAGTAGAACCGGAATACTGCAAAATCGGCCAAATTTTAATACCGATACCAGTTGGACCGATATACTGAACCGACGGTACCAATTTTTACCGAAAATTAATATTATTATTATTATTATTATTATTATTATTTTATTATTATTATTATTTTTATTATTATAATCATTATTTTATTATTATTATTAATAATAATAAATTATTAATAATAAAAAAAAATTAGAAAACCTGTATATACTGGTCCGGTTCGGTAAAATCGAACCATAAAATCGCCGAACCAAAACTGGTACCGAAAAACCGGTATATATCAATTTTTTTTGTAATGAAACGAACATGTTCTTTTTTATACCGAACCGACCGATTCGGTCCGATTCGAAAAACCGAAAAATCAAAAAAACCGGTTCATTTGAACACAGTTAATATAGTGCAGAGTCCTGATAATTTGTTTGTTTGTTAATCAATATAATGCATGTGTACGTAATTTGTATGTATACGTAATTTTCAATTACAACAAAATCAATCTTCTTTTCAAAAACTCCAAAGGCAGATTATTTTATTACGTATATGAATATGAATACATGAGATTATCCGTATTACTTTTAATAAAAAAATCGTTATGTATAATTATAATTAATGTATATCATTTTTCTAAAGTTTATTAAGGGAGTAGTATCATCGTACTTAGAAATTCAGTTGCATCATACAATACTTATTTACTCCTACATTATTAGTATCGTCAGTCACCTCCCTCCCAATGTAATAAACATTTTAGGTAATGGACTTCTGAAGTCCACAACATTACAGCTATCTCTCATGATGAGCTCGCCCCAAATAATATGACGGCCCAAATATGGCTATAATATTCCAGCCGCGCCGCGATCCAATTCACTATATTGCTAGAAGGTCCAAAATGGCGGTGAGAAAGCAACACATGGTGATTGGTGATTATTTTAAAAGATAGCAACCAAAAAATCAAATTGGATTATTATGTTGAAATAGATTATAGCATCTCCAAGAGTAGTAATAATTTATTTTTTTTTAAATTAATGTTTGTTGACCTACTTGACAATTTAAAATATATTATTTGTTATTTTCATATTTTGTATCTTATTAGTGTCTTCAATTTACTGAGCTATACATAGATCTCACAATATATTGTTGGTTAACTATTGGGTCAACCCATATTAATTAGAACCAAATAGATTGGTTAACTATTTTATTTATTTAATTTTATTAAGATTTGGAACCATATTTTTTTAAACAAATATATGTCCAAACCGATTAACTATTTTTCGACCCATATTTCATTCTAAATATAAATTAAAAATTTTTTCCACCCTAGATTCAAAAATTTTTGATTCAAAAAAATAATATTCAGTGATTATGTATACATCCCCCACCCCACTCTACCACCTTACCACCCACCTCTACCCACGCCACCCCTACTACCCCTACCCACCCAACCCACCCCCACCCCACATCTACGCACCCCCACCAACCCCGCCACCCCCTCCACCCCACCTCCACCACCTAACCCACTTAACCCACCTTTACCTCACCCCACCCCAACCCCCCAAAAAAAATATTTACTTGATTATCTATACATCCCCACCCCACTCTAAAAAAAATAATATTTAGTGATAATGTATAAAAAATACTTAATGATTATGTATACATGATATATCTAATAATAATTTATTTAAATGAATCATAATAAATGTAAGTTTGAAATTTAAAATATGGGTCGACCTATATTTAAATCATAATTATATGGTTCCAATCCATATTAAAAATAATTAATATAGTTTTAGTTGTTAAATGAAACTATAATCATATTTTGTAAACTAAAACCAATCCATAACCATATTTTGTCAGGTCTAGCTATATATCAAACTCATCAAGCGTAATAAATATTTTTAACCTTTAATTGTAGATTTGAAGAGTGAGAAGAAGATTTCAGATTTGAAGGGTGAGAAAAATGTTTATTGACCTACGTGGCCGTTTGAAGAGACTGTTGAAGAGATATTTTCTGATGTGACTCACTTATTTGGATATGTCATAGTGATTGAATAGATTGTTGGAGATACTATTAGTAGTCAAACATTAGTGTGCAATGATTGTTCTCTATGCAGTCTTTTGGAGTGGGATTGGATTAGTTGAAAACATGAACAAGCTATGGCCTATCGTGCACTGAATGAATGAATGAAGATTGTATAAATTAAATTATCATATTTTTAAATATCCAAGTCATGATTAAAAAATCTAACCACAATCGGTCATTTTCTGTTATAAAACCTAACCACACCTTCAATCAATTTATAACCTAACAATGCAGAAAACAATGAATTAATAATTTACATTTTTACTTTTACAATTTTGGTACGACCTAAAAGCAAATCTTCCAACGCGTGCGTCTCCATCATTATTCATTCATGAATCAGAAATCTGGTAGGTAGTGAGCATAGTATGATGGAGTAGTACATAATCACTTTTCTAGACCATGGGGTGGGTCCCCTCCCCTCACCTCCCTAACTAGTTTTGAATTTTTGTCGCTATAACATTTGGTCTCAGCTATATAAAGGTAAACAGTAGTCTTGGAGTGATCTTACCACAACTTGGCTTCCTAAATCCTAATACAGATAGATAGATAGATATGGATGGTAAAGATAGTGGAAGGGACTTGATGCATTCCACTAAGAAATGTACCCCATCAACTCTCTATATACCTCCTTCACCATCCCCCTCTCCGCTCTTTTCAAATGAATACTCCAAAACCAACCAACTTATTTTCCCTTCACACAACCAAAGACTAAATAAATGTAAACAACAATTCAGAAGGTTGGATAAACAAACTTAATAATAAGAGTTACCCCTAAAACAAACATCTAAATGCTAAATAATAAACTGAAAATCTTAATTATGAAAGAAATAGCTAAATTACGATATAATCCAAATAAGTACACAATTGTAAAAACATCGGAAGATCCAAACACATCTTTGTAGACCCCATAATGGTGTTCATCATGGCTAAAAACAATAAGTCCTGTAGGGCTCAATTTTAACTCCAAAGTTATGTTAAAAACATTGTCAACCCCTCTTGGGTTTGGGTTTTCTTCCGTGTCAACCAGAGTCCACAGAATTTTGCTGGACTAGTACATGTGTATATATATGTATATATGCATCAGTTTGTTTGTTAAGACTCGGTAACAACATACTGGCCTCTGGTTTAACAGAGTGGAGTGAGAGCTTAGCAATCACAGCGGATGATTTTTTTTTTTTTTTTTTTGGGCGAGTAATTTAGGAAAATCTTGTAAAGTCGAACCAGAAATCAAAAGGCGACAGGCTTGCCAATTTGTTGGTAGTCAAGCAAAGAAAAAGCGGAAATAACCTTTGTTTGATCTACATCATCAGGAAAAGATTCGCACTCCATTACGAGATGCTTTGGTGACACGCTTGAGTGTCTTAACTTTGACCAAGAATGCCATGACCCGCCAAAACAACAATTGCTCATATGCCTGCCAGCACAAAACCTAAACATTTGTGCAAAGCTTGGGTTGCCTTAGTACCAAAATTTTCATTCACTTGCCATTGTAACTGAAAACCAAGTGATCCACTAGTTCATACTGCCAATTTTTTTACTACATCTATCATTTGATACATAAACCAAAACCCAAGCTGTCTGATTAACTGAACCAGTCCCCCTCCCATACATAACATACGTATCTCATCTTCAACAATTCGTACAACCACAACACAATTTAAGAAATGAAATTTCTGCAAAAAGGCCAAGTGTAATATATATATATTCTTCCATTATCATCATCTTTGTTCTCAAGCCATCCTAGTATTGGGATACACAAAATAGTACAACTGGTAAATATTATACACTGTTGTGACAAGTTAATGACACTAAAAACAAACACCACAACGTTAACACTATATTTGCTTACATAAAACAAGACCTCTCGAGAACCACTAAGAACCCTTGCTGAAATAATAAAGCCTGGGGGGTTTAGCCTGAAGGTGAACCGTTACTGCTTTGACCAAGAATGGATGGCCCAGGACTGGGTGTTTGCCTTATTTCGAGTCCTTTTCCAGTAGATCTAGGACTTCTTAACTCATTCAAGCGGGGGCTTAATCCCCTCTGTGATGACCGTGGACTATATGCAGGCATCATATCCTCTAGTGAGGTTGGAGTTGAACTTGTTACTTTTGGACTCTGTGTCCGACGAATCTCACCACGACTTCTTGTTATGATTTCGTCAAGAATTTCACTACTATCAATCTGGGCAGTTCTTGCTTGATTGTCTTGATCCTGCAAGTAGGTTAGTTCGTTGATGGTTCTTCAAAGTCTCAAACATAGATGAGTATAGAAGTTACCGAAAGTATATAAAGCTAAAACAGGAATTAGAACCAGAACATAGCATCTTTTCAGAAATTCAACTGTGGCACCACTCTTACAAATTTTGACACCGACTTGATGCAAATTTGATGATAATCTGAAGTTGTAAATTCTTGAATTGAAGCCCAGAACAGTTTGGGAGTAAACAGGTTTAGATGAAATAGAGAAAGTTGAAGACAACTTACCCCATATGACACGTTGAAAGTAATTGCAGGGGCTTCTTCATATTCTGCAGCATCTAAGTCTTGAAGATGGGCTCCTTTGAAAAACTTGGGGAGCACATACTGCCGTACTGGGACAAGGAGCATGATCAAGAGTGGGAAAAGAACACCAGCCATAGGGATCCAAGTTATGCCAAAACACATGAGCAAGTATACTGTCTGAAACAAGGTGAAGGCTGCAATTGTTTTGAAAGGTACCGTCTCTACAAACGTGGCATGATATTCCTCCAACACCCTGACAAGTAAGAAAAGATTTCCTAGGATTAGTGTTAGTAATAGAAACAATGACAAAGTGCTCTCATTGCACACAAAAATTAGGGACGGGTTCAGGAGTTTGATTTTATTGCAACTAATAAAAGGTAAAGAATGAAAAGAAAAGAAAATAAATCATAGTTAATCTTAACTTTTGTCGAGGTCAACCTGAGTACTGGTGTAAGAACTAAGAGAAGGTAGAATACCATGACACTGAACTCCAGTGTAAAGTGCTCTATTCGTTATTTTCTTTCAAAAATAGAAAATTCTTTCAACAAATACCATAAACATTAGCAAATATTTTTTGACAAATATAGACAAAGCTTTCAAGATTTATAATCAATGCTATAAAATTAGTGAATATTTTTTTGACAAATATAGACAAAGCTTCCAAGATTTATAAACAATGCTATAAAAAGACTTGCTGGATAAAGTGATTAAATCCCTTTCTACAAATATGGCAAAAACTTACTTGTATCTTCGACTCGGAGCAGTGAAAAGCAACAATATCCTCTCCCAAAATTGATTTCCAGGTAAGCTTTCAATGGCCATGAATGCAAAGTAGCCCCAAAGAACTGAAGTTGGGATCTTCTTCAAAAGAGGCATAGCGGCTAGACAACCAACAACCAACAATGCTTGAAGCAGATTGCTGAGGCGTTGCTCTTTGACTTCAACAGGTAAAAGATCATCAATGTCCTTATTCACATCAAAAACTGTCTCATCAACTGGTGCATCAATGTAGCCAGTGCTCGAGGCAAGTTGGACCGTGGACTCTTTCAGCTCTTTGAGTCCCTGTTCGAGGCACAATGTAATATAGCAGGGCATACAAACTATATAAAATTTCAACCTTTTAATGAACATGTTGGAATATTTACCAAACCGGATGGAGTCTGATAGACAAGTGGAGTCTGCATTTCCCTGTATGCTTCTTGCATGTTATGGTACAACTGGCCCAGGTTTGAATTCTTACTTATGCTTTTCCGAGCTGTAGATACTAGCTTATTCCGAAGAAGCTGTTCAAGGAGAAACGACACATAACTTGCTCTTTAGACTTCAGATCAGATGATACAAAATCTATAAGAAAAAGATACGCTTATTTAATAAGATGAAGAGGTACTCATTATAGTTAGGGAAATCTTCAATTAGACCAGAAAATTGATTGCATAGAAGAAAAAAAAAGATCTGACAACCAGGACATCGAAGTCTGAAAAGTTTTCTCCCTAATTCCTCACTGTTCAGTTTGTTATGCAGAGTGAAGGTAGAGTACTGCTCATATGTGAGAGTTAGCATTACTGTGCCATATATGCATACTTTTATGGGTAAATACTTAGAGACTTGTAGAATGGTTGGACTAAGGCCCTGGACTTGAGTGCAAAAAGTACAGCGCAAAATGGAAAACCTTTGATCATGAGATAAAAGGAGTAAAATAAGATCATTGCAAAGAAACTCCTAAAGTTATTTGATACAATATTTTTACAGATATGGGTTCTATTACCCATGCAGACGAGACTCAACTTTCAAGAAACTTCCAATATTTGATTAACCAGATAGTACCTGATGTTTTAAAGTGGCTAAGCTTTTTGTATGCATCGGAGATTGTGGAATGACTCCATTGGAAGGTGGAATGCCAATAAGACCACATAATATGACCTGGTCATGCAACAGAATCAGAATGAACAAAAAATAATATACTAGCTATACTGAAACACCAACCCACTGGTTTAATAATAAAGTCATCTCATGGATTGACATACAGAGGGGGTGGGGGGATACCAAAAATCCATGAGCAATTACTTACCAAGAATCCCAGAAGGAGAAGGTCATAATGATATGAAGCAGGTTTTTTCAAATTGAACTCCTTCTGTTGGGCAAGCTGAGATGCAACACTGTGATCAAAGTAGTAAAGCACAGCAATCATGGTTGCTGGAATGAATGCTCCAACAATATATAGAGGAGGCACATTCAGCATATCCTGAGACAACGAGTGAATAACTTTTTTAAAGTGATGGCAGAAGAAAGTAGCAAGTATTAATACTAGGACGAAAATGAAGTACGAAAAACACCTTGATAACTGTCCAATTTGAGTATGCACCAGGAGACCATGGATTTGGACTCAAAAGCCGCCTTGGTATCCCTTTTGGGAGATCATTAGCTGGTATGTAAGACACAGCAGTCCATACCAGCACCATGAGCGGGACACCATAATCAGCAATAAAACCACGTAACCAACCTTGAAAGCAGATTTGACAGTCAAGAAAGTTTAGAATAAAAGAAATACTCAATGAGGAAATTTTCTAATAATATTACTTGTAATTACCAGAAACAAAGCACAGATTACAAGAATTAAGCTACCCGACACCATTAACTTATCTTTACAAGAAACATCATCTGCAGAAAAACATTAACTATACCTGTCCCATATCGCCAGGACCTAGCTTTACGGCTCCTTAACGCTGTGAGGAGAAGGCCAAAGGACATAACCAATGCAAACATTCCATTTCCAAAGCGCCACGAAGGTAGAAGTGCAGCCTGATTAGGATTTTCTCTCTTGGGTATGCGAAACTCATCCACCACTCCCTATAGGATAATGTTCAAAAAATTAGTATGTTGCATTTGCAAGAGAAGGAATCCCAGTACTAGTGAGTTTATCATCACCAAGAAATTTAGCCAAAGAAAATCTTCCGATGCAAAATCCTTGGGAGATGGTAGTGTTTGGAATAAAACGTTTGATAGAAGAAGTTGTGCTTGAGAGGGGCTCCAAGTTGATCATTGGTATGAACAAAGGAAATATGGAAAACTCCTCAGAGGATTTGGGCATTTGGGGTTAATAATTAATTAAGGACTTTAAGGAGTTAACTAAGAACTACAAGAGGACAAAGTTCCATTTTTTTTAGGAAGCTTAATAGGTAGTCCAAGAATATTACCAGACAAACTAGTAATACTATGATGGAATATATAAGGGGTGATGCAACCTCATTATGCTATCTGCTGTTCAGGAATCTCTTCTTTTCTACCGCAAAATAATTAAGTTGACTGCATGATCAAAGCATACTTACTCGAATAGCCTCCTGCATAAACAGCATTGCAATTAGAAGGCCAAATAATTCACCAGCCAGACGTGTAAATCTATTGATTATGGAGCATGCACCCAAAATAGCCAGAATGAAAAGCAAAAGGGCAGTCCACACACAGACCCTGTACAAAACGATGTTAAGACTGTAACCAGATATGTAAAAGTAAGTTCTAACATAGTCAGAAGATACCATGCTGTCCAGGCTAAGAAGAGTTCTTGGCCCAAATCCTTTCGGTCCTTTGCAAACTTGAACATAAATGTGTACATCAACACTGTTGGCTCAGCTACACCAAGTATGAGTAGTGGTTGGCCTCCAAGAATAGAATGGATGATGCCACAGAGTGATGTTGATGCAAGAGTTTGCACTGCAGTTAAAGTTCCATCTACAGCAAATAGATACAAAAAACTTCTCTTAGGGGTAGCCAATATACATTAAAATAAGAGATAACAAAAAGGCTTGGCTATTATAAACTATCCTACCAGTATCTCTCTCTAGTTGCTCTCCAAAAGATATAACTGGAATTGCTGAAGCAAAAAATATGTATGTCGTTGGTGCCAGGATCCTGGTCAACAAAAGGTTAGCATGATCATCAATTTGGCATCCACATAATACTACTTGCAATCACACTTAGTTATTGCAATAACATCGTACAATTTATAGACTCAAAAGAAATACGACCACTCATTTTGGTAATTAAGCATATAAGCACATGTAAAATAAATCAAAACCTTCAACCACATGACACTCATATATGTTGAGGTAGGGGAGAATTATATACCTGATACCTGCGCGAAGGCCACCAGTCCAGTCTTGCTTGTAGCATAACAGCCTTTTATGAAGATCATTCTTGATTCCACGGAAGGGAACAAATGTTTCTTCCATGATAATTCAAAAATCATGCAAACAAGGAATCACAATTTATTTTTTCTTCCCCTTTCAACTTGACAAAAGTACCAACAGATATGAGATGGGCTACAAATGACTCACACAAACTTCAATTTTAGGTTCTCGAGAGGCCAAGCTTACAATAACTATATATTCATAAGCAAAATGGAAAAAGATATGGGCACACAGACTAGGATTGCTTGATCATTATTTTCAATGTATAAATGGCCCTCGGTGAGGTCCATGAATTCGAATGTACAAGTTCTAGAACTAAATTTTAGTAGAACTTGCAAAGAATTATTATGGTTATGTTATAAAGAAGAATAAAAGAATCTTTGGTAATGAGTGTGAATCAGATGAAGGTACTGGAACCTAAGTCCTACCTACTTGGATTCCATATCTGAGTGAGAATCATTGATACTAACGAACTGGATTCATTGATAATTAGGCAAAAATACTAACGAAATAACAAGACACTCTCCATTAACTAGTATATATGTCAACTAGCGGTTGATTTCAGAATAGTTCAGATCCATCACCTGGCCTCTATTTCTATTTCTTACATATACAGAGGAAATGAAATGCAAGAAAAGACTTAAAAATGATCAGTTACATGGTCTGAATATTTATATCCCAAAACTCTAAGTATGTGAAGTTCAGAAAGCGGTAGTTGACAAAATTAGCGAATACCCATTTGTGAGGAAATGATTAGGTGGATTTAGAACAAGTTTAGGTAAATGGGCATTCACCAGAACACAACAAAACCCTCAAAATCCAAGGAAAACGAGTCCTTGAAATCTATCCGGCGCAAAGATTAGCGAGAATCCATTACTAAATTTGAATAGAAATGATTCAGATCAAGTTAAAACAAATGGGCATCAATTAAAAGATAGACAAGAATCAAAAGAAGTAGTAGCTCCTAGACAGTTACATTATTAAGAAAAGACCCTCTTTGAGAAACGGACAGTTAACAACTCTCGGAAAGAGAAGTATACTTAACCTGCTGCAATTAAGTGAGCTGAAACACAGAATCGTAAGAGGCACAATGAGTGAAATCAGAGAGAGAGGATTGATTAAACGAAGCTATAAATGGGCAAAGGAGAGAGAAAAGAAAGTTTATGGAAGTTGCTTGGGAAACAACCTCTTTTCAGTGGAGGTGATATTTTTTGCGTGAGGGAGGTAGTGTGAGGTGAGTAAGCATATATAATAACTCCTCTTCCTGCTGCTGCTGCTGCTGCAAAGTGCAAACAAACAAAAATTTGCGAGTAGTACAATAAATTATAAAATACTCCTCCTCCTACAGTTTTCACTACTCAGAACTTAAAATTACAATTAATCTACTTACCAGAGACGACAGATAGAAGGGGGAGAAGGAAACTGTATATGTGATATTATGTGAATAAATTCGGGAAAAAACACCTTTACTCACCATGGGTTGTAGTGTTTTAAACAATTAGGTACTACGATTTTAAAATATTCAATTAGTCCACTGTACTTTTTAAAAATGTTCAATCAAGTAATTCCGTCCAATTTTTCTCACGGACGTTAAAAATTTGGGGGAAAAAAAGCACATTTATCCCACTGTGCTTTTAAAATATTCAATTAGCCCACTGTACTTTAAAAAAATATTTAATCAAACAATTCCGTCCAATTCAGCAATTCTTTCTCTCCAAAATTTGTCACCACAAAGTGGAAGAAAACTTAATAAATATATTAATTTAATACTCAACATTTTGTGCGTGTAAGGGTGTTTGGGGGGTGTGGGGGGGAGTTCTTGTATCACATGATCAAAAAATTGTGAAAAGATCTTACCTAGATTATTACATCGTTTAGGTAAAACTGATTCAACAATATATAAAAACAAAATAAATTCAGGAATAGAAATGAAAAAAGTAAAGGCAACTTGTATGATAGGAGCACTGAAAGCCCGTACGAATTTTCAGATATAACTAGATTGCTAAGAACCACTGTAAAACAACAAACACTAACATGGCTTAGAAGATATGAGTCTGTCTAGACTATTCTAACAGAAAGCTGCAATCTTTGAAGAAACTAGAGGGGTGGGATCATAAATTAATAAACTTACCTATTTTCCAACAAATTTTAAATTTTCAGCTGTTAGAAGAAGATTGGCTTCACTGGCAAGTGCATGCAATACTATAGTAATATCTGAACTCAGTAAACCAAACTCTAACTACTCAATTTATCAATTCCCCAACTGTATGCGTGTTGAGTGGTAACAATATGTCATAAGACTCCTGGTATCAATGGAACAGCCTACCAGTATGTAACAAGAAACATTAACTGACAAAAATTGATCTAATATTCCAATTTGATCCTAAAATTGATCAAATTGATCTACAAAAATTGAATTTAGCTTGCGCGGACAGTTGTGATCTGGGTCTTTAGTATTACTTGCTTGATTGAACATTTTAAAAAGAAATGTTTAATTAATCAATATTTTAAAAGACAAATGGGTAAAAATGTTTTTTCTCTCCAATTTTTTAACGTCCGTTATCAAAATTGGACGAAATTGCTTGATTGAACATTTTTAAAAAGTACAGTGGACTAATTGAATATTTTAAAAGCACATTAATTGCTTAAAACACTACAACCACAGTGGATAAATGTGTTTTTCCCCAAATAAATTCATATCCTAGTGTCCTCCCTTCATTTCTACCTAAATAATTATATCGACTTTTTAAATTTTGTTTTTCAGATATAAGAAATAGTAATCGTCCACGCATTTCAACAATTAACTTTTATTTTCTCTCTTTTCCTTCCCTCTCACAATCTTTTTCCGTCCAAATTAATTAGAATTAATATGAACCGTCTTTGTGTTTTCCTTCCCAAATCAATTAGAATAAATTTGAATCGTGTTTGTGTTTTGCCGTTCAAATTCAAAATGAGTTCTATCTTATTAAATATCGATTTCTTTCACTCTTTTTTTTTTCTCAAAAATTCTATATTGAACATAAAAATTAGACATGAGTATTATAATTTCACTAATTTTAATGGTCAAAATATAAATAGTATCCGTCTCTCTTTTTCTCTGCATGAATACAAGATTTATTTATTTTTTTAAAAATAAAAAATAAAATATATTAATTTTAAATTTAAAAATATTTCACATTGATTTTAAAAATAAATTTGATCTTATATTAATGTGGAACCTAAGGACTATAATAATTAATGGTGTCACAAAAGCTTTAAACACCAACTAGCCAAACCTCCCATCCCACCCCCACCCCCACCCCCACTCCCACGCACAAATTAAAAACGTAAGAACAAAAGAAACATTATATATTCTGTATATTGTCCTAAAAAGATTTCCATTTATAGTACTAAAAGATACAGCATAAGCTGAAAAACTGATTTGCACATGTCAAGCTTGTAAAGTTCTCATGTTTAACAGTTTAAGCAATTAAAAACAAAAACCTTAATTAATGATTTCATGCCCACATCATTCAGCGCATACTACCCGGCTGCCCCTATGTCCATTTTACTTGATCAGATCATATTCTGTCTTTCCCTTTATTTTTGGGAATTGATATTTACAAATATATATATATAGAGAGAGAGAAGATCCTCTCTGATCTTCTGGGCAGACTTAAAATGCAGACTTTTAATTTTTTTATTAATTTATTTTTAAAATAATTAAAAAATAAATAAATTTATGAAATTAAATTTTTTACATAATACTGTGTTTTGGAACTAGACATATTTTGTTATATGTATTCAAATCACACTCACAACACTGTATTATGTAAAAATTCCAGTTCCATAATTTTATTTTATTTTTAGTTGTTCTAAAAAGAATGCAAAAAAAAAAAGGTTCGTATTTTGGTAAAGTCCGGGATCCCTGACTGTAGGGGTGAGCATGGTGCGGTTTGAAGTTCAAACCGCACCCGAAACCGCTTAGGTGCGGTTTGAAAATTTTAAAACCGCTTGTGATTGGTGCGGTGCGGTTTTAAAGTGTGCGGTGCGGTTTCGGTTCCAAAAACAATTGAAACAAAAAAAAAAGTTTAAGCCTTCAATAAAATTTAACATAGAACTTACATCGAGCAATTAACTTAGTGACAGAGTCGGCAATGAGAATTATATCAAGCATAGAACCAAAGTTGTTTCTGCAAAACATGTCAAATTCACCATCAAATTATAGAACAGTGAGACACGTAAAATAGTTTTAGTTTATAATAAAGGAATGATGCTTTAAAACTAAAACATACGCTATATAAAACAACGGAGACCATATATTCGATAACAAGCAAGAAGGTTTATCTAATTTCCCAAAAATTAAAATTATATATTGGAGATAGAATGAAATTATATCTTATATATTGTAGGGAGAACTTATAGAATATAACCCTAACTAAACCTAATTTGAAAAATAATCATTTTATGTGGAGTTCAACTTACTTTTATTTTATGTTACGTTTGGATTTAGTGAATGAAATAGAGGAAAAAATTAAATAAAAATAGTATATTTGATGATGATCATTTTGGAGGATAAATCATTTCAATGGAATGAAAATTTATTTCATTTATTTGTTTTTTTATTTTATCTGGAGAATGTAGAATAAAATTCATTCCAATTGAATGAATATATGAAATAATTTGGTCATTATACGACAACACTCATTATTATCAATAACAAAGTATGCACTTAAAATATCTTAAAATTATTTTATTTTGTCTTTTATTTCATTTCTTCAATTCAAACGCAACATCGATATAATAATTTTGTAATACACGATATTAAAATAAACTTTCGTTAAATAAAGTCATTTTCAAAAGAACATGTCGTTCCTTAATTTTTGTTGGGAATGAAAAGCATATTTCTAGGATAAGTAGTAAAGACCCCAACTTTTATAAATAAAGATGAATTTTTCTATAAATATTATTTTGAATATTATGGAATAAATTTGATATAATGTTATAGTCAGGTAATATTTATAAATTTTGCAAAGTATGCAAGTTGTTATAAAATATTCGTTTCGCTCAATTGGAATATTCTTTTGTTAGGGAATATTCGCATAACTACCAATCATCGGTGGACCCTACAATGTAATTATTATCTTTATCGAGAAAACGACAAAAATATTTTTAAAAATAACTACGGAGGTGTTACCGTTAAAACCGCTGAACTACCCTAAGTGGTAAAAGTACAAGAATACGCTGTGGTCGCATAAGAGTAAGACACTTGTATTGATTATCGATGCTTACGTGAGAAGTCACTCACCTATGCTCAATTATCACTACAAAGAATTGCGATCATATCTCTTATATTATTGATTCAATTATCACACAAAGATCATCCGTCAGATAATATGTTATAAGATTAAATCAATAATTGAGACGACAAGTTATAAATGATTAATAATTGTTGAAAGATTAAATATGTGTTATGAAAAAATAAAATGATTTGTGGTAAGTTTGATTATTTTATGGGGGGGCTCATATGTCATCATCTAAGAGTCTCTTCACAATAGTAATTACCTTTTCATTAATAGTAATTACCTTCACAATAAATAGTATTTACCTTCATCAATAGTAATTACCTTCACAAATAGTATTACCTTCGCTAATAAGAATTACCTTCACAATAGTAATTACCTTCACAATGAATAGTATTTACCTTTACCTTCAATAGTATTTACCTTCCTTTATAATAGTAATTACTTTACTTCACACGCGTCAACCACTTGTCGCTTCACATTACAAAAGGCCGAACCACTTGTCGCTTCACATTACAAAAGGCCAAACCACTTTTTTCTTTTCACATCATTAGTCGTCAAGCCACTCGCTTTTTCACACTAAGAAAAGCTAAGCTAGAAATCTTCTATAAATAGAGGCCTAGGGCTTCATTATTTTTCACTTAATTCATTCAAGCTATAGAGAGAGAAAGTATAGAGAATAAGAGAGAGAAAAGAAGAAGAGTATTTTGTTACTACACCGTCAGCAAAGATTCAATCTCCTACCAAAAGTAAGGGGTGTTATTCTTTCTTATTCATGAAGAGAACTGTTGTTATTCCATCGCTTATTATTCTCGTTGAAATAACTCAGATACGCCATTTACCCTATACTTGGTGACATTCTTCTATTATTCTCGCTGAACATCCTCGTCTCAGTGTTTTACACCTAACCGGTTCCGCTTTTATTATTATTCGCTGAAACATCCTCGCTCAAGGTGTTTTACACACACCGACCGGGTCCGCCTTTTTATTATTATTCTTCGCTGAACATCCTCGTCAGGTGTTTTTACACCGACCGGTTCCGCTTTTTTATTATTCTCGCTGAAATATCCTATCTGTGGTTTTACACCCGATCCGGGTTCCATCTTTATTATTCTTCGAACATCCTGCTCATGCATGCTTTCACCCGACCGGGTTCCGTTATTTATTATTCTCGCTTGAATAACCTCACTCATGCGGCGGCCTATCGCATGCACGGTGATTTCTTTTGTTATTCCATTCTTTATTATACCCAAATAAGTTAAAACTTCGACTTCTATACTCCATGAAATTAGTGGAATATCCTCGATATTTCAAGCTTTCATCCAAAGATCTTTTCATGGAAATATTCTTCCGATCATTCTTGAATTTTACTCTACAAAACAAAGATCATGTCGATAATTTGACGTTAATAATTCCCGGATAAAATAATTCTTGAACTTGTTTTATCAATTCTTATATCATTGTCATCATCCTCATGTTTATATTATGTTGAAAGTCATCTCGTATTCAGAAGTGCATGATGGACTTGGTATGATTACGACTGTGAGACTATTCTTGTAATCACGACCGTAATGTTACAAATGATGTGATAAAAATCCTCAAAGGGTCAGTAGTATCGGTCATGGATGCTTGTTGGCACGATCACGACCATTAATGAATACACAAATATTCTCGCCCGTAGTGCATGAATAATTGTGGTCGCGATACTAAAGAATATCCTCGTCAGAAAAGTGTAAGTGATTCGATGATGTGAATATTTATTAAAGTCGAGTCTCAAATTATAAAAAGTTGATGAAAAACCTTTAAAACCTAAAAGATAGTAGATTTTATTTTCTACTCGACTTTTTAATGGATCGTTGTTCTACCGCAGCTTAAACTGTCATTTCATTATATTTTATCGCTTTAACATCATCAAGACTATTGATAATTTATTCTCGCATTATCTTAGTCATAATATTTCTTCGGGCTAGTTGAGCTCACCCTTTCTTTCACCGTTTCTTCGTGAAATGAGAATATAGCCGGGACGAAGCCTGGGAAACGAGTGATGGTCCTCAAGATAAGATTAGTAGTCCTCACTATTCTCGTGAAATAAAGTGTGATAATAATTGTAATGAGGACTTTTTTTTGAGTTTGTATAATATCTAGTAGATAATATTCAGTATTTAAACTCACGCTTTATGTCGATTGCATACCACTACGCTTATGTTATTAAGTTGTTGTCATTTAAATTCAGCACTACGTATCCCGACGCACCCAAGACGGGTGATGTATACCTAATTTTGGGGCGCCACAACTGGTATCGTAGCTTAGGATACGATCCCCGCTAAGATGTGAGAATAGTACTAGAGGGGAGAGACGGGAATACCTTCGCTAGTATTTACCTACCTAAGTTTACGTGCTATTTTATCGTCGGTCGTAAGATAGGATAATATGTTACACGTCAATTAACCTTTTGTTTTGTGGCAAGATCTCAAAAATGACATCCGAGAATGTTGAGAATAAAGAATGGAGCGCAGCGATCGCTGATTCACCACATATCAATAATCGTGATAATGTGCATCGTGAAGGCGACAAATCCTCATGCAAACAACAACACCGACTAAATGATGAATGATCAAATGTTCGTGAGGCTTTATGCAATTTATGCAACAAAGAAAGTAGAGCGACTTCTCATCCAAAACGTAGGTGGAAACACGAAAACTCTCTGCCACCCGCTAAACAATTCAAGGAGCCGGGACCACCGAGTTTAAGGAGAGCCAAAACCACTTCAAGCTAAGCATGGATAAAGCAGATTACCAAGATATTTGATGTCTCGGATGCTCCGAGGAGCAAAAGGTTCCTTTCACGCTTTTATGTTGCATGCGAGAGAGGCAGACATCGGTGGGAATCGGTAGAAACGTACTCAACTCATTGCAGATCAAGATATCTTCGGGAGAAGTTCCAGAGTCGTTTCAACGACAAATACTTTCCCGAAAGTATTCGCCATACGAAGGAGGTGGAGTTTATCAAGTCGAACAAAACAATACGACCGTGTCGCAATACGAGGCAAAATTTATGAGTTATCACTATTTCATATTCCCCACTGGTGGATAATGAAGAGAGAATGGCGCTAATGTTTTTAAGAGGTTTGAAGTCGAGATACGCCAACATCTTATTTCTCATAAACCGTGTTTGTATTCGATGTTGTAAATAGGGCTCAATTAGTGAGCGCGATAACGAGTCAACGCAACTAAAAGAGAGCAAATTTAAGAAATTATAATACCAAATGAGAGTAGTCATCAAGCTAAGACAACAAGCGTGAGGGAATCAATGTGCCGATATGGTAACCACTTCTGGGTAATCGTACAAAACAATAAGAATGGACATTTCAAGAAAAGGAGATTCAACAATGATGGAAAGACGCCAAAGACCAAAGACCCATTGTTAAGGAAGGAGAAAGACCACCTATCATATGCTTCAAATGCGAGGAGAGGGACACATCACCCAAACCACGCATGCCATCCAAAAGCATGTTATAATTGTGGAAGAGAAGGTCACTTAGCTCGATTTTGTCGCCATCAAGACAAATTCAAATTTAGATGGAGGCACCAAAGGCCATCCCGTAAAAAATTCAAAACCTAGAAAGCAAGGGAGAGCGCTGCTTTGTCAGGACCTCCCAAAGAGCAAGGAACCCGAATGAGGTCATCACGTAAGCTTATCATAAACTCTAATGAAGTCTATACTTTATTTGATACCGGCTTCTACCCATTCTTTTATTTCTCCTACTATACCATCGATTAAATTTGACCGAGAAATTAGACTTCGACTTATCTCGTGGAAACTCCGCTGGGAGAAACCTTCATTACATCCACCGCTTATAAGTCTTGTTTGGTTCAAATCCAGCACTTCACACATACCCGTCGATCTTATTTCATTAAAAATACTTGATTTGACGTGATTCTAGGATCGATCGTTAACTACTTATCATGCAAAATTGATTGTTTTCGTAAGGTCATAGCTTTCATATTCCTAATCAACCTATTATGCTAATTCAAACGACCAAACCATTAAAATCAATCACGGCCATCTCAAGCCATAAAGCTATTCGCTTATTGAAAAACTGATGTCAAGCTTTCTTAGCTCATGTCACGATTTAAACAAAAATACGCCGCTTTTGAACGATATTTCTATTGTTAATAAATTTCCGACGATTCCCAAGAACTTCCCTCGCCTACCCCAGAAGCGTGAAATTGAATTTTGTATCGACTCTGAACCCTAGACAAAAACCTATTTCCAAAGCCCCATATCGAATGGCTCCTATCAAACTTCGTGAGTTAAAGACCCAACCGCAGGAATTGTTAGACATCGGGCTTTATTCGTCCTAGTACTTCTCCTCGGGGTGCTCCTGCTCTATTCGTGAAGAAGAAAGATGGGAGTATGCGATTTCAGTATTGATTATCTGGAGTCAATCATGTCACCATCAAAAATAGGTATCCATCGCCACGTATCGATGACCTGTTTGACCAACAAGAAGGAGCCAAATTCTTTTCAAAGATCGATCTTCGCTCCGGATATCACCAATTGAAGATTAGAATCACCGACATTCCAAAGACGGCTTTAAACCCCAGACGGCATTATGAATTCCTAGTCATGTCCTTTGATCGACTAATGCCCCGCCGCCTTCATGGATGGATATGATGAACCGAGTATTCAAGGAATATTTAGATCACTTTGTGGTCGCCTTTATCGATGACATCCTTATTTATTCCAAAAGCCGTGAAGATCATGAGCAACACTTGAGGTCGACACTCCAAAAGCTTCGTGAATATAAGCTTTATGCCAAGTCAAGAAATGTGAGTTCGTCAAGAAGTAGCATTCCTCGGGCACGTGGTATCAAGTCATGGAATATCCGCTGACCCAAAGAAAGATCAAGCTATTCAAAGTCGGGAACAACCTAAATCAAGGATCAAGACGAAGCTTTCTGCTTAATAAGTTATTATCTGAGATTCGTGGAAGGATTTTCTCTAATCGCTACTCCATCGACTCAAATTGACTTTGAAAGATACAAAGTTCTATTGAGCGAAGAATGTGAGAAGAGTTTTCAAGAACTCAAGAGGAGACTTATTTCAAAGACTGCTCGACAATACCATCCGCCTTGAGGGATTTGTCATCTACAAAGATGCTTCGAGCAAAGGGTCGGGATGTGTTCTCATGCAACATGGAAAAGTTATAGTTTATGCCTCATGACAACTCAAAGAATATGAGAGGAATTATCCTACTCATGATCTAGAGTCATAAATGTTGTCTTTGCACTTAAAATTTGGAGGCATTACTCAGATGGGGAGAAAGTGGAGATCTTTACTTGATCATAAAAGCCTCAAATATTTCTTCACTCAAAAGGAACTCAACATGCGACAACGACGCTGGCTTGAACTCGCTGAAAGATTATGATCATACCATCCAATACCATCCTCGAAAAGTTTAACGGGGTAGCCGACGATTTATCGAGTAGAAAAATCATATGCAAGCACGAAAAGCGATATTGTCAACGCAAAGGCCCATTTTGTGGTGACTTGCAAAGGATGGAGATAGAGTTAAAGACCTGTGGACGATGTGATGATAGCAAGTATATACGAAGTAGAACCGACTTTAATCGATAAAGTTAAAGTCGCTTCAAGCTACGCACTGGAGCCGATGCGATGAGGAAGAAAGTGCAAGAAGGTGCTACGCCGGAAGCAAGAATCGATGAAGAAGGAATACTTCGAGTCAACTCTGCACTTTGTGTTCCTAACGACCGATTTAAAGTATAATATCATGATGGAGGCGCACAACACACACCATTTGCAATCCATCTCGGGAGTACCAAAATGTATCATGATATTCGCTATACATTTTGGTGGAGCAATACGAAGAGAGAGATAGCGCGCTTATCTCAAGGTGTCTAACTTGTCAACGAAGTTAAAGCGAGCATCAAGTACCAAAAGGTCCATCAGAACCACTTGAAATTCCGTAATGGAAGTGGGAGCACATTACCATGGATTTCAAGCACGGCCTTCCTAAGGTTTCTCAAGGCATCGATGCGATTTGGGTCATTGTTGATAGATCGACCAAGTCCGCTTCATTTCTTACCGATACGAGAAACTTATACACTTGAACGCCTTGCTCAGATGTACATAAACGAGATTGTAAGATCGCATGGTATGCCAGATCCATAGTTTCGATCGAGACCCAAGATTCACTTCACGATTTTGGGTTAGTTTGCAAAAAGCTATGGGCACAGATTTCACGATTTAGCTCTCAAGATATCATCCTCGCATTTTGACGGACAATGGAGAGGACTATTCAAACTCTCAAGATCTATTAAGACTCGTGGTCCTTGATTTCAAGGAGTCGGGACAAGTTCTACCATCGTGGAGTTTTCCTACAACAACAACAGCTTATCAAGCAAGTATCGCACGGCTCCATTCAAGCGCCAGATGGAAGAAAGTGTCGCTCCAAAGATGTCGGGATGAGGTGGGTGAAGCAACGTTGTTGGGACCGAGTTGGTACGTATGACTACTTTAAAAGATTCAAACGATCCGACAACGATAAAAACCTCACAAAATCGATAAAAGAGTTATGCCGATCTTCATCGAAAGGACGGGAATTCGATATAGAGATCATCATGTTGTTATTAAAAGTCGCTCCATGGAAAGGAGTTACAAGATTTGGAAAGAGAGGAAAACTTAATCCTCGATTCATCTATTCCATTTTAATCCTCGATCGAGTAGGAACTGCGCCTATAGACTCGCTTTTACCGCCAAATACTCTCGTGTTCATAACGCTTTTCACATATCCATGTTACGTAAATATGTGAAAGACCCGAACCACATTATCGAAGTTAGAACCGACGAAATAGCTGAAGATTTGACGATGAAGAGGTTCCTGCTCAAATCTTGATAAGAAGGAACATATTCTACGCCCCAAGGTTATACCTCAAGTCAAAGTTTTCATGGAGGAACCACGATGTCGAGGAAATGACTCGGGAGTTAGAATCAAATGAAATCAAGGTATCCTTACCTCTTCGACATACCAGTATCGCACTCTAATTTCGAGGGCTAAATTTCATAAGAAGGGAGGTCAGTAAGACCCCAACTTTTATAAATAAAGATGAATTTTTCTATAAATATTATTTTTGAATATTATGGAATAAATTTGATATAATGTTATAGTTGTGGGTAATATTTATAAATTTTGCAAAGTATGCAAGTTGTTATAAAATATTCGTTTGGCTCTGGGAATATTCTTTTGTTAGGGAATATTCGTATAACTACTCAATCATCAGTGGACCCCATTAATGTAATTATTATTGGCTTGATCGAGAAAACGACAAAAATATTTTTTATAAAAATAACTACGAGGTGTTACCGTTAAAACCGCTGAACTACCCTATGGTAAAAGTACAAGAATACGCTGTGGTCTATAAGAAGACACCAGATTGATTATCGATGCTTACGTGAGAAGTCACTCACCTATGCTCAATTATCACTACAAAGAATTGCCGTGATCATATCTCTTATATTATCGATTCAATTATCACACAAAGATCATCTCAGATAATATGTTATAAGATTAAATCAATAATTGAGACGACAAGTTATAAATGATTAATAATTGTTGAAAGATTAAATATGTGTTGATTAAAAAAAAATGATTTGTGGTAAGTTTGATTATTTTATGGGGGGGGCCTATATGTCATCATCTAAGAGTCTCTTCATTGACAATAGTAATTACCTTTGTGAATAGTAATTACCTTCACAATAGTATTTACCTTCACAATAGTAATTACCCTCGTGAATAATAGTATTTACCTTCACAATAAGTAATTACCTTCACAATAAGAATTACCTTCAGGAATAGTATTTACCTTCACAATAGTATTTACCTTCGCTAATAGTAATTACCTTTTACCTTTACCAGACGTCGAACCACTTGTCGCTTCACATTACAAAAGGCCGAACCACTTGTCGCTTTCACATTACAAAGGCCAAACCACTTTTTTTCTTTTCACATCATTAGTCGCAAGCCACTCTCTTTTTTCACACTAAGAAAAGCTAAGCTAGAAATCTTCTATAAATAGAGGCCTAGGGCTTCATTATTTTCACTTAATTCATTCAAGCTATAGAGAGAGAAAGTATAGAGAGAATAAGAGAGAAAGAAGAAGAGTATTTTGTTACTACACCGCCGCAGATTCAATCTCCTACCAAAAGTAAGGGTGTTATTCTTTCTTATTCATGAAGAGAACTGTTGTTATTCCATCGCTTATTATTCTCGCTGAATAACTCAGATACGCTGCTTACCCTATACTTGGTGACATTCTTCTATTATTCTCTTGAACATCCTGCTCTCACAGGTTTTTTACACCGACCGGTTCCGCTTTTTTATTATTATTCTCGCTGAACATCCTCTCTCAGGTGTTTTACACCCGACCGGTTCCGCCTTTTTATTATTATTCTGCTGAACATCCTCGTCTGTGTGTTTTACACCGACCGGGTTCCGCTTTTTATTATTCTCGCTGAATATCCTATCTCGTGTGTTTTACACCGATCGGTTCCATCTTTATTATTCTCGCTGAACATCCTCGCTTGTGCGGCTTTTCACCGACCGGTTCCGTTATTTATTATTCTCGCTGAATAACTCGCCTGCAAGCGGCTATCGCATTTACGGTGATTTCTTTTTGTTATTCCATTCTTTATTATACCCAAATAAGTTAAAACTTTGACTTCTATACTCCATGAAATTAGTGGAATATCCTCGATATTTGCGCTTTCATCCAAAGATCTTTTCATGGAAATATTCTTCCGATCATTCTTGAATTTTACTCTACAAAACAAAGATTATGTTGATAATTTGACGTTAATAATTCCCCGGATAAAATAATTTTGAACTTGTTTTATCAATTCTTATATCATTGTCATCATCCTCATGTTTATATTATGTTGAAAGTCATCTCGTATTCAGTAGTGCATGATGGACTCTGGGTATGATTACGACCAGAGACTATTCTTGTAATCACGACCGTAATGTTACAAATGATGTGATAAAAATCCTCAAAGGGCCGTAGTGCATCGATGGACAAATGTTGGCACGATCACGACCATTAATGAATACACAAATATTCTCGCCCAGAGTGCATGAATAATTGTGGTCGCGATACTAAAGAATATCCTCGTCAGAAAGTACAAGGTGATTCGATGATGTGGAATATTTATTAAAGTCGAGTCTCAAATATAACAAAGGATGAAAAAACCTTTAAAACCTAAAAGATAGTAGATTTTATTTTCTACTCGACTTTTTTTAATGGATCAGATATTCACCGCAGCTTAAACCGGTGTTATTATATTTTATCGCTTTAACATCATCAAGACTATTGATAATTTATTCTCGCATTATCTTAGTCATAATATTTCTTATCGGGCTAGTTGAGCTCACCTTTCTTTCACCGTTTCTTCGTGAAATGAGAATATAGCCGGGACGAAGCCTGGGAAACGAGTGATGGTCCTCAAGATAAGATTAGTAGTCCTCACTATTCTCGTGAAATAGTGTGATAATAATTGTAATGAGGACTTTTTTTCGAAGTTTGTATAATATCTAGTAGACGATATTTGTATTTAAACTCACAGCTTTATGTCGATTGCACACCATACGCTTATGTTAATAAGTTGTATTTAAATTTCATACTACGTAAGTACGACCCCAAGATGGGTGATGTATACCTAATTTTGTAGCAGAAGATACATTAGTGCTCAATTGCACTCAAGTATGGTACTTCAGTGACCAAGAATCTCCTCATCATTTTCTCGAGGCTCGGAAAGGGTCTTTATTTACATCAAGTGACCTCACAACCATCGGGGTGCTTAACGGATGTGCTTTGTCCATATAAAACCGTTTTAGCACCTTCTATATATAAGATGTTTGATGCACAAAGAATACCGTCCTTTAAATGCTCTATATGTAACCCAAGACAAAATTTTGTTTTTCCAAGATCTTTCATTTCAAATTCTCTTTTCAAGTACTCTACTACCTTTGAAATCTCTTCAGAGTTCCAATGATATTTAGATCATCAACATATACTTAATAATAACAAACTCAAATCTAGATCTCTTTATAAAATGCATGGGCTAACATGATCATTCGTATATCCCTCCTTTAACAAATATTCACTAAGACGGTTATACCACGTGCGTAGGATTGTTTTAATCCATATAGAGATCTATTTAATTTGATCGAGTATCGTTTCGAGAGAACGGATTTACATGCTTCGCAATTTAAATCCTTCCGGAGTTTCATATAAATTTCATTATCAAGTGGGCCATACAAGTATGTCAGAATTACATCCATTAGACGCAAATGAAGTCCTTCTTTATCACGGTCGATTAGGAATCGAAAAGTAGTCACATCCATCACAGAGAGTATGTCTCTTCATAACCAATACTGGGTCTTTGTGAAAATCCTTGCGCAATTAGTCGTGCTTTATGTCGCACAATTTCACACTTTTCATTTCGTTTTCGAACAAAAACCCATTTGTACCTCAATCGGTTTTACACCATCGTGTACTTTTACCATCGGTCCAAAAACATTTCTCTTTTCAAGAGATTTCAATTACGCCTCAATTGCGTCTTTCCATTTTGGCCAATCAATTCTATGCATGCATTCCTCAATAGACCTTGGTTCAAGATCCTCGCCATCTTTTATAACATCTAGCGCTATATTGTATGAAAAAACATTATCGACGCCAATTTCATTTCTTGCCCCATATTTTTCCTCGACATGACATAATTTATCGAGATCTCTTCATTTTCAATGATTTTAGGTACCTGATTGTCTTTTGGAACTGTAATATTAGTCATGTCTAGAGGTTTTTCTGTAGACTCTTCTGGAGTTCCCATTTCCTCATCATGACCATCTTGAATCTTTGTTCCTTTTCTCATACGAGGATTCTTATATTTGGAACCGGCTGGTCTACCACGCTTTAAGCGTGCTTTGGGTTCATTGGCAACAAGAGGTTGTCCTGCTGGGACATCAATTTTATTTGGAGCATTAACAGCTGGTATATGTGACTTTGTTACACTTTTTGGGTCAAAAAATGCGCCTGGCAATTGATTTGCTAAACTTTGTAAATGAATTATCTTCTGAACTTCTAGTTCACATTGTTTTGTACGAGGATCAAAATGAGACAATGATAATTCATTCTAGCTTATCTCTTTTTCCAGCTGCCTATTTTCTCCCCCTAATGTTGGGAAGACTGATTCATCAAAATGACAATCAAATGAATCTAGTCAGTAAATAAATCCCCGCTGTGATGGTTCCAAATATTTAATTATAGATGGGGATTCATATCCAACATATATTCCTAACCTCCTTTGAGGTCCCATCTTAAGACGTTGTGGTGGAGGAATTGGAACATATACAAGACAACCAAAAAAAATTCTTAGATGAGAAATATTTGGTTCTCCTCACAAAAACCAATTGTAAAGGGGAGCACTTATGATAACTTGTTGGTCCGATGCGAATTAGTGTTGCCGCATGTAAAATAGCATGACCCCAAGCGTAAATCGGATGTTTTGATCTCATCAAGTAATGGTCTTGCAATCAATTGAAGACGCTTAATCAATGATTCTCGCAGGGCCATTTTGTGTGTGAACATGTCTTCTGGGATGTTCAACACTTATCCCAATGTATATACAATAATCATTGAAAGTTTGGGAAGTAAATTCACCAAAGATTGTCAATACGAATTTTTTTGATGGGATAATCTGGAAAATGTGCTCGTAATCGATTAATTGAGTAAGTAACCTCGCAAACGCCAAAGTCATGAGTTGATAATAGAGATACATGTGACCATCTTGTTGATGCATCAATTAAAACTATAAAATATCTAAAAGGTCCACATGGTGGATGAATTGGTCCACATATATCACCTTGATTCGCTCCAGGAAAAGTAAGGGATTCAATCCTATCTTAAATTTTGGGTGATGGCTTAAACAATTAACTTGCCTTTTGAAAACAAGCAATACATGGGAAATCATTCGATTGAAGAATCTGCTTTGGTTCTCCAATGGATGTCCACATGAATTCTCAATTATTCTTCGCATCATTATCGATCCAGGGATGTCCTAACTGCTCATGCCAAACAACAAAGTTATTGTGATTCGTTAGCTTTTTATTAACAACCATATTTGTTTCAATTGTTCTAATTCTCGTGTAGTACAAACCGGAGGAAAAAGTCGGTAATTTTCTAATACACTTTTATTACCCGAGATTATACTCGTAATGTGAAGATACTCAATTTTTCCTTCACATGTTGTCTCAATATGATACCCATTTCTACGGATATCCTTAAAACTCAATAAATTTCTTTGAGACCTGGGAGAGTATAATGCTTCATCAATTTCAAATTTTGTTCCTCCAGTCAAAAAAATGTTAGCTCTTCCGGAGCCTTCTATCAATTTTGCACTACCCGATATCGTACTTAACATCGGCCTTTTGCATTATGAAAGAAGAAAAATATTTCTTATTCTCAGAATATAATTAATGCGTAGTGGCGCTGTCTGCGAGACATATATCTCCGCCATTCATTGCAAATTGAATTAAGAGAGTATCTATGTTATTCAATGAAAATAAGAAATACATAATTAGATTAATAAAATATCCCATATATAACGAATCATAAGGAAACAAATTAAACATAATAAAAATATAATAATTAGAATTTTATTAATGCTTAAAATAAAGTCCAATAACATCAAAGCATCATTTAAAATTTTATATTTGGACACTCTCATCACCAAACAAGAAGTCAATTTTTTCTTCGTGGATTTGAGAAAAATCATTAACATCTAGATGAGTGGTATCCACACAACCAAAATTAAAATCATCATTTCCAGAATCAAGATTTGTTTCATCTTTTCCATCCTCACTAGCAAAATTTGTCTCTATCTTCTTCTTTTTATCTTTTAATGATTGTTGATAGAGCTCAACAAGATGTTTTGGTGTACGATAGGTACGAGACCAATGGCCTTTACCTCCACAACGATAACACAAATTCTCAATGGTATTTTTATCTTTATCACCTTTTTTCGCGTTTTCCATCCTTATATTCCCGCTTCTGGTGGGTATATGTGTTTGAGAAATGACCACCACGATGATTATTTCGACCACGCCCACGCCCACGTCCACGCCCATAACCACGTTCACGACTACCGGGCGTGACCTCTCGCTTTTTCCATTATATGTTACGGATTCATCGCAGGAATGGAGCAGATCCAATTGGACGGGCCTCATGATTTTTCATCAATAGTTCATTGTTTTGCTTTCGGCCACAAGGAGGCATGAAATCGATTCGTAGTATTTCTTAAAGCCCTTTTCACGATATTGTCACTGCAGAGAGCATATTAGATGCGTGAAAGGTGGAGAATGTTTTTCTAACATATCTCGCATCGGTGATCTTTTCTCCACATAATTGTAATTTAGAACCGATTCTAAACATAGGCCGAGTTATAATCACTTACGATTTAAAATCTTGTAATCTTAGATGCATCCAATCATAACGAGCTTTAGGAAGTATTACAGTTTTACGGTGGTCGTATTTTCCTTTAGATTGTTTCAAAGATAAGTGGATCTTTAATAATCAAATATTCAATTTTAAGTCCTCATGGAGGTGATGACGAAGAAATATCATCGTTTGGGCTTATCTTGACTAGATGTTTTGTTTCCTTCTTTGATAGTATCACCAAGACCTTTTGCATCTAGATGAATTTCAACATCTAACACCCATGATAAATAATTCTTTCCAAAGAATGTCAAGAGCCACAAATTGAGTTTAGCAAGATTTGTCATTGAACTTCATACAAAATATCAAAATTATTAGAATTTAATTTATTATAACTATCCACATGTGCATCAGAAGACCCTCAAATTTTTTTTAAATAAAAAGGAATTTCCTTTATTTATTATTTTGAAATAAGTAAGGTTGATTTGATTAATGTGGATAGTTAAGGGTTAAATATGCAAATATTTCAAAATAAGCAAGTGGTTATAAAATATTCATTGTTTTTCGGGAATATTCGTTTGGTCGTGGAATATTCGTATATTAAATATTCGTATTTACGACGGCAAGGTAACCATGTGTGGGCCCCATAACTGAAAAGCGATTGGATGAAGAAAACGACAAATATAAGTTGTTTTTAAATAACTCTACAAGTTGTTACTGTTAATCATCATGAATACCCGTGGTTAAAACACACTAATACGCCATTGTTGAACAAGAAGAGACACCAGATTGCACCAATTATTGATTCTTACGTAGAAGGCACTACTCAATAATGGTTACAAAGAATTATCGCTCAAAGATTTTATCGAAAGTTAATAATTGTCAAGCGCCGATATTTTATATCATTGCTTGCTTCAATAATTGTCATTACACAAGATCTTTCATTATCGGCAATAATTCATATTATCCTAATAATATTATTAGATAACATTATTGGCAATGTCTAGAAAGTTCTGCCTAAGGAGAGGTTTGGTCACCTAATCATGCCGCCAAGAAGAAAATTTTATCGGAAAGCCCCTCTTTCCTGAACCGCCTCATTGTCAATATTGTGATTCGTAATATTATTTGTGAATAATTAATTATTGATTTATATGATGAGGAAAATATTGATTTTATGTGGATATAGATGGAGAAAATTTTTAAAATGACAATTGTTGAAAATTAATATTTTATCTTTTTCTCGATAAAATAATTCATTTAAATATATTATTTTAATAATATATTAACTATGATATTTTTACAACGAATGTGGGATATATGAGTATACAAGGAGGAAGAGTATTTTTGTTGCAATAAATGTTTAAAACATGTTAAACATGCTCTGGGACCCCATTTATCGACCGAAATTTGATTATACCGTAAAATTGTCCGCTTGTGGATTTCGGTCAATTTTTGATTGGAATTTGGAAAAACTTTCTTCTGCAAAGTTGTAGAGAATTGAAATTCCTATAAAAACTCGCGAGATTCGAATTTTCTGATGAAAGGGCTATTTATTATGAATTATTGAAGTTCAAGTTCAAATAATTGATTTTTGAAGTTTAAAATATTTAAAATTAGAAAACGTTTTTTCTTATTTTTTTCTAGAAGGTGGTATGTGTTTGATGGCTGAAATCAGATTCTAGATATGTGTAGAAAATAATATAATTATATTATTAATTTATTAAATTTTCTCGCTTTTGTGTTCTAAAGCAATTTCCTATAAATAGGTGCTTAGTTAAATTGAAAATCACACCGTAAATCAAGTTTTCTCTCTATATTTCGAGTTTATTCTTGTGAGTATTTTGAGTATACTTTGAGTATTGCTATACGGTGCAAGTCCAAGTCATAGCCTATATCCTGTTTCAAATTGTAAGATCGATCTTTCGAGGTAAGTGATATTATTTTTTCAGAATGATATTATTTCTTCAATATCATTATAATCCGAAATGTTGATCCGAAGTTTTTATCAAATTTGGAACTTTTTCATGCTCTGGGTTACTATTCATGGGTTACTATTCATGAGTTACTATTCACGAAGTTACTATTCATGAGTTACTATTCACGAAGTTACTATTCACGAGTACTATTCACGTACTATTCATGAGCGTGAAGATGTTTTTGTGGAATTTCTATCTTTTGGTGCTCTGAGTTACTATTCACGATATCTTGGCACTATTCACGATACTCAAGACTATTCACGATACTGACTTATTCAATCAAAAATAAAATTTCTTCTTTCGTCTAAAACATCTATTCCGGATACTAACTCGATCAGATCCATGTTTTGATCATTCTCAATTTTACACCACTATGATTATTTTTGAGGTATTTTTGGGCGTGGATAAAACCAAGTACTTAATCCTTAATCCTTAATCATTGTCATTTTGTTTCACCGGATTCGCTTTCTTTAAAAATATTTTTCATCATCCTCGCCTTTAAATGATGATATTATTGAATATCTTCGCTCAGAAGTGCAAAGATGAATGATTTCAAGAATATCTTTGGCCCAGAGTGCAAGATGAACAGTGTTGAGATGAATACGACCGATTGATTAATATCTTTGGCTCAGAAAAGAAGATGAACAGTGTTTAAATGAATACGACTAATCGATGAATATCTTCGCCCAGAGTGCAAAGATGAATATTTGATTCCGTATGCATATCGATTGATGTTACAGGATAAAATATTGATGATGGACCGTTAAATTCATAGATTATAGTAGATTTCATTCTCTACGTAACTCTTCTATGAATTATTATTTCACCATAATATTGATCCAAAACTTGTCATTGCCTATCAGATTCTATCGATTTTTCCTCGTCAAGACTAACGATAATTTGTCAGATATTATCTTAGTCATAATATTCTTTACCGGGCTAGTTGAGCTCACCCTTTTCCTTGTTGTTCCATTTTTCTTCTCGTGAGGCGAGAATGTAATGAAAGTACTAGCTCTGGGGTATGGAATGAAGGTTCTAGAGAGAGTTGTTTAGTAGTCCTCACCATTTTTGTAAAATAATGAATCAATAATTATGATGGGGATTTATTTGCATGTGGATATTGTCTGTAAGACAATATTATATTTTAAACTCACAAGATATATTGTCGTATTTCACACGACATTTGTATTATCAAGTCAGAGTTTGCTTTGTACCATGTATTCATGCACTCGTAATGGGTGTCAGTATACCTATTTTGGGGGCGCCACAAATTGGTATCGAGCTTAGGATATGATCTCCATGAGATCGGGAATAAAACTAGAGGGGAGAGACGAGTAAATCCTTCGCTAAAGTGTGTCCTACCTAAGCTTATTTGTTAGTTGGTCAAGATATATGGATATTATGTGATATATTGATTTCTTAATTAACCCTTATTTTATGACAAAGATTTGAGAATGTCGAATCGAGAATATTAACAAAGGGAGCAAAATGAGACCGTGGAGATGCTCAGACTCACCAACGAGGAGAACGTGCAAACAGTCGGGTAATGTTCCTCCCGTGAACAACACCACCGAAAGCATGATGAACGAGGATGTTTAGTAAGCTTTTTGCGCTCATGCAAAATCGCATTTAGGAGACTCGTGTTCAAAATACAGAGAAATGATAGCAATTCACGCGTGGTCACAAATGCAAGCGCTTCAAAGAGTCGGGACCACCGCACTTCGGGAAAGCCGATCCGATTAAGGCGAGACGTGGGTCAAACAAATTACCAAGATATTCGATGTCTTGGGATGCACGGAGGAACAGAAAGTTCCATTCGCCGCCTTTTTATGTTCCGTGGCGAGGCAGACATCGGTGGGAATCATGAAGCGCACTCCATCCAATCGCACTCAAAGATGTCATGGGAGACGCTTTCAGAATAGCTTCAATGACAAGTACTTCCCCGAAAGTATTCGCTATATGAAGGAAGTGGAGTTTATTAGACTAGAGAGTAATAACACGACGGTGTCCCAAAGACGAGGCGAAGTTCGCGAGTTATCCAGTTCAGACCTCATTTGGTAGAGAATGAGGAACGATGACGCGGATGTTTCGAGAGGTTTGAAACCCGACATACGCCAAGATCTCATTTCTCATAAATTTTCTCTATTCAGATGTTGTCAATGTGGCTCATTGTTAGAAATGAGATAACGAGTATGCTCAACCGAGGGACCATAACCAGATCATATCAAGATAGCAGCCATCGTAATAACGATAACCAAATGGAGAGAAAGAAGAATACGACAGCAAAGGCAGAACCACTCCGTGGTAATCGTGGCCATGAAAATAAAGAAGCGAGTCGAGGAGATTTTAAAAAGAGGAGATTCAACAACCACTATGTAAAGACGCCAACCAAGAAGAACTAGTTTTAAGTGGAGGAGAACGACCACCGGTCATATGTTACAAATGCGGAAAGAGGGATATATCACCAAAAAACCCGCCACAACAGCTTTAAGGTATGCTATAATTGTGGAAAAGAAGGACATATCGCCGAGATCAGACGATATCGAAACCCACCCAATGGGATGGTGACTCAAAAGGATGTCCTGTAAAAGTCAAAGTCAACTGCTTCGAAGAGCGTTTTTCACGACCAATTAAATGCAAGGAACCCGAACGGTTAGCACGGGTTAGTTAATTATAAATTCTCATGAAGTTTATACCTTACTAGATACCTGGCTTCTACCCATTCTTTTATCTCTCTTTTCAAGCTCAACGTTTGAACTTGACTACACGAGAAATTAAACTTTAACCTATCTCGTGGAGACTCCATTAGAGAAAAAATTTCATTACATCCGTTGTTTAAAAATCTTGCTTGATTCAAGTCAGTACACTATCACATTACCTCGTTAACCTTATTTCTATAGAGATATTTACTTTTGATGTGATTTTAAGGTTAACTACTCATCATGCCAAATTGATTGCTTTTGTAAGGTTGTTAGTTTTCATATTCCTAAGCAACCTCGTTATTCAATTCAAGCAATCAAACCATCAGAAGTCAAACATTTTCATATCAAGCCATGAAGTCATTCGCTTATTACGGATGTTAAGTTTTCTTAGTCCATGTTATGGATTTGAATAAAGACACGCCGATTTGAATAATATTCCCGTTGTTATTGATTTTCCCGACGATTTCCTTCAAGAATTTCTTGGTTTTACTCCCAAAGATCGATATTAAATTTTGTATCGACTTTGAACCCTAAGACAAAACTCATTTCTAAAATCTCATATCGAATGGCTCCTATCAACTTCGTGAGTTAAAAATTCAACTATAGAATTTGGTACCGAGCCTTTATTTTGTGACTTCCTTTGTGGAATTCACCTGCTTTTGCACTCTCTGTAGGGACGCCATATTCGCAAGCGATAAAATCGATAGGTGTCATTGTGACGCATATCCAAGATTGGGATACGAGTCACAATTGAGAGCAACCTAAGTCGCTTGTCGAAATACGAGCTTTCAGGCTTAGTTGGTTATTATCTGAGATTCGTTGAAGGATATTCTCGAATCGCTATTCCATTAACGCAATGACTCGTAGAGATACAAAATTCAATGGAGCAAGGAATGTGGGAAGAGCTTCAAGAACTCAAGAGAGAGACTCATTTCAAAGACATGTTCGACTCATGCCATCCTCGAAAAGCGAACGTGGTAAATTGACGACGCGATGAGTAGAAGATCATATGCGGAACGAAAAGCGATGATGTCAAGTATACGACAGAGCCAACTTTAATAGAAAAGTTAAGATTGCTCAAGCCACCGACTCTTGAGTCGATGCGCGTGTGAAGAAGAAAGTACAAGAAGGAGCTATTCCAAAGCGAGAATTAATGAAGAAGGAATACTTCGAGTCCACTCTAGACTTTGTGTTCCTAACGACTGATTTGAAGTACAAGATTATGATGGAGGCACACAATACGCCATTTGCAATCCATCCTCGAAGTACTAAATGTATCGTGATCTTCTACATACATTTTGGTGGAACAATACGAAGAGAGAGATTGCAAAGTTTATCTCGATGTGTTTAACTTGCTAACGGTAAAGGCGAGCATCTTGTACCTAAGGGTCCGTTGCAACCACTTGAGATTCCTGAATGGAAGTGGAACACATTACTATGGATTTCATTACGGGTCTTCCTACGGCTTCTCAAGGCATTAATGCTATTTGGGTTATTGTTGATAGATTAACCAAGTCTCGCTTATTTCTTGCCGATACGGAGACTTATTCCTCGAACGCCTTTTCTAGTATATACGTGAATGAGATTGTGAGGTTGCATGGCATGCCAGTATCCATAGTTTTAGATCGTGACCCAAGATTCACTTCAAGATTTTGGGTTAGCTTGCAAAAAGCTACGGGCACGGATTTACGATTCTGGCTGGTATACCATCCTCAAACGGATGGGCAATCGAAAGGACTACTCAAACTCTCAAGATATATTAAAACTCGTGGTCCTAGATTTCAAAGGAAGTTGGGATAAGTACTTGCCATCGGTGGAATTCTCATACAACAATAGTTATTAAACAAATATAGGCATGGTTCCATTCAAGCATTATATGGACAAAATGTCGCTTCTCCAATATGTTGGGATGAGGTGGGTGAAGCAACATTGTTGGGACCCGAAGTTAATCACGAAAAGACTAAATGATTCGACAACGATACAAACCAAGACAAGATCGATAAAAAGAGTTATGCGGATCTTCATCGAAAGGACGTGGAATTTAATGTAGGGATCATGATTGTCATGAGTCGCTCCACGGAAGGGTGTTACAAGATTTGGGAAGAGAGGAAAGCTCAATCCATGATTTATCGGTCCATTTCAAATTCTCGACCGAGTAGGAAATGTAGCCTATAGACTTGCAAGCACCTCCGAGTATGTCTCGTGTTCATAATGTGTTTCATATATCCGCATTTCAGAATATATGAAAGACCCAAACCACGCTATTGAAGTTAGAACCGACGAGATAGTCAAGACTTAACGTATGAGGAGAGGTACCAAGATTTTGGATAGAAGGAGCATGTCCTACGCCAAGAAAGGTCATACCACAAGTTAAAGTTTTGTGGAGGAATCATGCTATAGAGGAAATGACCCGAATTGAAACTAAAACGAAAGCGAGGTATCCTCACCTTTTTCAAAACACCAGTATCGTGACGCCAATTTCAAGGACGAAATTTCATAAGGAGGGAGGTCAGAAGACCCTCAAATTTTTTTAAATAAAAGGAATTTCCTTTATTTATTATTTTGAAATAGTAAGGGTTGATTTGATTAATGTGGATAGTTATGGGTTAAATATGCAAATATTTCAAAATAAGCAAGTGGTTATAAAATATTCATTGTTGTCGGGGAATATTCGTTTGGTCGTGGAATATTCAGATCGCCCGAATATTCGTATTTACTATTAAATGCAATGTGTGGGCCCCATAACTGAAAAGCGATCGATGAAGAAAACGACAAATATAAGTTGTTTTAAATAACTACAGTAGTTACTACCGTTATCATCGTTGAATACCCGGTGGTTAAAACACACTAATACGCCATTTGTCAACAAGAAGATACACCAGATTGCACCAATTATTGATTCTTACGTAAAGAAGGCACTACTCAATAATGGTTACGTGAATTACCGCTCAAAGATTTTATCGAGTTAATAATTGCGCGCTGATATTTTATATTGTTGTTGTTTCAATAATTGTCATTACACAAGATCTTTCATTATCGAAGCAATAATTCATATTATCCTAATAATATTATTAGATAACATTATTGGCAATGTCTAGAAAGTTCGCATTCTAAGGAGAGGTTTGGTCACCTAATCAAGGCCAAGAAGAAGAAATTCTTATCGGAAAGCCCTCTTTCCCTGAACCTGCCAATCACAATATTGTGATTCTCGTAATATTATTTGTGAATAATTAATTATTGATTTATATGATGAGGAAAATATTGATTTTATGTGGATATAGATGGAACGCCTCAAAATAGTATACATACACCCATTCCGAAGTCACAAATACATGGTACGTAAACAACTACAACTTTATTATTACAACAAGAAATCTGTGAGTTTAAATACAAATATTATCTTCTGTATAATATTTATACTCAAATAAATCCTCATCACATTTATCGATACATTATTTTACAAAATGGTGAGGACTACTAAACAATCCTTTCTAAAACCTTCATTCCATACCCCGACTCGACTGCACTCGCTATATTCTCGCCTCCCGGAAGAATGAATGAACAAAAGGAAAAGGGTGAGCTCAACTAGCTCAAGAAAGAATATTATGACTAAGATAATATACAACAAATTATCGTTAGTCTTCAACAGGAAAAATTTAATAGTAATACAATAGATAACAAATTTCAATCAATATTCGCAGCTGAAATAATAATTCATGTAAGAGTTACGTAGAGAATGAAATCTACTATAATCTATGAATTTAATACCATCATCAATATTTTATCCCCAGAACATCAATCAATATTCATCTCAAATCAAATATTCATCTTTGCACTACAGCCAAAGATATTCATCACCTACATGCATGTTCATCTCAACACTGCTCATCTTTGCACTACAGCCAAAGATATTCATCACCTGGTCATGTTCATTTAAACACTGCTCATCTTTGCACTACAGCCAAAGATATTCTTCAGAATCATTCATCTTCGCACTACAAAAGCCAAAGATATTCAATAATATCATCATTTAAGACCGAGGATGATGAAAAATATTTTTAAAGAACTAATCCAAAGGAAACAAAATGACAAGGATTAAGGATTAAGGATTCGATTTTGTTTTATCCATGTCCAACAATACCTCAAAAATAATCATAAGTGGTGTAAAATTCAAGAATGATCAAAACACGGATACAATCAAAGCTAGTATCCAAAATAGATATTTTGACTAAAAGAAGAAATTTTATTTTTCGATGAATAAAGCCAGATACGTGAATAAAGGTCAGATACGTGAATAAAGGCCGATACGTGAATAGTAATCTACACCAAAAGATAGAAATTCCACAAAAAAACATTTTCACGCTTCATTTAATAAGACTCGTGAATAAGAATCTCGTGAATAAGAACTCATGAATAAGAACTCGTGAATAAGAACTCATGAATAGTAACCCCGACATGAAAAAGTTCCAAATTTGATAAAAACTTCAGATCAATATTTCAAAGATAATGATATCAAGAAATAATATCATTACGAAAAAAAAATAATATCCCTTACCTCAAAGAATCAAGATTTCTAAGGAAAGGCTCAAGTGATGTCGAATGAAACTTGTACTAAATAAAGAACTCTCAAAGTATCTAAATACTCACAAAATACGCCAATAATATAGAGAGAGAAAGAGAGAAAACTTTGTTTCGTGTGATTTTCAATTCTAACTTAAATTTCTATTTATAGAAAATGTTAGCCCTACCAAGGCATTTCGACCACCACCGATGGCTTTTACTCGCTACTATTGCCACCCACCACATTTGAAATAAAATTCAGCACATTTCTTCACCAACCACAAGTGGGGCCCACTCAATTCTAGAATTTTCCACCAAAATCAATTATAAACCTAATTTTCTAATCCGACACCTCTTAAAATTCACAACAAATCATTCGTGCATTTTTAATTGCTCAAAATTTGTGGACATATACTCAACTTATGTATGTATAATATACCCAAAAATTACTATTAATCCAACTACGGGCCGATTAAAAATTATAACCCCGCAATATATCTCAAAACCCCGATTTAATTTTTAATACCTCCAACTGCAAAATATCGATAAAACACCTCAACAATAATTTCTTCATTTATAACCACATAAATAAATCCATCATTTATATCCACATAAAATAAATATTTCTTTATCATATGAATCAATAATTAATTATTCACAAATAATATTACGTAATCACAATTATGACAACCAGCCGCTCCTGTGAAAGAGGGCTTTCCGATAAGGATTTCTCCCTTATCATCGCGCAATTAGGTGACCAAACCTCTCCTCGATGTAACTTTCTAGACATCGCCAATAATGCTATCTAATAATATTATTCAAATAATATGAATTATTGATCCGATAATGGAGATAATGCAAAGGACAATTATCGAACAACAATAATATAAAATATCAACGCAAAGAATTATCAATCAATAAAATAAAATATCAATAAGAATTCACCGTGAAAAATTATCGAGTAGGCCTTCACGTAAGGATCAATAATTCAACAATACTGCAATACCGTGCCATCATCGCAACCACGCCAGACATCAGATTTTTTAACCACCGGGTATTCCAACAAATTAATTCAGAATAACTACGCCGCTATTTTTAACCAACTTATATTTGTCGCTTTCTTCATCCAATCGCTCACATGGGGCCCACATATGGTCACTACTGTCGCATTTAATATTCCCTCGACAAAGATTTAATATTCCACCACCAAACGAATATTCCCCGAACAAAAATGAATATTTTATAACCACTCATTATTTTGAAATATTTATGATTTAACCCTTAACTATCCACATTAATCAAATCAACCCTTACTATTTCAAAATAATAAATAAAGGAAATTCCTTTTATTTAAAAAATTTCTGGTCTTACAACCTCCCTCCTTATGAAATTTCGCCCTCGAAATCGACGACGCACTGTGTTTCAAAAGGTGAGGATACCTCGCTTTCATTTCCGCTTCCAATTCCTGTGTCATTTCTCTATAAAGCATGATTCCTCCACAAAACTTTAACTTGTGGTATGACCTTTCATACAGTAGGATATGCCCCTTCCTATCCAAGATCTTGATAGTACCTCCTCATACGCTAAGTCTTCTACTATCTCGTCCTGCTTCTAACTCAATAACGTGGTTCGGTCTTTCACATATTTACGGGTACGATATGTGAAACACATTATGAACACGAGACATACTTTGAGGTAACGCAAGTCTATAGGCTACATTTCCTACTTCCTACAAGAATTTGAAATGGACCAATAAATCGTGGATCGAGCTTTCTCTCTTCCCAAATCTTGTAACTCCTTCCACGGAGCAACTCGCAACAATACACGATCCCCTCACATTAAATTCCACGCCCTTTCGATGAAGATCCGCATAACTCTTTTGTCGATCTTGAGCCGCTTGTAGATACGCTGTCGAATTATTTGATCTTTTCTAGAGTCATATCGTATTTAACTCTCGTCCCAACAATGTCGCTTCACCCACCTCATCCCAACATATCGAGAACGACATTTTCGGCCCATATAATGCTTCAATGGAGCCACACCTATACTTGCTCGATAACTGTTGTCAGTAGAGAATTCCACCAATGGTAAATACTTATCCCAACCGCCTTTTGAGTCTAGGACACGTAGTCTTAATAAATCTTCAAGAGTTTGAATAGTCCTCTCCGATCGTCCGTCTGCTTGGGATGGTATGTCAACTAAATCGCAAACTGCGCTCCATAGCTTTTTGCAAGCTAACCCAAAATCTTGAAGTGAATCTTGGTCACGATCCAAACTATGGATACAGTATGCCATGCAACCTCACAATCTCATTTACGCATATACTAGCAAGACGCTCAAGGAATAAGTCTCCCGAGACGGCAAGAAATGAGCGCACTTGGTTAATCTATCAACAATAACCCAAATAAGATTGATGCCTTTGAGAAACCGTAGGAAGACCCGTAAACGAAATCCATGGTAATGTGTTCCCACTTCCATTCCTAATCTCAAGTGGTTGCAACGGACCCTTTAGGTACTAGATGCTCCGCCTTTACACGCTGGGTAAGTTAAACACATCGAGATAAACTTTGCAATCTCTCTCTCATATTATTCCACCAAAATGTATGTCAAGATCACGATACATTTTAGTACTTCCAGATGGATTGCAAATGGTGTATCGTGTGCCTCCATCATAATCTTGACTTCAAATCGTAGTCGTTAGAACACAAAGTCTAGAGTGGACTCAAGTATTCCTTCTTCATCAATTCTCGCCCCTAATAGCTCCTTCTTGACTTTCTTCTTCATACGATCACCCGCCTGCATGGCTCGAGCAACCTTAACTTTTTCTATTAAAGTCGGCTCTACGCGATACTTGACATCATCGCACTCTGCTCCTCGTGATACGATCTTCTACTCAACGCCACCTACCACGCTCGCTTACCGTGATGGTATCAATAAAGGTGGTCGTAGTCTTCAATAGCTCGAGCCAACGTCACCGCCAGATGTCGAGTTCTTTTTGAGTGAAGAAATATTTAAGGCTTTTATGATCCGAATATATCTCCACTTTCTCCCATATAGATAGGCTCCATATCTTTAATACAAAACGATCACCGCTAACTCTAGATCACGAGTAGGATAATTCCTCTCATACTTTTTAAGTTGTCATGAGGCATAGGCTATGACTTTCCCACGCTGCATGAGAACACATCCTAACCCTTCGCCAAGATCATCCAGAGATAACAAATCCATCCGAACCAGATGGTATTGTAGAACAAAATAAATAAGTCTCCTCTAAGCTCTCGAAACTTTTCTCGCATTCTTCATTCCAAACGAATTTTGATCCTTCCGAAGTTAATGAAGTTAATGGAGTAGCGATTCGAGAAAACCCTTCCACGAATCTCCGATAATAACCAAATTTAAGCCCAAAAGCTACGATTTCAACCACCGACTTTTATTGTTCTAACTTCAGATTGCTTCAATCTTCACGGATCAACAGATATCTCCATGTTTTGACACCATGATGCCCAAGAAATGCTACTTCCTCGCCGTAACTCGATTTCTTCAATTTGGCATATAGTTGGTTTTCACGGGCTTTCGAGTACCAAATTTTCAAATGGTGCTCATGATCTTCACGACTTTTGAATATATAAGGATGTCATCAATAAAGACAACAACGAATCGATCCAAATATTCCTCAATACTCTGCTCATCATATCCATGAAAGTCGCAGAGAGCATTAGTTAGTCCGAAAGACACGACTAAGAATTCATAATGCCCATACCGAAGTTCTCAAGGCGCCTTTTGAATATCCTCGCCTAATTTTCAAATTGATGATATCCGTAATCTAAGATCGATTTTTGAAAAGAATCAGGCCCTCAGAATCGGGTCAAACAAGTCATCAATACGAGGTAGAGGATACCTATTCTCGATGGTGACATGGTTCAATTCCCGATAGTCAATACAAAAGTCGATACTCCCGCTTTTTTTTTTTTACAAATAAAACAGAGCACCCCAAGGAGATGTACTTAGATTTAATGAAACCGATGTCCAACAATTCCTCAGAGTTGACCTTTAACTCCTCAAGTTCAATAGAGCCATTCGATATGGGTTTTAGAAATGGGCTTTGTACCAGTGTTCAAGATCAATAAAGAATTCAACTTCACGCTCGGGGTAGACCGGAAGTTCTTCGGAAATACGCCAGAAAGTCAATAACAACAGAATATTATTCAAATTTGACGTGTCTTTATTCAAATCCATAATATGGGCTAAGAAAGCTTCGACATCCGCTTTTCAATAAACGAATAGCTTTTATGATTAGATATGATAAGATTGATTTTAATGGTTTAGTTGTTGAATTGCATAACAAAGTCAAGTTAGAATATGAAAACTAACAACCTTACGAAAAACAATCAATTTTGGTATGATGAGTAGTTAACCAATCAATCCCTAAAATCACATCAAAAGCAAGTATCTTTAAAGAGATAAGGTCAATGTAAGGTGATGGTGCCAACTTGAATCAAACAAGATTTATAAACAAAGGATGTGATGAAAGTTTCTCCTAACTGAGTTTCCACAGATAGTCAAAGTCTAATTTCTCCTGAGTCAAGTTTAAACGCTGAGCACACGCAGAGAGATAAATGAATGGGTAGCACCCCAGATTGCAAGGTATAAACTTCGCAAGAATTTATAAATAGCTTACCCGTGATCACCTCGCTTGTTCCTCGATTATGACCAAATACAACAAACGCCTTCCTTAATCGCTGACTTTGACTTTTCTCGGGATGCTTTTTCGAGTCACCGTCCCTCACTTAACTAGGTTTCGCCACTGCATAATCTCGAAAGCGATATGTCCTTCCTTTCCACAACTATAGCATACCTTGAATCTGCTAGGGCGCTTGACCGATATGTCCTCTTTTCCGTGATTTTAGAAGATACGACCGGTGGTCGCTCTCTCCCTTAGAACCAGGCATACCACGCAAGACCGCTGCCTTCACATAGTCGTTGTTAAATCTCCTTTTTAAAATCTCCTCCTAACTCGCTTCTTCTTCGCTTTTCACGACTATGATTACCACCAGAGTGGTTACCATTTCGTCTGCCTCGCTTTTTCTCCGCAGTTATCATTATTCTGCTGATCGCTATCTCCGTACGATCCTCGTTATGGTCCTCAACGACCGCATTTCGTATCTCGCCTAATAATCGAGCCCTCTTACAACATCTCAATAAAGAGAAAGTTTATGAGAAATGAGATACCGACGACGCCGTTTTCAAACCTCTAAGAAACATCCGCCATATACGCTCTCATTCTCCACCAAATGAGGTGCAAACTCGATAACTCGCAAACTTTGCCTCGCATCGAGACACCGCCATGTTGTTTTGCTCTAATCTGATGAACTCCACTTCCTTCATACGACGTTTAACACTTTCGTGAAAGTATTTGTCATTAAATAGTCTCTCAAACGCTCCCAAAGACATGCCGAAAAGTACCGATGGGTACGCTTCACGCATCTCCACCAAGAGTCTCCGCCGCCACTTTAACATAAGGTGGCGAATGGAACCTTCGTTCTCCGCGCATCCCAAGACATCGAATATCTTGTAATTTGTTTGACCCATGTTTCCGCCATGATCGGATCCGCTTTCCTTAAATTCGTGGTCCCAACTTCGAATCGCTTGGTCGTGATAACCCGTGAATTGCTATCATTTCTCCTCATTTTGAACACGAAGTCTCCTCGTCTGATTTTGCATGAACCGCAAAAAAAACTTCTAAACATCCCCTCGCTCATCATCTCGCTTCATGGTGTTGTTCACAGAGAGGAACATTGCCACAACAGTCAGCACGCTCTCCTCACGCTGGTAAGACAGCATCTCCACTGGGCCTCATTTACTCCATCATAATATTCTCACGACATTCTCAAATACCGCCATAAAACAAGGGTTAATTAAGGAAATCAATATATCACATAATATCCCTATATATATCGACTAACTAACAAATAAGCTTAGTAGACACACACTAACAAGGATTTACTGCCTCTCCCTCCTAGTTCTATTCCCCATCTCCGCCAGAGATCATATCCCTAAGCTCGATACCAACCGCGACGCCCCCAAAATAGGTATACATCACCCATTCCGAGTCACAATACACGGCATGTAAACAACTACAACTTTATTATTACAACAAGAAATCAGAGTTTAAATACAAATATTATCTTCTGCATAATATTTATACTCAAATAAATCCTCATCACATTTATCGATACATTATTTTACAAAAATGGTGAGGACTACTAAACAATCCTTTCTAAAACCTTCATTCCATACCCCGACTGCATCGCTATATTCTCTCGCCTCCGAGAAGAATGGAACAAAAGGAAAAGGGTGAGCTCAACTAGCTCAAGAAAGAATATTACGACTAAGATAATATACAACAAATTATCGTTAGTCTTCAACAGGAAAAATTTAATGTATACAATAGACAACAAGTTTTCAATCAATATTCGCAATGAAATAATAATTCATGTAAGAGTTACGTAGAAATGAAATCTACTATAATCTATGAATTTAATAAATTCATCATCAATATTTTATCCTCAGAACATCAATCAATATTCATCTCAAATCAAATATTCATCTTTGCACTACAGCCAAAGATATTCATCACCAACCATGTTCATCTCAACACTGCTCATCTTTGCACTACAGCCAAAGATATTCATCACGCATCATGTCATGTTCATTTAAACACTGCTCATCTTTGCACTACAAAAGCAAAGATATTCTTCAGAATCATTCATCTTTGCACTACAAAAAGCCAAAGATATTCAATAATATCATCATTTAAGACCGAGGATGATGAAAATATTTTTAAAGAACGAATCCAAAGGAAACAAAATGACAAGGATTAAGGATTAAGGATTCGTATTTTGTTTTATCCATGTCCAACAATACCCCAAAAATAATCACAAAGGGTGTAAAATTCAAGAATGATCAAAACACGGATACAATCAAAGCTAGTATCCAAAATAGATATTTTGGACGAAAAGAAGAAATTTTATTTTTCGATGAATAGTGCCGATACGTGAATAAAGGTCAGATACGTGAATAAAGGCCGATACGTGAATAAGAATCTCGACACCAAAAGATAGAAATTCCACAAAAAACATTTTCACGCTTCACTTAATAAGACTCGTGAATAAGAATCGTGAATAAGAACTCATGAATAAGAACTCTGAATAAGAACTCATGAATAGTAACCCCATATGAAAAAGTTCCAAATTTGATAAAAACTTCAGATCAATATTTCAAAGATAATGATATCAAGAAATAATATCATTACGAAAAAAAAAAATAATATCCCTTACCTCAAAGAATCAAGATTTCTAAGGAAAGGCTCAAGTGATGTCGAATGAAACTTGTACTCGAATAAAGAACTCTCAAAGTATCTAAATACTCACAAAATACGCCAATAATATAGAGAGAGAAAGAGAGAAAACTTTGTTTCGTGTGATTTTCAATTCTAACTTAAATTTCTCTATTTTATAGAAAATGTTAGCCCGCCAAGGCATTTCGACCACACCGATGGCTTTACTCGCTACTATTGCCACCCACCACATTTGAAATAAAATTCAGCACATTTCTTCACCAACCACAAGTGGGGCCCACTCAATTCTAGAATTTTCCACCAAAATCAATTATAAACCTAATTTCCGAATCCGACACCTCTTAAAATTCACAACAAATCATTCGTGCATTTTTAATCTGCTCAAAATTTGTGGACATATACTCAACTTATGTATGTATAATATACCCAAAAATTACTATTAATCCAACTATTTGATTAAAAAATTATAACCCCGCAATATATCTCAAAACCCCGATTTAATTTTTTAATACCTCCAACTGCAAAATATCGATAAAACACCTCAACAATAATTTCTTCATTTATAACCACATAAATAAATCCATCATTTATATCCACATAAAATAAATATTTCTTTATCATATGAATCAATAATTAATTATTCACAAATAATATTACGTAATCACAATTATGACAACCAGCCGCTCCTGTGAAAGAGGGGGCTTCCGATAAGGATTTCTCCTCATCATGCGCCGCAATTAGGTGACCAAACCTCTCCTCGATGTAACTTTCTAGACATCGCCAATAATGCTATCTAATAATATTATTCAAATAATATGAATTATCGATCCGATAATGGAGATAATGCGCAAAGACAATTATCGAACAACAATAATATAAAATATCAACGCAAAGAATTATCAATCAATAAAATAAAATATCGAATAAAGAATTACCGTGGAAAATTATCGAGTAGTGCCTTCACGTAAGGATCAATAATTCAACAATACTGCGGTAATACCGCAAAGCTATCGCGCAACCACGCCAGACATCAGATTTTAACCACCGGTATTCCAATGCCTTAATTGCAGAATAACTACGCCGCTATTTTTAACCAACTTATATTTGTCGCTTTCTTCATCCAATCGCTTCCGCTATGGGGCTACACATGGTCGCTACCGTCAGCATTTAATATTCCCCGACAAAGATTTAATATTCCACGACCAAACGAATATTCCCCGACAAAATGAATATTTTATAACCACTTGCTTATTTTGAAATATTTATGATTTAACCCTTAACTATCCACATTAATCAAATCAACCCTTACTATTTCAAAATAATAAATAAAGGAAATTCCTTTTATTTAAAAAATTTTGGTCTTAGGTATATATTATTTGGAGAAGGCTTCTAGTCACTACTATTTCGAGTATAAAAGGGCTTAAATGTTGACTAAGAAAAGAAAGGATGACTTGTATACTCAAGTTTATTTGTTGTTAAAATTGGCTATATTTTTGTTCGTTGTTACTGTAACTGTTGAAAAGATATTTTCAGTCATGAACATCTTAAAGAATGAACTCCATAACTAAATGGGAGATGAATGGATGAATGGTTGTTTAATAATATACATTGACCGTCATATTTTGTAACTATTAAAAATGAATCTATCATGCAACAATTTCAACCAATTAAACCTTGAAAAATGTTATTGTAAATAATATTTGAGGATTGTTTAGTTTTGTGATTCATTTTATTATATTTTTATTCATAAAAAATTTCCGAGTTTGACCCCACTGAATTATCAGAATGGATCTGCCCCCGTTAATAATGTAAAGGAAAAGTCTTGGCAGACATGAATTTGGGACCGGAAAATTGGACCGGTTCAAATTTATTTATTTATTTATTTATTTATTATTGTGACTCTCAAAAAATATATAGTATTTATTCTAACAAGAATTTTTACAAAATATAGTGTTTTAGGTGTAATTTAGATACATATACAAATACAGGGTTATATGGTTATAGTGTTTTAGTCTGTATAATTCTGTATTTGTATATGTATCTAAATTACACCTAAAACACTATATTTTATAAAAATTCCTGTTGAAATAAATACTATATATTTTTTAAGAGTCGCAATAAAAAAAAATAAATTAAACCCGTTCAATTTTTCGGTCCCAATTTTCTTTTCACGTAGCATTGCTCTAATGTAAATATTGAGCCCATGCATGCATGTGTTTATACAGCAAGGACCACTGATCATGTGTTCTTTGAAGAAAATCATGATATGCTATCCTCGCGTGTATGCAAAATATACATCAATTCTTGACTTATTATGGATTATTACTAACACTAAATATAAATATAATACATAACTTTCGTCGTCAGTGACTTTTTTTTCCATCGCAAAATTTTTCCACCAAATAATATCTCATTATATATTGGAACTATTAACGAAGATTAGTCCGTCGACATTGACCATATTATCGACGGCAACACTGCCGTCGACAGTGACCCCGTCGGCAATTACTTTTTTTTATAGTGTTAGTTAATAGTCTAGCCAACCAATTAATTTCGTTTTTTGTAGAAAAGAAGTTTAAAATTTAATTAATATAATTGTGAAAGGACGGTTAACAACTCCAATTCTTTATAATGCAAATCACAGGGTGATGCTATCATTCACACTTGATCGATCACAAAGTTTAACAGCTAATATTTGATTCCTTATATGCATGTTTAATACTTAAAATGATTCCATCAAGAGATGATGATCGACTACATATATAGTCGAGATGAAAAATAAAATCTGGTTTAAGTTTGTCAAAAAGGAATCTCCACACATCATCTCGTATTATATTATTTATATATATATAAGTGCATACATATCTATTATTATTATTATTATTATTATTATTATAATAGGAGAGTTAGAAAGAATGATAATTATTTTGATGAGATTTCGTTATTTATTATAGTAACTTTCTTCTTTTTACTACTTTCTCTCATCTCTAACTTTCACTCTTTCCTATTTTTCCTACTATATATATATATATATATATATATATATATATATATATATATATATCCTATCCTTCTCATAAAAAGCCCCTTACTTGTTAAAATGTGAATTTTTTTTTGGTTTTTTTTAAATAAATTAATTTTTTTTTAATATTTTATGGAATCTGATTTTTTTTTCATATCACAAGAGTTTTGGATGTGATTTGGATACGATAATAAAATAGATATGTATATTGCAGCATCGTATATATATTTTTTGGTATAGGTATCCAAATCACGCCTAAAACATCAGATTATGGAAAAATTATAGTTCCATAAAATTAAATTTTTTTAGTTGTTTTATAAAAAAAAGCAAAAAAAAAGTCCGTGATTTAACAAAATAAAGAGAGCCTCACTGACGGCTTTTGATATATGTTGGGCCATAATCCCTTTCCTTATCGGGTCGACTTAATGGGCTCCTCCTCGGATCATTCTTACGCTAGTCCGTTGGTCCGAATGGTTTTGGGCCCAATTATTTGATTATTTCATCGGGCCTTTCGGTTGGATCCCATTGTCATCATTTCCATTATTCGCCTTAGTCATTACGGCCCATTATACAAATTGTCACTTAACCCAACTTTCGATTGGTAATCATTATGCCAAACGATAGTCGATTACTACGTCGCCACCTTTCTGCACGGCATTAATGAGGATGGGACTCGGATGACCGGTGGTGGCAAAAGAGTGGTAGCGGTGAGAGAAGAAACATACATACTTTCTAATGAAATGACCGGAGTGGGGAAAAGGTGTCGAGAGATGATGGGTGGCACGGTAAATAGGGATCAAGTATGACGGGCTAGGATCACAAAAGAGGGTAAGTATCAAAATATTACACACATTCATACTATTATTCTCTCTCGGACATTAGACATTATTTTCTCCATTGTTGACCTCAGTGATCGCCGACATCGACTTTCACGCCGAGCTATCCCCACCGGCTAGCCGCTGCTTTTGGTGTCGACTTGTTGAACTGCGGTGATATCTGGACGCTGCTTGGTGATCGGGATGTGGAGAAAGATCTTGGCGCTAACATCATGCGCTATGAAGGAGGGTCGAGTTCTAGTGTCCTCGAGTATTTTTCAATCACAAACGGTGTTTGTTTCTACGTCGTTGTTCATGGTAAAGAGAGAACGCCTACACCAAGCGGGCGATCGATGGTTGCAAGTGAATCAAGACCACGAGTGTCTCACAAGGATCGTTTAGGACCGTGATAAGTGTTAAATCATGCCAAAGACAACATTCAAACGATCACATGCGCAGATTTTCTACCAAGGCGGTGGGCAAGTTTAAACGTAGGCTAGTCTTCCCGACGGAGAAAGCGTCCCGCCATGGTCGAAAGCGAGTAGAAGGCACCTCGCCTAGAACTCGATAATTTAGATGACCAAGATGAAAAAGCTTCACGACTAGCTAAGATGGCGGATGAAACAGATAGAGCTATGGAAGTACTCAGAAGCAATGACGGATATATAACCGAAGCGTATGGCCCGATTGATGAGTTGAGGGACGAAGAGCTCGATTATGATCAATCCAAGAGCAAGGACACCGGAGTGGGAAAGAGCCTGTTCATTCAGGACGAGAGTCTCGGTAGAACTCGAGAAAGAAGAAGATCCCGAAGCCCTACTCCTCAAAGATCGAGGAGGGCACATCACCCTGTCGATTCTAAGGAGCAGGGTCGGAAAGAAGGAAGAGGTCGATCCAGAGATCACACTCCTGAGACTACAAAGAAAGCCCTTGTTGTTGCACATTCTCGCCATAGTGCCCGAGCTCAGAGACGAAGTATATCTAGAGATCGTACTCTCGAGAGTCTATCGAGGTACACCACCCCGTGGACACTCACATCGTAAAAAGTCCTTCTAGAGTCAAGGTTCTATTGTAAAACCGGTCCACCTCGTAGGGAGGAAGGAGTCACCGGAAAAAGAAGCATCATCTCAACCGTAAGGTGTGGAGTATCCGGTTAAAGAGTTAAAAGAACTTCTAAGCAACTTAGAAGTACAAAAAACGAAGGATACTTGAGAAAGAAGACATCCCCTTTTTCCATGGAGATTCTTAAAGAAAAAGTCGACCCCACCAAAAAGTTGCCCCATATCGAAAGTTATGATGGATCGGGGATCCTATGACCACGCATCGAGCGCTCGAATCGATCCGATGGATTATTATGACTTTAGCGATGTCGCTAAGTGTCATACTTTTATTACAACGCCGTAAAGGATGCCCAAAGAAGGATGGGGACTTTGCCCTGATTCGATTTCATCTTGGGCGTATATGTACAAGAAAGTTTCATGCTCGCCGGAGCAACAGAAGAAGGGAAAACCAACCGGTTCGTTGGCTCGAGTTCGACAAGGAAGCGGTTCCGTGAAGCGGTTCCGTGAAGCGGTTCCGTGAAGCGATCGGCCAAGTATGTGAACTGATCGATCGATCCGCTTGGATTTGTTTTCGAATGGGTTAGATCCGTCAAATCGTAGAAGAAGGTGAAGAAGTTAATGTTTCATCACCCAAGAGTCTGGCCGAAGCCTTCGACAAAGTCAAGGCTATATCGTGGTGGAGGAAGCCATGGATGACTTAAGCGCCCTTCTTCGAGGCGGCCAAGGAGACAGACGGGACGTAACCGATAGAGACCGTAAAAAGAATGAAGGGAATAAAGACCGCTACGGCGCGGCGTCAAGAAATATAACAATTGGAGATGTGGACGGGCGGGACGTTCGTCCGCCCCAAAATTTCAGAGAGAGTGAATAGACGTACACAAAGACTCAACACACGATGTATCAAGTTATCTTGGATCGATTAAGGATCAACCTATCTTCGAGCCACCTCGAGATAACATTAAGCTTTAAAAGGGAATTCTCGTAAGTATTGTGATTAGCATCAAGCTTCAAAGTTACGATACTAACGATCGTATAGTTTGAAGGACTTTATTGAAAGAAAGGTACAAGGTGGGGCTTTAATTCAATGATGTGGTCGCCAGAACTAATCAACAAAGGGACGAGGGGCTGTTCCAAAGCTTTCAACCAGCTTCAAAGAAGTTGCCAGCCCTAAAACGACTACCAAAGACATGTGATAGATGTCATCACCGGGGTACTTCCGCAAACTCGCTGGAAAGAAGCGCGCTAAAGTTACTTAGATTCGATGGCCGTCGATTAAGGGTACCTCCGGTAGACCGACAGACCTTATTCGAAAGTACGATAATCTCTTTTCGATGAAGATTACCTTCTAAGTCATCGAACCGCATTTAGGATCATTGGTGATCAAGCGCAAGTGGGTTCGGTGGATATGGCGAATGATGGTAGATAATGGGTCTTCAGAGATATTCTCAGATGCCCACGCTTATCGGAGGATGCACCTGAGGCAGGCGAAAGATGGAGATAGGACAGAGGCTCTTTATATGGTTTCAATGAATTACCTTGCTAAGGTGGTTTGGAACCATTGAACTACTGATCTTCTTGAACTACCCCCAACCGGGTAGAAATTATTTACAAATTTTATGTTGTGCATGTAGATTCTACTTATAATGCTATTTTGAGAAGGCCTACTTTAATTGCTTTGCAAGCTGTGACTTCAATTCCTCATTTCAAAATCAAATTTCCTACGGCTAATGGGGTTGGAGAGGTGAAAGGGGACTTGGATCTGGCCAGAAGGTGTTATAGGAACGCTGTGATCACTTCGGGAGTGGGAGTATCGAAGCAGAAACAGACCATGGCGATAGAGATCGAACCCTTCACAGAGAGTAGTTCCGAACCGTTGGTCATGCCAGCTGAAGAAACGGAGGAGATAGAGCTCATCCCGGGCAAAGTGAACAAGTCGGTGAAAATAGGTTCGGGTCTGCCGGAACCTCTCCGGACGAACCTCATGGAGCTCCTGCAATGCTATGTTGACATTTTCGCATGGGAACCTCAGGATTTGCCAGGAGTTAGCAGGGATATCGCCGAGCATCGGTTGAGGTGGACCCGTCAAAGAAACCAAATCGACTGTAAGAGAGGATCTTTGCACTGAACGTCGGTGAATCATTGATGAAGAGATTACAAAACTGTTGGCAGCTGACTTCATCTTTGAGATCGATTACCCACAATGGATGGCAAATGTGGTAATCGGGTCCGTATGTAATGGTAAATGGCGAGTCTGCATCGACATAACCGATCTAAATAAAGCTTGTCCAAAGGATTTCTACACGCCCCACATCGACCAACTCATCGATGCCACTTCGGGTATGCTTTATTATGTTTCATGGTCGCATTCTCCGGATATCATCAAATTTCCATGTGCAAAGAGGATATACCAAGACGGCGTTCATTACGCATCGTTCTAAGATATGCCTATAAGAAAATGACTTTCGGCCTCATCAATGCCGGAGCCACGCACTGCAGGATGATGAACCATGTCTTCGGATATCACCAAGGTGAATGTGGAGGTGTACGTGATCTACATGATTGTCGAGATGTTGGTGCATAAACATCCGGATGATTTAGAAGAATGCTTTCAGATAATTCGTCATCACAATTTAAGATTGAACCCCACAAAGTGCACCTTCTGGCCTAGGGGTCGCAAATTTCGGGTTATCTTGTCACCGAGAGAGAATTGAAGCCAATCCGAGAAGATTCAAGTGATTCCTAAACATGAAGACTCTCGGTCATTTAAAGATGTTCAACGTCTCGACTGAAGGATTGCGCACTTTTAAGGAGGTTCATGTCCAAGTCGGCAGAAAGATGTTTACCGTTCTTTGATACATTGAAAGGGCCGAAGAATGCAAAGACGTTTCAATGGACTTTGGAGTGTGAGGACGCCTTTCAGAGCATCAAGTCCTACTTATCTTCGGCACCTTTGTTGGTGAAGCCCGCTCCTGCTGAGCCTCTATATTTATACTTAGCAGCTAGTTCGTTGGCAGTAGGAGCAGTTTTGGTGCGTGAAGTTGGGGGTAAGCAGCACCCGGTTTATTTTGTAAGCCATGTCCTTCGGGATGTTGAAACAAGGTACTCGAACATTGAAAAGTTTGCTTTTACTTTAATAACTACTAGTCAAAAGCTTAGGCAATACTTCCAGGGTAGATTGGTAATAGTATACATGTAATGTACCTTTGAAGAAGATTATGGGCAAACCTGAGGTATCGGGGAGATTAGCTGCATGGACGATGGAGTTGTCCCAATTTTTCATTGAATACCATCCTCGAACCACCATCAAAGGGCAAGCTTTGGTTGATTTTGTGGTTGAATGCTTGTTTTCTGAAGCTGATGAAGTTGTGGCGGTCAAGGATCTGACAGAGCAGATTGCGCTTCTTCAAAGGCGCGAGTTCGTGGACGCCAGATGCAGATGGGTCTTCTACCACTGACGACGCCGAGTGGAGCGAGGATTATTCGACGAGTCCGGAGGGATTCAAGGTGCAAAGAGCCATCGATTTCGATTCAAAGCGACAAACAACGGTCGAGTATGAAGCGGTACTTGCGAGGGTTACGACCGCAAAGAGTCTTGAAGTCAAAAGAATAATCATCTTCATGATTCTCGCTTAGTCGTTAAGCAACTTTCTCGGGAATACGGCTCGAGGCCCAAAATGATCAATATATCTAGCGTAAATCAAGGAACAACTTCAACATTTCCAATCCTACGAGTTTGAAGTGGGTCGAGCGTAATAACAATTCAATTGTCGATGCACTCTCCAAATTAGCCACTACGGATGTTAACGCCTTTGATGGGTCGGTTTACTTAGAAATTTTGCAACATCCTAGTGTCCATCATGAATCTATGATGTGCATCGAATCAACCAACTATTTGGTCGACTCCATATATAGAGTATCCGGCGATGGCGTCCTACCTTCGGATCGGATGCTAGCCAAGAAAATCAAGTATAAGAGCGTTAATTTTGTTCTGATTGATGGGGATCTATTTTGAAGGGCTTTCTCATCTCCACTACTGAAATGCCTGACTCCATCTGAAGCTGAATATGCTCTTCGAGAAGTACATGAAGGCATCTGTGGCGACCATATGACGGCTAAGTCATTAGCCCATAAAGTACTTCGATAAGGGTATTACTGGCCTACCATCTTCAAGGAAGCGACTGAATATGTCAAGAAGTGCGAGAAGTGTCAACTCAACAGTCCGATCCCACATCAGCCACCAGAAGAGCTATACTCGATCTTGTCTCCTATACCCTTCGCTGTCTGGGGGGTTGATATACTGGGCCCACTACCGAAAGCAAAAGGTCAAGTCAGTTTTGTTATAGTTGCCATCGACTATATGACCAAATGGGTAGAAGCAAAGCCACTTAGGTTAATAACGGAACAGGAATGCTTGAAATTTTTGAAAGAATCAGTAGTATTTCATTTCGGGATTCTTAAGGTGGTAATATCGGACAATGGACGTCAGTTTGTGGGATCAAAATTTGAAGCATTTTTGAAAGGACTGGGGATCCAGCACAGAAAGACTTCAGTATCTCATCCTCAGTCAAACGGACAAGTTGAAGTGACCAACAGAACGCTGCTGAATTGGATCAAGCGTAGATTGGACGAAGCCAAGGGCAGATGGCCAGAAGAGTTACTTAGCGTGTTATGGGCTTACCGAACTACTCCGAGGACTACAACGGGGGATTCACCTTTCAGATTGGCTTATGGTACTGATGCCTTAGTCCACATTTTAACAAAATAAGGGAGCCCTCAGTTGATCGATTTTGATATATGTTGGGCCATAATCCTTTTCCTTATTGGGCCAGACTTAATGGGCTCCTCCCTTGGATCATGTTACGCTAGTCCTGGTTGGTCCGAATGGTTTGGACCCAGTTATTTGATTATTTCATTGGGTCCTTTCGGTTGGATCCGGTCGTTTGGGTCATTTTCATTATTTGGGCTTAGTCATTGAATTGGCCCATTATACAAATTGTCACTTAACCCAACTTTGACCGGTAATCATTATGCCAAACGATAGTTGACTACTATGTCTACCACCTTTCTGCATGGCATTAATGAGGATGGGACTCGGATGACCGGGTGGTGGCAAAGAGTAGTAGCGGTGAGAGAGTAGGCTACATACTTTCTAATTTGAAATGACCGGAGTGGGGGAAAATGTGTCGAGAGATGATGGGTGTACGATGGCACCGGATCAAGTATGTATGGGGCTAGGATCACAAAAGAGGTAAGTATCAAAATATTACACACATTCATACTATTATTCTCTCTCAGACATTAGACATTATTTTCTCTCCATTGTTGACCTTGTGATCGCCGATACTGACTCTCACGCCGGAGCTATCCCCCGACGGTCAAGCCGTCAAGCTTTTGGTGTTGACTTGTTGAATCGCGGCAGATATCTGGACGCGTCTTGGTGATTGGGACGTGGAGAAAAGATCTTGACGTTAATAATATATATATATATATATATATATATATATATATATATATATATATATATATAAGGAAAAATAGGAAAGAGTGAAAGTTAGAGACGAGAGAAAGTAGTAAAAAGAAGAAAGTTACTATAATAAAATGCAAAGAAGGCTTCAAATGTTCCACTTGGAGATATAGTGAGGACAAGGCTCAAGCAGTTTTCTTTAATGAACAGATTCAAGAAGAAAGCCTCGCGGGTAAACATCTAGAATGGTTGATGATTGTGAGTTTGTTTTGTTATGACTGAAATTCTTGTGAGCTAAGCACATGTAAACTGAAAGGGAAACTATGAGCCCTTGCCAACTTATGACTTGAGTTTTGGTATACGGGTTGAACTGAATCTCAAAAATAATTGGACGATATCTTAATTTAGGTAACAGATTCCAAATAAAGAGATCTTAAATTAATGATTATATATATATATATATATATATATATATATATATATATATCCTCTCTGGGTTTTTATCTCAGATATTAACTATATAGACTTGGCCAACATTAAGCTGCTAATGGGACATTGATTTGAAAGATTACTGTAGATATACTTGTGTTATCTGTGTAGCTGGATTCATCTCTATGATTTGCTCATAAAACATTACCACATGAATGTTATCTAGGCTGATGTTGACGGGAATGGAGTACTGAACTATGGAGAGTTTGTGGCAGTAACAATCCACCTACAGAGTATGGAGAACGATGAGCATTTCCGCAGAAGTGATCAGAGATATGGAATCTTATTTTAAATGATTTGCTTGCTCTGTTGGAATTGTTATATATTGCCGTCCGCTAGTCTAACTAAGAGGATTGTGAAGTTGCTGCAATTTCTCTCGGCTAAGTGGGTTTCTCTTGGCTAAGTGCTGTGGGTTTCTCTTGGCTAAGTGCTGTGTATAACGGGGATAACAGTTAACAACTTATTATTTAAACGTCCGCTATTAAGTCTAGCGGACGGTGGTTACCCAAATCTTAATCGTTTCCATTCATCAATAAAACGGACAGTTTAAAGTTTATATGTCACTTTTTATCTGATAGCATATAGATGTATGGATCATTTTCATATATATATATATTCTTCATTTTTAATTTATTTTCTATTTTTCTATTTTAAGTTTATCATTTATTAGTTAATAGTCTAGCCAACCAATTAATTTAGTTTTTTGTAAAAAGAAGTTTAAAATTTAATTAATATAATTGTAAAAGGACGGTTAACAACTCCAATTCTTTATAATGCAAATCACAGGGTGATGCTATCATTCACGCTTGATCGATCACAAAGTTTGGCAGCTAATATTTGATTCCTTATATGCATGACCGACTACATAGTTGAGATGAAAAATAAAACGTGGTTTAAGTTTGTCAAAAAGGAATCTCCACACATCATCTCGTATTATATTTGTTAGGTTATGATATTTCACCTATTAGGCCGAATGAATTAGAATTTCTTATTTAGTTAGTTCATTGAATTTTCACTATTGGATCTTAATATTATTGGGCCTAGTCACTATGTTATTTCTTTTAAGTCTTTATAAGATCGTGTCGGGTTATTAGGCTGGCCCATTAGATAATAAATATCTCCATCTTTGACCGGTAATGATGAAAAAGTATGATGGTTGACTATGATATCTGCCATGCATTAATGTGGATGGGATTCTTGACAACGTAAGAAGTAAAGCAAAAATGACCACGGTAGTGGGTGGATCTGACTCTACCTACAGTAAATCATCGATCGTGGAGTCGTGTCAGAGGTAGTGGGTGGCACGGTAAACCGGGTTAGAGAGCATAACATAGAAAGGAAGTATTCAAGAAAAAGGTACACACTCACGACTGATAATTCTCTCTCTCTCTCTCTCTCTCTCAATACACTAAAGATTTTATCCTCCATTGTTAACCTTGTGATCGCCTGTACTGACTCTCACGCCGGAACTATCCCCCGACGGTCGAAGCCGTCAAGCTTTTGGTGTTGTCGTGTTTACTGTACAGGATATAGACGCGTGTTACGTGATTGAGGCGCGTGGAAAGATCTCGGCGTTAATATTGGCGCTAGAAGGAGGGTTGTGTTCTAGTGTCATTGAGTTTTTCAATCACAAGTTTCTATTTATTCTACTTGGAAGATGGTGAGGAGTAGAAGCGATACATTCTAGGACGTACCGAGGGTCAGTAAGCTCATCCGCTCAACACATTTCTCATTAAGGATAGTCTGGGTCCTTTAAAGAATGCTCATGAGAGTGAGAGCACTGCTTCCAAACGTGATTCCAAGGGTTCTCGTCCGAGAGCTCATGGCGAGCTGCATTTGGAGGTTGGTGTTTGCTGATGATAAAGACCGTGATCAGGATCGGAGGCAGGTGGAGGGTTCTCCACCTAAAACTCACCACCGAAGTGGTCGAGATGACAAAACTGCCAAGTTGGCGAAGATGGCAAAGGAGGCAGATAAAGCTTTAGAGGTCCTTCTGAAGCAGAGGGAAGATATAGCTGTGCAGATGCTTCAGATGGCCGATCTGAAAGACGAGGCGTCTACTTATGTCCAGCTCGAGAGGCGTAGCAAGTATAAGGAGGTACAACGGAGAGAGGGGAAGGAGCCGGAACATTTCGTGCATGTGTCTCAAGGCCGTTCTCATGACCGAAGGAGATCGAGAAGCAGAACTCCTGAGGCATCGAAGAGGGCACTTATTGTCGTTGGTTCTCGAGGTCGAGATGGTGGCAGACATAGGAGTAGGTCAAGGGAGATCGTGCCAGAGAGTAGAAGGGGAGAGCAACGTCATGAGCACTCTCACTGCAATGACAGGGCCACGCGCCAAAGTAAGTCCAGAAGCCCATCAAAGGTAGTGGGATCAGACAGAGGAGGTCGATCCACTCAGAAGCAGAAGGTTATTCAAGAGAAAGATATCTTCTCGCAGCCAGAAGGTGTGGACTTCTTGGTGAAGGAGTTGAAGGATCTCCGAAAGCAGTTGGCTGAGGTTCAACAAGTGAAAGATACTCCGAGAAAGAAGGCGTCCCCTTTTTCCTCGGACATTCTTAAGGAGAAGGCAGACACCACCAAGAAGTTGTCTCATATGGAGAGTTACGATGGGCCTGGAGACCCTTAGGACCATAGCCAGGCGTTCGATCGGCTGATGGATTATTATGATTTTACCGATGCTAACAAGTATCATACGTTTGTTACAACGTTAAGGAAGGATGCAAGGTAGTGGATGGGAACTTTACCTGCGGACTCGATCTCGTCATGGTCCGAGCTGTGTGATAAATTCCATTTTCATTTTGGGAGCAATCGAAGAAGAGGGAAGCCTACGGGTTCTTTAACACAGGTCCGGCAGTTTACCAATGAGTCCTTGGGCCAGTATGTGAAGAGGTTCAGAGAAGTCGTAGGCCAAGTGTCCGACCTAAATGATCTTCAGGCTATAGGGTTGTTTCAGAACGGGCTAGATCTGGTGAAGTCCGAAAAGTTGGTGAAGAAGCTGATGTTTCACCATCCGAAGAGCTTGGCCAAAGCTTTTAACAAAGCGAAAGGCTACATTGTGGTGGAGGAGGCTATGAATAGCCTGAAACGTCCTTCTTCGGATCGAATGAAGGAGGCAGATACTCCTAAGGCTGAAGGCGATCAGAAGAAAGGGGGAGGGTATAATGATCGATCCAAGGGTAGCTCAAAGAAGTATAACAACTCATGGCGACAGGGAAGAAATCACCCACTTGCTCATACCCCGAAGGTGAACAAGGTTTACACCAAACTGAATACGGATAGGTCGATGATTTTGGATCATATCAGGGGCCAACCGTTCTTTGAACCGCCTCGTGATGTTCTCAAGCTGGGATAGGGCAATGCCTCGAAAATATTGTGGCTATCATCAAGCTGTAGGTTACGACACTAATGAGTGTTGCAATTTGAAAGATTTTATGGAGAAGAAGGTTCAAAGTGGTTTGTTGGTTCAATATGTGGCCGGGAGGGACCAATAAGATCAGCAGAATGTTGACAGTACGGTTCAGACGATTCAAACGGTTACACCCGTCCAAACTGCTCCAACACCACCACCAAGGCACGTCGTTGATGTAATAACCGGTGGGATAGCAGTGAAGCTGGTGGGGAAGAAGAGGAGGGGGTATCTGGATTCGGTCATGTCCATGGCGGGTGCTCCTCCGAAGATCAATAGACCATTTCCAGGGACAGTTATATCCTTCAGTGATGCAGATTATCCTTCGGAGCCCATCGAACCCCATGAAGGAGCTTTAGTGATCACAGCACAAGTGGGTTTGATAGATATGAAGTGAATGATGATAGACAACGGGTCTTCTGTGGATATTCTGTATGCCCATGCTTATCAAAGGATGCACCTTGATGGGCGGATGATGGAGGTTGGATAGGAGGCTCCCTATACGGCTTCAAAGAACGATCCAAATAAAGTGGCGAGAACTATCGAGCTACCTAGGTCATCTTCTAGATCGCCTTACAATAGTAGAAACAACATGTAAATTTTATGTTGTGCATGTAGATTCGGCCTACAACGCCATACTGGGACGACCTACCTTGACTGCTCTCCAAGTAGTGACTTCCATCCCTCATTTTAAAATCAAGTTCCCCACGACCCATAGAGTTGGAAAGGTAGCAGGGGACTTAGACCTGGCTAAACGATGTTATAGGAATTCCGTGATTGCCTCGGGAGTAGGGGTTAGCAAACAAAAGAAGACCATGGCGATATAGATCGAGCTATTCACTGAAAGCAGTTCAGAGCCATTGGTCATGCCAGCAGGAGAGACAGAGGAGATCGAGCTTGTCCTTGAGAAGAAAGACAAAACAGTGAAGATAGGTTCGGGTTTGCCGGAACCTTTTCGGACAAACCTTATGGAACTTCTTCGCTGTTATGCAGATATCTTTGCATGGGAACCTCAGGATATGCCTGGAGTTAGCCGAAAGATTGCTGAGCACAGACTCGATGTAGACCCATCAAAGAAGCCAGATCGGCAGAAAAGGCGGATCTTTGCACTTGAGCGTCAGAGGATCATTGAAGAAGAGATTGCCAAGCTGATAGCTACTGACTTCATCTTTGAGATTGACTATCCCGAGTGGATGGCTAATGTAGTGTTGGTGCAGAAGTAGAATAGAAAATGGCGGGTTTGCATCGACTACACGGACCTGAACAAAGCCTGTCCGAAGGACTTCTATCCTCTACCCCATATTGATCAGCTCATCGATGCCACTTCGGGGTATGCATTACTAAGCTTTGTGGATGCTTTATCAGGTTATCATCAAATCTCCATGTGCAAGGAGGACCTTCCGAAGACAGCTTTCATCACACACCATTCGGTGTACGCCTACAAGAAGATGACATTTGGCTTAATCAATACTGGAGCCACTTATCAAAGAATGATGAACTTTGTCATTCAGAAGCAGCTCGGAAGAAATATTGAGGTATACGTGGATGATATGATTGTGAAGAGCATGCTTGTCCAAAAACATCTGGATGATCTGGAGGAATGCTTTCAAACAGTCCGTTATCACAAATTAAGGCTCAATCCGATGAAGTGCACCTTCGAACTCGGTGCTGGTAAATTTCTGGGCTATTTAGTTAGTCAGAGGGCTTTGAGGCCAACCCAGAGAAGATCCAGGCCATCTTTAATATGAAGACTCCTCAGTTATTTAAAGATGTTCAGCGTCTAACTGGGAGGATTGCAGCTTTGAGGAGATTCATGTCTAAGTCAACAGAGCGATGCTTGCTATTCTTCAGTACGTTGAAGGGACCGAAGAACGCGAAGACATTCCAGTGGACTTCGGAGTGTGAAGACGCCTTTCAGGGCATAAAGACGTATTTATCTTCGGCTCCTTTATTGATGAAACCTGCTCCTACTGAGACCTTGTACTTATATCTGGCAGCTAGTTCATTGGTAGTAAATAAAATCTTGGTTCGGGAGATGGGGAAGCAAAGATTTATTTATTATGACAAAGAATGTCCTAAGAGATGTGAAACCAAAAATTCCAAATATTGAAAAAAATTTCTTTGCTTTGATAATTGCTAGTCGAAAGTTGTGACACCCCAAATCCGGTACTTTCATTTCCACAGGATTTGGTGTTCACTGTACAACATCATCTATCTATCTACCCATAAATAAATGCAAACCATGCAATAGATAGAATTAAATAATACATCTCCCCTTAAGGGGTTACATCAACTGCACCATAATAATAAAATCCCAGGTTACTCTAACCTTAAAACATCTGTGCAGAATTGCTTATAATAATCTAAGTAAATAAATAAGGATAATTCTTCATCATATTCTCTTCGAGTTCCCACGTAGCTTCTTAAGCGTTGTGGTTCCTCCAAATTACCTTAACAGAAGGTATTACTTTATTTCTCAGAACTTTTTCTTTGCGGTCGACAATTTGAACAGGAATTTCTTCGTAAGATAAATCTTTATCGAAATGCAGGGGTTCATATTCAATCACGTGCTTGTAATCGGGTTTGTAGGGTCGTAGGACTGAGACATGGAAAACGTTGTGAACATTCTCTAGAGCTGGAGGTAAAGCTACCTCTTAAGCAACTTCGCCGACCCTTCGTAGAATTTCAAAGGGTCCAATGAATCTTGGGCTTAATTTTCCTTTCTTTCCGAATCTGATCTTTTCCTTCCAGGGAGAGACCTTTAAAAACACATAACTACCCGGCTCGAACTCAACATTCTTACGGTGTGGATTGGCGTATTTCTTCTGTCTATCTTGAGCTGCTGTCAATCTTGTTCGGATCACTTTGACTATTTTTACTGTTTGTTGTACCAATTCCGGGCCTAGTAATTGCCTTTCACCAACTTCATCCCAATATAGCGGAGTTCTGCACTTTCTGCCGTATAGTGCTTCATAGGGTGGCATGCCAATACTAGCGTGGTAACTGTTGTTGTAGACGAACACTACGAGTGGTAGATGATCATCCCAATTTCTTTTAAAGTCCATTATATAAGCTCTTAACATATCTTTCAAGGTCTGAATTGTTCTTTCACTCTGTCCATCTGTCTGAGGGTGATACGTCGTACTCATTCGCAATTGTGTTCCCATGCATTCCTGTAGACGTTTCCAGAAATTCGACGTAAAATGCGGATCTCTATCAGAAATAATTGACACCGGAACTCCGTGCCTTGAAACTATCTCTTTCACATATAACCTTGCCAACTGGTCTAAGTTGAATCTAATTTTGATCGGAAGAAAGTGTGCGGATTTCGTCAATCTGTCAACAATAACCCAAACTGCGTCGTAGCCTTTCTGAGTTATCGGTAGGCCAACCACGAAATCCATTGTAATATGTTCCCATTTCCATTCTGGTATCTCTAAAGGTTGTAATAACCCACTCGGCCTCTGATGTTCTGCTTTAACTTTCTGACATGTCAGGCACTTAGTAACACATTCTGCAACCTCTTGTTTCAAATTTGGCCACCAAAAATGTTGTCGAAGATCTTGATACATCTTGATGCTACTAGGGTGAATCGAATATCTTGAGTTATGAGCCTCGCTCAAAGTTTCTTCCTTAATCTCTAATCTTCAAGCAGTACCCAAATTCCGCCTCAAATCTTAGTAGTCCCTCACCGCCTATTTTGAATCTCTTGTTCCACCCCTTCAGATATCTTCTTCTTCACTTTCTCATATTCTTTGTCCTGAAGTTGAGCCTCCTTAACTTTATCCAGTAAAGTTGTACCAGATTGCATCTGAAATATCTTCTCATCGATCTCCATAGGACACTTTACTTCCAATTCCAGCTTTTCCATTGCTAAAATTAGCTCCTCCTGCTTAGTTAACATCATCAGTTTCTCCCGACCCTTTCTACTTAAGGCATCGGCAACCACATTTGCCTTACCTGAATGGTATAAAATCTCACAATCGTAGTCCTTAATTAACTCCAACCACCTTCTTTGACGCATGTTCAAGTCTTTCTATGTAAAATATATTTCAGACTCTTGTGATCTGTATATATTTCACACTTCTCCTCGTAAAGGTAGTGCCTCCAGATTTTCAAAGCGAAAACCACTGCAGCTAACTCCAAGTCATGGGTCGGATACCCCTTCTCATAATCTTTCATATCGTGGACGATACGCAATGAGTTTGCCGCTTGCATAAGAGCACAAACCAAGTCCTTTATGCGATGCATCACTATATACCACAAAATTTCTGATCATCCGAAAGAGATAACACAAAATAATTTAACCTCTTCTTTAATTCTTGAAAACTTTCCTCACACTTCTCCGTCCAAACAAATTTCACCGATTTCCTAATCAAATTCACAATCTGAGTTGCGATCTTGGAAAATCCCGAATGAATCTTCCGTAATAACCCGCCAATCCAAGAAAACTTCTTACTTGAAGGCATCTTCTTGGTGATCCCGCTTAATCACACTTCGACTTTGGAGGGATCCACCGAAATTCCATCCCTATCAATCACATGTCCAAGAAATTGTACTCTTTCAATCCAAAATTCACATTTCAAAAACTTAGCATACAACTTCTCTCTTCTCAATGTCTCTAATGTCACCCTCAAATGCTCTTCGTGTTCTTCCTTGGTTTTTGAATATACCAAAATATCGCCTATAAATACCACTACTTAATTTGTCCAAAACCATTGAACACTCCATTCATTAAGCCCATAAATGTCGCAGAGCATTTGTTAGACCAAATGACATTACCAAAATTCAGAGTAGCCACCGTATCATGTTCTAAACGCATCTTCTTGACATCCTCCTCGTCTCACCTTCATTGATGATAACCACTTCTCAAATCTATCTTTGAAAAGTATCTTGCTCCCTTTAACTGATCGAACAAGTCGTCAATTCGCGGTAATGGATACCTATTCTTGATTGTAACCTTATTCAGTTCATTGTAGTCTATACAGAGTCGCATTGTTCAATCCTTCTTCTTCACAAATAAAACCGGCGCTCCCCACGGTGATACGCTTGGTTGAATATACTTCTTGTCCAGTAATTCTTGTAGTTGGACCATTAGTTCCTTCATCTCTACCGGTGCCATTCGGTACAGTGCCTTCGATATTGGAGCCGTTCCTGGAGCCAAATCGATTACAAACTCAACTGCTCTATCTGGAGGAAGTCCTGGAAAATCATCCGGAAATACGTCTGCGAAATCTATCACTACTGGTATCTCATTTATTTTCGGATTCTCTTTCTGACTATCGGCTATGTAAGCTAGATATCCTACATAGCCTTGTCTTAACAATCTCCTGGCCTGCATCATCGTCAGACAACTCGTTTGTCTAGGCGACTTGCTACCATAAAACATAACCTTTGACGGAGTCATAAGGTTAATACGCTTCTTCTGGCAGTCAATTACCGCCCCACAATTGGATAGCCAATCCATACCCAAAATAACGTCGAATTCTCCGAGTCGAATTGGGATAAGATCTACGTTCATGATATTACTCTTAATATCTACTCTACAGTTCTTGTGCACATACTTAACATGGATTGTTTCTCTATTCACAATTTCTATGTTCATGGGGCATTCTAACTCATCCCTAAGCAATTCTAAGTTCTTAGAAAAGTCATCGGATATAAATGAACAAGTAGCACCCGAATCAAATAATACATAAGCATTAACTTTATTGATCAGAATGATACCTGACACTACATCGCGAGACTGCACCGCATCTTGCACTGTCATGTTGAACGTTCTGGCTGTCGGTCGATTGGTTGCGGTTGGTCCTGCAATGGTCAGAGTGCTTCCACTAGTATTTCCTCTATTTCCTCCTGAACTTGTCCTTATCGATCCCTTCTTAGGACAATCTCTTGCAAGATGGTCCTTTGAGCCACATGTGAAGCAGGCACCCTTCTTTGGGTTCGGACAGTTTGGTTGTGAAACCCCAGATTTTATAAATAAAGATTTAAATTTCTCGAAATATTTTTTTTTGAATATTAAGGTGTGGATTTGAGATAATGTTATAGTTGTGGGTAGTATTTGAAAATTTTATAAAGTATGCAAGTTGTCATATAATATTCGATTGGTCGGGGAATATTCTTTGTGGTTTGGGAATATTCAGATGCGATGGCACAATCATTGGTGGACCCCATTAACGAAATTATTGTTTGATTGAGAAAACGACAAAAATATTTTATTGAAAATAATTGGCGGAAGTTTTACCGTTGATCTTGTTGAACTACTCGGTAATAAAAAAGTACAAGAAGACGCTGTGGTTGCATAAGAAATAGCACCAGTATTGATTATTAATGCTTACGTGAGAAGTCACTCGCTTTTGTTCAATTATTGCTATAGTAATTTTTGTATAAGATCTCAAGTTATTTGATTCAATTATCGCCGATATTTTATATAATATTAAATCAATAATTGAAATAACAGAGTTATTAATATTATAAATTGCAATATTAACGATGTCTAGAAGTTCTGCCAAGGATAGGTTTGGTCACCTAATTGCGCGCCAATGGGGAGAAATCCTTATTGGAAAGCCCCTTTTCGCGGAACGACTCAGTCGATTAATATTGTGAATTATAATAAAGATGATAAATGTTATTAAAATTATTAAGGTGTTTTTTTTATGAAGTTTTGCTTATTTTATGGATTCCTATTTATCCATTTTTAAAATAATCGGTAAAAAATTATTTAAAGGTGGGGCCCACATGTGGGGGCCAAATGTGGGGCCCATATGTGTTGGGAAATAATTTTGGAAATGGAAGAGTATACGTATGGAAGTATATGTGTGTTTTGAGTATATAGTGGAAGAAAATGATATGTGAAAGTGATAGGTGTGTGATGACGCAAGTGAGTGGGAAATGGTGAAAAGTAGTAGTGTGATAGTGATGTGTAAGAGTGTAGTGAATTTGATTATTGGGTGGGTGGGGGATTGATGTTGGTTATGGGGGAGAAAAATTAAGTGGTGTATATATAATATTGATATATATAAGTTGAAAACATGTGTTTATATATATGTATTATATTTTAATTTTTGTTGTGATTTTATTGGTTAGTTGATTGACTTTATTGTATTTGGTTGAAGAAATAAATCTGCGAATTATTTTCCTTGCATAGTACACTTCCATTCTCCCATAAATGAAACTTATTCCTTCATTATTTCTTACGAATTCACTGAAACTCTTTGGAGAGAAAATTATAGAGAGAAAGAAGAAAAGATTTCTGCTACTTAATTACTCTTATATTCAGTTCTTTTACGGTGAGGGGTGTTATTCTTTCTTATTCATGAAGAGAACTTCATTATTTCAATTCTTTATTATTACATTGGAATAACTTTTGATCTGCCAAGCTACCCTATACTTGGTGACATTTTTCTATTATTCTGCTCTTTATTATTACATTGGAACATCCTATCTGTGTGTTTTACACCTAACTGGTTCCGCTCTTTATTATTATTCTGCATTGAACATCTTGTTTGTGTGTTTTACAATTTTACTGGTTCCGCCTTTATTATTATTATTCTGCTGAATATCCATGCGTCATGTTTTACACACCGGTTCCGCTTACTTATTATTCTGCATTGGAACATCCCGCTTGGTGTGATTTTTACGACCTAGTTCCGTTATTATTATTCTCGTTGAATAACTCATACATCTGAAATCTGCATGCATGCATGATTTTTTTGTTATTCCATTCGTTATTATACTCAAATTGGTTAAAATTTGACTTCTATACTCTATGAAATTAGTGGAATATCCTTGATATTTAAGCTTCATCCAAAGATTTTTCATGGAAATATTCTTCCGAGCATTCTTGAATTTTACTCTACAAAGCAATATCATGTTGATAATTTGGGCGTTATTAGTTCCTCAATAAATTAATTCGTGAACTTATTTTATTGAATTCTTATATCATTGTCATCATCCTCATGTTTATATTTTTTTAAAGTCATTTATGGCTTTTGTAGAGCATGGATGGACTTGGTATGATTATGACTTGTGATTATTCGATTGTAATCATGACCGTAATGTTACAAATGATGTGGTAAAGTCCTCATTGGCCCGTAGTGCATTGATGGACAGTTGTTGGCATGATCATGACCATTGATGAATACACAAATATCCTTGGCCCGTAGTGCATGGAATTTGTGGTCGTGACCTTAATGAATATCCTTGACCGTAGTGCAAGGATGATGTGGATTATTTATTAAGCTGAGTCTCAGCGATAAAAGTGATGAAAAACTTCTTAAATCATAAAAGATAGTAGATTTTATTCTCTACTTGACTCTTTTAATGGATTGCTTGTTCTACTGCAGTTAAACTTGAAGTCTATTGTATTTTATCAGTTTAACATTGTTGAAGACTAATGATAATTTATTCTGAATTATCTTAGTCATAATATTTCTTACTGGGCTAGTTGAGCTCACCCTTTCTTTCACTGTTCTCTTCAGGAAATGAGAACGTAGCCGGGACTAGTTGGGGAATGGAGTGACGGTCCAGATGATAGTATTAGTAGTCCTCACTATTCTGTTAAAAAGTGTGACAATAAATGTAATGAGGACTCTATTTGAGAATGGATATTGTCTAGAAGACAATATTTGTATTTAAACTCACAGCATGTGTTTTATCGTATTTTACACGACTGCTGTATTATTAGTTTGTATTTGAATTTTGTACCATGTATTTGGCGACTCAAGATGGGTGATGTATACCTATTTTGGGGGCGTCACATTGGTGCTATGTGACCTTCCTGACCACAATTGTAGCACACTCGCTTCCCTTTTATGCAAACTCCTAAGTGAGTTTTTCCACAGTTGACACGCTTATCTTCTTCTTTTGCCCTTCCGACTTCCAAATTGACGAATTATCGCACCACTTCGACTATGATTACCCCAAAGATTACTCCCACCAGTTTTGTTGTTGCCTTCATTCTCACTTTCCTTCTTCTTCTTATCCTGATTGTACTTAGTTACCGCATCGCTTCCACCTTCAGCGAGTATGGCCTTCTCTAACACTCCCGTAAAAGTGTTCAATTGGAACATTGACACTTTGCTATACAACCAGGGCTTCAGTCCCTGTTCGAATCGTCTTGCCTTCCTCTCGTCGGTGTGCACTTGGTATGTGGCGAACCTAACCAACTCGTTAAACCTTGCCGCGTAATCAGCTATTGACATACTCCCTTGTTTCAACTCTAGAAACTAAACTTCCATCTGATTTTGTGAACTTGCCGGAAAGTACATCTCGAAGAACATTTCTTTGAATCTTTCCCAGGATATTACACCCTCACCTCCTCTCACTTTGTTTACCTGCCACCAATAACTGGCTTCAGACTTCAGCATAAACGTTGCATACGCGGTTTTTTGATCCTCTCTTACTCGAGCGACGTCGAACACCTTCTCCATCTCCATCACCCAAGTCTGAGCTTCGATTGGGTTTATGGAACCCTTAAACTCTGGCGGTCCCACCGCCTTGAAGTCCTTAAACGAGGTATTTGGTGGAGCTTGTAATTGATTATTAATCGCCCCAGCCAAAAGATTCACCAACTGCTGAACATGATTAGCATTAGTGTCAGTGTTGTTCATTGGTTCTTCTTGTGCTTCCTGACGGTTTTGTCTTCTTCTAGGCGGTATATTTCTGTTAAGAAATATACGCTTATTAGGTCTTTATTCAATCTCTTAAACATTTAAGACTTAACTAAAACATTTAATCATAACTCACTTAACACATCAATTCAAATAAAGTCTGACATTCTCATTTAATTCAAAAGTTTTAACATCAATAGATAGCATCACTGCTATTTACATCCACTATCTCGGGATAAAGAATCTACAGGATTTAAAACATCAAAACATTCATTTGTTTATAAACACATCGGAATTTACATCATTAACTATCAAATAGTTTTCACATAATTAAACTAATACTATCACTGCCTATTAAGACGTTGGATAGCCTTGCCACGTTCTTCTTCCATAATACGAGACATCGTCCTACGATCAAGCATGTATGATGGTAGACCTTCAAACTGGATTGGGTATTTCACAACTCGATCCTGGGTCGTATCCATTGCATTGTGAAATGTAGAGTACGTCTCCCTAAGCTTAGTTTTTTTTACACGACAATCATCTTCTGCAAGATCTGCACGACTTGACTCTCTTACCCAGCCTTCCTCTGCTATGACAAGCCTTTCTGAGCTTTCTTTCAGATCCTTCTTCAACTTTTCTATTTCTGCAGACTTATCCTCGGTTTGACCCTTCTCGTGAACCAGATCCCACTCCACGTTTCCTAAACGTGTGTGAAGAGTCTCAATCTCCTCATCCTTCTGCTCAATAGTACTCTGCTGCATAACAGTCTTCTCTATCAGCTCCTGAACAGTGTCCTGCAACTCTATGTTACGATCATAAAGTGCATCACACATCTCAGCATCAATGGAGTTCGGTGGGAACTCCTCTTCCTCTTCTCTTCTTCTTCCTCTTCCTCATCAGGATCCTCCTCTGGATCAGTCTCAGGCTTATGCTCCTGACCAACAACAGTGATCAACGGAGATGGCGCTCTCTGTACTAATTGTTCCCTGACAACATGAATGTCTCGGGGCTCTTCCTCTGTAGGTACTTGGGGTTCCTCCTCCCCAGCTCGAATAGCTCCTCCAACATCCGACACCCTGACAACAAAATTTTAAGTTTTAGTTACTAATCCGTGCTAGCGAACACATAATTTAACACATAAGCACATAAAGTTTTTTTTTTTTATTTTCAATGAATTCAGAAATTCATTCCTTAGAACTCGATAAGAGTTTACCACCACTATGTTCTCAATCTCCTACAAGGCTACTACCTAAGGTTGTTTCCCCACCTAAGGTTCATAACCTACAGCTTTGATACCAACCTGTGACACCCCCAAATCTGGTACTTCCATTTCCACAGGATTTGATGTTCACTGTACAACATCATCTATCTATCTACCCATAAATAAATTCAAACCATGCAATAGATAGAATTAAATAATACATCTCCCCTTAAGGGGTTACATCAACTGCACCATAATAATAAAATCCCAGTTTACTCTAACCTTAAAACATCTGTGCGAAAACATAAACAAATAAGTCTTAAGTAACATCAATTCTAATCATCATTACATAACCACAATAATAAAACAGTCTTCATTACTTGCTAATCTTGCCCTTGCCCTTACTAGTGGAAGGTTAAATGCATTAGTTCGTTCTTAATCGCAATGTTATTATTACGCAAGAGTGAGCACAATTTCCCACAAGTATAAGAATATAACAATGAATAATAACATGCGAATGAATCAAGAATGAATAACAAGAATAAAAAGAACTTCTGAGGGTCAAAAGACTTTGAACTATGTCCTAGGTTGTCAAGTGTTTATACTTGAAACCTTTAACAGTCATAAGACTATGGACTCATCTTCTCGTACTTAGGGGGATTAGCCTTAGTACCATCTCGTATGCAATAATATCTTAGCAATTGCTAACGCGTAAGTAATCCCCTTTACAGGGTTGTTCATCTCAGTTTGACATTCGAGTCCGCACCAAAGGAAGTTTGGTTTGGATAATTCATCAAAGGTTCTAAAATTTAGAACGCTCATCAACTGTGGACTAGTCGAATCAATAAGGGTTCGCTAGTCTAACAAGGTTTAACAATAACTGATAATTTAACTTGGATACAATCTCAAAAGTATACAATAGAATAATTATTGTATAATAACATCATGCTTGAAGGATTAATAAGCTTTAATATACGAAACAAACTTAATCAATAACAATGAGAGTTTGCTCAATGATAACAAGTAGGGTTAGGAAACTTGCTCAACAAAAGTTTAGGGTAAGAAACTTGCCTCGTGCTTAGATTACACGTTAATAAAACTCGTTCTTTGATTTAGATCCTACATATCATTCATGTTCACAACACCAATCAATTATCACGTAATAAACATCACAAGTTTATTCTTTGTCTAACTCAAGTTATTGACTATACTTAGTCAATTACTACACTTATTGTCAAAAATTAAGACTTCACACAAACAATGAGGTAACTATGCATTTGATCATTCAATTCACACGTAATTGTGTTATGGACATGTTAAGAATTTATTTTAACATCTCATTATAGGTCTAACAAGTCTTTATAATCATTAGACTAAGTTGTTATCACATTTCTATACTTGTACACTTTTAAAAACTCATTTCTACAACCATTCTCATAAGTGGTATTTGCTGCTATTTTTTTTATCTTATCATCTCATGGCTATTTACTTATGTCCAGTGTCTGGCATTTCTCTCAGTTCGGAGTCAGGTTGGTAGCGAGAACAACACAGAATTGAAAGTGAAATAAACTCTACATGATTATTAATTTCACCAAATTAAACATTCCCACATGCTAGAATTTATACTTAACCATTACCCAACATATATAGAGCGATTTAACCCATTAAAACACATAATTACATAATTAAATCATGTAAATTGTACTGTTCTTGATGTTCTTGAAGTTTTGAACATAAATCCTAACATTCAACGCCACAGATTCGTTATAAAACCAAATTCAACCATTCAAACTTCGTTTTGTTTGCTTTAGCATGCATAATCATATACCATTGTGAATTTTGTAGAAAAATTTATGGTTAACATATTAAAAAATACGTATAAGGGCCATATGACCATATAACATACTCTGAAATCTTTTACTATATAATTTTATAAAACTGAAGATATGGAAACCCATATAATGTAAGACCCCAACTTTTATAAATAAAGATGAATTTTCTATAAATATTATTTTTGAATATTATGAAATAAATTTGATATAATGTTATAGTTGTGGGTAATATTTATAAATTTTGCAAAGTAAGCAAGTTGTTATAAAATATTCGTTTGGTCGGGGAATATTCTTTTTGTCGGGGAATATTAAATACGACTGCTCAATCATTAATGGACCCCACAAATCGAAAAGTATTATCGTAGTTAGAAAATGACAAAATTATCTTTCTATAAAAATAACTATGGAGGTGTTACCGTTAAAACTGTTGAACTACCCGGTGGTAAAGAAATGCGATGTCTGGCGTGGTTGCGTAGTAGCACACACTATTGATTATTATGATCTTTACGTGAGAAGTTACTTAACTATACTCAATTATTGCTACGATAATTCTTTGCATCATATCTCTTATATTATTGATTCAATTATTGTCACACATATCATCTCAGATAATATGTTATATTATTAATTGAGACGACAAGTTATAAATGATTAATAATTGTTGAAAGATTAAAAATATGTTGATTAAAAATAAAATGATTTGTGGTAATATTTATTCAATCCTTGATGTATATAAAGAGTCTCATATGAGGCGTTTGTGGTAAGTTTGATTATTTTATCGGGGGCCCATATGTCATCATCTAAGAGTCTCTTCAATAATAGTAATTACCTTTGTGAATAGTAATTACCTTCGTCAATAGTAATTACCTTTGTGAATAGTAATTACCTTTGTGAATAGTAATTACCTTCGTCGATAGTATTTACCTTCGTCAATATAATTACCTTCGTCAATAGTATTTACCTTCAATCAATAGTAATTACCTTCTTCATAGTATTTACCTTCGTCGATAGTAATTACCTTCGTCAATAGTAATTACCCCTTCGAAATAGTAGTTGTCCCTTCAATATTACCAAGAGTTAAGCGCCTCTTCTGTTATTCTAAATGTTAATTACCCTTCAGTAAATAGTAGTTGTCTCTTGATATTACCAAGAGTCATTTTGACCTTTCGTTAAGACCAAGAGCCACCCTCGGTTTTTCTATAAATGAAAGCTCATTCCTTCATTATTTCTTACGAATTCATTGAAACTCTAGAGAAAAACTATAGAGAAAGAAGAAAAGTATTCTACTACTTCACTTTTCCAATATTCAGTTTTTCTAAGGTAGGAATATTATTTGTTGTACCGTAAGGGGTGTTATTCTTTCTTATTCATGAAGAGAACTGTTGTTATTCCATTGTTTATTTTTCATTGGAAGAACACAGATATCGTGGTTTACCCTATACTTGGTGACATTCTTCTATTATTCTCGTTGGAACATCCTGCTCATGTTTTACACCCGACTGGTTCCGCTCTTTATTATTATTACTTGGAATATCACATGCGTGTGTTTTACACGGACTGGTTCCATTTTTTATTATTCCGTCTTTATTATTACAGCCGGAATATCACATGCATCTTATACGCCGACTTTGGTTCCATCATTTATTATTCCGCATTTATTATTCTCGTTGGAACATCCTGTCCGGTGTGAATTTCACCGACTTTGTTCCGTCCATTATTATTCTCATTGGAATAACTCTTTTGCTGTGCGATCTATCGCATTTATGATGATTTCTTTTGTTATTCAATTCTTTGTTATACACAAATTGGTTAAAACTTTGACTTCTATACTCCATGAAATTAGTAGAATATCATTGATATTTGCGTTTCATCCAAAGATATCTTTTCATGGAAATATTCTTCCGATCATTCTTGAATTTTACTCTACAAAAAGCAAAGATCATGTTGACAATTTGACGCGTTAATAATTCCCGGATAAAATAATTCTTGAACTTGTTTTATTGAATTCTTATATCATTGTCATCATCATCATGTTTATATTATGTTGAAAGTCATGTGTGGCCTGTGGTATAGATGGACTTGGTATGATTATGACCGAGACTATTGATTGTAATCATGACCGTAATGTTACAAATGTTGTGATGAAAGTCATCCGTGGCTCAGTAGTGCATAGATGGACTTGGTATGATTATGACCGAGAGACTATTCGATTGTAATCATGACCGTAATGTTACAAATGATGTGATAAAAATCCTCGATGGCAGTCTTGCATTGATGGACGATTGTTGGCATGATCATGACCATTAATGAATACACAACTATTCTCGACCAGTAGGCATGAATAATTGTGGTCGTGATGCTTAAAGAATATCCTTGGCCGTAGTGCGGGGTGATTCGATGATGTGGAATATTTATTAAAGTTTAGTCTCAAATTTATATAACATGATGAAAAAGCGTAAGACCCCAAATTTTATGAAATAAAAGTATTCAATTTTTCTATTCAAGAAATGGTTAAATTGATAAAAGTTAAAGTTAAAGGTGATATATGAAAAAATTTTTTTCAAAATACGCAAGAGGGTATAAAGTATTCATTATTGTCGGGAATATTCGTTTTGGTCGTGGAATATTCTTTACGTCGAGGAATATTCGTGACGACATGGTAGCGGCTATTTGTGGTCTCCATAATGTAATAATCGCTTGGATGAAGAAAACGACAAAACTAAGTTTTTATAAATAACAGCGTAATCGTTCTATCAAGTAACACTGTTGGAATACCCGGTTGGTAAAGTAAAGTAATACGCGTTGTTGCAAGAAGTACACTACAGTATTAAGACAAGATTTTTTTCAATTATTGATTCTTACGTGAGAAGGCACTACTCAATAATTGTTACGATAATTATTATTCAATATTTTATTTTATTGATTCAATAATTCTTTGTGTTGATATTTTATATTATTGTTGTTTAATAATTATCACTTTGCAAGATTTCCCATTATCGGATCAATAATTCATATTATTTGAATAATATTATTAGATAGCATTATTGGCGATGTCTAGAAAGTTCTGTCGAGGAGAGGTTTGGTCACCTAATTGCGCTACCAAGAAGGAGAAATTCTTATTGAAAGCCCCTCTTTCCTGGAACTACTTAGTTGTCATAAATGTGATTACAGTAATATTATTTGTGAATAATTAATTATTGATTCATGTGATAAGAAAATATTTATTTGATGTGGATATAAATGATGGATTTATTTATGTGGTTATAAGTGAAGGAATTAATGATGAGGTGTTTTATCAAGTATTTGTCGAAATGGAGAACAAAATATGGGATTTTCGTAAAAATTAGTTTATTACTTGATTTTGTAAAATCCATAACTCTTTAATATATAATGAGTTAAGAGATGAGCCATATATCAAAAGAAAGCCCTAGAAGTAAGCTAATCAGTAGAAATTTGAATCACCCAAAAATTCTTTGTAGATATTTCGTGGTGAAATTTTGAATGAAATCTGTCCGAAGGACTAATAGTCCAAAAATCGATGTTCTTCACTATATTGCATGAGTTATAAATTTTGATCCGACCGTTGGATCGTTGTAATTTTGGATATGTTATACATATATAAGTTGAGTATATGTCCACCAATTTTGAACCGTTAAAATGAACGTATGATTTGTTATGAATTTTAAGAGGTAACTGATTCTAAATTAGGTTTTGGTGGAAAATTCTAGAATTGAGTGGGCCCCACTCTTGGTTGTTGGGGAAGATGGCTGATTTTTGGTGGGTGGAATAGTAGCGGGTAAAGCCATCGTGTTACAGTCAAGTCCGCTTTGCGTCTAACATTTTCCTATAAATAGAGGGCTAAGTTAGAATTGAAAATCACACCGTAAACAAGTTTTCTCTTCTCTCTCTCTATATTATCGGCGTATTCTTGTGAGTATTTTGAGTATACTTTGAGTATTGTTAGACGGTGCAAGTTCCCTTCAAAGACTATATCCATGTTTCAACTAAAGTCTTGTCTTTCGAGGTAAGGGATGTTATTTTCTTCTCGGATGATATTATTTCTTCATATCATTATCTTTGAAATATTGGTTGGAACTTTTATCAAATTTGGAACTTTTTCATGTGGAGTTACTATTCATGAGTTACTATTCACGAGTTACTATTCATGAGTTACTATTCACGAGTTACTATTCACGAGTACTATTCATGAAGCGTGAAGATGTTTTTTGTGGAATTTCTATCTTTTGGTGTCTGAGATTCTTATTCACGATACTGACCTTATTCACGAATCTGACCTTTATTCAATAGAAAATGAAAATTTTTCTTTTCGCTCTAAAATATCTATTCGGATACTAGCTTTGATTGTATCCATGTTTTGATCATTCTTGAATTTTACACCACTACTATGATTATTTTTGAGGTATTTTTGGGCGTGGATAAAACCAATGCAAAGATGAATGATTTCAAGAATATCTTTGGCTTTGTAGTGCAAAGATGAACAGTGTTTAAATGAACATGATCATTTGTTGAATATCTTTAAATGGTAGTGCAAAGATGAATTATTGATGAATATCTTTTGCTCGTAATGCAAAGATGATCTCATTGTTGAATATCTTTACCAGAAGGTGCAAAGATGAATTATTGATGAATATCTTTTGCTCGTAATGCAAAGATGACCTGTTGTTGAATATCTTTAGCCGGTAGTGCAAAGATGAATTATTGATGAATATCTTTGGCTTGTAATGCAAAGATGACCCGTTGTTGAATATCTTTAGCCTGTAGTGCAAAGATGAATTATTGATGAATATCTTTGGCTTGAATCTGAAGATGACCCGTTGTTGAATATCTTTGCTTTTGTAGTGTAAAGATGAACTGTTGATGAATATCTTTGGCTCGTGGTGCAAAGATGAATTTATTAGTATGATTATGAGCAGGCTGTGATTTGGTATAACCATGATCTTTGATGTTTCGTAAAAGACAAGTGATGAAAATTATCTTTGTCTTGGATGAGGAAAGAATTTAGAATCACAATTATGATTATGAGTTATTCATATGATTGTGGAAAGAACTGTTGATTGATGTTACGAGGATAAAATATTGTTGGTGGACTTTTAACGTGGAGAAGACAATAGACTTTATAGTCTATTTGACTCTTTTAATGGATTGCTTCGTTCACCGCAACTATGGTTGAAAAGTTTTATCATCTACCATATGTTCTAAATCTCGATTTATTCTTGATGAAGACTATTGATAATTTATTTATCTTTAGTCATAATATTCTTTATCGAGCTAGTTGTGTGCTCACCCTTTTGTTTCACAATTCCTTTCGTGTAATAAAAGTGTAGGCCGGGTCGAGCGGGGATAGCGAGGGAATAGAGTGGTGGTCTACATAGATGTTGAGGGTGAGGTGAATTTAACTTGGAAGGGTGTTTTGTCACTATCATACAAGATGTCTAATGACATACAAACTCGTGTTATCATAAGACATGGTTGTGCTTTCATCCACTTGCGAGTATATTTACAAGCACTACCTATATAATCTTGGTGTTTGTTTGGAGTATAATACCAAATTAGAGACAAAGGAGATAATGATATGTCGAGAGAAGACTCGCCATTGGGAAGAATATGATAGTAATCTTCTTGTTTTTCTTTGGGGTCTATTGGGTCAACCAAGATAATTACGTGGCCATATGATATCTACCATAACCTAAAAGCATGGCCTCCCATGCACGAAGGTTTCTCTGAGCACTTCCCAAAGATTCTAATTTCTAAAATGCTTTTTGACTATACCTTTATGTAAGGTGTCATTGTGACACGCCACTACGGTTTGGTATATATTTGTATCCAAACTCACAAAGATAGGTGTTGTTGTATTTTGCACGACAATTGTTGTAATAAAGTTGTAGTTGTTTTTCACCATATATTTGGCGACTCGTAATGGGTTGGATGGAATGGACCTATTTTGGGGGGTTGTTACATTTGGTATCGAGCTATAAGTAAAGAGCCCCGAGCCTCTCATTTGGTGACTTCTGTTGATGGGGATGCACCGCCGGACTCTCCGTAGGGGACGCCTGCTCTGCAGTGTGGCCCGACAGTACCAATGTGAGGTCTTTGTCCACCGATGGGACATTTGTTACATTTGGTATCGTAGCTTAGGGATATGATCTCCAAGCGGAGATCGGGATTAGAACTAGGAGGGAGAGATGAGTAAATCCTTCGCTAGTGTGTCCTACCTAAGCTTATTTGTTGGTCACCATATTATCTGGATATTAGGTGATATGTTAATTTGTTAAAATTAACCCTTGTTTTGAAGTCGTATTCTAGAATGATATCCTAAATACGGGAGATGAAATGATGGAGAAATCATGATGACAGAGAAGATGGAATCAAATGAAAGCAAGGTATTCTCAACTCTTTGAAATACTGAATACGTAAATTTCGAGGACGAAATTTCATAAGGAGGGAGATTGTAAGACCCCGAATTTTATGAAATAAAAGTATTCAATTTTTCTATTCAAGAAATGGTTAAATTGATAAAAGTTAAAGTTAAGGGTGATATATGAAATTTTTTTTCAAAATACGCAGTGGGGTATAAAGTATTCATTATTGTTTGGGAATATTCGTTTGGTCGTGGAATATTCTTTCCGTCGAGGAATATTCGCATGCGACCAACACGGCTATTTAGGGCCCCATAACAAAATAACCGTCGATGAAGAAAACGACAAAACTAAGTTTTTATAAATAACTACAGTAATCGTTCACAGTTAACACTTTGTTGGAATACCCTTGTTGGTAAAGTAAAGTAATACGCTGTTGTTGCACATTAGCTGATTACGGTATTAAGATGACAAGATTTTTTCAATTATTGATTCTTACGTGAGAAGGCACTACTCAATAATTGTTACGATAATTACCGCTCAATATTTTATTTTATTGATTCAATAATTGGCGTGTTGATATTTTATATTATTGTTGTTCAATAATTATCAACGCATGATTTCCCATTATCGGATCAATAATTCATATTATTTGAATAATATTATTAGATAGCATTATTGGCAATGTCTAGAAAGTTACATCAAGGAGAGGTTTGGTCACCTAATTGCGCCGCCAAGAAGGAGAAATTCTTATTGAAAGCCCCCTCTTCCTGAGGAGCTACTTAAGTTGTCATAAATGTGATTCTCGTAATATTATTTGTGAATAATTAATTATTGATTCATGTGATAAGAAAATATTTATTTGATGTGGATATAAATGATGGATTTATTTATGTGGTTATAAGTGAAGGAATTAATGATGAGGTGTTTTATCAAGATTTGTCGAAATGGAGAACAAAATATGGGATTTTCGTAAAAATTAGTTTATTACTTGATTTTGTAAAATCCATAACTCTTTAATGTATAATGAGTTAAGAGATGAGCCATATATCAAAAGAAAGCCCTAGAAGTAAGCTAATCAGAAATTTGAATCACCCAAAAATTCTTTGTAGATATTTCGTGGTGAAATTTTGAATGAAATCGTCCGAATGACTAATAGTCCAAAAAATCGTTGTTCTTCAAATATATTGCATGAGTTATAAATTTTGATCCGACCGTTGGATCGTTGTAATTTTTGGATATGTTATACATATATAAGTTGAGTATATGTCCACCAATTTTGAACCGTTAAAATGAACGTATGATTTGTTATGAATTTTAAGAGGTAACTCGATTCGGAAATTAGGTTTTGGTGGAAAATTCTAGAATTGAGTGGGCCCCACTCTTGGTTGTTGGGGAAGATGGCTGATTTTTGGTGGGTGGAATAGTAGCGGTGTAAAGCCATCAAAGTTCTGTGTCAAGTCTCGCTTTGTCTTAACATTTTCCTATAAATAGAGGGCTAAGTTAGAATTGAAAATCACACCGTAAACAAGTTTTCTCTCTTTCTCTCTCTATATTATCGAGGCGTATTCTTGTGAGTATTTTGAGTATACTTTGAGTATTGTTAGATGGTTGCAAGTTCCTTCAAAGACTATATCCTGTTTCAACTAGAAGTCTTGTCTTTTCGAGGTAAGGGATGTTATTTTCTTCTCGGATGATATTATTTCTTCAATATCATTATCTTTGAAATATTGGTTGGAACTTTTTATCAAATTTGGAACTTTTTCATGCTCGGTTACTATTCATGAGTTACTATTCACGATTACTATTCATGAGTTACTATTCACGATTACTATTCACGAGTACTATTCACATAAAGCGTGAAGATGTTTTTTTTGTGGAATTTCTATCTTTTGGTGTCGAGATTACTTATTCACGTATACTAAGACTATTCACGAATCTGACCTTTATTCAATAGAAAAATGAAAATTTTTCTTTTCGTCTAAAATATCTATTCTGGATACTAGCTTTGATTGTATCCATGTTTTGATCATTCTTGAATTTTACACCACTATGATTATTTTTGAGGTATTTTTGGACGTGGATAAAACCAATGCAAAGATGAATGATTTCTGAAGAATATCTTTGGCCTGTAGTGCAAAGATGAACAGGTGTTTAAATGAACATGATCTGTTGTTGAATATCTTTAGCCGGTAGTGCAAAGATGAATTATTGATGAATATCTTTTGCTCGTAATGCAAAGATGACCTGTTGTTGAATATCTTTAAATTTCAGTGTAGTGCAAAGATGAATTATTGATGAATATCTTTTGCTCAGAATGCAAAGACGACTGTTGTTGAATATCTTTGCTTTGTAGTGCAAAGATGAATTATTGATGAATATCTTTGGCTTGTAATGCAAAGATGACCGTTGTTGAATATCTTTAGCCCAGTAGTGCAAAGATGAATTATTGATGAATATCTTTGGCTCAGAAATGCAAAGATGACCCGTTGTTGAATATCTTTAGCTTTGTAGTGTGTAAAGATGAACTGTTGATGAATATCTTTGGCTCGTGGTGCAGATGAATTTATTAGTATGATTATGAGCGAGAACCGTGATTTGGTATAACCATGATCTTTGATGTTTCGTAAAGACAAGTGATGAAAATTATCTTTGTCTTGGATGAGGAAAGGAATTTAGAATCACAATTATGATTATGAGTTATTCATATGATTGTGGAAAGGAACTGTTGATTGATGTTACAGGGATAAAATATTGTTGGTGGACTTTTAACGTGGAGAAGACAATAGACTTTATAGTCTATTTGACTCTTTTAATGGATTGCTCGTTCACTTTAAAACTATGGTTTGAAAAGTTTTATCATCTACCATATGTTCTAAATCTACGATTTATTACATCGATGAAGACTATTGATAATTTATTTATCTTTAGTCATAATATTCTTTCTTGAGCTAGTTGTGCTCACCCTTTTGTTTCACAATTCCTTTCGGTAATAAAAGTGTAAATTGGGTCGAGCGCGGGGATAGCGAGGAATAGAGTGGTGGTCTATAGATGTTGAGGGTGAGGTGAATTTAACTTGGAAGGGTGTTTTGTCACTATCATACAAGATGTCTAATGACATACAAACTCGTGTTATCATAAGACATGGTTGTGCTCATCCACTTGTTGAGTATATTTACAAGCACTACCTATATAATCTTGGTGTTTGTTTGGAGTATAATACCAAATTAGAGACAGTGGAGATAATGATATGTCGAAGAAGACTCGCCATTGGGAAGAATATGATAGTAATCTTCTTGTTTTTTCTTTGGGGTCTATTAGGTCAACCAAGGATAATTACGTGGCCATATGATATCTACCATAACCTAAAAGCATGGCCTCCCATGTATGCGAAGGTTTCCTTGAGCACTTCCCAAAGATTCTAATTTCTAAAACAGTTTTTGACTATACCTTTATGTAAGGTGTCATTGTGACATCTACTGATTGGTATATATTTGTATCCAAACTCACAAAGATAGGTGTTGTTGTATTTTGCACGACAATTGTTGTAATAAAGTTGTAGTTGTTTTTCGTACCATATATTTGGCGACTCGAGAATGGGTTGGATGGAATGGACCTATTTTGGGGTTGTTACATTTGGTATCGAGCTATAAAAAAGAGCCCCGAGCCTCTCATTTGGTGACTTCTGTTGATGGGGGATGCACCGCCGGACTCTCTCCGTGGGGGACGCCTGCTTCTGCGGTGGCAAACCGATAGTACCAATGTGAGGTGTCTTTCCACCGATGGGACATTTGTTACATTTGGTATCGAGCTTAGGATATGATCTCCGGAGATCGGGATTAGAACTAGGAGGAGAGATGAGTAAATCCTTCGCTAGTGTCCTACCTAAGCTTATTTGTTGGTCATCATATTATCTGGATATTAGGTGATATGTTAATTTGTTAAAATTAACCCTTGTTTTGAAGTCAGTATTCTAGAATGATATCCTAAAATCTGGGAGATGAAAGCAATGGAGAAATCATGATGACGAGAAGATGGAATCTGAAATGAAAGCAAGGTATTCTCAACTCTTTGAAATACTGTGCACGTAAATTTTCGAGGACGAAATTTCATAAGGAGGGAGATTGTAAGACCCCGAATTTTATGAAATAAAAGTATTCAATTTTTCTATTCAAGAAATGGTTAAATTGATAAAAGTTAAAGTTAAGGGTGATATATGAAATTTTTTTTCAAAATACGCAGGGGGTATAAAGTATTCATTATTGTCGGGAATATTCGTTTGGTGGTAGTGGAATATTCTTTCCGTCGAGGAATATTCGCATTTACCACGCGGCTATTTGTGGGCCCCATAATGTAATAACCGTCGATGAAGAAAACGACAAAACTAAGTTTTTATAAATAACAGCGTAATCGTTCATCAGTTAACACTTCATTGGAATACGGTTGGTAAAGTAAAGTAATACGCGTTGTTGCACAAGATAGACACTAGGTATTAAGACAAGATTTTTTTCAATTATTGATTCTTACGTGAGAAGGCACTTTACTCAATAATTGTTACGATAATTACTTATTCAATATTTTATTTTATTGATTCAATAATTGTTTGTGTTGATATTTTATATTATTGTTGTTCAATAATTATCACCGCATGATATTTCCCATTATCGGATCAATAATTCATATTATTTGAATAATATTATTAGATAGCATTATTGGCAATGTCTAGAAAGTTACATCGAGGAGAGGTTTGGTCACCTAATTGCGGCGCCAAGAAGGAGAAATTCTTATTGAAAGCCCCCTTTTTCCGAGGAGCACTTAGTTATCATAAATGTGATTCTCAGTAATATTATTTGTGAATAATTAATTATTGATTCATGTGATAAGAAAATATTTATTTGATGTGGATATAAATGATGGATTTATTTATGTGGTTATAAGTGAAGGAATTAATGATGAGGTGTTTTATCAAGATTTGTCGAAATGGAGAACAAAATATGGGATTTTCGTAAAAATTAGTTTATTACTTGATTTTGTAAAATCCATAACTCTTTAATGTGTATAATGAGTTAAGAGATGAGCCATATATCAAAAGAAAAGCCCTAGAAGTAAGCTAACTCAGAGAAATTTGAATCACCCAAAAATTCTTTGTAGATATTTCGTGGTGAAATTTTGAATGAAATCGGTCCGAATGACTAATAGTCCGAAAAATCGTTTAACTTCACTATATTGCATGAGTTATAAATTTTGATCCGATAGTTGGATCGTTGTAATTTTTGGATATGTTATACATATATAAGTTGAGTATATGCAGTGGTAGAGCGACTCCTGTCCAAAAGCGTAGGTGAAAACACGGAAAACTCTCGGGCGGTCACCGCTAAACAATTCAAGGAGCTGGGACCACCGAAGTTTAAAGGAGAGCAAAACCACTTCGCTAAGCATGGATAAAGCAGATTACCAAGATATTTGATGTCTTGGGATGCTCCGAGGAGCAAAGGTTCCCTTTGCCGCCTTTATGTTGCGCGGAGAGGCGAGACTTCGTGGGAATCGGTAAACGCATACTCAACCTCTTTGTCTTCAAGATATCTTGGGAGAAGTTCCAAGAGTCATTCAACGACAAATACTTTCCAAAGTATTAGCCACATGAAGGAGGTGGAGTTTATCAAGTTGGAACAAAACAATAAGACCGTGTCGCAATACGAGGCAAAATTTGTGGAGTTATCACGGTTTCATCCCACTCGGTGGATAATGAAGAGAGAATGGCGCGAATGTTTTTAAGAGGTTTGAAGTCGAGATACGTCAACATCTTATTTCTCATAAACTATTTGTATTCGATGTTTTAAATAGGGCTCGATTAGTGGAGCGCGATAACGAGTCAACGTTGACTAAAAGAGAGCAAATTGAAAAAATTATAATACTAGCGAGAGTAGTCATCGAGCGGTGACAACAAGCGTGGAGGGAATCAATGGGCGGATATGATAACCACTTCATGGTAATCGTAGGCCAAAACAATAAGAATGGAAATTTCAAGAAAAGGAGATTCAACAATGATGGAAAGACGCGTCGACCAAAGACCCGTTGTTAAGGAAGGAGAAAGGCCACCTATCATATGCTTCAAATGCGAAGGAGAGGGACACATCGGTCGAATCATGCCATGCCGTCAAAGCATGTTATAATTGTGGAAGAGAAGGTCTTTTAGCTCCATTTTTGTCGTTTCTAGAAGATAAATTCAACTAGGATGGAGGCACCAAAGGCCGCTCGAGAAAAGTCAAACCGGTAGTCAAGGGAGAAGCGTTTGTTGTGACCTCCCAGAAGCGAGGAACCCGAATGAGGTCATCACGGTAAAGCTTATCATAAACTCTAATGAAGTCTATTCTTTATTTGATACCGGGTTCTACCCATTCTTTTATTTCTCCTACTTTGCGCTCATCGATTAAATTTGACTCGGAGAAATTAGACTTTGACTTATCTGTGGAAACTCATTGGGAGAAACCTTCATTACATCCACTGCTTATAAGTCTTGTTTGGTTCAAATCGGTACCCTCATTATTACATTGTCGATCTTATTTCATTAAAAATACTTGCATTTAACGTGATTCTAGGGATTGATTGGTTAACTACTTATCATGCAAAAATTGATTGTTTTCGTAAGGTTGTTAGCTTTCATATTCCTAATCAACCTATTATGCAAATTCAAACGACCAAACCATTAAAATCAATCACGGTCCATCTCAAGCCATAAAGCTATTCGCTTATTGAAAAACGGATGTCAAGCTTTCTTAGCTCATGTCACGATTTAAACAAAAATACGCCGAGTTTTGAGCGATATTTCTATTGTTAATAAATTTCCGACGTATTCCTCAAGAACTTCCCGCCCTACCCCCAGGCGTGAAATTGAATTTTGTATCGACCTTGAACCCGGACAAAACCTATTTACAAAGCCCCATATCGAATGGCTCTATTGAACTTCGAGGAGTTAAAGACCCAACTGCGAGGAATTGTTAGACATTGGCTTTATTCGTCCTAGTACTTCTCCTCGGGGTGCTCCTCACTCTATTCGTGAAGAAGAAGAAAGATAGGAGTATGCGACTTTGTATTGATTATCGGGAGTTGAATCATGTCACCATCAAAAATAGGTATCCATTGCCACGTATTGATGACCTGTTTGACCAGTTGCAAGGAGCCAAATTCTTTTCAAAGATTGATCTTCATTCCGGATATCACCAATTGAAGATTAGAACCCCTGACATTCCAAAGACGGCTTTCGAACTCGATGCGGGCATTATGAATTCTAGTCATGTCCTTTGGATTGACTAATGCTCCTCTTTGCCTTTCATGGATATAATGAACCGAGTATTCAAGGAATATTTAGATCACTTTGTGGTCGTCTTTATTGATGACATCCTTATTTATTCCAAAAGCCGTGAAGATCATGAGCAACACTTGAGGCTGACACTCCAAAAGCTTCGTGAATATAAGTTTTATGCCAAGTTGAAGAAATGCGAGTTACGTCAAGAAGAAGTAGCATTCCTTGGGCACGTGGTATCAAGTCATGGAATATCTATTGACCCAAAGAAAGATTGAAGCTATTCAAAGCTGGGAACAACCTAAATCGATGATCAAGTCGTAGCTTTCTTGGTTTAAATTTGGTTATTATCGGAGATTCGTGGAAGGATTTTCTTGAATCGCTACTCCATCGACTCGGTGACTCGGAAGATACAAAGTTCGGTTGGAGCGAAGAATGTGAGAAGAGTTTTAAGAACTCAAGAGGAGACTTATTTCAAAGACTGTTACGACAATACCATCCGGCTCGGAGGGATTTGTCATCTACAAATGAGAGCTTCGGCAAAGGGTTGAGATGTGTTCTCATGCAACATGGAAAAGTTATAGCCTATGCCTCGCGATAACTCAAAGAATATGAGAGGAATTATCCTACTCATGATCTAGAGTTCGCATCTATTGTCTTTGCACTTAAAATTTGGAGGCATTACTTGTATGGGGAGAAAGTGGAGATCTTTACGGATCATAAAAGCCTCAAATATTTCTTCACTCAAAAGGAACTCAACATGCGACAACGACGTTGGCTTGAAATGTTGAAAGATTATGATCATACCATCCAATACCATCCTGGAAAAGCGAACGTAGTAATGGTATTTATTGAGTAGAAGATCATATGCAAGCAATCTGAGTGCGTTATTGTCAACGCAAAGTGTAAGACCCCACTTTTATAAATAAAGATGAATTTTTTTTATAAATATTATTTTTGAATATTATGGAATAAATTTGATATAATGTTATAGTTGTGGGTAATATTTATAAATTTTGCAAAGTAAGCAAGTTGTTATAAAATATTCATTTGGTGGGGAATATTCTTTTGTCGGGGAATATTAAATACGACGGCTCAATCATTAGTGGACCCCACAACGGAAGTATTATCGTAGTTAGTAAACGACAAAATTATTTTCTATAAAAATAACTTGGCAGAGGTGTTACCGTCAAAAACTGTTGAACTACGGTTAAGTAAAAAGAATAATGCGATGTCTGGCGTAGTTGTATAGTAGCACGATATTGATTATTGATGCTTTACGTAAGAAGGCACTTCGGTATGCTTTCTATTATTGCTACGATAATTGGCTTTGCATCATATCTCTTATATTATTGATTCAATTATTGTCACAAAGATTATCATCAGATAATATGAAATTATTAATTGAGACGACAAGTTATAAATGATTAATAATTGTTGAAAGATTAAATATGTGTTGATTAAAAATAAAATGATTTGTGGTAATATTTATTCAATCCTTGATGTATATAAAGAGTCCATTATATGAGGCGTTTGTGGTAAGTTTGATTATTTTATGGGGGGTCCATATGTCATCATCTAAGAGTCCCTTCAATCGATAGTAATTACCTTTGTGAATAAGTAATTACCTTTGTGAATAAGTAATTACCTTCGTCGATAGTATTTACCTTCGTCAATGGTAATTACCTTTGTGAATAGTAATTACCTTTGTGAATAGTAATTACCTTCGTCGATAGTATTTACCTTCGTCGATGGTAATTATCTATTATTACATTGGAACATCACATCGTCGTGTGTTTTACACCTAACTGGTTCCGCCTCTTTATTATTATTACATTGGAATATCCTGCTCTATGTGTTTTACACGGACACGGTTCCATTTTTATTATTCCGTCTTTATTATTCTATCGGAATATCCTCATCATGTTATTATGCCGAACTCGGTTCCATCATTTATTATTCGCATTTATTATTCTGTTGGAACATCCTGCCGGTTGTGAATTTCACCGACTTCGGTTCCGTTATTATTATTATGTTGGAATAACTTTTGTATGCGATTATCGCATGCATGGTGATTTCTTTTGTTATTCCATTCTTTATTATACCCAATTGGTTAAAACTTTGACTTCTATACTCCATGAAATTAGTAGAATATCCTTGATATTTGCGTTTCATCCAAAGATATCTTTCATGGAAATATTCTCACAGATCATTCTTGAATTTTACTCTACAAAAGCAAAGATCATGTTGACAATTTGGGCGTTAATAATTCCCGAATAAATTAATTCGTGAACTTGTTTTATTGAATTATTATGTCATTGTCATCATCCTCATGTTATATTATGTTATCTTTGGCTTATGTGCATAGATGAACTTAGTATGATTATGACCAGGATCATTCTTGTATAATCATGGCTTGTTATAAATGATGTGATAAAAGTCCTCGATTGGCTCAGTAATCTTTGTGATGGATAGTTTTTGGTATGATTATGACCGAGGGGTGATTCGGTATAGTCATGACCATTGATAATTTGATGAAAATCCTTGGCCGTGGTAGTACGAGGATGATTAGATATTGTGGTTTATTCATTAAACCGAGTCTTAGTGATAAAAATTGATGAAATCCTTTTAAAACCTAAAAGATAGTAGACTTTATTTTCTAATTGACTCTTTTAATGGATTGCGTATTTCATTATGATTAAACCGGTTTGTCTATTGTATTTTATCGCTTTAACATTGTTGAAGACTATTGATAATTTATTCTGCATTATCTTAGTTATAATATTTCTTCTTTGGGCTAGTTGAGCTCACCCTTTTCTTCACTATTCTCTTGAGGAAATGAGAATATATTTGGGACGACGAGTCGGGAAAAGAGTGATGGTCCCAAGATAGCATTAGTAGTCCTCACTAATCATTAAATAGTGTGACAATAAATGTAATGAGGACTCTTGAGTATGGATATTGTCTAAATGACAATATTCCTATTAGAACTCGAGTTTATGTATTGTCGTATGTTACACCTACGGATGTATAATTAAGTTTGTATTTGAATTTATGTACCATGTGTAAGTGGCGACCCAAGATGGGTGACGATACCCTAATTTTGGGCGTCACACAAAGGCCCATTTTGTGTGACTTGCAAAGGATGGAGATAGAGTTAAAGACTCTGTGGATGCGTGTGATGATAGCGAGTATCTGAGTAGAACCGACTTTAATCGATAAAGTTAAAGTTGCTCAAGCTACGACACTGAGGTGATGCGTATGAGGAAGAAAGTGCAAGAAGGTGCTATCGCCAAGCAAGAATCGATGAAGAAGGAATACTTGACTCAACTCCGGACTTTGTGTTCTAACGACCCCGATTTAAAGTATAATATCATGATGGAGGCGCACAACACACCATTTGCAATCCATCTCGGAGTACCAAAATGTATCATGATATTCGGCTATACATTTTGGTGGAGCAATATGAAGAGAGAGAGATAAATATTTATCTCAAGGTGTCTAACTTGTCAACGAGTTAAAGCGGAGAATAAAGTACCAAAGGTCCATTGCAACCACTTGAAATTCCGTAATGGAAGTGGGAGCACATTACCATGGATTTCATTCTTCTGGGTCTTCCTAAGGTTTCTCAAGGCATTGATGCGATTTGGGTCATTGTTGATAGATTGACCAAGTCCGCTTCATTTCTTCTGCGATCTGAGAAACTTATACACTTGAACGTCTTGCTCAGTATGTACATAAACGAGATTGTAAGATCGCATGGTATGCCAAAGATCCATAGTTTCGATCGAGACCCAAGATTCACTTCACGATTTTGGGTTAGTTTGTAAAAAGCTATGGGCACAGGACTTACGATTTAGCTTCGGCATATCATCCTCGGACAGACGGACGATCGGAGAGACTATTCAAACTCTTGAAGATCTATTAAGACTCTGTGTCCTTGATTTCAAGGGAGTTGGGACAAGTTCTTATCATTGGTGGAGTTTTCCTACAACAACAGCTTATCAAGCAAGTATTGGCATGGCTCCATTCGAGCGTTGTATGGAAGAAAGTGTCGCTTCCGAGATCTTTGGGATGAGGAGGTGGTGTGAAGCAACGTTGTTGGGACCGGAGTTGAATACGTATGACTACGGAAAAGATTCAAACGATCCGACAACGTATAAAAACCTCACAAAATCGACAAAAGAGTTATCTTGATCTTCATCGAAAGGACGTGGAATTCGATATAGGAGATTATGTGTTGTTAAGAGTTGCTCCATGGAAAGGAATTACAAGATTTGGAAAGAGAGAAAACTTAATCCTCGATTCATCGGTCCATTTTAATCCTCGATCGAGTAGGAACTGTGGCCTATAGACTCACTTTCTGCTTGAAATATGTCTCGTGTTCATAACGTTTTCACATATCCATGTTACATAAATATATGAAAGACCCGAACCATATTATTGAAAGTTAGAACCGGACGAAATAGCGGAAGATTTGACGTATGAAGAGGTTCTGTTCAAATTTTGGATAAGAAGGAACATATTCTACGCTCCAAGGTTATACCTCAAGTCAAAGTTTTGTGGAGGAACCACGATGTTGAGGAAATGACTTGGGAGTTAGAATCGAAATGAAATCAAGGTATCCTTACCTCTTCGACATACCGTGCGCACCCTAATTTCGAGGGCGAAAATTTCATAAGAAGGGGAGGTTGTAAGACCCCACTTTTATAAATAAAGATGAATTTTCTATAAATATTATTTTTGAATATTATGGAATAAATTTGATATAATGTTATAGTTGTGGGTAATATTTATAAATTTTGCAAAGTAAAGCAAGTTGTTATAAAATATTCGTTTGGTCTGGGAATATTCTTTTTGTCGGGGAATATTAAATGCGACTACTCAATCATTAGTGGACCCCACATTAACGGAAGTATTGTCGTAGTTAGAAAAGCGACAAAATTATCTTTCTATAAAAATAACAATGAGGTGTTACCGTTAAAAGCTGTTGAACTACCCGGTGGTAAAAATGCGATGTCTGGCGTGGTTGCGTAAGTAGCACACCAGTATTGATTATTGATCTTTACGTGAGAAGTTACTTAGCTATACTCAATTATTGCTCTGATAATTCACGCATCATATCTCTTATATTATTGATTCAATTATTGTCACAAGATCATCTCAGATAATATGTTATATTATTAATTGAGACGACAAGTTATAAATGATTAATAATTGTTGAAAGATTAAAAATGTGTTGATTAAAAATAAAATGATTTGTGGTAATATTTATTCAATCCTTGATGTATATAAAGAGTCAGTTATGAGACATTTGTGGTAAGTTTGATTATTTTATGGGGGGCCCGTATGTCATCATCTAAGAGTCTGTCATTAAATCGATAGTAATTACCTTTGTGAATAGTAATTACCTTCGTCATCGATAAGAATTACCTTTGTGAATAGTAATTACCTTTGTGAATAGTAATTACCTTCGTTAATAGTATTTACCTTCGTCATCGATTACCTTTGTGAATAGTAATTACCTTTGTGGATAGTAATTACATTCGTCAATAGTATTTACCTTCGTCATATAGTAATTACCTTCATCGATAGTAATTACCCTTCGCAAATAAGTAGTTGTCCTTGAATATTACCAAGAGTTAATCGCTTCTCTTGATGTTCCAAGGGTTAATTACCCCTTCATGAAATAGTAGTTGTCTCTTGATATTACCAAGAGTCATTTTGACCCTTCGTTAAGACACTCAAGAGCCACCCTCGCTTTTTCTATAAATGAAAGCTCATTCCTTCATTATTTCTTACGAATTCATTAAAATTCTAAAGAGAAAACTATAGAGAAAGAAGAAAAGTATTCTACTAATTCACTTTTTCAATATTCAGGTTCTTCTAAGGTAGGGAATATTATTTGTTGTACCCGTAAGGGTGTTATTCTTTTCTTATTCATGAAGAGAACTGTTGTTATTCCATTGTTTATTATTCTCATTGGAATAACTTTTGTATCGTGGTTTACCCTATACTTGGTGACATTCTTCTATTATTACATTGGAACATCCTGTGCATGTGTTTTACACCGACACAGTTCCGCTCTTTATTATTATTCTGTTGGAATATCTTGTCTGTGTGTTTTACACCAAACCTGGTTCCATTTTTATTATTCCGTCTTTATTATTCTGTCGTAATATCCTGTCTGTGTTATACGCCGGACTTGGTTGCATCATTTATTATTCCGCATTTATTGTTGTAAGACCCCAACTTTTATAAATAAAGATGAATTTTCTATAAATATTATTTTTGAATATTATGGAATAAATTTGATATAATGTTATAGTTGTGGGTAATATTTATAAATTTTGTAAAGTAAGCAAGTTGTTATAAAATATTCATTTGGTCGGGGAATATTCTTTTTGTCGAGGAATATTCGTACGACGGCTCAATCATTGGTGGACCCCACAACGGAAGTATTGTCGTAGTTAGAAAACGACAAAATTATCTTTCTATAAAAATAACGGTGGAGGTGTTACCGTTAAAAAAAGCATTGAACTACCCGTGGGTAAAAGTACAAGAATACTGCTGCATGTGGTTGCGTAGTAGCACGGTATTGATTATTGATGCTTACGTGAGAAGTCACTTAGCTATACTCAATTATTGCTACAGTAATTGCTGCATCATATCTCTTATATTATTGATTCAATTATTGTCACAGTATCATCTATATAATATGTTATATTATTAATTGAGACGACAAGTTATAAATGATTAATAATTGTTGAAAGATTAAATATGTGTTGATTAAAAATAAAATGATTTGTGGTAATATTTATTCAATCCTTGATGTATATAAAGAGTCTATTATGAGACGTTTGTGGTAAGTTTGATTATTTTATGGGGGACCCATATGTCATCATCTAAGAGTCTCTTCGTCAATAGTAATTACCTTTGTGAATAGTAATTACCTTTGTGAATAGTAATTACCTTCGTCAATTGTATTTACATTCGTCAATAATATTTACCTTCGTCAATAGTAATTACCTTCTTCAATAGTATTTACCTTCGTCAATAGTAATTACCCCTTCGCAAATAGTAGTTGTCCCATCAATATTACCAAGAGTTAACTACTTCTTGATTGTTCCAAAGGTTAATTACCCTTTCAAGAAATAGTAGTTGTCTCTTCATATTACCAAGAGTCATTTTGACCCTTCATTAAGACCAAGAGCCACCCTCGGTTTTTCTATAAATAGAAAGCTCATTCCTTCATTATTTCTTACGAATTCATTGAAACTCTGAGAGAAAACTATAGAGAGAAAGAAGAAAAGTATTCTGCTACTTCACTTTTCCAATATTCGAGCCTCTTCTAAGGTAGGGAATATTATTTGTTGTACTCAGTAAAGTGTGTTATTCTTTCTTATTCATGAAGAGAACTTCATTATTCCATTCTTTATTATTCTCGTTGGAATAACTTTGTAAAAGTGGCATACCCTATACATAACCTCAGATACGCAAAGATACCCTATACTTGGTGAAATCCTTATGTTATTCCATTATTATTTATTCATTGGAATAACTCAGATACGCTGATCTACCCTATACTTGGTGACATTCATCTATTATTCTGTTGGAACATCCTGTCTCATGTGTTTTACACCTGACTGGTTCCGCCTCTTTATTATTATTCTGTTGGAATATCCTCATACATGTGTTTTTCACGGACACTGGTTCCATTTTTATTATTCCGTCTTTATTATTCTATCTAATATCACATACGTGTTATACATGTAGAACTGGTTCCATCATTTATTATTCCATTTATTATTCGTTGGAACATCCTTGCTTGGTGTGAATTTCACCCGACTTTGTTTCCGTTATTATTATTATGTTGAATAACTTTTGCTGCAAATGGCGATCTATCGCATTTAGGTGATTTCTTTTGTTATTCCATTCTTTATTATACCCAAATTGGTTAAAACTTTGACTTCTATACTCCATGAAATTAGTAGAATATCCTTGATATTTGCGTTTCATCCAATATCTTTTCATGGAAATATTCTTCTCGATCATTCTTGAATTTTACTCTACAAAACAAAGATAATGGTTACAATTTGGGCGTTAATAATTCTGGATAAAATAATTCTTGAACTTGTTTTATTGAATTCTTATATCATTGTCATCATCCTCATGTTTATATTATGTTGAAAGTCATCTACGGGCACTGTAGTGCATAGATGGACTTGGTATGATTATGACGAGAGACTATTCGGTGTAATCATGGCCGTAATGTTACAAATGATGTGATGAAAGTCATCTGTGGCCCTTTTGTGGTGCATAGATGGACTTGGTATGATTATGACCGAGAGACTATTCGATTGTAATCATGGCCGTAATGTTACAAATGATGTGATAAAAATCCTCGCGGTCGTAGTGCATTGATGGATGAATGTTGGCATGATCATGACCATTAATGAATACACAACTATTCTTGGCCCGTAAGTAGTGTATGAATAATTGTGGTCGTGATACTAAAGAATATCCTTGGCCGTAGTGCAGGGGTGATTCGATGATGTGGAATATTTATTAAAGCTGAGTCTCAGCTATAACAGTGATGAAAAACTTTTTAAATCATAAAAGATAGTAGATTTTATTTTCTACTTGACTTTTTTAATGGATTGCATGTTCCGCTGCAGTTAAACTTGATGTCTATTGTATTTTATCAGTTTAACATTGTTGGAGACTAATGATAATTTATTCTGCATTATCTTAGTCATAATATTTCTTACTGGGCTAGTTGAGCTCACCCTTTCTTTCACTGTTCTCTTCAGGAAATGAGAATATAGCTGGGACGAGTCGGGGAACGGAGTAATGGTCCAGAGGATAACATTAGTAGTCCTCACTATTCTGTGAAATAGTGTGATAATAATTGTAATGAGGACTCCTTTTGAGTTTGATTATATCTAGTAGACAATATTTATATTCAAACTCACGCTTATGTCGTATTGTACCTACGCTTATATTAGTAAGTTGTATTTAAATTACATACCATGTATCCGATACCCAAGATGGGTGATGTATACCTAATTTTGGGGCGCCACAATTATTCTGTTGGAACATCCCGCTTGGTGTGAATTTCACCCGACTCGTTCCGTCATTATTATTCTCGTTGGAATAACTCCGCTCTGTATGGATCTATCGCATGCACGGTGATTTCTTTTGTTATTCCATTCTTTATTATACCCAGTTGGTTAAAACTTTAACCTCTATACTCCATGAAATTAGTAGAATATCCTTGATATTTGCGTTTCATCCAGTATCTTTTCATGGAAATATTCTTCTGATCATTCTTGAATTTTACTCTACAAAACAGTATCATGTTGACAATTTGGACGTTAATAATTCCTGGATAAAATAATTCTTGAACTTATTTTTATTGAATTCTTATATCATTGTCATCATCCTCATGTTTATATTATGTTGAAAGTCATCTGTGGCCTGTAGTGCATAGATGGACTTGGTATGATTATGACCAGAGACTATTTGGTGTAATCATGACCGTAATGTTACAAATGATGTGATGAAAGTCATCTGTGGCCTATAGTGCATAGATGGACTTGGTATGATTATGACCAGAAACTATTCGGTGTAATCATGACCGTAATGTTACAAATGATGTGATAAAAATCCTCAGTGGTCGTAGTGCATTGATGGATGGGCCAGGTTGTTGGCATGATCATGACCATTAATGAATACACAACTATTCTCGCCCGTAGTGCATGAATAATTGTGGTCGTGATACTTAAAGAATATCCTCGGCCGTAGTAGTGCGGGGGTGATTCGATGATGTGGAATATTTATTAAAGTCGAGTCTCAATTATAACAATGATGAAAAACCTTTTAAAATCATAAAAGATAGTAGATTTTATTTTCTACTGACTCTTTTTAATGGATTGCTAGTTCCATTTGTAGTTAAACTTGATGTTCATTATATTTTATCGGTTTAACATCTTTTGTTGAAGACTATTGATAATTTATTCGCATTATCTTAGTCATAATATTTCTTCTTGAGCTAGTTGAGCTCACCCTTTCTTTCACCGTTTCTCTTGAAATGAGAATATAAATTTGGGATGAGTCGGGAGCGGAGTAATGGTCCAGAGGATAGCATTAGTAGTCCTCATTATTCTATGAAATAAGATGATAATAATTGTAATGAGGACTCCTTTTGAGTTTGTATAATATCTAGTAGACAATATTTGTATTCAAACTCACAGCTTTATGTCAGATTGCATATGCATGACGATTATATTAGTAAGTTGTATTTAAATTCTGTACCATGTATCTGACTACCCAAGATGGGTGATATATACCTAATTTTGGGGGCGTCACATATAATATATATTAAAACATGCTATACTACTCGAATCATTACACATATCCCTATAACAACACCCTTTCCCAATTTACAGAAACTTACAGAATAAATGAAAGACATATTCATGAAAACTTTAAAAGACGTAAAATAAGAATTTGGGTTGAAGAGAATTACCCAAGCGTAAATGTACAAGGATTACAATTCTCTCTACTTCAAACACAGAGTCACAAACTTTCTCAAAAATTTCTCAAACTCTCTCTGTATTTCTCTCTGTTAAGCTCTCTAGACTTAGGCAAATAATGAAGAAGAAAGAAGAAGACGTATTGTTAATAAGGAGAAGAATCGACGATTGCGTTGGTGGTCGGATTACCCGATCGTGGGTAATCGCCTCAACTCCCCTTAGGGCCTCGTTTGGCTGATAAGAATAGGATTTCAAAACCATTTAATTTAATAAAGCCTTATCATATAGTTTAAATAATGTCACATCCATTATAAAATAAATCTAATATCTTATTTAATTTACTTTACATAAAATATAATAATTTCTCAATAATGCACATATTCACATAATTAAATTTTCTCATTTAATAATAATATCAAATTATTAAATCTCTAATTAATAATTAAATATAACATTAAGCTTATTAAATATTTCTTTTAATACAATAAGCTCACATAATCACATACTTGAATAATAAAATTCTCCACATTAATTTAATAAATATGACACATATAATTAAATTAATCTACCACAACTTCATCAATTAATTATTTAATCTAATAATTAATTCATCGAAAATATTTATTGTAAAATCCTAAATTTTACGAATAAAGATTTAAATTTCTCGAATTTTTTTTTGAATATTATGGTGTGGATTTAATATAATGTTATAGTTGTGGGTAATATTTATAAATTTTACAAAGTATGCAAGTTGTTATATTATATTTGATTGGTGGGGAATATTCTTTTAATCGGGGAATATTAAATGCGGCGACTGACAATCATTAGTGGACCCCATAACGAAATTATTGTCGGATTGAGAAAACGACAAAAATATTTTTATGAAAATAATGGCGGAAGTTTTACCGTTAATACTGTTGAACTACTCGGTAGTAAAAGTACAGTAATATGCGTGGTTGCATAGTAGCACACGGTATTGATTATTGATACTTATGTGAGAAGTCAATCAATTATACTCAATTATTGCTATAGTAATTGTTGCATCATATCTCTCAAATTATTGATTCGATTATTGTCACAGTATCCTCTGCATTATATGATATATTATTAAATCAATAATTGAGACGATAAAGTTATTCATATTATTAAATTGTAATATTTACAATGTCTAGAAGTTCTGCCAAGGAGAGGTTTGGTCACCTAATTGCGCGCCAATAGGGAGAAATCCTTATTGGAAAGCCCCCTTTTTCCTGGGAACGACCTGGTTGTTAAATATTATGAGTTATAATATTAATGATGAACAAGTTCGTATTGATTAAAGATGAATTTGATAGTTCCATTGTGTTGGGATTATTGGTGTTAGTTGAAATCGACATCTATTCTGAGTATAATTGATGTCTGGGGGTTATATTGATAAATCGGGTAATTTATCGGATAAATAAACAATTAATTGCTACTTATTCACATGCTTATATAACTATTTGTTCATATGTGTGTACTATTGAGTCACATTCATTTATTATTAGGGGAGTTGGTGCAAGATTGATAATACTTGCATGACTAAGTTAAAGATGGAGGTATAGATGGAGGTACTATATTGTAATTAATTTTTTCACATGTTTAGAACTATTGAGTCACATGATTTTACTATTGATTCACACGATTTACTATTAGGGAGTTGGTGCAAGATTGATAATACTTGCAGGACTAAATTAAAATGAAAGAAAAAGTTGGAGGTATTGTCTTTGAAATTTTTTCGAGCCCCAAAACGTCTGATTATCGAAACTATATTTTCCTATAAATAAAGCTCATTTCTTCATCATTCTTCACCAATTCACTCAAGCTATAGAAGCGGCTTATTATAGAGAAATTTTTAGAAAGAAAGAAGAATAAGAAATCTGCTACCTCTCTGCTCCAAAGATCTAGATTCTTTCTAAATGTAAGGGATATTATTTGTTGTACTGTAAAGGGATATTATTTCTTTCTTAATCATGAAGAGAACTTCATTATTCCATTTCTTGTTATTATGTTGAATAACCTATTTATTTATCTGATATCTGCATACATGGTGATTTTCTTACATTATTCCATTCTTTATTATTATGTTGGAATAACTTTGTTTATCTGTAATCGCATATACATGGTGAAATTCTTCTATTATTCCATTCTTTATTATTACATTGGAATATCCTGTCGGTCTGAATTTCACGGACTGGTTCCATTACTTATTATTCTCGCATTTATATTCGTCAATAATATCCTATTTGTCGTTTTCTGTGGGGACACAGTTCCATTACTTATTATTCCGCATTTATTATTCTCGTCGAATATCACATCTCAAGGCGTTTCTGTTTGGACTCGGTTCCATTATTTATTATTCTCGCATTTAATATTACATTGGAATATCCTGTCGATTGCATATATTACGCTTTGACCGGTTCCGTTATTTATTATTCTGTTGGGATAACTGCCTACATCAAAGTACCGCATGCCCGGTGATTTCTTTTGTTATTCCATTCTTTATTATACTCAGGTTGGTTAAAGTTTTGACTTATATAAATGGCTGAAATATCATTTTATTTGGTATTTTACATTACGAGTTACTATTCATAAATTCTTATTTACCCTTCTTATTCACTCTAGTATTATTCACTCGGGTATTCGGGCACTTTTTATGTCTCAATACTATTCACGGAGTTACTATTCACCCTAATATTATTCACTCCTGTATTTGGAGTACTTTTCATGTTTCTGGGTACTATTCACGAGGTACTATTCCCAAGTACTTATTCACGGGTACTATTCACGAAGAAAAATTAATTCTTTTACATTCAAATTATTTTTGGTACATGAATATTATTCTTGAATTTTACTCTACATGAAGTATCGTGTTGACAATTTGGACGTTATTAGTTCATGGATAATTTAATTCTTGAACTTTTTTTATTGAATTCTTATATCATTGTCATCATCCTCATGTTTATATTTTGTTTGAAAGTCATCTCGTGGCTCGTAGTGCATAGATGGACTTGGTATGATTATGACCGAGGATTATTCGGTATAATCATGACCGTAATGTTATAAATGATGTGATAAAAGTCCTCATTGGCCCGTAGTGCATTGATGATGGACCGATTGTTGGCATGATCATGACCATTGATGAATACACGAATGTCCTTGGCCCGTAGTAGTATATGGATAATCTGTAATCGCGTGATACTAAAGAATATCCTTAGCCCGTAGTGCGGGGTGATTCGATGATGTGGATTATTTATTAAGCTGAGTCTCAGCGATAAAAGTGATAAAAGTGACGAAAATCTTTTAAATCATAAAAGATAGTAGATTTTATTCTCTACTTGACTCTTTTAATGGATTGCTTGTTCCGCTGCAGTTAAACTTGATGTCTATTGTATTTTATCAGTTTAACATTGTTGTAGACTAATGATAATTTATTCTGCATTATCTTAGTCATAATATTTCTTACTGGGCTAGTTGAGCTCACCCTTTTGCTTTTATTGTTCTCTTCAGAAAATGAGAATGTAGCGGGGACTAGTCGGGGAACGGAGTGACGGTCCAGAGGATAGCATTTGTAATCCTCACTATTCTGTTAAATAGTGTGACAATAAATGTAACGAGGACTTAATTCTGAGAGTGGATATTGTCTAGAAGATAATATTTGTATTAAAACTCACAGCTCTTTTGTTGTATATTAAAGATTGTATTTGTATTCTGTACCATGTATTTGGCGACTCAGGATAGGTGATGTATACCTATTTTGGGGGCGTCACATTTATTCAATCCAATAAATATTAAAAATTAAATTACAAAATCTCGGTTGTCACAAAAGCTTCGGCAATATTTTCAAGGTCGGCTCCTGGTCGTCTACACGGACCAACCGTTGAAGAATGTGATGAGCAAGCCAGAAGTTTCGGGGAGATTAGCAGCATGGACGATGGAATTATCCTAATTTTTTATTGAATATCATCCCCGAACTGCTATCAAAGGTCAAGCCTTGGTTGATTTCATGGTGGAATGTTCGTTCTCCGGCGAATCTTTGAGCTACCGAAGTGTAAACGTCGATCGAAAGCGATTCAGATTCTTCAGACGATCGAAATTCATAGACGCTGTATGCAGATGGGTCTTCTACTGCGGATGTCAGTGGAGCAGGGATTATTTTAACAAGTTCAAAGGGATTCAAGGTACAACAGGCCATCAGATTCGGGTTCAGAGCAACGAACAATGAGGCAGAGTACGAAGTAGTACTAGCAGGAGTTCGACTGGCGAAGAGTCTAGAAGTTCAGAAGCTGATCATTTACAGTGACCCTCAGTTGGTCGTCAAGCAAGTATCAGGAGATTATGAAGCTCGTGGGGCGAGGATGATCAAGTATTTGGCAGAATTGAAAGACCGGCTTCAGTACTTCGTCTCTTATGAGTTTCAGGGCATAGAGCGTAACGACAATTTCATTGCCGATGCATTGTCGGTTTACTACGATATCTTGATGTTTTCAATGGATCGGTTTTATTTGGAGGTTTTGCGTGGTGAGTATCCAAAGATAAAGCAAAATGTGTACATTGAACGTTCTAACTGTTGGATGACTCCCTACATTGAATATCTGGCAGATGGCGTCCTTCCTTCGGATCAGATCTCTTGCAAAAAGATCAAGTACAAGAGTGTCAACTTCGTTCTTATTGATGGGGATCTTTATCGAAGGGCATTTTCTTCACCATTGTTGAAGTGTTTGGTTCCGTCTGAGGCTGAGTATGCTCTTCGGGAGATTCACGAGTGTATTTGTGGCGACCATATGGCTGCTAAGTCATTAGCCTACAAAGCACTTTGGCAGGGGTACTACTGGCCTACAATCTTCAAGGAAGCTACAGAGTGTGTGAAAAAGTGTGAGAAGTGCCAGCTCAACAGTCCAGTCCCACATCAGCCACCAGAAGAGATATACTCGATCTTATCTCCTATACCCTTTGCTTTGTGCAGGGGTAGATATCTCGGGTCCATTCTTGAAAGCTAAAGGTCGTCGGTTTTATCATAGATTCTTTCGATTAAATGACCAAATGGGTATAAGCGAAGCCACTTCGGTTGATAACGGAGCAAGAGTGTTTGAAGTTCATGAAGGAGTCCATAGTGTTTCGTTTCGGAATTTCTAAAGTGGTGATATCGGACAACGGACTCCAGTTCGTGGGATCAAAATTTGAAGGATTTTTGAAAGCGCTTGGAGTTCAGCACAAGAAGACTTCGGTGGCTCATCCACAGTCGAATGGGCAAGTTGAAGTGACCAATGAGCAACGCCATCGAATGGGATCAAGCCTTGAGACTAGACAAAGCTAAAGGAAGATGGCCAGAGGAGCTTCTCAGCGTGTTATGGGCTTATCGGATTACACCGAGGACTACCATAGGGGATTCACCTTTCAGATTGGCCTATGGTACTGATGCCTTAGTCCCAGTCGAGATTGGATCTCCAAGTCTTCAGGTTAGTCAGTTCAAAGAGATCTATAATGAAGAAGGAGTGAAGGTCAACTTGGATCAGTTGGAAGAAGCTAAAGAGGTGGCTTTGATCAAACTAGCAGCAAATCAACGGAGAGTAGCCAAGCATTACAATAAGGGGGTAAAGCTTCGCAGATTTGAAGTGGGGGACTTCATCCTCAAAGAAGTCGAATCATCTACGCCACAGAACATGGGAAAACTGATGCCGAACTGGGAAGGGTCGTACGAAGTAATTGAAGTACCGAAGCCGGGAACTTATCGGTTGAAGGCATTGGACGGATCCGAAATCAAGAATACTTGGCATGCTGGCAGGCTTCGGAAATATTTTCAGTAGAGATCGAGTCAGTTTATCGAAAGTCTGTAAATGTTAGATCATCATCAATAAAAGATTCACTTTTTCACAAATTGATCTTCTTCCTATTGGCCCTAAATTCACAATGGTGTAAGGAGGACGGGGGGGTCTCGCTGACCATTCGATGGCAGCCTTATTGTCAGGTGTGTCCTTATGAATTTTTTTTACCGCGAGTGGTAAACAAATTCCATGGTCCTCATAAAATTGTTCTACCCCGAGTGATAAACAAATGTCCTTATATACTTGTTTTACCCTGAGTGGTAAACAAGATCTTGATGGTACAAAGAGGATCAGCCGAATTCACCTTATAAATGACCTGTCTCACACTTCGGAAACGATAAGTATACATTACTTTATTTTGTTCAAGTGTTGAGTTTGGTTCATTCATTTCAGTTCATTGAATTCAGTTCATGTCATTTCTTAACTTAATCGTTATATGCCTTATCTGATTCACAATTTAAGTTAAGTTCAAAAGACACTTATTCAACTTCAGATTGATTGATGCTGAATTATTGACAAGAAACGAACTACTCAGAAGTCATGAGAAGGAAAATTAAAATTTTATTAATAATTAAACTATTCATTCATACATTCAAACACTACGGATCTGATTACACAAAAAAGATAGATAATTTTCACATAAATCCTAAAAGGTCAGAATGAAGCAGTAATATCTTCAAACATTATCCTCGCGCTTGAAAGAATCGAAAGGTCGAGTCGGGTTTTTACCAGCGATCCTCATAGCCTTCAGAGTACACCTTCAAAATTTCTGCATTTAATTCATCAGAGGCCTTGCTCGGTTTGAATCATTTACGCAACTCTTCAGTCAGAAGAGGACCTCGCTCCTTAAGCGCTTTTATCTTGTCACGAAGCTTACGACGTTTAGCCCTATGTGCTTCCTCATCATCCCGAGCCTTTGTCTGGGCTTCATCAAGTTGTAACGCCAAGCCTCGATTGACTGTGACGAGTTCTTCATTTTTGGCCTTCAGAACCAAATTCTCTTCAACCAGGCCGACATTCATATCAGTTAAAGATTACTGGCTAACCTTAGTCATCTTCAACTCTTCTGCAGAAGTTTTCAATTCATCCTTGGATAATTTAAGCTCTTCTTTGGTCTGAGCCAAATCTTTTCGAAGGCATTCGTTGTTATACATGGCATCGTCGTGGTCACTTCTTGCCTTTACCAGAGTCGACTGCAATACAGCATTTTCTCTCCTAGCAGCTTCTTCTGCAGCTTCGAATTCCATATATTTAGGGCGTAATTGCCCAAAAATAGCATTGGCCTGTACATATTCAGTATTAATCAATCAATTTCAGATATATAGCCTAAGTATGATAAGAAGTATGAAGATTGAGAAAATAAGCTTACCTTTGCTATATAGCTCATGCCCTCATCAAGCATGTCCCCGATAAATCTGTCGCCAAACCTGTGATCATCGGTATCCCGAACGAATGCATTGAATAGATGGAAAGGGAAGTTGGCATTATATCAAGGCCATAGTGTTAGCGATGCCATAGCATCATTCTGGAAATCGTAAGATGAAGGCCCAGGTGGGGGTGGCCTTGGTCGTTCAGGGGATAACATGGGTTGTTCACAAGTTGGGGAAGGGTCTATATAGATATTTTCAAGCGAAGGAGATCGATCTGGAATGGGCTTGCGAAGTGGTGTTGGAGCTGACGCTGAGCTGGGATGGCTATCAGAGGGGTGTTTCCTTTTCCGGGATAATGCAGGTACGATTTCAACTTGTTCCTCCTCATCAGAAGCTTGTATCTCCACTGGAATTATTGGAGGAAACTCGGTTGAAGACAGAGGTACCCTAAGCTCTTCAGCTGTCAGGGGGGTAACTTTGGCTCTTAATTTCTTGACACGGAGAAGATTTTTTCGATCAGGTCGATCGAGTAAACTTCCTCGAAGAGGGGCTGGCTTGGTGGTTGGTTCAGGTTCTAGAGTGGGTTCAGGGTCCGTTGGAGTAGGAATGGACCTGGGTTTTCGAACAGCTCTCTTCTTTCGACGAGGTTGAAGAGTCTCTTCGGGAGGAAGAAGTTCGTCAGCTTCTGGTTCTTCTACTTGAGGTTCGGTGTTACGGGCTTCAGGAGTTGGATCATCTTCGGGTACAATCTCTAGTAGTGGAGTTTCAGCAGCTTCCGAAAATTTTCCAGATAAAAAATCTTCGAATTCCTTTATTTCTAAGGAGCTCGGTCTGATCAAAGATACTGCATAAAGTAAACAGTCCTATGTTAGAATTCACATCACATAAATTTCCAAATTTATGTATATGCAAGATAGATCAGTACTCACATTTGTGGTCATACAACCATGCCTGCTCGGAGAGAAACCCATAGTTCCATTCTTCCTTCGGGAAGTTGTCGAAGAGCTCTATCATTTTGGCCTCACGCTCCTCAGGAATGTCTCCGAAATTGGCAAAAATTTTCTCATCGGTGGCCCAACTCGGTAAGGAGGCAATCTCAGGTCCTTTAACGAAGAACCATCCTTTGTGCCATCCTTTGTTGCTGGAAGAAGTAGAGACCAACGATCGCCTCTCGAATTTCTCCCCTGTCTTCGGAGATTGTTTGCTTATGGCTTTGAATCCTTTCTCTCTGGACTGGCCGACCTTGTAAACAGTGAAGAAGAAATCAAGTGTGGGTTCGACGCCTAGCTCATGGCAGAAAACGATGAATGCTAGGATGTGAATGTAAGAGTTTGGCACTAGTTGGGCGAACCCAACACCTATAAACCCTAGGAGGGTTACTATGAAGGCGTGAAGAGGGAATCAGATACCCTTCTCCAAGATGGTCACCGAAACAACCGTTCATCCCTCTGGTAGTTGGTACATCCGCTCCTCTGACCTAGGAGCTCTCACCAAATGGGTGTCAGGGATATGGCAGCGAGCTCAGATCCTCTTCAAATCTATTTCAGTGACAGTCGATCGAGTGTTGGCATGAACATAACGTTCTTGGCTCCTATAAAATGCAGAAGGGTTGGGAAGGGGCTTCGTCGTTGGATTCTTATTTGGGGTTGCCGCCTTAGGGTTTGAGCTTGATGCCTCTTTATTGGGGCTTGGATTCGGTGGGATGGTGTTGAGTGGGGTGGCTCGGATAGGAGAACTTTGATTGGTATTCAGGATCACCATTGTTGAGATCTTGCAGAGAATGAAAGAAAGATCGATAGAGAAGGAGAAAGCTCAAGAGTCTGGAATTTTAAATTGGCAGGTAAAACTGTCAAATTTGGGGGAAATTACCTTTTATATTGATGGTTACACGGTACACGAGGGCGTCACATTTAATTTCTGGCAATGATGGGGAAGTTGAATGGGAAGCGTCCGGGTTAAGCCTCAGATATTTATCATATTGGGCCTTCCAATTGAACCTCCGATTTTAGTCTATCCCATTACTTTGACTCTCCACCGTTTGGACTTTGTTAAATTTCAGTTTGGGCCTATCTCAACCCTATCAAATCCTATAATATCATGGACCATTTATAGTTTTCTATTAAACATCCTATTTAATAAAAAACTAGGGGGCAATGTTGGGTCATGATATTTCACCTACTGGGCCGAATGAACTGGGCTTCCTTATTTAGTTAGTCCATTGGGTTTTCACTATTGGGTCTTAATGTTATTGGGTCTAGTCACTATTTTATTTCTATTAAGTCTTTATAAAATCGGGTCGGGTTATTAGGCTGGCCCATTAGATATTAAATATCTCCATCTTTGACCGGTAATGATGAAAAAACATAATGGTTGACTATAATATCAGCCATGCATTAATGTGGATGGGATTCTTGGACTACCGATCAGAGGTAGAAAAAATGATCACAGGTAGTGGTGGGTGGATCGTGCTCAATGATGTAAAACCATCGATCGGAGGGGTCGTGTCGAGGTAGTGGGTTCACACGATGGCCCAGAACCTGCCAGAGAGCATAACATAGCAAGGAAGTCTTCAAAAAAAAGGTACACACTCACGACTGATAATTCTCTCTCTCTCAATACACTAGAGATTTTATCCTCTATTGTTAACCTTGTGATCGCTCAGATCGACTCTCACACGAGCTATTCCCCGATGATTAAGTATCTGCAAGCTTTTGGTGTTGTCATGTTTATCGTGCGAAATATGTACGCCAGACACGTGATTGGTAGCGCGAAAAGATCTTGGTGTTAACAATATTATTTATATAAGTGCATATATATCTATCTATTATTATATATAATATAATAGGAGAGTCAGCGAGAATGATAATTATTTTGATGAGGTTTCGTTATTTATTATATATAGCAACTTTCTTTCCTTTTTTTACTACTTTGTCTCATCTCTAACTTCCACTCTTTCCTATTTTCCTACTATATATATATATATATTCTTCATTTCTAATTTATTTTCTATTTTTCTATTTTAAGTTTATCATTTATTTTTTTATATTATTTTCTCACACGTACATGCATATTATTGAATATGCACACACACACACACCCCAGTATGTGCCACAAACCCTAGTATGTATGAAATGCCAATAATGATCGGTGAGTTGTACGTCAAATGGATATCGATTCAATTAGTCATGTCAACAGTAATTAGTAAATTAAACCAAGCAAATAAATATACAAGCAATTTTACTGCAGGAGAGTAAAAGTAGTTTTCTTTTCTTTAATTTTTGTTATGCATTCATGCACCTCTTTGCTCAAGTTACGATATATCCTCCCGTTCAATCAATGTAATTTTCCTTGCACCCCGACTGACTTGAATTGAGATGATCATATCCTGTGTCTTGATTTCTTTTATTTTAAATTTATTTTGTGACGTTCAATAAAAAATTTAGATGTTTTACATTCTTTTTTGAATAATTTTTTTTGCCTAACCTGAGAGCTGAGAGCGGAGGTGCTAATAAGAAAAATAGAATAAAAACTGTTATTTTATATATATATATATATATATATATATATATATATATATATATCTGGTCCCGGATCTTAAAATTCACTTTTATCTAACTCACCCAGCTCACCTCCCCTTAGCAGCGGACCCGAAATTACGATTCGATTATCATACAACCTGTCAGTTTATACTTTTAGCGACGGACAATATATAGCGTCATTAAAAGTATAGATTTACTATTTATATACAATCAACCGCTATTTAATCTGTCGCTAAAAGAGGATGAATTCTAATGAATTGAATAAGAGATGATGTACTTAAGATTCTGACACTATATATATATATATATATATATATATATATATATATAAAGTTTTTCTTGTAACCAATTCAGTTACGTTATTATTTTTTAAAGTTGATTTGATGGGAGAGGGATGCACTTATTGATTCCAAAAGGTGATTAATTATAATATCTTCTATAACTATCTGGAAAATGTTACTATGTTAGTTTGATATATATAATATGGGTCCCAATTTTATTTTATTTTTCAGCCGAAGCCGTTTTTTGACTGTCGATGTCTAAAATTCATTAGTTGTCAGATTTGGGACAAGTAGAATGAATAAGTCTTGAGGCCAAAACCAACTCTTTAGGCCTTTTATATGTATGGTTGGACCAGGGTGGTTGACTCCAAATTCAGTTACCAATTTAAATTACAGCATTGATTATAATTTTATTTTAAAATTAATTGGAGACTAGTTCTTCAAAGGAAACGATGACATGTTTGTTTTGACAGGCGATCATACAAACAGGGACATTTTTGTCATGAAAGTTTAGAATCTCAACTTAATTATATATTCAGAATAAATAATGGAAGTGTCTTTTGAAAACTATATATAAATATGGCAAAAAGGAAGGTGCATGAGTTACCCCTCAAAACTAAATCACTCGCCAATGACATTAGCGACGGGAGGTAGGCTGTCGCCAATGATATCCGTCGTCAATGACAATAATGTCGACGGGACCAGGGACGACGACCTGTGGGGTGACTAGCGTACCGACGGTATCTGCCAATAAATTCAATGCCGACGGCACTATAGTTAAAGGCGGCGGCAGTGCCCATCGACAATAACTGATTTTTTTGTATATAATAAAATATATTTTTTCTTATGTTATATATAAAGCAGTATTTTTATAATTTTTTAAAATATTTTTATTATAAAAGGATACCTCATTTAAGAACATGAGATCGCTCACATTCCGTACCCTTTATAAATATTACTACAAATTTAACCTAAATATAAATAAAATTTTTTGAAAGACTATACTTCGCCATAATACTTGCGAATAAATTTGTTACTACTAGAATAATTTTAGAGAATTAATATTTCTACAAGAAAATTTAATAGTTTCACAAGGCTCCTTTATAAGAATTGTAATTATGACCCAAATTCATGTTAGTAAGACCTTTTAAAAATATTAAAATTTTCTTGTGAAAATAATAATTTTCTATTATGCATAAATAATTGTGCACGAGTAGATAAAAAATAATATATATCCTTTCAGTTAAATATTTTTAATACCATATTATTTAGTAATGCAATGAATGACAATATTATAATTTTAATTTTTTAAAAATAGGATAAAATGTAAATTTAAATGCATATCCTCTTGCCCACCATATTTTTGAGACATGCCTTTAATTTTATTTTTCACCCTTGATAAAAAATTCTAACTCTAGTCAGATGTTATAACATGTGCTTCTTCCCTTGTATATACACATACATCTATCTATGACCTCATCATGATCTTTCGGTGATCAATAGTGGAAGTCATGAGATCTATCTATGAGATGCATTGATTAAACAGGTGTGGGAAGAAATTAAAGTGGGAGTATATTAAATAGTAAAAATAAAATTAATAAAACTTTCTTGAAGATGATTGTTTTTAGGTCAATGGTATAAATTATAAGAACATTAGGGCCTACATGCCCTATTTATAAGAAACATCCTTCTTTCTAAATCATATCTATTTGTTTTAAAAAGTATTTAATAGAAAATAACTCATTAATTATGAAAAATTAAATCAAGCAACTTTATTTGTTGGGGCCAGCAAACGAGATTTCATTCAAAGGCAACTTGAACTTCAAGAAATACAACACAAAAAATCTCCACCACAAATGTAAAAAGAGTGCCCCCACCCTCCCCCCTCCCCCTCCCCTCCCCCCCCCCCTATATATATATATATATATATATATATATATATATATATATATATATATATGTGTGTGTGTAATTATCGGTAATTACTATATATTGTGAGTGTTTGACATGAATTAAAAATTACTGATATATTTTTTAATATTAATCTTTTACTAAAATATTCTTCTACTAATTTTAGTTGAATGATTCCCTCATATGATTATTGTAAGACCTCAAAATTTTATAAATAAAGATGAATTTTTTTATAAATATTATTTTTGAATATTATGGAATAAATTTGATATAATGTTATAGTTGTGGTAATATTTATAAATTTTGCAAAGTAGTTAAAGTTGTTATAAAATATTCGTTTGGTTTAATATTCTTTTTGTCATTTTAATATTCGTGACGATTTACTTCAATCATTAATGGACCTTATTAACCAAGTATTATCGTAGTTAGAAAGCGACAAAATTATTTTTCTATAAAAATAACTATGCGGAAGTGTTATCATTAAAACTGTTGAACTACACCCTAGTAGAAAAGTACAATGTACGCGTAGTTGTATAAGAAGACACGATATCGATTATTGATCTTTACGTGAGAAGTCACTCACCAATGATGCTTTCAATTATTACTACAAGAATTAACATCATATCTCTTATATTATTGATTCAATTATTGTCACAAGATCATCTCAGATAATATGTTATAGTATTAAATTATTAATCGAGATTTACGTTTATAAATGATTAATAATTGTTGAAAGATTAAATATCTGTTGATTAAAAATAAAATGATTTGTGGTAATATTTATTCAATCCTCGATGTATATAAAGAGTCATATGGTAGACGCGTTTGTAGTAAGTTTGATTATTTTATGAGGGGCCCATATGTCATCATCTAAGAGTCCTTCGTGAATCAGAATTACCTTTGTGAATAGTAATTACCTTCACAATAGTATTTACCTTCGTCAATGGTAATTACCTTTGTGAATAGTAATTACCTTTGTGAATAGTAATTACCTTCGCATCGATAGTATTTACCTTCACAATTACCTTTGTGAATAGTAATTACCTTTGTGGATAGTAATTACATTCGTCAATAGTATTTACCTTCGCCAATAGTAATTACCTTCACAATAATAGTAATTACCCTTCGCAAATAGTAGTTGTCCCTTCAATATTACCAAGAGTTAACTCGCCTTCTTCGATGTTCCAAGGGTTAATTAACCCTTCACAAATAAGAGTTATCTCTTCAATATTACCAAGAGTCATTTCACCTTCATTAAGGCAAGAGCCACCCCGCTTTTTCTATAAATAAAAGTTTCATTCCTTCATTATTTCTTACGAATTCAATTGAAACTAGAGAGAAACTATAGAGAGAAAAAAAAAAGTATTTTGCTACTTCACTTTTCCAATATTCAAATTTCTTCTAAGGTAGGAATATTATTTGTTGTACTTTCGTAAGGGTGTTATTTTTATTCAAGAAGAAACTTCATTATTCCATTGTTTATTATTCTCATTGGAATAACTCCGTAAAAGTGGCATACCCTATATACGTGATCAAAGATATTTAATACCCTATACTTGGTGAAATCTTTATATTATTCCATTCTTATTTATTCTCATTGGAATAACTCAGATATCTGAATCCCTATACTTGGTGACATTCTTCTATTATTTTATTATTCCGCTGAACATCCTCGTTCAGGCTTTCTGCCTTAACCGGTTCCGCCTTTTTATTATTCTGTTGGAAAATCCCGCCTCGCATGCGCTTTTACGCTTGGACTCGGGTTCTCATCTTTATTATTCGCTTTTTATTATTCATTGAATATCCTCGTCGCAAGCGCTTTACGCCGGGACTGGTTCTGTTATTTATTATTCATTGAAATAACCTCGCTTGCATTTCGATTATCGCATTTATGGTGATTTCTTTTGTTATTTCATTCGCTATTATACTCAATTGGTTAAAATTTCGACTTCTATACTCCATGAATTTAGTGGAATATCCTCGATATTTGCGCTTCATCCAAAGATTTTTAATGAAAATATTTTTCGAGCATTCTTGAATTTTACTTTCTACAAAGCAAATATCATGTTGACAATTTGGACGTTATTAGTTCTTGAATAAATTAATTAAATGAACTTGTTTTATTGAATTATTATGTCATTATCATCATCCTCATGTTATATTATATTATCTTTTGAACTTTACGTGCATAGATGAACTTAGTATGATTATGACCTGCGGATCATTCGGTATAATCACGGCCATTGATATAAATGATGTGACAAAAGTCTTCAAAGGCACAGTAATGCAGTGATGGATAGTTTTTGGTATGATTATGACCAGGGGTGATTCTAAGATAATCATGACCATTGATAATTTGATGAAAATCCTCGACCGTGGTACGAGGGATGATTAGATATTGTGGTTTATTCATTAAACCTAGTCTTAGTGATAAAAATTGATGAAAACCTTTTAAACCTAAAAGATAGTAGACTTTTATTTTCTACTCGACTCTTTTAATGGATTGATATTCCGTCATAGCTTAAACTAGTTGTCTATCAGATTTTATCGGTTTAACATTGTTGAAGACTATTGATAATTTATTCTGCATTATCTTAGTTATAATATTTCTTCTTTGAGTTGATTGAGCTTCACCCTTTCTTTCACCGTTCTCTTGAAAATGAGAATATAAATTTTACGACGAGTCGGGGAAAAGAGTGGTGGTCCCAAGATAGCATTAGTAGTCCTCACTATTTTGTTAAATAGTGTGACAATAAATGTAATGAGGACTCCTTGAGTATGGATATTGTCTAAATGACAATATTCCTATTAGAACTCTCAGTTTATGTATTGTCGTATGTTACACGACAGATGTATAATTAAGTTTGTATTTGAATTTATGTACCATGTAAGTGGCGACCCAAGATGGGTGACGTATACCTAATTTTGGGGGCGTCACAATTATTGTCACATGTAATTAACAATCATCAAAGTACTATATATCGAACTAATTAATTATGTATTGCTTAGTAAATTGTATTAATTTTTTAATAGATTTATAAAATAACAATTCATGATTTATACAATTATTAAGCACAAATTTTTAAGTATGTCGTTAATAGTAAATTAAAGTACTTATACTAACAAATAACAAACAACACCATATATTTTGTATGGACAATGAGTTATTTTAGTTAAATTAAATATGCGGACAAAAAAATCAAAAATTTAAAAGTAAATATAAATTATGTGGCTAATAAGGATATTTAAGTCACAATTATTAAATATAAAGGATATTTTTGTCATAATAAAAATTTCAAGATGACCACTATATATGTGGTCATCTCATATTACTATTTTTCGGTCATCTGATTATCGAGAATCTTGCCCTTTACCGAGTATAAATTACTGAGAATGTGAGATTACATTGTAACAAACACAATCTCTAAAGATAACCAACTCACATTACTAGGTATTTAAGATGACATGCAACAAACGCCCCCTATAGATTATCTGACATGGTCATCTTAGATACTCGATAATGTAAGTTAGTTATCCTAATAAATTGTGTTTGTTACATTGGTAATCTTGTAATCATGGTAATCTCATTTTGGTAAAGTGTCAAGATTCTCACCTGAAATGGTTATCTGCATGACCAAAAAAAAGTTGTAATCTTAGATTACCACATCTTAGGGGGTGTTTATTTACAGTTGAATAAAGCTGAATGACTGAATGGATGAATCGATCAATTTTAATGCATTTATTTTGAATAAAAATTGTTTGAATAACTGAATCAGTCAGATTTTTAGGTTGAATAACCATGTGTAATTTTTTTTGGCTAAATGAATATTAAATGAAGTATTTTATATTTATTTATTTTACAATTAAATATTTCAAATATATCAATTATTAATCAAATATTATCAATTATTTCAAATAAAAATCTGTTATTAATCAAATATTTCAGACATATCAATTATTGATAAAATATTTCAAACATGTCAATTACTAATAATCAAATACCTAATAATCTGAATTTCAATAATGAGTATCTTACCTGACCTGTAACAAATACCCCTTCAAATTTCAGTCTCAATTCTCACCGGTGTAAGATGATAACTTGGTTGATTATGAGATTATTATACTCCCGTAGACGGCTTTAGAAAAAAGTAGTTAAATTATTTCTAAAACTACGACTTCATTTTTAGTTCTTTTTGTCATTATTTTTAATTAGATATTTAAACCTTATTTGTGATCTTTAACTCCTTTCAATTATATATATATATATGGGTCTTAGATCTTAAATTTCGTTCTTCATCCAACTCACCCGAAATTTACCTTTTTTGAGACGGACCCAAGAATCTGCCTCTCTACATACAATCATCGTTCATACTTTTAATGACGCTTATATGTTGTCCGTCGCTAAAAATATGTAACGACGGTTGTATATAATCGAACCGCCGCTTAATCTATCGTTAAAGGAGGAGTTGAGTTAGAGTTGGATAAGAGGTGAAATTTAAGATCCGGATCCCATATATATATATATATATATATATATATGTGTGTGTGTGTGTGTGTGTGGGTGATCGGTTCTTCTGAGAACTGGTAATATAAAGAGAGATCATCATTCCCATAGGCTATATATAGGCAAGGTGGAAGAAAGAGACATATACCGAAGAAATTTCAAACAAGTGACATTATATAATAATAATTAGCACCCAATCAAATAATTGTGTGACTAATTTTATGACAGAAAACAAGAAAACAAGTTTACTTATTTTATTGGGACCAATATTAATTAATTAATGTGGTTTGAGTACAAAAATTCTAATCCAATTCCTTTAATATATATATATATATATATATATATATATATATATAGAGAGAGAGAGAGAGGGAGAGATCTATATATAACGGGAACGGGACAATTTTTTGCATGATTGATGAACAATAATTAAAGAAAAATAAATAAAAAGAGGTGCATGAATTATGGGCTATATATTCCAAGTTGACCTAGCTTTAATTATCATAGGTATATACTACTATTTGTTTGTTTGTTTACTACCGGTTGATATATATATATATATATATATATATATATATATATATATATATATATATATGGATAAATCAATTTTTGGTATCTCAGACTTGGGATTACCACTTTATAATTTTGCATTCCAAGTGAAAAAAGTTACTAACCCAGTGATTGTCTTTGAAAAATATTACAATTCTTAAACAAGAGGGTTTCATCTTTATTCTGTTTGAAAATTAGGGTTCTCTTCTTTTGTCCTTCTTCTTCTCTCATTCTTCTTGTCTTAATTCTCCATTGATTACTGGTAGCCATATATTTATTAAAGGGTTTTCAATGTTTAATTGAAAGGATGAGCTCGTCTTGGAGTGAAATCGTAAATGAAATCGGGAAAGAAGATTGTAGTTCATGCAATAAAAGTGAATGGATTACACCAGAGTTCTCAAATCGATGTCACTGTGGAGCAATAGAGCGAATGTAAGAGGCAAGGAAAGATGGAACGTCAAAACATCGAGGATCTTCTTCGCGCCGACTTCGCTTCTCTCTCTGTATGTTTGTCTCTCCCGTTGGATCAATTTTAACGATTATTTAAAAATTAGAAAGTACAAGTGTAAGACCCCGAAATTTTTAAATAAAAAGGAATTTCCTTTATTTATTATTTTGAAATAGTAAGGGTTGATTTGATTAATGTGGATAGTTAAAGGTTAAATACGCAAATATTTCAAAATAAAGCAAGTGGTTATAAAATATTCATTATCGCTTGAATATTCGTTTGGTCGTGGAATATTCAGATCGCTTTGTAATATTCGTAATGACGGCCAAGACCGTGTGTGTGGGCCCCATAACGGAAAGCGATTGGATGAAGAAAACGACAAATATAAGTTGTTTTTAAATAACTACAGCGTAGTTATTCACAATTATCTTGTTGGAATACCCGGTGTGGTTAAAACACACTAATACGCGTTGTTGAACAAGAAAGAGCACCAGTATTGCACCAATTATTGATTCTTACGTAAGAAGGCACTACTCAATATTGGTTACGATAATTCATCGTTCAAGATTTTATTGAGTTAATAATTGTCATATTGATATTTTATATTCTTGTTGTTTCAATAATTGTCATTACACAAGATTTTTCATTATCGAAGCAATAATTCATATTATCTGAATAATATTATTAGATAACATTATTGGCAATGTCTAGAAAGTTCTGCCTCAAGGAGAGGTTTGGTCACCTAATCAAGGCTACCAAGAAGAAGAAATTCTTATTGAAAGCCCCTCTTTCCTGGAAATCGCACTCATTGTCAATATTGTGATTCTCAATATTATTTGTGAATAATTAATTATTGATTTATATGATGAGGAAAATATTGATTTTATGTGGATATAGATGGAGAAAATTTTAAAATGACAATTGTTGAAAATTAATATTTTATCTTTTTCTCGATAAAATAATTCATTTAAATATATTATTTTAATAATATATTAATCAGTGATATTTTTACAACGAATGTGGGATATATGAGTATACGAGGAGGAAGAGTATTTTTGTTGCAATAAATGTTTAAAACATGTTAAACATGTTGGTGGACCCCATTTATTGACTGAAATTTGATTATAGCCTGTAAAATCGCCCGTTTGTGGATTTTGGTCAACTTCTGTTTGGAATTTGGAAAAACTTTCTTCTGCAAAGTTGTAGAGAATTGAATTTCCTATAAAAACTCGCGAGATTCGAATTTTCTGATGAAAGGGCTATTTATTATGAATTATTGAAGTTCTGAAGCTCCGAAATAATTGATTTTTATAAGTTTTAATTATTTATTTTATGAAAAACATTTTTTATCATTTCTTTCTAGAAGGTTGGCATGTGGGAAATGTTGGGATCTGATTTCCAAAGAGGCGTAGGAAATTTATTAATAATAATATATTTTATTAAATTTTCTCGCTTTGGTGTTCTAAGCATTTTCCTATAAATAGGGTCTTAGGTTAGAATTGAAAATCACACCGTAAATCAAGTTTTCTCTCTCTATATTATCGAGCGATTCTTCTTGTGAGTATTTTGAGTATACTTTGAGTATTGCTAGATTTGTCAAGTTTCCTTCAAAGACTATATCCTGTTCAAATAAAGAAAATCGATCTTTCGGTGTAGGGATATTATTTTTTTCGTAATGATATTATTTCTTCAATATCATTATCTTTGAAATGTTGATCCAAGTTTTTATCAAATTTGGAACTTTTTCATGCTCGGGGTTACTATTCATGAGTTACTTATTCACGAAGTTACTATTCACGAGTACTATTCACGTGAAGCGTGAAGATGTTTTTGTGGAATTTCTATCTTTTGGTGTGAGTTACTTATTCACATATATACTAAGACTATTCACGATACTCTGCATTATTCACCTAAAAATAAAATTTCTTCTTTTCGTCTAAAACATCTATTCGGATACTAACTCGATTGTATCCATGTTTTGATCATTCTTGAATTTTACACCACTATGATTATTTTTGAGGTATTTTTTGACGTGGATAAAACCAAGTACTTAATCCTTAATCCTTAATCCTTATCATTTTGTTTCACCGGATTCGCTTCTAAAAAAAAAAATATTTTCATCATCCTCGGTCTTAAATGATGATATTATGGAATATCTTTGGCCCGTAGTGCAGCATGAATGATTTCTGAAGAATATCTTTGGCTCAGAGTGCAAAGATGAACAGTGTTGAGATGAACATGACCGATCGATTAATATCTTTGGCTGTGAGTGCAAAGATGAACAGTGTTTAAAAGAACACGACTAATCGATGAATATCTTTGGCCAGTGAGTGCAAAGATGAATATTTGATTCCGATGTATATTGATTGATGTTACAGGGGATAAAAGATAGACGATGAACTTTTTAATTCATACATAGAAGATAGTAGTTTGCATTCTCTACTTAACTCTTCTAATGAATTATTATTTCACTGCGAATATTGATTTAAAATTTGTTGTCTATTGTATTCTATTAGATTTTTCCTGTTGAGACTAACGATAATTTGTTGTATATTATCTTAGTCATAATATTCTTTATTGAGCTAGTTGAGCTCACCCTTTTCCTTTTTGTTCCATTTTTCTCGTGGAGGCGAGAATATAGCGAGTACGAGCCTGGGTAATGGAATGAAGGTTTTAGAAAGAATTGTTTAGTAGTCCTCACCATTTTGTAAAATAATGTATCAATAAATGTGATGAGGATTTATTTGAGTATAGATATTGTCTAGAAGATAATATTTGTATTCAAACTCACGCTTTACTATTGTAATAATAAAGTTGTAGTTGTTTCGCATCACGTATTGACAACTCGTAATAGTGATGTATACCTATTTTGGGGGCGTCACAGTTAGTATCGAGCTTAGGGATATGATCTTTAAGCGAGATCGGGGAATAGAACTAGGAGGGAGAGACTAGTAAATCCTTCGCTAGTGTGTCCTACCTAAGCTTATTTGTTAGTTGGTCAAGATATAGGGATATTATGTGATATATTGATTTCTTTAATTAACCCTTTGTTTTATGACAAGATTTGAGAATGTCGACCGAGAATATTAACAATGGAAATGAGGCTCGTGGAGATGCTCAGACTCACCAACGAGGAGAACGTAACAGTCGGCAATGTTCCTCCCGTGAACAACACCATTGAAAGCGGATGATGAACGAGGGATGTTTAGAAGTTTTTGCGATTCATACAAAATCGCATTTAGGGAAACTCGTGTTCAAAATACAGAGAAATGATAGCAATTCACGGGTTGTCATAGCCAAGCGCTTCAAAGAGTTGGGACCACCGAGAATTTAAAGGAAAGCCAGATCCGATCACGGCGGAAACATGGGTCAAACAAATTACCAAGATATTCGATGTCTTGGGATGCACGGAGAACAGAAGGTTCCATTCGCCACCTTTATGTTCCGTGGCGCAGGCGGACTCATCGGTGGGAGTCTGTGAAGCGTACCATCCAAAAGCACTCAAAGATGTCTTGGGAGACGTTTGAGAGCTATTTAATGACAAATACTTTCCGAAAGTGTTCGCTATATGAAGGAAGTGGAGTTCATCAGATTGAACAAAACAACACGACGGTGTCTCGATGACGAGGCAAAGTTTGCAGAGTTATCCGTGTTTGCACCTCATTTGGTGGAGAATGAGGAACGATGACGCGGAAGTTTCTTAGAGGTTTGAAACCCGTGATACGCCAAGATCTCATTTCTCATAAATTTTCTCTTTATTCGGATGTTGTAAATGAGGCTCAATTATTAGAGCGAGATAACGAGTACTACTCCAACCGAGGGACCACAACCGGATCGTGATCGTAGATAGCGAGAAGAAATGAATAATGATAACTCATGAGAAAGAAATGAGACGGACATAAATGGTAACCACTCGTGTGGTAATCATGGCCATGAAAATAGAAGAAGCGAGTCGGGAGGAGATTTTAAAGAGGAGATTTAACAACGACCATGAAGATGATGAGTCTTAAGCAACTGGTTCTAAGGGAGGAGAACGACCACCGCTCATATGCTACAAATGCGAAAAAGAGGGACATATCACCAAACCGCCCACAACAGCTCAAGGTATGCTATAGTTATGGAAAGGAAGGACATATCGCTCGAGATTGTACGCAGAAGCGAAACCTAGTTCAATGGGGGACGGTGACTCAAAAGATCGTCCCAGTAAAAGTCAAAGTCAACGATTCCGGAAGAAGCGTTTGTTGTATCGGTCATAATGCGAGGAACCCAAACGAGGTGATCACGGTAAGCTATTTATAAATTCTTGCGAAGTTTATACCTTTACTTGATAACCTAGGTTACCCATTCATTTATCTCTCCGCATGTGCTCAACGCTTAAACTTGACTCAGGAGAAATTAGACTTTGACCTATCTCGTGGAAACTCCGCTAGAGAAACTTTCATCACATCCACTGCTTATAAATCTTGTTTGATTCAAGTTGGCACCATTACCTTACCGTTGACCTTATCTCTTTAAAGATACTTACTTTTGATGTGATTTTAGGGATTGATTGGTTAACTACTCATCATGCCAAAATTGATTGTTTTCGTAAGGTTGTTAGTTTTCATATTCCTAACCAACCCGTTATGCAATTCAAGCAACTAAACCATTAAAATCAATCATCGCTATATCTAATCATAAAGCTATTCGTTTATTGAAAAACGGATGTCAAGCTTTCTTAGCCCATGTTATGGATTTGAATAAAGACACGCCAAATTTGAATAATATTCCTGTTGTTATCGACTTTCCCGACGTATTTCCAAGAACTTCCTCGCCTACCCCGTAACGTGAAGTTGAATTCTTTATTGATCTTGAACCCGGTACAAAGCCCATTTCTAAAACCCCATATCGAATGGCTTCTATTGAACTTCAGAGTTAAAGGTCCAACTACGAAATTGTTGGACATTGGTTTCATTCGTCCTAAGACATCTCCTTGGGGTGCTCCTGTTTTATTTGTAAAGAAGAAAGACGGGAGTATGCGACTTTGTATTGACTATCGGAATTGAACCATGTCACCATCAAGAATAGGTATCCTCACCTCGTATTGATGACTTGTTTGACCAATTTGCAAGGGGCACAATTCTTTTCAAAATCGATCTTAGCTCGGATATCATCACCAAGATTAGAATCGAGGATATTCCAAAGACTTCCTTCGAACTCCGGTATGGGCATTATGAATTCTTAGTCATGTCTTTCGGACTAACTAATGCTCCTACGCGGCTTTCATGGATATGATGAACCGAGTATTCAAGGAATATTTGGATCAATTCGTTGTTGTTTTATTGATGACATTCTCATATATTCCAAAAGCCGTGAAGATCATGAGCACCATTTGAAACCCGGTACTCCAAAGGCTTCGTGAAAACCAACTATATGCCAAATTGAAGAAATGCGAGTTTTGGCTTGAGAAGTAGCATTCCTTGGGCACGTGGTGTCGAAACATGGAGTATCTGTTGATCCGGCCAAGATTGAAGCAATACAAAGTTGGAGCAACCAAAGTCGGTGGATCAAGACGTAGCTTTTGGGCTTAAATTGGTTATTATCGGAGATTCGTGGAAGGGTTTTCTCGAATCGCTACTCCATTAACTCAAACCTAACTCCGGAAGGATACAAAATTCGTTTGAGCGAAGAACGCGAGAAAAGTTTCCAAGAGCTTAAGAGAGACTTATTTCGCACTGTTCTAACAATACCATCCGGTTCGGATGGATTTGTTATCTACAAATGATGCTTCGTGCAAAGGGTTAGGATGTGTTCTCATGCAACGTGGGAAAGTCATAGCCTATGCCTCATGACAACTTAAAGAGTATGAGAGGAATTATCCTACTCATGATCTAGAGTTAGCGTAAAGTCGTTTTGCTGTTAAAAATATGGAGGCACTATCTATATGGGGAGAAAGTGGAGATATATTCGCACCATAAAAGCCTTAAATATTTCTTCACTCAAAAAGAACTCAACATGCTGGCAAATGACGTTGGCTCGAACTATTGAAAGACTACGACCACACTATTCAATACCATCCCGGTAAAAGCGAACGTGGTAGCCGACGATTGAGTAGAAGATCATATGCGGAAAAGTGCGATGATGTCAAGTATACGACAGAGCCAACTTTAATAGAAAAAGTTAAGGTTGCTTTCCAAGCCACCGCAATCTTGAAATGGATCATTATGAAGAAGAAAGTACAAGAAGGAGCTATTCCTAAGCGAGAATTGATGAAGAAGGAATACTTGAGTCCACTCTGAGACTTTGTGTTCTAACGATTCTCGATTTGAAGTACAAGATTATGATGGAGGCACACAATCGCCATTTGCATTCCATCCTCGGAAGTACTAAAATGTATCGTGATCTTCGACATACATTTTGGTGAAACAATATGAAGAGAGAGATTGCAAAGTTTATCTCGATGTGTTTAACTTGCCATGGCCGTGTAAGGCGAGCATCTTGTACCTAAGGGTCCGTTGCAGAACCACTTGAGATTCCTAATGGAAGTGGGAACACATTACCGTGACGCCCCAAAATTAGGTATACATCACCCATCTTGGGTGACACTTACATGGTGTAATTTAAAAACAACTTATTAACATAACTGCTGTGTATACAATACGACATAAATCTGTGAGTTTAAATATAAATATCGCTCTACTAGATATTATACAAACTCAAATAAAAGTCCTCATTACAGCTTATTATCACACTATTTTACGTAATAGTGAGGACTACTAATGCTATCTTCAGGACCATCACTGCGTTTCCCACTCGTCCCAAATATATTATCATTTCACAGAGAAACGGTGAAAAGAAAGGGTGAGCTCAACTAGCCCAAAGAAGAAATATTATGACTAAGATAATGCGTAATAAATTATCAATAGTCTTCAATAATGTTAAACCGATAAAATACAATAGACAACCAGTTTAATCTGCGGTGAATCTGCAATCCATTAAAAGAGTCAAGTAGAAAATAAAGTCTACTATCTTTTAGGTTTTAAAGGTTTTTCATCATCGCTTATAAATGAGACTCAGCTTTAATAAATATTTCACATCATCGAATCACCCCTGCACTACGGCCAAGGATATTCTTTAGTATCACGACCACAATTATTCATGCACTACGGGCCAAGAATATTTGTGTATTCATTAATGGTCATGATCATGCCAACAACTGTCCATCAATGCACTACTACCAATCGAGGATTTTATCACATCATTTGTAACATTACGGTTAAATGATTACACCGAATAATCTCTCGTCATAATCATACCAAGTCCATCTACGCACTACAGTGCCACGTATGACTTTCAAAAAAATATAAACATGAGGATGATGACAATGATATAAGAATTCAATAAAACAAGTTCAAGAATTATTTTATCCGAGAATTATTAACGTCCAAATTGTCAACATGATCTTCGTTTTGTAGAGTAAAAATTCAAGAATGATCGGAAGAATATTTCCATGAAAAGATATCTTTGGATGAAACGCAAATATCAAGGATATTCTACTAATTTCATGGAGTATAGAAGTCAAAGTTTTAACCAACCGGGTATAATAAAGAATGGAATAACAAAAGAAATCACCATGCATGCGATAGACGCATGACGGTGTTATTCCAATGTAATAATAAATAACGGAACCAGTCGTCGTGAAATTCACAATCACGCGGATGTTCCAACAGAATAATAAAGATGGAACCCGGATCCGGTGTAAAACACACGATAGGATATTCCAATGAGAATAATAAAGACGGAACCAGTCCTGTAAAACACACAAACAGGATGTTCCAACAGAATAATAAAGATTTTAACCAGTCCTGTAAAACACATGAGCATGTGATGTTCCAAGAATAATAATAATAAAGATTTTACCGTGTCCTGTAAAACACACGAGCATGGATGTTCCAATGAATAATAGAAGAATGTCACCAAGTATAGGGTAAACCACTTATACAGTTATTCCAATGTATAATAAGCGAATGGAATAACAACAGCTTCTCTTCATGAATAAGAAAGAATAACACCCTTACATTTGGTAGGAGATTGAATATCGCAGCGATTGTAAGAACAAAATACTCTTCTTCTTTCTCTTATTCTCTCTATACTTTCTCTCTATATAGCTTGAATGAATTAAGTGAAAATAATGAAGCCCTAGGCCTCTATTTATAGAAGATTTCTAGCTTAAGCTTTTCTTAGTGTGAAAAAGGCAAGTGGCTCGACGAATGGTTTGACGCTTGTAATGTGAAACGACAAGTGGTTCGACCTTTGGTAAAGGTAATTACTATTAACGAAGGTAAATACTATTGACGAAGGTAAATACTATTCACAAGGGTAATTACTATCGACGAAGGTAATTACTATCGACGAAGGTAAATACTATTCACAAGGGTAATTACTATCGACGAAGGTAATTACTATCGACGAAGGTAAATACTATTCACAAGGGTAATTACTATCGACGAAGGTAATTACTATCGACGAAGGTAAATACTATTGACGAAGAGACTCTTAGATGATGACATACATACGAGCCCCCATAAAATAATCAAACTTACCACAAATCATTTTTTTCATCAACACATATTTAATCTTTCAACAATTATTAATCATTTATAACTTATCGCCTCAATTATTGATTTAATACTATAACATATTATACTGATGATAATCTTGTGACAATAATTGAATCAATAATATAAGAGATATGATGCAAAGAATTATCAGTAGCGATAATTGAGCATAAATGAAAGTGACTTCTCACGTAAGCATCAATAATCAATACTGCAGTACTACTATGCAACTACGCGTAGACATCGTATTTTTTACCACCGGTAGTTCAATGCTTTAAACGAACACCTCCGCCGTTATTTTTATAAAATATTTTGTCATTTTCTCAATCCGATAATAATTACATTGTGGGGTCCACCAATGATTGAGCCATTGTATAATATTCCTAACAAAAAGAATATTCCCCACCAAACGAATATTTTATAACAACTTGCATACTTTGCAAAATTTATAAATATTACCCACAACTATAACATTATATCAAATTTATTCCATAATATTCAAAAATAATATTTATAGAAAATTCATCTTTATTTATAAAAAGTCAGGTCTTACAATTACTATGGATTTCAATTCTGGGTCTTCCTACGGTTTCTCAAGGCATCAATGCTATTTGGGTTATTGTTGATAGATTAACCAAGTCTTCTCATTTCTTGCCGACACGGAGACTTATTCCTCGAACGCCTTGCTTTGGTATGTGACGTGAATGAGATTGTGAGGTCAGATGGCATGCTCAGATCCATAGTTTCGGATCGTGACCCAAGATTCACTTCAAGATTTTGGGTTAGCTTGCAAAAAGTTATGGGCACGGATTTGCGATTTAGTTCGGCATACCATCCCCAAACTGGACGACAATCGTAGAGGACTATTCAAACTCAAGATCTATTATTAACTCGTGTCCTCGACTTCAAGGGTAGTTGGGATAAGTATTTACCATTGGTGGAATTCTCCTACAACAACAGCTTATCGTGCAAGTATAGTCCGGCTCCATTTGAAGCATTATATGGACGAAAATGTCGCTTCCAATATGTTGGGATGAGGTGGGTGAAGCAACATTGTTGGGACCCGAAGTTAAGACGTATGATCACCGAAAAAGATCCAAATGATTCGACAACGATACAAACCAAGACAAGATCGACAAAAGAGTTATGCGGATCTTCATCGAAAGGACGTGGAATTTAGTGTAGGGGATCATGTTATTGTTCAGAGTTGCTCCAAATGGAAGGGAGTTACAAGATTTGGGAAGAGAGGAAAGCTCAATCCACGATTTATTGGTCCATTTCAAATTCTTGACCGAGTAGGAAATGTAGCCTATAGACTTGCGTTACCTCCCAGTATGTCTCGTGTTCATAATGTGTTTCATATATCTATTTCAGTAAATATGTGAAAGACCCGAATCACGTTATAGAGTTAGAACCGGACGAGATAGCCAAGACTTAACGTATGAGGAGGTACTGTCAAGATCTTGGATAGGAAGGAGCATGTCCTACGCCAAGAAAGGTCATACCACAAGTTAAAATTTTGTGGAGGAATCATGTTATAGAGGAAATGACACGAATTGGAAACGGAAATGAAAGCGAGGTATCCTCACCTTTTCAAACACTGTGTACGTCGCCAATTCCGAGGACGAAATTTCATAAGGAGGGAGGTTGTAAGACCCCAAATTTTTAAATAAAAAGGAATTTCCTTTATTTATTATTTTGAAATAAGTAAGGGTTGATTTGATTAATGTGGATAGTTAAGGGTTAAATACGCAAATATTTCAAAATAAGCAGTGGTTATAAAATATTCATTATCGTCGGGAATATTCGTTTGGTCGGGAATATTCAAATCGTCGGGAATATTCGTGCGATGCACACCATAGCGACCATGTGTGGGCCCCATAACTAAAAGCGATTGGATGAAGAAAACGACAAATATAAGTTGTTTTTAAATAATCAGCAGTAGTTGTTACTGAATTATCATCGTTGGAATACCCGGTGGTTAAAACACACTAATACGCGTTGTTGAACAAGAAGACACCAGTATTGCACCAATTATTGATTCTTACGTAAGAAGGCACTACTCATAATAATGGTTACGATGAATTACTTCGCTCAAGATTTTTATTGAGTTAATAATTGCCATGCGTTGATATTTTATATTCTTCATTGTTTCAATAATTGTCATTACACAAGATTTTCATTATCGAAACAATAATTCATATTATCCTAATAATATTATTAGATAACATTATTGGCAATGTCTAGAAAGTTACTGCCTAAGGAGAGGTTTGGTCACCTAATTGCGCGCCAAGAAGAAGAAAAATTCTTATTGGAAAGCCCTCTTTCCTGAACCTACTGGTTGTCGAATATTGTGATTCTCAGTAATATTATTTGTGAATAATTAATTATTGATTTATGTGATGAGGAAAATATTGATTTTATGTGGATATAGATGGAGAAAATTTTAAAATGACAATTGTTGAAAATTAATATTTTATCTTTTTCCGATAAAATAATTCATTTAAATATATTATTTTAATAATATATTAACTATGATATTTTTACAACGAATGTGGGATATATGAGTATACTGAGGAGGAAGAGTATTTTTTGTTGCAATAAATGTTTAAAACATGTTAAACATGTCGGTGGACCCCATTTATTGACTGAAATTTGATTATAGACTGTAAAATCGTCTGTTTGTGGATTTCGGTCAATTTCTGTTTGGAATTTGGAAAAACTTTCTTCTGCAAAGTTGTAGAGAATTGAATTTCCTATAAAAACTCATGAGATTCGAATTTTCTGATGAAAGGGCTATTTATTATGAATTATTGAAGTTCCGAAGTTCCGAAATAATTGATTTTTGAAAGTTTTAATTATTTATTTTATGAAAAACGTTTTTATCATTTCTTTCTAGAAGGTTGGCATGTGGGAAATGTTGGGATCTGATTTCCAAAGAGGCGTAGGAAATTTATTAATAATAATATATTTTATTAAATTTTCTGCTTTTGGTGTTCTAGCGTTTTCCTATAAATAGGTCTTGGGTTAGAATTGAAAATCACACCGTAAATCGAAGTTTTCTCTCTATATTATCGAACGTATTCTTGTGAGTATTTTGAGTATACTTTGAGTATTGCTAGACGCGGTCTGAAGTTTCCTTCAAAGACTATATCCCGTTCAAATTAAAAAATCTTGATCTTTCGAGGTAAGGGATATTATTTTTTTCAGTAATGATATTATTTCTTCAATATCATTATCTTTGAAATGTTGATCCAAGTTTTTATCAAATTTGGAACTTTTTCATGTCGGGGTTACTATTCATGAGTTTCTTATTCACGAAGTTACTATTCACGAAACTATTCATTGAAGCGTGAAGATGTTTTTGTGAAATTTCTATCTTTTGGTGTTTGAATTCTTATTCACGTGATACTGGCAGACTATTCACGATATCTGATTATTCAATCGAAAAATAAAATTTCTTCTTTTCGTCTAAAACATCTATTCCTGATACTAACTCGATCAGATCCATGTTTTGATCATTCTTGAATTTTACACCACTATGATTATTTTTGAGGTATTTTGGACGCGATAAAACCAAGACGAATCCTTAATCCTTAATCCTTATCATTTTGTTTCAACGGATTCGTTTCTAAAAAAAAATATTTTTCATCATCCTCGCCTTTAAATGATGATATTATGGAATATCTTTGGCCCGTAGTCTGCAGCAGATGAATGATTTCTGAAGAATATCTTTGGCACATAGTCAAGCAGCAGATGAACAGGTGTTGAGATGAAATACGAATCGAATAATTAATATCTTTTTACCAGCAGTAGATGAATGCAAAGAATACGTAATATTTGATTCTTTGGATGTATATTGATTGATGTTATCGATTGATGTTATAAAAGATGAGACGATGAACTTTTAAATTCATACATAGAAGATAGTAGTTTGATTTCTACTTAACTCTTCTAAATGAATTATTATTTCATTACGAATATTGATTTAAAATTTGTTGCCTATCAGATTCTATTAGATTTTTCCTCGTCAAGAAGACTAACGATAATTTGTTGTATATTATCTTAGTCATAATATTCTTTATTGGCCTAATGAAATTTCACCCTTTTCCTTTTGTTCCATTTTTCTCGGGAGGCGAGAATATAAGAAGACGACGAGTGCATTATGGAATGAAGGTTTTAGAAAGAATTGTTTAGTAGTCCTCACCATTTTTGTAAAATAATGTATCAATAAATGTGATGAGGATTTATTTAAATATAGATATTGTCTGAAGATAATATTTGTATTCAAACTCACGCTTTCTTGTTGTAATAATAAAGTTGAAGTTGTTTCGCATCTACGTATTTATAACTCGTATTGCGCGATGATACCTATTTTTTGGAAGGCGTCACAACAAGATCGATTTTAACATTTTTCGAAAGACAATCACCAACAGAATTTTTTCACTTGGTGATCAAATCAGTAAATCACGTCCCTAATGTTTAACGAAGTGTAATATTTTTCGAAAGACAATCATTAGTTTGTAGAATTTTTTCACTTCTATACTAAATCAGTAAATGCGTTCCAAAGACAAGTACTAAAAATTAATTTATCTCATATATATATATATATATATATATATATATATATATATATATAAGAAAAGGTGCAGACCCACCAATGAAAAAAAAATATTATAACCGGATTGAAAACGTCAGATAATACTACATTAATTTTCTTTTGATAAAGGACAAAAATAATTTTGTTTCTGAAAAAATATAAGACGTTTTGGATTCAATTTTTAAATTTTATTTACAACTTGTGGATCTGTACTAACTATACATAAATCGATACTTTAAAATCAGTTTAAAATAATAACATCGTATTAATTAATTGTTTACTCTTGCACTTGTATATTAATTAATACGTACTATGGTTTGAAAATAACCCCCCCCCCCCCCTTTCTCTCTCTCTCTCTCTCTATATATATATGTATGTATGTATATGCCCCAATTTTTAGAAAATGTAGCGAATTAAATTACAGCTGGTGTGTGGCTAAAAATTTGAAAGGACAAGCGAACTAATTAAGGGCAGGTCCAGCCAATAATTCATGCATGCCTTCTCTTTTTAGTACCGGCACATCCATTAAAAATGAAATTGTCCATTCGTATTAATTCATGCATATTGACAGACATAAAGAGAGTGTGTCTGATTTGATTGGCTGATTAAAGCCAAATAATCCAATGGAATATTTGAATGGCTACCCCTACGCTTCAAAATAGATGGATGTATAGGGCGAGGGCGAGGGCGAGGGCGAGGGATATTGATTTAATACTACCCTTCAAATTTAGCTGAATACTTGTGTTACACAATTATACTACTATATTTTATTTTATACTACCTTTTATACATTGTACGTGTTGCATATATTTTCAGTACTACAATATATATCATTTTAACATGCAAATTCTTAAACACTTTTTTCTTGTGGTGCTTAATATTATATCCCATCCGTTCCGAATTATAAAGCTTAATATTAACATTTTTAAATTTAAAATTAACTAATTTATTTAATGTAATAATAAATCTCATAATTATTAGTATTTTTAAGTAGTTTATGACATATAAGTGTATTGACATAAATTAAATGAATCTATTTTAATCTTAAAATTAAAAATATTTGAAATTGACTTTTAAAAGTCAATATTAATCTTATAATTTGAAACATAAATGAAAGTTCTTTCCAAAATTTTATTTTTGGAATGATGAATTTTTTTGAAAAGTCAATTTCAAATTAAAATTTTAAAAAGAAAATCATGATATGCTATCCTCGCGCGCGTGTATGCAAATTATACATCAATTCTTGACTTATTATGGATTATTACTAATAGTAAATATAATATAATACATAATATTAGTTAATAGTCTAGCCAACCAATTAATTTCGTTTTTTGTAAAAAAGAAGTTTAAAATTTAATTAATATAATTGTGAAAGGACGGTTAACAACTCCAATTCTTTATAATGCAAATCACAGGGTGATGCTATCATTCACACTTGATCGATCACAAAGTTTGACAGCTAATATTTGATTCCTTATATGCATGTTTAATACTTAAAATGATTCCATCAAGAGATGATGATCGACTACATATATAGTCGAGATGAAAAATAAAATCTGGTTTAAGTTTGTCAAAAAGGAATCTCCACACATCATCTCGTATTATATTATTTATATATATATATAGTGCATACATATCTATTGTTATTATTATTATTATTATTATTATTATAATAGAGAGTTAGAAAGAATGATAATTATTTTGATGAGATTTCGTTATTTATTATAGTAACTTTCTTTTTTTTACTACTTTCTCTCATCTCTAACTTTCACTCTTTCCTATTTTTCCTACTATATATATATATATATATATATATATATATATATATATATATATCGGTCCTGTTTTGTAAAGCGCTTCTTACTTTTGTTAAAATGCAAATTTTTTTTTTTGGGTTTTTTTTAAAACAACTAAAAAATTTAATATTTTATGGAATCGAATTTTTTTCATATCTGATGTTGTTTTGGATGTGATTTGACACGTATAATAAAAGCAGTATGTACATATCTGTGCGCATCTGTATATACATTTTTGGTATAGTATCCAAATCACGCCTAAAACATCAGATTATAGAAAAAATTATAGTTCCATAAAATATTAAAAAAAAAATTTAGTTGTTTTTTTTTAAAAAAAAAAAGCCAAAAAAAAAAGCAAAAAAAAAAAAAAGTCCGTGATTTTAACAAAATAAAAGGAGCCCTCAGTTGATCGGTTTTGATATATATATATATATATATATATATATATATATATATATATATATATATATAGTAGGAAAAATAGGAAAGAGTGAAAGTTAGAGACGAGAGAAAGTAGTAAAAAGAAGAAAGTTACTATAATAAAATGCAAAGAAGGCTTCAAATGTTCCACTTGGAGATATAGTGAGGACAAGGCTCAAGCAGTTTTCTTTAATGAACAGATTCAAGAAGAAAGCCTCACGGGTAAGCATCTAGGAATGGTTGATGATTGTGAGTTTGTTTTGTTATGACTGAAATTCTTGTGAGCTAAGCACATGTAAACTGAAAGGGAAACTATGAGCCCTTGCCAACTTATGACTTGAGTTTTGGTATACGGGTTGAACTGAATCTCAAAATAATTGGACGATATCTTAATTTAGGTAACAGATTCCAAATAAAGAGATCTTAAATTAATGATTATATATATATATATATATATATATATATATATATATCCTCTCTGGGTTTTTATCTCAGATATTAACTATATAGACTTGGCCAACATTAAGCTGCTAATGGGACATTGATTTGAAAGATTACTGTAGATATACTTGTGTTATCTGTGTAGCTGGATTCATCTCTATGATTTGCTCATAAAACATTACCACATGAATGTTATCTAGGCTGATGTTGACGGGAATGGAGTACTGAACTATGGAGAGTTTGTGGCAGTAACAATCCACCTACAGAGTATGGAGAACGATGAGCATTTCCGCAGAAGTGATCAGAGATATGGAATCTTATTTTAAATGATTTGCTTGCTCTGTTGGAATTGTTATATATTGCCGTCCGCTAGTCTAACTAAGAGGATTGTGAAGTTGCTGCAATTTCTCTCGGCTAAGTGGGTTTCTCTTGGCTAAGTGCTGTGGGTTTCTCTTGGCTAAGTGCTGTGTATAAGGGGCATAACAGTTAACAACTTATTATTTAAACGTCCGCTAGTAAGTCTAGCGGACGGTGGTTACCCAAATCTGATCGCTTTCATTCATTAATAAAATGGACAGTTTAAAGCTTATATGCCACTTTTTATCTGATAGCATACAGATGTATGGATCATTTCAATATATATATATATATATTCTTCATTTCTAATTTATTTTCTATTTTTCTATTTTAAGTTTATCATTTATTTTTTTATATTATTTTCTCACACGTACATGCATATTATTGAATATGCACGCACACACCACCAGTATGTGCCACAAACCCTAGTATGTATGAAATGCCAACAATGATCAGTAAGTTGTACGTCAAATGGATATCGATTCAATTAGTCATGTCAACAGGATTAATTAATAAGAAGTTTAATTATTTTGGGATTTGGCGGAAGTACAATGAAGATGTAAGCCAGCCCACCCACCCACATACATCAAGTAATTAGTAAATTAAACCATGCAAATAAATATACAAGCAATTTTACTGCAGGAAAGTAAAAGTAGTTTTCTTTTCTTTAATTTTTGTTATGCATGCATGCACCTATTTGCTCAAGTTACCATATATCTTGTAAGACCCCAGCTTTTATAAATAAAGATGAATTTTCTATAAATATTATTTTTGAATATTATGGAATAATTTGATATAATATTATAGTTGTGGGTAATATTTATAAATTTTGCAAAAGTATGCAAGTGGTTATATTATATTCGATTGGTAGGGAATATTCGGTTTAGCGAGGGAATATTCGTATAACTACTCAATCATTGGTGGACCCTATTAATGTAATTATCATTTGATTGATTGAAAAACGACAAAAATATTTTATTGAAATAACTGGCGGAAGTTTTACCGTTGATCTTCGTTGAACTACTTTCAGTAGTAAAAGACGATGTCATACATGTATTGCATAAGTAAAGACACGGTATTGATTATCGATCTTTATGTGAAAGTTTCACCGGTTTGATTCCATTATCATCGTGAATTATTATAATGATAATGACTTTTTGTTTTATTCAGTATTATTAACGTAATAAAACAAAAACATCTTTTTATATAAAATGCAAATACTTTATTAAAGTTATTTTATAAATAAAATATATTATATTTTATTACGATAGTAAGATAAAATAGTGTTTTGCATAGTGTTTGCAGAGTAAAATGTTTTTATATAAATAGAATATATTATATTTTATTTAAAAGATTTTGCTTTAAATATGGATGACGATTAAAGTAAATCAATCCTGACCGCTTCATGGATTAATTACTTATCATTCCATTTTCCTATAAATAAAGCTCATTCCTTCATTATTTTCTTACTTAATTCATTGAAACTCTGTAGAGAAAAATTATAGAGAGAGTTTATAGAGAGAAAGTTATGAAAGAAGAAGAGTATTCTTCTACTTCACTACTTCTATATTCTTTTTTTACTAGTAGGGGTGTTATTCTTTTCTTCAAGAGAACTTCATTATTCCATTCACTATTATTCTCATTGGAATAACCTTTAAAAAGTGGCATACCCTATACATAACTTTTGTCAGATACGCCAGATACCCTATACTTGGTGAAATCCTTATGTTATTCCATCGCTTATTATTCATTGGAATAACTTTGTACGCTGATTACCCTATACTTGGTGACATTCTTCTATTATCCCGCTGGAACATCCTGCGTCTGCGTGTGTTTTACACCTGACCGGTTCCGCTTTTTATTATTATTACATTGGAACATCCATGCATGTGTTTTACACCGACCGGTTCCGCTTTTATCATTCTGTTGGAATATCCTATCTCGTGTTTTTTACAACGGATCCGTTCCATCTTTATTATTCTGTTGAACATCCCGCTTGCAGAATTTCACCGACCGGTTCCGTTATTATTATTCTTCATTGAATAACTCGTCTATATCAAGGGCACCGCATGCATGGTGATTTCTTTTGTTATTCCATTCTTTATTATACCCAAATTGGTTAAAACTTTGACTTATATACTCCATGAAATTAGTAGAATATCCTCGATATTTGCGTTTCATCCAAAGATCTTTTCATGGAAATATTCTTCCGATCATTCTTGAATTTTACTCTACAGCGATGATCATGTTGACAATTTGGACGTTAATAATTCCCGGATAAAATAATTCTTGAACTTGTTTTATTGAATTCTTATATCATTGTCATCATCCTCATGTTTATATTTTTTAAAGTCATCATGGCTTTAGTAGAGCATGGATGGACTTGGTATGATTATGACCGAGGATCATTCGGTTATAATCATTTAATAGTAATGTTACAAATGATGTGGTAAAAATCCTCGATGTTAGTAGTAGTGCATTGATGGACGATTGTTGGCATGATCATGACCATTAATGAATACACAACTATTCTCGCCCGTAGTGCGGAATAATAATTGTGGTCGTGATACTAAAGAATATCCTCGTCGTAGTGCGGGGGTGATTCGATGATGTGGATTATTTATTAAAGTTTGAGTCTCAAATTATAATTGATGATGAAAAACCTTTTAAATCATAAAAGATAGTAGATTTTATTTTCTACTTGACTATTTTAATGGATCGTATTCATTCCACGCAGCTTAAACCGGTTGTTTATTGTATTTTATCGGTTTAACATTGTTGAAGACTATTGATAATTTATTCTCGCATTATCTTAGTCATAATATTTCTTCTTGGGCTAGTTGAGCTCACCCTTTCTTTTCACCGTTCTCTTCGAGGAAATGAGAATATAAATGGGACGACGAGTCGGGGAAACGAGTGATGGTCCTCAAGATAAGATTAGTAGTCCTCACTATTCGTGAAATAGTGTGATAATAATTGTAATGAGGACTTTTTGTTTGAGTTTGTATAATATCTAGTAGATTTATATTTGTATTTAAACTCACGATTTATGTCGATATTATACAAGACAGCTTATGTTAATAAGTTGTATTTAAATTACATACCATGTAAGTGGCGACCCAAGATGGGTGATGTATACCTAATTTTGGGGCGTCACGGTTAGTATCAAAGCTAAGGATATGATCCTGGCTAAGATGTGAGAAAAGTACTAGGGGAGGAGAGACGGGAATACCTTCGCTAGTATGACCTACCTAAGTTTATGTGCTATTTTATTGGTCGATTCGAATATAAAGATAATTGTTACATGTCAATTAATCTTTTGTTTTGTGGCGATGTCTCAAAATGACATCCGAGAATGTTGAGAATAGCAATGGAGCACAAAGCGATCGTTGATTCACCACATATCAATAATCGTGATAATGTGCATCGTGAAGGCGACAATCCTCATGCAAACAACAACACCGACCAAATGATGAATGATCAAATGTTCGGAGGCTTTATGCAATTTATGCAACAAAGAAAGCAGAGCGACTCTCATCCAAAACGTAGGTGGAAAACACGGAAAACTCTCCTCGGGGTCACCACCGCTAAACAATTCAAGGAGCTGGGACCACCGGAGTTTAAGGGAGAGCAAAACCACTTCCGCGAAGCATGGATAAAGCAGATTACCAAGATATTTGATGTCTTGGGATGCTCCGAGAGCAAAGGTTCCTTTTTGCCTTTATGCTTGCATTTGGAGAGGCAAATTACCGGGTGGGAATCGGTAAAAGCGTACTCAACTTCATTGTCTTCAAGATATCTTGGGAGAAGTTCCAGAGTCGCTCAACGACAAATACTTTCCCGAAAGTATTCGCCATACATGAAGGAGGTAGAGTTTATCAAGTTGGAACAAAACAATATGACCGTAATAACAATACGAGGCAAAATTTACGGAGTTATCACGGTTTCGTCCCCACTTGGTGGATAATGAAGAGAGAATGGCGCGAATGTTTTAAGAGGTTTGAAGTCGGAGATACGTCAACATCTTATTTCTCATAAACCGTGTTTGTATTCGGATGTTGTAAATAGGGCTCGATTAGTGGAGCGCGATAATGAGTCAACGAACTAACTAAAGAAGCGGCGCGTGAAAGTTATAATACCAAATGAGTAGTCATCGAGCGGTGACAACAAGCGTGGAGGGAATCAACAGGCCAGATATGGTAACCACTTCGGTGGTAATCAGGGCCAAAATAATAAGAATGGACATTTCAAGAAACGGAGATTCAACAATGATGGAAAGACGTCAAAGACCAAAGACCCGTTGTTAAGGAAGGAGAAAGACCACCTATCATATGCTTCAAATGCGAGAGAAGAGGGACACATCAGTCCGAACTGTGCCATGCCATCCAAAACATGTTATAATTGTGGAAGAGAAGGTCACTTAGCTCGATTTTGTCATTTCATCAAGACAAATTCAACTAGGATAGAGGCACCAAAGGTAGTCCCCGAAAAAGTCAAAACCAGGTAGTCTGAGGAGGCGTTTGTTGTGACCTCCCAGAGAGCAAGGAACCCGAATGAGGTCATCACGGGTAAGCTTATCATAAACTCTAATGAAGTCTACACTTTATTTGATACTGGGTTCTACCCATTCTTTTATTTCTCCTACTTTAGCTCATCGATTAAATTTGACTCAGGAAATTAGACTTTGACTTATCTGTGGAAACTCCGTTGGGAGAAACCTTCATTACATCCACTGCTTATAAGTCTTGTTTGGTTCAAATCGGTACCCTCACATTACCCGTCGATCTTATTTCATTAAAAATACTTGCATTTGACGTGATTCTAGGGATTGAATGGTTAACTACTTATCATGCAAAAATTGATTGTTTTAAGTAAGGTTGTTAGTTTTCATATTCCTAATCAACCTATTATGCTAATTCAAACGACCAATCCATTAAAATTAATCACGGTCATCTCAAGCCATAAAGCTATTCGTTTATTGAAAAATGGATGTCGAAGCTTTCTTAGCTCATGTCACGATTTAAACAAAAATACGCCGGTTTGAGCGATATTTCTATTGTTAATAAATTTCTGACGTATTCCCCAAGAACTTCCCCGCCTACCCCGGGCGTGAAATTGAATTTTGTATCGACCTTGAACTCGTACAAAACCTATTTCCAAAGCCCCATATCGAATGGCTCTATTGAACTTCGTGAGTTAAAGACCCAACTGCAGGAATTGTTAGATATTGGCTTTATTCGTCCTAGTACTTCTCCTTGGGGTGCTCCTGCTTACATCGTGAAGAAGAAAGATGGGAGTATGCGACTTTGTATTGATTATCGGGAGTTGAATCATGTCACCATCAAAAATAGGTATCCATTGCCACGTATTGATGACTGTTTGACCCGATTGCAAGGAGCCAAATTCTTTTCAAAGATTGATCTTCGTTAGGATATCACCAATTGAAGATTAGAACCGACATTCCAAAGACGGCTTTTAGAACTCCGATGACGGGCATTATGAATTCTAGTCATGTCCTTTGGATTGACTAATGCTCCTAACCGCCTTCATGGATATGATGAACCGAGTATTCAAGGAATATTTAGATCACTTTGTGGTCGTCTTTATTGATGACATCCTTATTTATTCCAAAAGCCGTGAAGATCATGAAAGCAACACTTGAGGTGACACTCCAAAAGCTTCGTGAATATAAGCTTTATGCCAAGTTGAAGAAATGCGAGTTCGGCAGAAGAAGTAGCATTCCTTGGACACGTGGTATCAAGTCATGGAATATCTGTTGACCCAAAGAAAGATTGAAGCTATTCAAAGTCGGGAACAACCTAAATCGATGACCAAAGTCACGTAGCTTTCTCGGTTTAAATTGGTTATTATCGGAGATTCGTGGAAGGATTTTCTCGAATCGCTACTCCATCGACTTCGGTGACTCAAAAAGATACAAAGTTCGGTTGGAGCGAAGAATGTGAGAAGAGTTTTCAAGAACTCAAGAGGAGATTTATTTCAAAGACTGCTACGACAATACCATCGCTCGGAGGATTTGTCATCTCACAATGATGCTTGAGCAAAGGGTTGGGATGTGTTCTTATGCAACATGGAAAAGTTATAGCTTTATGCCTCGCGACAACTCAAAGAATATGAGAGGAATTATCCTACTCATGATCCGGAGTTAGCATTTATTATCTTCTGCACTTAAAATTTGGAGGCATTACTTGTATGGGGAGAAAGTGGAGATCTTTACGGATCATAAAAAGCCTCAAATATTTCTTCACTCAAAAGGAACTCAACATGCGACAACGACGTTGGCTTGAATCTGTTGAAAGATTATGATCATACCATCCAATACCATCCCGGAAAAGCGAACGTGGTAGGCGATGCGTTGAGTAGAAGATCATATGCAAGAAATGAGTGCGTTATTGTCAACACAAAGGCCCATTTGTGTGTGACTTGCAAAGGATGGAGATAGAGTTAAAGACTCGAGGACGACGCGTGTGATGATAAGCGAATATCTGAGTAGAACCGACTTTAATCAATAAAGTTAAAGTCGCTGCTTCAAGCTACGGACACGAGTGATCGCGTATGAGGAAGAAAGTCTGAGAGGTGCTATCTTAGGAGCAAGAATCGATGAAGAAGGAATACTTGAGTCAACTCCGGACTTTGTGTTCCTAACGACCGATTTAAAGTATAATATCATGACGATGGAGCGCACAACACACCATTTGCAATCCATCTCAGGAGTACCAAAATGTATCATGATATTCGTCATACATTTTGGTGGAGCAGCGATATGAAGAGAGAGATAGCGTTGTTTATCTCAAGGTGTCTAACTTGTCAACGAGTTAAAGCGGAGCATCAAGTACCAAAAGGTTCATTGCAACCACTTGAAATTCCGGAATGGAAGTGGGAGCACATTACCATGGATTTCGTTCTGGGCCTCCCTAAGGTTTCTCAAGGCATTGATGCGATTTGGGTCATTGTTGATAGATTGACCAAGTCCGCTCATTTCTTACCGATACGAGAAACTTATACACTTGAACGCCTTGCTCAGTATGTACATAAACGAGATTGTAAGATCGCATGGTATCTTAAGTATCCATAGTTTCGATCGAGACCCAAGATTCACTTCACGATTTTGGGTTAGTTTGCAAAAAGCTATGGGCACAGACTTACGATTTAGCTCGGCGATATCATCCTCGATTTGGGAGACGGACGATGGGAGAGGACTATTCAAACTCTCTTGAAGATCTATTAAGACTCGTGTTCTTGATTTCAAGGGAGTTGGGACAAGTTCTTACCATTGGTAGAGTTTTCCTACAACAACAGCTTATCAAGCAAGTATTGGCATGGCTCCATTCGAGCGTTGTATGGAAGAAAGTGTCGTTCTCCAAGATCTTTGGGATGAGGTGGGTGAAGCAACGTTGTTGGGACCGGAGTTGATACGTATGACTCTTCGAAAAGATTCAAACGATCCGACAACGTATAAAAAACCTCACAAAATCGACAAAAGAGTTATCTTGATCTTCATCGAAAGGACGTGGAATTTGATATAGGAGATCATGTGTTGTTAAGAGTTGCTCCATGGAAAGGAGTTACAAGATTTGGAAAGAGAGGAAAACTTAATCCTCGATTCATCTATCCATTTTAATCCTCGATCGAGTAGGAACGTGGCCTATAGACTCGCTTTTACCGCCAAATATGTCTCGTGTTCATAACGCTTTTCACATATCCATGTTACGTAAATATGTGAAAGACCCGAACCATATTATTGAGTTAGAAACCGGATGAAATAGCGGAAGATTTGGCGTATGAAGAGGTTCTGTTCAAATTTTGGATAAGAAGGAACATATTCTACGCTCAAGGTTATACCTCAAGTCAAAGTTTTGTGGAGGAACCACGATGTTGAGGAAATGACTTGGGAGTTAGAATCAAATGAAATCAAGGTATCCTTACCTCTTGACATACCAGTCGTACCCTAATTTCGAGGCGAAATTTCATAAGAAGGGAGGTTGTAAGACCCCACTTTTATAAATAAAGATGAATTTTCTATAAATATTATTTTTGAATATTATGGAATAATTTGATATAATGTTATAGTTGTGGGTAATATTTATAAATTTTGCAAAGTATGCAAGTGGTTATATTATATTCGATTGGTGGGGAATATTCGGTTTAGCGAGGGAATATTCGTGCAACTACTCAATCATTGGTGGACCCTACAATGTAATTATTGTCGGATTGAGAAAACGACAAAAATATTTTATTGAAATAACTATTAAGTTTTACTCCGCTGATCTTTGTTGAACTACTCGGTAGTAAAAAAAGTACGATGTACATGTGGTTTGCATAGTAGCAAGACACCAGTATTGATTATTGATGCTTATGTGAGAAGTCACTCCGGTTTGATTCCATTATTATCAAGCGAATTATTATAGCGATAATGACTTTTTGTTTTATTCAGTATTATTAACGTAATAAAACAAAAACATCTTTTATATAAAAAATGAATACTTTATTAAAGTTATTTTATAAATAAAATATATTATATTTTATTATGCATAGTGTTGCATAGTGTTTTGCGTAGTGTTTTGTATAGTGTTTGCATAGTAAAATGTTTTTATATAAATAGAATATATTATATTTTATTTAAAAGATTTTGCTTTAAATATGGACCGCCAGATTAAAGTAAATCAATCTGGACCGTTTCATGGATTAATTCTTATGCATTCCATTTTCCTATAAATAAAGCTCATTCCTTCATTATTTTCTTACGAATTCATTGAAACTCTGAGAGAGAAATTATATAGAGAAGCTAGAGAAAGTTATAGAAAGAAGAAGAGTATTCTCGCTACTTCACTACTTCTATATTCATTCTTTTTACTAGTAAGGGTGTTATTCTTTCTTCTTGAAGAGAACTTCATTATTCCATTCACTATTATTCCGCTGGAATAACTTTTGTAAAAAGTGGCATACCCTATACATAACTTTTGTATCGCGCAGATACCCTATACTTGGTGAAATCCTTATGTTATTCCATTTGCTTATTATTCATTGGAATAACTTTGTATACATGATTTACCCTATACTTGGTGACATTCTTCTATTATCCTGTTGGAACATCCATGCTCATGTGTTTTACACCGGACTGGTTCCGCTTTTTTATTATTATTATTTGGAACATCCTGCATCATGTGTTTTACACCGGACTGGTTCCGCCTTTATCATTCTCCGTTGGAATATCCTATCTCGTGTGTTTTACACCGATCCAGTTCCATCTTTATTATTACATTGGAACATCCTGCCGGTTGTGAATTTCACCGACCGGTTTCCGTTATTATTATTCTGTTGGAATAACTTTTTACATCTGAAGTCTGCATGCATGGTGATTTCTTTTGTTATTCCATTCTTTATTATACCCAGGTTGGTTAAAACTTTGACTTCTATACTCCATGAAATTAGTAGAATATCCTTGATATTTCAAGCGTTTCATTCGATATCTTTCATGGAAATATTCTTCCGATCATTCTTGAATTTTACTCTCAAGCAAAGATTATCGTGTTGACAATTTGGGCGTTAATAATTCTGGATAAAATAATTCTTGAACTTGTTTTATTGAATTCTTATATCATTGTCATCATCCTCATGTTTATATTTTTTAAAGTCATCTGTGGCACATAGAAGCATGGATGGACTTGGTATGATTATGACGAGGGGATCATTCGGTGTAATCATGGTAGTAATGTTACAAATGATGTGGTAAAAATCTCTCGGGCCGTAGTAGTGCATTGATGGACAGATTGTTGGCATGATCATGACCATTAATGAATACACAACTATTCTTGGCCCGTAGTGCGGTGAATAATTGTGGTCGTGATCTTAAAGAATATCCTCGGCCGTAGTAGTGCGGGGGTGATTCGATGATGTGGATTATTTATTAAAGTGAGTCTCAAATTTATAATTGATGATGAAAACCTTTTAAATCATAAAAGATAGTAGATTTTATTTTCTACTTGACTCTTTTAATGGATTGCGTATTCACCGCAGCTTAAACCGGTTTATCTATTGTATTTTATCGGTTTAACATTGTTGAAGACTATTGATAATTTATTCGCATTATCTTAGTCATAATATTTCTTCTTGGGCTAGTTGAGCTCACCCTTTCTTTCACCGTTTTTTCTCTTGAAATGAGAATATAGGCCGGGACGAGTCGGAAAACGCAGTGATGGTCCCGAAGATAGCATTAGTAGTCCTCACTATTCGTGAAATAGTGTGATAATAATTGTAATGAGGACTTTTTGTTTGAGTTTGTATAATATCTAGTAGACGATATTTGTATTTAAACTCACGCTTTATGTCGTATTGCATGAAATGACAGCTTATGTTAATAAGTTGTATTTAAATTCTGTACCATGTAAGTGGCGACCCAAGATGGGTGATGTATACCTAATTTTGGGAGCGTCACATATCTCCCGTTCGATCAATGTAATTTTCCTTGCTCCCCGACTGACTTGAATTGAGACGATCCTGCAGTGTCAAGACACACTTGATTTCTTTTATTCTAAAGAAATTTTTGTTTTATTTTGTGACCATTAATAGGGACAGTTAGAATGAAGTTCAATAAAAAAATTAGATGTTTTGCTCTCTTTTTTTGAATAATTTTTTCCTTGCCTAACCTAAGAGCGGACAGCTAATGCATTCCGCAAAAAAAATAAAATATAGAACGTAAAAAGGAAAATAGAATAGAAATTGTTATATATATATATATATATATATATATATATATATTATTGACTATTGATATATAGCCTGTACAAAATTTTGGTGGGGGGTCATATGTCCCCTGGTTCCGCCCATGACAAGGGTCTAATACTATTTTACTGTATTATTTTAGGGGAGAATTGTTATGAGTGAGTTTATGGGTAAGCTATGTATAAAGATTATTATTTGAGTCATGCTATGTAATATGTATTGTGATAAATTTATGCTAAATTATAATTGCAAAATTTATCAGAAATTAATAAGAGTTATGTACCACTAATAGTTATCTGTCACGTGACTGACAATATCGCTAAAATTATGAAATTAAATACGTTTATCTCAATGAATGGACGTAAACATTTGCGATATATATCATTTTTTCTTATTATTTTTGTTTTAGAAGGAGCAGTAAGTTCTAGTTTATATCTAATCAAAATATGTACTGCAATACTAGTATTGGTTAAGTTTTGCATTGATACTCCCTCATAATATTAGGTTATTGGCCCATCAATCAGACTGGGTGATGGCCATCTATATGCTTTATTTTCTTGGCCCAAACTATTGGAGTGGCAGGTAAGCCCAGTGTTTTATTTTCCAGATATTTCCTCCCAAACAGGTACGAGAACTCAAGAAAATATACTACAATAGATAAAGCGTTCTCAAAAAAAGAAGTTACAATACAATTCATTGATAAAAATTCGATTCCAACAATCTGATTTGGGGTAGGGTTATTGAAAATGTTGAGGCACACCACAAGGAGAATTCTAGGGTCAGGGTTACGACAAGAGATGCTTGCGGTGGCGACGCAGATTATGCCTCGATTCTACCACGAGAGGGTGGTGGACCATTACAATAACCCACGAAACGTCGGTTCATTTGACAAATCCGACCCTACGGTCGGCACTGGTCTCGTAGGAGCGCCGGCTTGCGGTGATGTGATGAAACTTCAGATAAAGGTCGATGATAAGTCCGGAAAGATCGTTGATGCTTGCTTCAAGACCTTCGGCTGCGGCTCTGCCATTGCTTCTTCGTCCGTAGGTCTGCATAGTATACAACTTTTATTGATTTGAATATATATATATATATATATATATACACACACACACACACACACACATATGAATAGGAGGATATATAATTGCCAAAAATATATGATTGTGTTTTTATTTTGGGAATAATTTCGTCAAGATTTGTTAATTGTGATGACTTTTTATGTGAAATATGTTCATACGGAAGTAGGGTGAACATTAACAGTGTTTTTGATGTTTTCTGTTAAATGGAATTTCTTTTTGGAAAGATGTAGCCTTATTTGGACTCTGGAATTTCTTTTTGGAAAGATGTAGCCTTATTTGGGGACTGTGGAAGGATAGGTTAAATCAATTGATTTGGATTACTAATTTTTTCTCTTTTTTTTGTGCTTTTTCTTTGTGTTTTTTTTTGTTGGGTGTGTTGGTATGTTATAAAATAATAGAGGCTTTCCCTTCAAAACCAAAAGTTATAAGTTCCTTTGGCATTAATTCCAAATCTCATTATTAACTAACCAAATGTCATCCACACACATAAATGGTGTGTGCTAGCTGACACTTGTTAATGATGCCTGATGACTGATGAGCTGTTCTTTTTATAATAGAGCATTTCAATTCTCATTACTAATAAATAGGAGATTACTATCATTAGATTTTACTGTGGAAAAGTTACTAGCAATCTTTTCATTTTGTCATACTTGGTCGTGAATAAGCAGCTGATTTTTTTTCTTACCACATGTTTTCACTAAACTTCTAGAACTAATTTGTATATAATGCTTTAACCTTTCGTTAGTGTGAATTGATCTCTGTGTAATTTGAGATGAGATCTAACCTTTATCTGTTATTTGTAGCTACTGAATGGGTGAAGGGTAAACAAATGATGGAAGTTGTATCTATCAAGAATACGTAAGTTTTGCTCCTTTACTTGGTGATGTTTTCTGTTTAATTCAGCAATATAAGAGTCTGTCCTATTTTGTTTACCTTTTTTTCTTCTGATTAATGTCTAATTGCCTCTTAGCAAATTTCATAGTTCTAGTTTTGGGTTTAGTGCTTCCTTTCATATTGATGAACATGATATAAAAAATTATTCTGTACAAAAGTAAAATAACTACATTTTCACCTCCTTGTGGATGTTGCAACTTGCAAGTTCTATTCAAAATCAGACGCACTTGGTGCGTTAGAGAAAGTTATATGAAGGTCATGCTTTTGAGTTGAGGAGAACTGATTTGCCCATATATCTTTCTGGTTCCTTTTATGACTACTTGCAAAATACCTTAGCAGATGTGATATGTGACTTCTTACTTTAAATGCGTAACTTACCATGTATTTATGTAAAGAGTGAAATGAAGCAGGATGGATAAGCTAACTGATTAATAATTGTTTTGATTTTCGTACTCCACAAATTATTCATTTGATATTACTTGTGTAATTGTAAATTTTTAGCAGTACATTTTTCTTTTTAACCTTCATATTATATGGCCTATTAAAAAATTGGTTTATAGATCCCCTGATTTTTTCCACCTTATTTCAATCAAACACTATAAGAAATTTCCCCTTTCTGACTTGGCAGTCTTAATTATTTATCTCTCTATTGTATATATTTATATATAACTATATAAGTCCCATAGTATATGTAAAGATTATGAATTTTGCATGAAAAATATCGGCATTTGGTTCAATTTGACAAGGTAACATGTTTGTATGTAAAAGATCACGGAGAGTTCACAAGGCTGTATTAGTTCCAAGAGTTGGGCTGCAAAAATTTATCTAGAAATATAGCGACAGAACTTGTTTTATTTTTTATGCGTCCCAAAATCATAACAACTTAATTTCTTTAGAAGACAATGAAGTCTAAAATCAATGCTCATTTGGAAATATCTCTAGCTACTGTGATTGGAGGGAAAATCTTAGGAGTTAAGAAGTTTTATAGAAAAGAGGATGAGGCATCTGCAGATTATTACATAGATATGGAGGCTGGTTGGCCACCATCATTATAGTATCAAAAATACAAACCTTGAGGGAAAGGTTTATTATTTAAAGGGAATCAATTGTTAGAATCTTATTTTTTGGTTTATTTAAATATTGTAACTTTATATTTTTATTATGCATTTACTTAAATTTTGTACTTATAAGAGTTCTAACCTTGAGGGCATAGTGGTTGTAGTAGATTAAAAAGTTAGGAAGTGGTTTAGTGGCTTGTTTGGAAGGTGGTTGTAGTTGGTTTCTATTGTATTTGTCGCCATATATATCTATTTGACCATGTGAAATAAAATAGGAGAGAATTTTTATCAGAAGTTTTAAGCTTTTATCTAAGGAGGTCCAGGTTTCCATTGAAGTAAACCATCAAACAACGTTTTTGTGAACTAGCGTCAATTGAATCCACCCCATGGTGCGGGTTCATGTAAGAGGTGTTGAGAGCTTGATATTCATCACCGAGTTGTTGCTACTTGGTTCAATTTTTGTTACACTTAATCTTGCTCCTCGTTCATTTTCAAGAATAGTGTAATTTTGCTTCTGAATTGTTTGCATATGTTAGTTGTGATTAAAGATATACTTGTATACTTTGTTTGTTCTTGAGTTGAGTTGTCATGTTTCCTTTTCTCATGTTTGTGGGAGTATCAATCTGTCATAAAGTAGCAATTTTCCTTCAGCTTGATATGTTTATTGGTATATATGTTTATTTATGATCGAGACATAAATATTTCACGGAAGGTTCTTATACGTACGTACATACATATATATATATATATATATATATATATATATATATTCCATCTACAACAACCTGCTGTTCTTTGTGGAGTAACTCCTTTTTTGGCTCATTGATTTTTTTTTTTGCTCCAAATAGAAATTTCAACAGCCAAAAAGGAGTTACTCCACAAAGAATTCTTAATGGATAAACCCCATATATATATATATATATATATATATATATATATATATATATATATGGAAAATGATTCATAATATGTATTTGCTATGGATGAAAAATGGACAAATAGCATCTCCACCATACATTACATAAATTAAGGGTTCAGATTTAAAACATAATTTCGTCGTCTGCCAATTTAACTAGCGGACACAACAAAAAATTTAGGCCCAAATTACCCTCAAGTCCCATTAACTCCTTAGTGGAAAATAATTGTTTCAGGCCATCCGCTAGTTCAACTAGCGGATGTATAAGTCGGCCCAATTTTCCAAATCATGTAACCAAATCCAACTCAAACACTGTTATCCAAATAAACTCAAACATTGTTCAAACACTGTTATCCAAATTCAAATCAAACAAGGAACAGTCAAGCATATCCAAAAGGAATTCAAATTAAACACTTGCCAAAATCTAAATCAAACCATCAATGCCATGCAATCCAAATCACAGAAGGAAACAATATACGCCAATATCAGATCTGATAGGCGTAATATTTGGGATGGCTTGATAATGGCAGATCTGATATTTGCTATTTAAAATATTTTGTTTTGGCTTGATTGGCAGAGCTGGGATGGCTTGATAATGGCAGATCTGATATTGGCGTAATATTCGTTTTGGCTTGATTGATTTGATAGGCGTAATATATGGCAGATCTGATATTTGCTATCTAAAATATTTGGGATAGCATGGTAATCCAAAGGCGTAATATTCGTTTTTGCTTTGATAATTCTTCTTCCGCTAGTTCAACTAGCGGATAAATACCAACAAAGGCGTAAATGGCATGATATTGGACTTGGGGGAATTTGGGCCTAAATTTTTTTTTTATGTGTCCGCTACTTGAACTTGCAGATGACAAAATTGTGTTTTAAATCTGAGCTCTTAATTTATGTAATGGATGATTATGATGCTATTTGTCCATTTTTCATCAATAACAAATACATGCTATGAATCATTTCCTATATATATATATATAGGCATTTAGCAACTGTGGACATTAATTGGACTATTTGCCAAAATTTTAGATTTGATCCCTTGGATTACAAGTTGAATGGGACCGAGTTTAATAGCTCAACTTCATTTGAATGAAAATGAAGTAATGCTTTGTTATATACCTTGATGGAAATATTGTCTTCCATCTTTCCATTATAGGTATATAAAGTAGAGTTGCATATGTGCCCATCTGTCATATATCGTGTTTGTTATGTTGCATGTATTTATGGAATATTTCCTCTTAGATCGAGTGGACCAAGTTGGTAGTCTCTTCATGTTCTTCACCCTTCTCTTATCCAATGATATAAGCTGCTGATGGTTTGAAGTTCTGAAATTTTTCTGCACATCTTTGCTTGTATGGTGTGCTTCTAAACTGGTGTAGTTTTCATGATATTACAGGGAAATTGCAAAACATTTCTCTCTTCCACCAGTCAAGCTCCACTGCAGCATGCTAGCTGAGGATGCGATAAAGGCAGCTGTAAAAGATTACGAGTCAAAGCGTGCAAAATCTGGTGCTAGTCCAGAATCTTCTCCGGCTGAGAAGGCTGCTGATGCTTGATGTTGATTTACCAGCTAAATAAACGAAAAACAATATACGTGGATGGATGTGTTGCTGCTTGCTTCTTTATGACGATGTGGCGGTTAAAATAAACAAAAATCAACATATGTGGAGGATGGTTCTTTGTTCTTGTTGTCTTATTATAGTATAATACTAATAGTTTGGAGTTGGTACTTATTAACTGTTTTAAAATCCTTGTTTTCTTGGATGTAATTCCTGAGAAAGAGACTTTAATGTTTCACTGTAAATTAGCTATTAAAGATCTTGTTAAAGGCCTGCTACATTCATTGATTATTCATTGATGCTGCTAGTTTTTCTCTGTAATATCAGATAAAAATTTATGCTTGATTTGATGGCTGCTTCAAGTTTTAAACAGCTTGTGATTCAATGACTAAATTTTTGTTATATGTGATAATCAAGTGAGGTGATTGTTGGATAATGAATTGCTATATTTATCTTTTCCTCTTCAGTACCGAAATTATTGCTAGCTCACTGATCTCTAGAGCCTATTATTTGTCACTACAAGGTTCCTGATCTGTGACTCAAGTTGTCATGATCTGTGAGCAAGTTCTTTGACAATTGAGATTGGGTTGGTTTTTAAGTTGCTCCTGGTTTTACTCTTCTTGATGTCCGACTAGAATGATGTATTTTTTTTTTTGTTTTGGTTCTCTTCGTGGCTGAATTTATAACTTGCTCCAAGATTTTTTTATCTTTTGACTTTTTATTATTCTCGTCTTTTATTGGGAATAGACATGTTTTGTGTTTTAAGATAAAAATACAATTTGGCTTTCGGATTTAATATGTAAAATTGAAAGATTTTATTTAAGTTTCGCAAGTAATAAATATTGTAATTACTAATATTTTCTGTTTTATATTAAAATAAAAACAAAGTTGTATGAATTTTGAATTTTAAATTTTAAAATATCTACTTTCATCTCTAAATCAAATGTACATCAATTTTGACCAATGTAATTCTGTATATTTACATGATATGAATATTTTTGTGTCCAAATGTAAATAATTTTTCTTCTTTTTTTGTTCATAACATTTCATTCTTTGTTATATGGGTTTATATTTATTTAGGTGGGACCGTGAAAAAAAAGGGAAAAAGGGCAAAAGGAGTGTGGGTCCCTTTCACTTCTCTCTCTATTTCGGTATATCTTTTCACTGTTACTTTGTCTGTTCTGTATTCAGAGAAACCTCATCAAATTTCTTGGTAGGTTCTCAGTCGTCCCCGCCAATACAACCATCAAAGTTCGTTTAGTATTCATCTTTATTAATCGAATGCTAATGTTGTTGCGGATAAGTTCAATTTTCAATCAAAGTTTTCTCAATTTCTTTTACCTATTTATTAATATGCTTTATTTGGGTTTCATATGGGTTTAAAAAGTTTATTTTTATCCATTTATTTGGGTTGATCTTGTCATTTAATTTAAAGCCGTTCTCTTTGTTGGGCAACTCCGCCTAACTTCATTCAATTTCAATTAGATAAAAAGAACTGACGAATTGGCACTTCACAATCATGTCTACTTCTTGCCTCAACTATTTTGCAGAGTTCCCAGTTTTTTTTTCATGTTAGTTAACAATTGAACTTTAGCTTTATTTAATTGTTTCTAGTTCAAAAATATGTTTTAAGTGTTTTGTAGTTTATTGATCATTATACATCTCATAATTAATTATAATATTTAATGTTGGTTGTTTGATTGGATAGGACAAGTAATCCAATTTGGACTTTTGACCGGATTGGTTTTGGCTTAGGGTTAGATAGCAGGTAGAGAGAGAAAGAGTAATGGCTGGTCTAACTGAGGACCACCCACTTCTTGTAATTGACGGTATAAATGAAGAAATCAAACAAAAATTGGAAAAGGATATTTTAGAGAGAGTGGGAGAAGAGAAAGAGATGGTTCCAGTTTCCGGAAATTCAATTCACCGGTCAACTTCCCGGCCGCAGCTTGACCTCAGTGGTGCAGCCATTCAGGGGAATTTCGAGGAGAAGGACCCGACAATTCTGTTGCCTAATCAGTCTGATGACATTTCTCATTTGGCTTTGGACATTGGAGGTTATTTTTGATTGTCTAGTTGTATTATAACTTCAAAGCATTGATTCATTCTATATAGATTGGTAGTGGTTATAAATGTTAATATCTTTTAATTTGTATGATTGACTGTTCTGTTGAGTGTTGACACATTTCTAAAAGTTATCATCTGCATTAATATTACTTAATTAGTTCCCCTGTTTCTTTCCTTATCCTTCATTAGGTAATATCCTTCCTCCATTTTTTTTAATTTTATATAAATGCTTAATTGTTATGAACCAAATTTTAATCGTGCATACCATCTCTCTCTCTCTCCTCTCCCTCTCTCTCTACATATATAATGTACTAAATTAGCAACAATTATGCTAATTTACCAACATTCATAGTTTACATGAGGATCGTTTTCTTATAAATTAGGTTTTATGAGGATTGTTGATTATGATGATGTCAAATTCCACTTCTGATTGTAGACATCATTATTGCCATAATTTTTTTTCTACGTACAATTATGGCTACTATCTGTCCTTTAAAATTTTCAAATTGCCCACGTGTGACTAAATTTAATTGGCAGCCTTCTACTTGGTAATAAATATTTTGCTCTTTCTTTGATGCACACTAAATTTAATTGGCAGCCTTCTACTTGGTAATAAATATTTTGCTCTTTCTTTGATGTTTTGCGACAGGATCTCTTATTAAGCTGGTTTATTTTTCAAGACATGAGGATTCTTTAATCAATTATAGGAGGAATAGGTCCGTCAAAGAGAGATTTGGTGTTTCCAGTGGTAATAGGAGGAGCTATCCTATTCTTGGAGGGAGGCTTCATTTCGTTAAGTTTGAGACACACAAAATAAATGAGTGTTTAGATTTTATTCATTCAAAGCAACTTCATCGTGGTGGTAAAATTCAATTCCTTTTGCTATTTCCCTATTGCCCCTGTCGTATAACATTTTTAGATTTTTATATAATTAGAAGTTGTATCAGTGATCTTTGTAGTAAATTTAATAATTATTTGCACTGCTGAATTTCTAATCTTCAGTCTTGTCATTCTCATGGACGGATAGATTCAGATAGCTGGCATTCTGAGGTCCAAAACAATGGCAATGCTGTAATCAAGGTAAGCATAAGTTTTGACAATAAAACTTAGCAAATCTATTTTTTTTTACATTTGTCATATGGAAAAACAAGTCAATTGGTTATTAGCGAAAATAATTCATTTAATAACAAAAAATAGTTATGAATTGATGCCCTTTTGCTTCAGTTTGTGCTCCCTTGGATGGACCATTTATGTATTAAATTTCAGTCCTAATTACGCTGCAGTTTAATGATTGTTTCTGGTAAATGACTTCTTTCTGTTGCTGCTCTTAAAACACAACTCACTGCTTGTCCCATTTCCCCACCATGTCTTATGCAATAGGACAAGTGATCCTCAATTCTGTTAGGTCGACAGTCTTACATTGACAGGGTATGTCATACACTTATATCACTTTAGTGAGAATCTGTAATAAATTTTCCGCATGGGATGGAGTACATTAAGCTTAATTCAGCCTTGTCTTCAGTCTTCTATCTTGTCACTTCCATCAATAAAAATATTTTATTCCGTCTTTTCTTTACTCAAAAAAAGAACAAGAAATGAACTAGAGTCTGAAAACTTCATGATTAACTGAATTTATAAAAATATTTTCGTTTTCCTTTCTTTCTGAAGTTTAGAAAAGAAGTTTGCTGCCACCATACAATCTCTTTTGTTATTTTCACTTGAAATATTAGTGATAATTTCCTATGATAGGTAGATAGTAAATTCCACATGGCTCGGTTTTGGATCTAGCTTGTACCCAGCCTAATCATCTGACCTTTATGTGTATACTAAATGTTGATGTAGGACATTTTCACGTATTTTTTTTATAAGTATGATGCTCACTTATTGCTGTATGGTTACCGTTCATGGAATATTTCTTTCTGACAAGTCCCTTGCGTGGAATTTTGTGCACTCTTGATGCATGTGTATTAATTACTTAGAATTTGTGAGAAGGCTACAGGTGGTGGGGCATACAAGTTTGCAGACCTCTTTAAAGAAAAGCTTGGTGTTAGTATAGACAAAGAAGATGAGATGGATTGTCTTGTGGCTGGTGCAAATTTTTTGCTCAAGGTTCGATGTGAATTCCTATTACATACTTTATTTTCCTCTTTTCCGGTATGTTTTAATTCCTGCACGTAATACATAATTATTTTTTTTGCCAAGTAGTAATGCCTAATTTTGACTTTTCATATAATCAAAGTGGAAATTCAAGTTTTACTCCCCCCTCTTCTTTCTCTATTTCGTGGAGTAAAATTTGGTTAATCACTCTCTATCATTTCTGAGAGTAACTGTGTTGATGGTGTTAATTGATTGTGGAATTTTACTTTTGGATTAATTTTCCACATACTTATTGGACATCAAGATCTGTGTCATGAGGTGTGTTTGCACAAAGCCTCAGAATATGTGGATGCATATGTTGGGATTTTGCATGGACATTGATAAATAAGAATAATTTATGCAAAGACATATGCTTCACTAAGAATCTTCTAAGTAGAATTTACTGTATTCTGACATTGGAATAAAGGATGATATAGGTGGTTGAAGCAGGGTAGTCTGAACATTAATTTGTTTAGTTTTGCATGTCCTAAAAAGAGGGATAAAGCTCAGATATGGTAAATCTCTTTCACTGGTATGGTACTTCCAATTTTAAAGTCTCTCTGTGGGAAGTAATATAAAGTTTGAGCCATACTAGAAGCTCTTAAGTAATGAGGATAATGGTGATACCGTGTCCTCGTAATGTTTCGCCATAAAGTTTTATGGAATTTGCTGCTGTAATCCAAAATATATCAATATTCTTATTTGCTGGATTGAAATCTTTAGAAATTTTAGTTACTTCAATTAAATTTGAATATGTAACCTTCCGAGCATATTATGTCTCAGCTGAGCCTTCTTCTATTACTAAACTTTTAAAGTACTAACCTTGCCTTGAGTAGGCTATTCGTCATGAAGCTTTCACACACATGGAAGGTCATAAAGAGTTCGTGCAAATTGACCACAATGATATGTTCCCTTATCTTCTAGTGAATATCGGATCTGGTGTTAGTATGATCAAGGTACTTGTTTGTTGGTTGAGTTTTTGCATTTTGTATAGGTCTGGTGGGAGAGGAGATCCTATTTGGAAGTTGATTTGGCAAGGTTATGATTAAAGATTTCAATGTTTCATTGAGATAGGTTGATGGGGATGGGAAATTTCAGCGTGTTAGTGGAACAAATGTAGGTGGTGGTACTTATTGGGGGTTGGGAAAGCTGTTGACTAAGTGCAAGAGGTCTGTTGATCCTTTGTCAACTTCGTACAACTCCTCAATCTCCTCTTCTGCTGCTTGAATTTGCTAGTGTTTCATTTCATTTGATTTCAGTTTTGACGACTTACTGGAGCTGAGTCAACGAGGAGATAATAGAACCATAGACATGCTAGTCGGTGACATTTATGGTGGTATGGATTACTCAAAGGTACCCTTCTATAACATATCTAATTTTTGATTTACTTCCATCTCTTAACATTTACACATCTTATGTATCTTGAAAAAGTAAGGAGGTAATTTCTTTATGTATCTTGAAAGTTTCTTTTACAACTCTGTCAAGTGCATAAGTACATTTAATTTTTCAATTCTTCAGATTGGTCTCTCGGCATCAACAATTGCCTCTAGTTTTGGCAAAACAATATCCGAAAACAAGGAGCTTGAAGACTACAGACCAGAAGACATTTCTCTATCTCTGTTGCGAATGATTTCATATAATATTGGTCAGGTTAGTTGCATCAAGACAAGATTTTTGTCATGAAATGGACCGACACCCACAAGTTGTTTCTTTGAATCAACATTTAGGTTTCAGAAGTGTTTGAATTTCAACCGCCATTTGGTATGGTTGCAAATGAACTGTTTTTGGTGTTCAACTTCTTAATTTTATATAGTAGCACTTGAATTGATAACATGATATTGAGTTTCTCATTGATTTTTTTTGTTACTGTCAATATAATTGCCATGATTTTTTGTTTTCAAAATTATTTTCTGGGTGACCATGTGTCAATACTTTTGCCCTATTATGGAGTTTGTGGATTGAACAAAAATGATTGAAACTTAAAACACTGAAGCAAAGTGATGGGGACTGATTTAGGGTTTAGAATTGGAGGGTGAATTGTGAAAGAATTGGGGAAAAAGAGAGGAAGATTCATGCCCCCCGGGGGGGGGGGGGGAAACACTCAAATATAAGCTCAAAACTTTTATTTTGTCCCTTCAAAAGGGGGATTACTTCCTAAAACAACTGTCTCTAATAGGGTTAAATGCTTTCTAGGTCAACATCTTATATAAATCGATTTACAAATGAGTCATTTGAACTTTTTTTCTTACAAATCAACTCAACAACTTTAGTTTACTAAAAAAAAAACCTATGTGGCGGTGAAAATGTGGATTTGGAGTAAAATTTTATGAAAAAATGGAAAAAAATTTTTTAAGTATAATATAAATTATAAAAATTAGCCAAAAAAAAACAAGAAAATAAATAAATAAATAAAAAATAATTATTTTAATAAAAATAATTGGTTTTGTTTATTTTATTAAAAAATTAAAACTATAGTTTTTTTAATAAAAATAAAAAAATGTAGTTTTTTTTAATAATTAAAATGCAGTTTTTAATAAAACAGCGTTTTTAATAAAAGAAATTTTTTTTTATTACTTTTTTATAAAATGCAGTTTTTATAAAAATTTTTAAAAAATGCAGTTTTTTAAAATTATTTGCATATATAAATTTTTTTTTTAAAATGCAGTTTTAAAAAATGCTGTTTTTTATAAAATTTAAAAAAATGCAGTTTTTTATAAAATTTAAAAATGCAGTTTTTCTATAAAATTTTTCAAAAATGCAGTTTTTTTTAAAATTATTTGCATATATAAATTTTTTTTAAAAATGCAGTTTTTTTATAAATTTTTAAAAAAATGCAGTTTTTAATTTTTATTAAAAATAATTATTTTTATTTATTTTCTTGTTTTTTGGCTAATTTTTATAATTTATATTATACTTTAAAATATTTTTTTCCATTTTTTCATAAAAATTTTCCTCCAAATCCACATCTTCACTATCACGTCGCATCCTAACTACCACATAGGCTTTTTTTTAGACAAATCAGCTGCCACGTCATCATTTCCGTTAAGTCAACCTTGGCTTAACGGTTTTTGTAACGTTGTGTTAGTAAACTAAAGTTCAGTGAGTTGACTGTAAGAAAAAAAAGTTCAGTAACTCATTTGTAAGTCGACCTATAGTAGAGTGACCTAGAAAGCATTTAACCCGTCTCTAATATCATAACTACTAAAATCATAAAGTCAAATAAATTAAATTAGATTCTAGAAAGGTCTCCTTGTTGGACTCTTTAGCATGGGCTTCAAAAGTCTTTATATTGGTCCAACCATGTTTGGCGGGCTTGCCTGCATTGCAAAGTTTTTTATATAAAACAGGGCAACCTCACTCATGAAGTCAATATAGTGTAGTCAGAATGTAGCAATGGAATTCACTTATGGGAAATTGCATTTTTCTCTACTGTGAAATAATTTGTGCATGTGTGTGTTTTCTATCGGAAAAACCTAACTATATCAATTTTAAAATGAAAGAAAATATTGCAGATTTATTCATTGATCTGGATCCCATGAAATCTCGAGGCATACCAAAGATAATTTTTTATTCAATCTTGTTACAACCTTGCTTCGTTTCTTCATTTAATTGTGTTCAACTTTTCCATCTCTGATAATTAAAATTATTGACAGAGAACTTCCAGTTGATTGATTCCTATGCATCTCAAGTAGTTCCTTTCTTTTGTAGGTAGCTTATCTAAATGCGCTGAGATTTGGGCTTAAGCGGATATTTTTTGGAGGATTTTTTATTAGGGGCCACGCTTACACTATGGACACAATCTCATTTGCAGTTCAATTTTGGTAATGATTATAATTTCGTTATGGCTAGTGTAGGAGTTCTTTTGGTTTTCTTTATGTTATTATTTTCATTATTATGATAAACTGTAGATGGATGCATATCAGTCAAATCTATCCTGTTATATTTTATTCTTTCATTCATCTGATTATCTGATCAATTCTTTTTATATATATCTCAGTAGTTTTATATCCTTTAAAAATAATTTCATTTGACATAATTTTCTCTATATTCTTCGTCTAGGTCAAAAGGTGAGGCAAAAGCAATGTTCTTACGGCATGAAGGATTTTTGGGAGCTTTAGGTGCATTTATGAGCTATGAAAAGCATGGTTTGGATGACTTGATGGTCCATCAGTTGGTGGAGAGATTCCCAATGGGTGCACCATATATTGGAGGAAGGATTCATGGTCCACCGCTAGGGGATCTGAATGAGAAGGCAAGTACAATATAAGGATTATCAAATTTTAGTCTGTACTAAATAAGTATAGGTCCAATTTGTTTTTAAGCATTAATCGGCTAATCGCTGAATGTGGAGCCACTAAAAGCTGTTTTTGAATGTTGAATGCTAAATAATTAAAACTTTTTCATTATTTAACTGAATGAAACATCTGAATATGTGCTTTTTACAAATACTAACCTTCTTTAACTGATAAGGTAAGAGCTACACTGGTTAAATTAATGATTAGTTGTTGATCTGAATAAATTTGCAGAAAAATAGAACTCCCTCAGTCCCACATTAGTTTCGACATTTTTTTTAGTGTGTGATAAGTTGTTGATCTGGATAACAAAACTATGTTTTGTTACTTCGGGGCCTCTCTCTTTGGAATATTAGGAGAGGAGTGGTTGTGTCCTACTTCGGTGGAAGATTTGTTGTTAACTTGATTTCAATGATTTGGAAGTAAGAAGAAATGCCAACATTTACAGAAGTGTGTTTACTTTCAAGTTTTATAATGCTAAGACTGTTTTGAGGAAGCTACTTATCTTTTTAAGTTATTGAGTGAGTATTATTTTTCTTGTTTCCATTTGGACTTGTGCTATGAGGGCCTTTAGGGGTTCCTATGTGACTGACTTGTGTAGAGATTGACTTGTGTAGAGATGGGAAGGCTACCCTTTTTTAGTGCACTTTTGGTCTTGTTTTTCCCCTCCTATTATTCGCCCTACTAGTTGTCTCACCCTTTTTCTCCATACCTGAAGTTGGCAAAAACACCATGATCTAACATATGAGATCCTCAATTTACAAATTCATTCACATAAGCATTAAGAAATAATTTTTATAATATATACAGGTTATACATATAAGAAGCCTATAAATTGCTATGGTCTAAAGGTGAGTTGAGAAACTAATGTAGTGCTGGTCTGACTTTTAATAAAAATACAAGCAGAATCAAGATACTGAACTAGTTAATACTCCATTTTTATTAAAACTATTGATAATAATAATAGTTATAATATTATATAAATAAATAAAGGAAACAACTCCATCAAACAATCCTGGAGCAGTGTCTGGAGTCTGGACTGTCCTCCTTCCATTAGTGATCTTCCGTGGTTCCTTTTTATATATATGTTCTAAAAACGTTGGAAAGAGATGCTGCATTTGATCTTGTCAACTGCACTCGGAGGTTGGGTGACGGTCTAAAGATCAATTTCACATGAACATATTCTCTCGAAAAAATTGCAGTTTAGCTTGAGATTGAACATATTTTCTCAAAATAATTACAGTTTATCCAATCTCAAGCTAATAGTTTCTGCCTCTTAACTTTGTTTTGCTGGATACCATTTTTTGTATATATGCTTAAGCTCTGGTGCTGGTTTATAAAAGCCATTGTGGATCAATTTGTAGATATCATGGATGGAAAAGTTTGTACAGAAGGGAACTGAAATCATTGCTCCTGTTCCAATGGCTCCACCAGGAACCACTGGTCTTGGTGGCTTTGAAGTTCCATCATCAAAAGGAGGTAGCCTACGATCAGATGCAAGTAATTTAAATGTTGGTGTTCTCCATCTTGTACCCACATTGGAGGTGTTTCCGTTGTTGTCTGACTTGAAAACGTATGCAAACTATTGCTCCTTATTATATTTTGTTCATTTGTTTGCTTAATTTCCTTTTTAGTGGTTGATTCTACTATTTTTATAAAAATAGCTGTCGTGTTGTTTGGTAATTACCATAGAGGCTTGGCTTGTATATCAGTAATTTACTTTTCAAATTAACATGACATTTCTGCTTCTTTTTTTAAGTTTACATTGATGTGTCATTCCCCTTCTTCCTTATAACTTCCTTTTCCCTATCTTAAGTGGTTGTACTGAAATTATCAAATTCCATGCAGCCTCATAAAGAAAAGGAATGATAACTGTTTATAGTCTTAATTATTATCGTAATTAAGTTATTAATATCCTCCCTTGCAGCTGAACTTCTTGGCACAATGATTTAATCTATTTCCTTTTTTTACAGATACGAACCTAACACTATAGATCTCTCAGATCGTGGGGAGCTAGAGTGAGTCACATTAATTTGCTCTAAGTTTGGGGAAAACTCTGAGTTACTATTACAAAGAAAATAATAACAATGCTATCTTTGCTTATATTCTATATGCATTTTGCTGCAGTTATTGGTTCACTGTGCTGTCTGCACATTTACCAGACCTTGTTGATAAGGTAAATCCTGAAGTACCTGAACATTAATATTAAATAATCTGTTAAAAAGTATTGCCGATGCTTTCTCTCTTATTCTCCGTCCCCAACGCATCCCAATCCAGAGTTAATTCTCTTTTTTGAACATCTACTTTGGGAACTTATGATAGCAGGTTTTATGTGATCCTTATCACTCGAAGCACCTGATCACTGTGGGGATAAGATTTATTTTCATTAACCTATTTTGGCTCATATAGCTTATAAAGGCATATATTATGAATATTAACGCTTTCGTCTATTGTTTCAATTGGCATGCTTCATTGGATAACAACAGTGACATCTTGTTGTAATATGTGCAGGCAGTGGCAAGCGAAGGGGGAACTGACGATGCCAAAAGAAGGGGTGATGCATTTGCTCGTGCATTTTCTGCGCATTTGGCAAGGTATCTAAACACTAATATGTATTTCCTTCATTCAGTCCTTTTAAAAAGATTTGGTAGTTAGGGACCTATGGAATATATTAGATACCCATTTGACAAGGATGACCTGAATTCACTAGTTCTGAAGGTTCCTCATTCTTGCTTGATCAAGTATTGATATAACCAGAGGTGCAAGTCATAAACTAAACCAAGCTGCACAGCTTGGATTTTTTATTTTTTTCCAACAAATGGCTTGGCTTGAATATTTAGTAAACCAGTTTGTTAGGCTTGGCTAAGGGCTGTGGCTAGCTCAGCAAAACCAAGCAGAGCCATTAGCTGAACCATCACAAGCAGAGCCTTTTGAAGCCAGATGCAATTAGTTTAACCTTCTATTGATCAAATCTATGTCATTTATGTAAAACCTTAACTTATTCATTTTCGGTCTCAAGGTCTCCATCTAATTTGTTTTGTATAGTAAAATCTAATATAATTCACTTATATTCTTTATTTTTGTTTATCAATTATATAGTAAACTTAAAAAGCTTCATCTATAAAATTGTAATAGTTGAACAAAAATTATACTACATTTGTCCCATGATAAATGTCCTTTGTTGACTTTTATGGTCAAATTGACCATTTTTTAAATTAATAAATAGTATTATTCTTTTAGATATATGCGAAGCAATTATGACCATGATAACTAGCACAACCATAGTCTCTTGCGATTTTGTAGTAAATATATTGTTTATCATTGATTCATTGCCATAGTCTCTTTGCATATATCTAAAGAATAGTAAAATTTATTAATATTAAAAAGGGTCAATCATAATAGTTAATAGAGGGAATTTATTGTGGAAAGGAGGTAGTATTATAAAAGCTGTTTTGCTTGGTTCAACTAAGCTTTATTTAAACGGCACAGCTTGGCTTGGATTTTTCCAACCCAGATATGAATGGCTCAGGTTACTGCTTAGTGATATGCCAACCAAGCTGAGCCATTTGCACCCCTAGTATCAATGGCTGTGGAAAGATGAGGAACTGAATGTCAGGATCGACATGTCAAGTCACATTTTCTCTTATGGGTGCCATCACTGATATTAATGCTATCAATGTTTTCCGAATGATCACATAAATTATGGTTTTTTATGATCTGTAATTAACTTTATTTAAACATAAACGTGTTTTTTGTTAAAGTTAATGTTTTACTGTTCTTATTATTATAGAGGCAATCAAAAGGGAAATTGTAGTCGAAGTTACATATTGTACTAGTCTTATGGCTGCATAGATGATTTTTATGATTCCCAAGTAAATGAAGAAGCAAGCAGAAAATTAATGAAAATTTTGTTATGTAATGTGTATAAGACTATTACATACCTAGAATCACATAATACTCCCCGTATCTAAATGAGCTTCATAATCATTTTCAAAGAAAACAATGTGTCTAACTCAATTCTATAAGTAAGATTCATTTATTATTCATTATTCAATTGCAAATTTATCTCTTTAAACTAGGTTGATGGAGGAGCCTGCGGCATATGGAAAGTTAGGGTTGGCCAACCTTTTGGAACTAAGGGAAGAGTGCTTGAGGGAGTTCAATTTTGTTGATGCCTATAGAAGCATAAAACAGAGGTATCCATTCAGATTTTTCGCATGTGTACATAGTTTCTTGCATTGTATAGATAGCAAGTTGGTAGCATCACTTGTAACCAGATATAACTTTTTTTAAGATGACTTAACTAGATATAACATATATCAGTGCATGAAGTAGCATGCTTTTTAGCTTTTCCCTATTATTTCCAAGAATGACAAGAGATGCAGATTTGATGCATGCTGCCAACTGTGAGTCACAGACAAACCAGACCTATTGGCATCTAATCCTTTGCCTGTTTCTTGTTGTATGTGATAGGGAAAATGAGGCATCACTTGCTGTTTTACCTGATCTTCTAATGGAGCTTGATGGTATGAATGAGGTACATAAAGTTTTGGATGCACCCTGTCCTTGCCTATCTCAGTTAAAGAAGAAGAGCCATAGTAGCAATATTATAAAAACTTGTCACACTGTGATAGTTCCTAATATAAAAGTTCATATTTATTGTTCTTGTGGAAATTTATTAAAATTAGGAAAGCAGTAAAAAAAACGCTATGTTGAGTAGAAGAGGAGTTTATTTATTTATTTTAAATTTTTGAGATACGGATATATCCATAGGTAAAACATATAAAGATTTGCGTTGCAGAGATATGCTAATTCAACTACTTTCCAGCTTAATTTGCCATCTTACTGGGACCTAGTCATGTTTCTATTAATCATCTGCACCATATTTTTAATCAGGAAACAAGATTGCTTATGCTAATTGAAGGTGTTCTTGCTGCAAACATCTTTGATTGGGGATCCCGTGCGTGTGTTGATCTCTATCATAAAGGGACAATAATTGAAATATATAGAATGAGTCGCAACAAGATGCAAAGACCTTGGCGGGCAAGTATAGCTAACGGATACTTGACATGAACTTTTATTTTATTTTGATAAATTGCTTTATACAAATATACCTATGTATATGTATATAATACTTCTAATATATATATATATATATATATATATATATATATATATATATATATATATATATATACAGTTAAGCTTCCCAATGACTGGAAGGAGCGAACTAAGAATGAACCGGCTATAGCGACGGTTTTTTCCGTCGGTATAGCATAGTTCTATGTTATAGCGACGGAAAAAACCGTCGCTATAGCCGGTTCATTCTTACTTCGCTCCCTCCAGTTCATTAGAGAAAGCTGAGCTATATATATATACACACATTAGAAGTTTTGTCTCTTAAGTAATTCTTTAGGGAAAAGATTATGCTAAAAAAATCTCTTAGTGTATTTTAGGTGGATGATTTTGATGTTTTCAAGGAGAGAATGTTAGGGTCTGGAGACAAGAAGCATCCCCCTCATAAAAGAGCATTGCTCTTTGTGGATAACTCAGGTGCGGACATTGTTCTTGGAATGCTTCCACTGGCACGAGAACTCCTCCAACGTGGAACGGAAGTAAGTTTTTCATCAGCATTGCTAGTAAAACGGTTCAAAATTGCTTCAGTGGTATTTCACTTGTAAACAACCACCATTTAGTCATGGATTTTTAGAATGTTTTGTTGAAAGTTTTGAGGATAAGGTCACTAAGATGTAAACACTCATATTTTAGTCCTCTCTCTAGTAAAATTTGCAACAAAAAATATCCATGAACTGACAAATGTCAGTTGTTTTTCTACTAATAAGTCTCAGCAAGTTTTAATTTATTTATTATAAGATGCTCTGTGACGAAAAATTTGATGCTGATAAAACGATGTATGTTACTAGGCTTGATCACTTCTGCAGTATTTTCTCACTTCTTTAAGGTTATAATTTTATCTAATATGAACTAGTAATGAGGACATCATTTCAGGTTGTGCTGGTTGCAAACTCCCTACCGGCATTGAATGATGTCACTGCTATGGAACTTCCCGAAATTGTAGCTGAGGCTGCTAAGGTATGGCAACCATATGCTTCATGGCTTTAGCAGTTATTTGGTTACCCTTGAATCGTAGTATTCTCGTAATAAGTAAAAATGTAGTTAATATAGTATGTGTTCTTTCTTTTCTTTTCTTTTTTCCCCTATTTATTTTGTCCATATATTTCTTTGCTAATAATGCTTATCCCTTTTCCTTTTCCTTTTCAACCATTTTTAATTTAAATAACTTATAGTTGGTACTTCTATATTATTAACTTTAGAGAATATAATGTCAATATTTAACAAGTGAATCTTGGTATATCGCTTATGGATTATTCCACCAATTTCCTATTGATTTTGGCTGTAGATGATTGTCAATAGATTATTGTGAAATTAATATAATAACTTCCGATTTGAAAGTGAACCAGTGCTTAAATAATTTGTTAGTCTAGATTAAGTACTTGAAAGAGGTGAAAAAGTCTGTAAGAAAGAATGATAGGTCCATAGTGGCCGTTATAGATGTATGCAAAGTTCCGGACCTATCCTTTGTAAGAAAATTTAACCCTCATAAAACCTAAATTATATTGAAATGTTAAGATTATGTGCCTCCATTTAAAGTCTTTCTTCAAGTATCATTTGTAGTGAGCGAACCATTCATTGTGGTCAACAGCATTGTGACATTCTTCGAAGAGCTGCAGTAGCAGGAGGCCTACTTGTGGATGCAATGATTAACATCCAAGATGGCTCTAAAGAGGATTCATCTTCAGTTCCTTTGATGGTTGTTGAGAATGGGTGTGGGAGTCCATGCATAGACTTGAGGCAGGTCAGCTCAGAGCTAGCTGCAGCAGCCAAAGATGCTGATTTGGTATGATGATATCTTTTTCCCAAATTGTAATTGGGTTGATGAAAACCACTTCGGTATAATATATGTTCCAAGTGTTGTGGATATATTTTATGTTGGAGCTATGTGACATGCAGATCATCTTGGAAGGAATGGGTCGTTCTTTGCATACAAACTACAATGTTCAGTTTAAATGTGATGCTCTCAAGGTAGATTCTTTCATTATGTTTTATCCAAGATCACTATTGTAGTGTGTTTGACCCGATTAGTTTCTGGCATATTTGTTACCCCATTCAGTTGCCTTCAACATTAGATATTTGTGCTATAGTGTAATGCAGTTTGTATCATGTTTTAATATAGTCCAATTTATTTTCTTCTTTTTTTTCTTTTAATTCTTTATTTTGCTAAACTTATGTCTTTTCTTTTCATTTCCTTATATTGGGTAGATGATTTCCCTCGCAAAGTTGTTTTTAATGGGATTCTCACAATGGCAATTTTCAGCTGCACGCGTGCCTCTGAACCTACAAATTGATTGTCAAATATTTTACTCAAAATTTCTTCTGACTTGAGCTATTCTTTTGTACAGCTTGCGATGGTGAAGAATCAGCGGTTGGCTGAAAAGTTGATCAAAGGGAAGATATATGATTGTGTCTGCAGATATGAACCAGCTAGGTGAAAGGTTCCATTTCCTGCAGATACAATTGGTTGGCCTTGTGCAAAACTGATGCCTAATAAGTTGGTTGGTTGAAAGTACACGACTGGATGATTTTAAACTACTAAAAAAATATTATAACTGTGCTTCATTTATAGATAAAATGAATTCTTATTATTATTACTTAGAAAACAAATGCCATCTTTGTGTTTGCCTAAAATGTTGCTGTCGCAATATATCTTTTTGGCAGATGTGGAGCTTAAGAATTTCCATGCAACTTTAATTGTTCAAAAAGTCTAGGCAGACTGAAAAATGGGACAGAAATATTGAACAAGAGTGTATTTAATTTTTATTTATTTATATTTTGACCCTCAAATAGATAAAAATTAAATACATCTCCTGTCCAATATCTCATGTCCTATATTCATAGAAGAACTCTTAATTATTTCTTTGCTACCTTTTGAATGCACTCTTCGGTACAGGTAATGCGGTAAAACGGTAAACTATCGGCAAGATTCGGAAAGCATAAACGACACGTTACCCAATGTAATACTCTCTCCTATCCGGTTTAAATGACGTTTTAGAATTAAGCACACTTATTAAGAAATAACACAAAATATCTTTTGTATCCCTAATTAATTATTTCTCTCTCCACAAAGATGAAGGCAATTAATGGGTTATTAGAACTTTGGTTGTATATATAGTAAAATAATTCATGGAATTGTATTTACTAAGCATATTAAATAGAGGGGTAAATTAGAAAAAAATAGTGTAATATTGCATAGAAATTTCAAAACAACACTTAAATAGAATAAAATTAAACTTCTTAAAACATCATTTATTTAGAATAAGAGGGAGTAGTAAAATGACGTGGTATTTAAGTTTTACCATGAGGAAAGTTATTAAAATTAAAAGAGTCCTATTTTTTTAATTTAGTTTATAATCCTGGTGATTGATGGATTTACAGTTTTCGTGGATTTACAGTTTTCGTGGGAGATCTCCGAGGGATTGAAAGTAAAATTCTGTTTTTATTGATAATTGAATGGAGTTTTTTCGTATTTCTTTCTCTAATTTCAAATAGGAATTGTAGTTATTACTGATACTTATCTATTAATTAAAAAATCGATGTCTCAATATATATCATTTTTAAATTAAAATTAATTTTATCCTCAAGATTTTCAAGGAATCTATTAAATATATTAAAACGCAGTACATGACACCATAGCTTGACATTTGTCATTCTCAAAATTTAACACATGTCATGTCTAATTAATGCTCCTTAAGACCTTTAACAAAACACGTGCCTACCTAATTAATGTGTTCATCCATTACTTTAGTTTTTATATTATCGCTACTTAATTATTATCTCCTAGAATTACTATTTTTAAATCTCACATTAATATTTTGATTTTATAATTCTATAAATCACTACAAATTTAAACTGTTATGATAATGTTAACTGCTCTAATATTATCATTAATAATTTAATTATTATTTCCTAAAATCACTACTTTTTTAATTCCAAATTAATATCTTTGTGAATTTATAATCCCTAAATCACTACAAATCTAAACTATTTTGATAATGTCAACTTTGTTATGATATTATCATTTATAATTTAATTATTATCTCTTAAAGTTACTACTTTATGTTATTATTATTCTTGAGCTATTATCATTACTCTCCGTTATTTAACCTAATTTTCTCCCTATAAATACAACATAATATTATAGCATTTATAATTATATTACAACATAATATTATACAATTTAAAATATTTAAAATAAAATTAAAATAACAAATAATATCAATCATAACTTACTATGTTGATTTTATAATCCCCAAAATTCACTACTTTTCTAAACATAATTATTATATCCTAAAATCACTATTTTTTTTATATTATATCATTCATAATTATAACATACATTATATCATACATGTGAGACCCCGAATTTTATGAAATGAAAGTATTCAATTTTCTTATAATTATTCTATTTAGTAAATGGTTAAATTGATAAAGGTTAAAGTTAAGGGTGATATTTAAAAAAATTTGCAAAGTAAACAAGTTGTTATAAAATAATCGATGGTAAAATACGCGTGGTTGCATAGTAGCACGCTGTATTGATTATTGATGCTTATGTGAGAAGTCACTCAGTTATACTCAATTATTGCTATAATAATTGTTGCATCATATCTCTCTTATTATTGATTCAATTATTGTCACAGTATCATCTACATAATATATGATATATTATTAAATCAATAATTGAGACGACAAAGTTATTCATATTATTAAATTGCAATATTTACAATGTCTAAAAGTTCTGTCAAGGTGAGGTTTGGTCACCTAATTGCACGCCAATAAGGAGAAATTCTTATCAAAAGTCCCCTTTCTTGGGAACGACCTGGTTGTTAAATATTATGAGTTATAATATTAATGATGAATAAGTTCGTGTTGATTATAGATGAATTTGATAGTTTCATTGTGTTGAAATTATTTGTGTTAGTAGAAATCGATATTTATTTCGATAATAATTGATGTATGGAGGTTATATTGTTCAATTGGGTATTCGGGGAACTTTTTGTGTCGGAATACTATTCACGAGTTACTATTCACGGGTTACTATTTACCTGATTATTATTCACTCTAGTATTATTTACTCGGGTATTTGGGACACTTTTCGTGTCGGGGTACTATTCACGGGGTTACTATTCCCGAAGTACTATTCACGGGGTACTATTCACCCGAATAATATATTTCTTTTCGGTCCAAATTATTTTTGGGTACAATATTATTTCATGAGGAGATGTGTTAATTTTTCAGACCGTGATTGAAATTATAATAGTAAATCAATATGGATCGTTGGTTTAAAGTTTTAATAGTGAATCAATATGGATCGATGGTTTAAAGTTTTAATAGTGAATCAGTATGGACCGTTGCTTTAAGTTTTAATAGTAAATCAATATGGACCGTCCATTTAAAAGTAAATCAATCTAGACCGTTCATGAATTAGTTACTATTTAGTCCATTCTCTTATAAATAGAAGCTCATTCTTTTATTATTTCTTACGAATTCACTGAAACTCTAGAGAGAGAAATTATAGAGAGAGGCTATAGAGAGAATCTATAGAGAGAAAGAAGAAGAAAAGTCTGTTACCTCACTATTCCAGTATCCAGTTTTCTTCTAAGGTAAGGGATATTATTTGTTGTACTCGTAAGGGGTATTATTTCTTTCGTATTCATGAAGAGAACTTCAGTTATTCCATTCTTTATTATTATGTTGAATAACTCATGCGCCTGAATCCGCATACATGGTGAAATTCTTCTCATTATTCTATTCTTTATCATTCTGCTGGAATATCCCAGCTTGGTGATTATGCCTCGACCGGTTCCATTAATTATTATTCGCTGGAATAACACGTATGTATGCGCCTACACATCGCGTTTACGTATGCGATTTCGTTGTTATTCCATTCTTTATTATTCTGTAGGAATATCTTGTCGCATTTAATTTCACCCTACTCGGTTCCGCTTCTTTATTATTCATCTTAATATCCCGTCTGTGCATTTACGCATGACACGGTTCCATTCTTTTATTATTCATTTGGGAATAACTCGCTCATGTCTATCGCATCGCACGGTGAATCCTTTTGTTATTCCATTCTTTATTATTCTGTTGGAATAACTTGTCTATGTGGATTACCACATGCATGGTGAATGATCCTTTGTATTCATTCCTTATTAAATTGTGGAAATGATCTGTATACGTGGATTACCGCATGACGGGCGAAAATCCATTTGCAGTTTCGTAATTTTTTTGACCCTCAAAAATTTTGGAAAGTCCTAATATAAGCATTGGACTGTTGATTATGATGAAAGTCATAATAAAAGCATTGAACTGATGAAAATCATGGATATATGTAGTATTAATAAGTGTTATGATGAGTTATGTTGGTTATTATGTGAAAACATGAAAGTTTCTTAGAAAACACAAAGGGTTGAAAATCATATTTTGGTGAAAATGGAACATGAAATTCAATTGACCATATCTCCTATTATATTTTAAATTTTTGAGTGTGGTCAAGTTCTAGAGTTAGATCTATGAGTTTTCTAACTTATCCAAGTGGAATCACTAAAAAAAGTGTTGTAGATTTTTGTGTGGACTAATTTTAGCAAAGGAGTCAAAAATTGCAAAGTACCAAAAAGTTACTGCCCATAAATTTAAATGGACATTTTCTGCCACTTTGTTTGTGAAATAAATTTCGGCCTTTTGGGACATGAAATATATGGTATAAAGTACCTACTGTCAAAAAATGAGCTCATTCCGACTTAAAATGAGCAAGTTATGACTATTTCAATATTTAGGTTTTTTCGACAAAAAACGTTATAACCGGAGTTCTATAACTCCGATGACCATGAAATTTAAATTGGAAGCTCACGTTAACATGTGTAAGATCCTGTCAAGATTTGAAAATTTCTGGAGTTAAACTTGAGGTAGCTAATTTCTTAAGGAATTAATTAGAAATTGATTTTTAAAAAATATTTAAGGGAGTGAAAAAATTATAAAAAAATACTTGTTGTGTATGAAATATATGTATATATATTTGGACAAAGGATAAAAAAATAATAAGTTGATTTGGTAATTTTTCATGAAAATAGTTTAGTTACGAACATATGAGTTAAATATGTTATGTGAAGTTAAAAATTTGGTTTTACAGTTGTATATCTTTGGCTTACGTGCATAGATGGACTGTTGATTATTGGCTTTACATTTGTATATCTTTGGCTTACGTGCATAGATAGACTGTTGATTATTGGTTTTACAGTTGTATATTTTTGGTTTACGTGCATAGATGAACTGTTGATTATTGGTTTTACAGCTGTATATCTTTGGCTTACGTGCATAGATGAACTATTGATTGATGAGTATCTTTGACTTATGTGCATAGATGAACTATTTATTGGTATGATTATGACCAGGGATCGTTCGGTATAATCATGACATGTAATGTTATAGATGATGTGGTAAAAATCCTCATTGGCCCATAGTGCATTGATGGACAGTTGTTAGTATGATTATAACCAGGGATTATTCGGTATAATCATAACCCTCGATGATTACATGAATATCCTCGTCAGTAGTGCGTGGATGATTCGATGATGTGGATTATTTATTGTTTAGTCTTAGCGATAAAATATTGATAATAAATTTTTAATTCAGTAAAGATAGTAGATATCATACTCTACTACTGAATATTCTAAAATACAGCTTATATGTCTTTTGACACATGAAGCAAAGATGAATTGTTAATGAATATCTTTGGCCGTAGTGAAAAGATGAATTTATTAGTATGATTATGTGCAGAAATTGTGATTTGGTATAACCATGATTTTTGATATTTCAGGTAAAGATAGGTGATGAAAATTATCTTCGTCCTGGGTGCGAAGAGGAATTTAGAATCACAATTATAATTATGAGTTATTCATATGATTGTGGATAGGAATTGTTGATTGATGTTACAGGGATAAAACATTATCGGTGGACTTTTAACATAGAGAAGATAAGATCCGATGGTCTATTCGACTCTTCTAATGGATTGCTTTCGTTCATTTGCAACTATGGTTGAAAAGTTTTATCATCTACCATATGTTCTAAATCTCTGATTTATTACTGACGAAGGTTATTGATAATTTAATTATCTTTAGTCACGATATTCTTTACTGGGCTATTTGTGCTCACCCTTTTGCTTCACAATTCCTTTCAAGTAATAAGAGTGTAGCTGGGTCGAGCAGGGATAACAGGGGAACAAAACGGTGGTCTATAGCTATTGAGGTTCTCCCTAAATAGTATGTAAATAATTTTATTGATGACTTTAGATAAGTGTGTCGTATTGTATACGTCATTTGATATTTAATTTTGGTGAACCGAATAGGGTGAGGTGAACCCAACTTTGGAAGGGTGTTTTGCCACTATCATACAAGATGTCTAATGACATACAACCTCGTGTTATCATAAGACAGGGTTGTGCATATCCACTTGCTGAATATATCTACGAGCACTACCTATATGATCTTGGAGTTTATTTGAAATATAATTTTCACTTGGAGACAGTGGAGATAGTTATATGTCAAGAGAAGACTTGCCATTGGAAAGAAGATGATAGTAATCTTCTCGTTTTTCTTTGGGGTCTATTAGGTCAACCAAGGATAATTCTGTGGACATATGATATCTATCATAACCTGCACGCACGTAGCCTCCCATGTACAAAAGGTTTCTTGAGCACTTCCCAAAAGATTTTAATTTCTAAAATAGTTTTTGACTATACTTTTATGTAAAGTATCATTGTAAGGATGTGGTCGAGGCACCATGAGAGTTACATACATTTGTATTAAAACTCACAGTTAACTATGGTCGTATTCTATACGACAGTTCAACAGTTATATAAATGAAGTTTGTATTTGATTTTTAAAGAGTGATATCTGGCGACTCAGAATGGGTCGTGTGGACCTATTTTGGGGGCGTCACAATACATGTATGGTATAATATTATAATACACGTATGATATAATATTATAATACACGTATATAATAAAATAACAAAATTATTACCTATCTAAATTATGCGGATATTATCATTACTAATTAAATTATATTATAACATAATATTATATTATTTATAATTATATTACAATGTAATATTATACGCTTTAAAATATTTAAAATAAAATTAAAATAACAAATAATATAGTTCATAACTTACTATGTTGATTTTATAATCCCTAAATCTCTACTTTTTCAATGTAAACGGTTTTATATTATCGTTACTTAATTATTATATATTAAAATCACTACTTTTGAATCCCACGTTAATATTTTAATTTTATAATTCCATAAATCACTACAAATCTAAACCGCTCGATAATGTTAACTGCTCTAATATTATCATTTCTAATTTAATTATTATCTCCTAAAAGCACTACTTTTTAATCCCAAATTAATATTTTGAATTTATAATCCCCTAAATCATCTTTGAAATTTAATTTTTTTTTGGTAATATCAACTGCTCGATATTATCCTTTCTAATTTAATTATTATCTCATAAAATCACTACTTTGTTATATTATCATTATTGAGCTATTATCATTATTCTCCGTTATTTAACCTAATTTTATTTCTATAAATACAACATAATATTATACCATTTATAATTATATTACAACATAATATTATACAGCTTTAAAACATTTAAAATAAAATTTAAAAAACAAATAATATCAATCATAACTTACTATGTTGATTTTATAATCCCCAAAATTCACTACATTTCTAAACATAATTATTATATCCTAAAATCGCTATTTTTTAATATTATACCATTTATAGTTATATCATACATTATACTATACATGTATGATATAATATTAAAATACACATATATAACAAAATAAAAAAATCACCACCTATCTAAACAAATATGGATATTATCATTACTAATTAAATTATATTACAACATAATATTATACCATTTATAATTATATTACAACATAATATTATACAATTTAAAACAAAATTAAAATAACAAATAATATCAATCATAACTTACTATGTTGATTTTATAATATCCTAAATCACTACATGTTCGATCTAAACGGGTTTTATATTATTGTTACTTAATTATTATTTCTTAAAATCACTACTTTTTAATTCCACATTAATATTTTAATTTTATAATCCCATAAATCACTATAAATCTAAATTGTTCGATAATGTTAACTCGCTCTAATATTATAATTACTAATTTAATTATTATCTCATAAAATCACTACTTTTTAATTCTAAATTAATATTTTGAATTTATAATATCCTATATCACTACAAATCTAAATTGTTTTGGTAATGTCAACTGTTCTGATATTATCATTTTTAATTTAATTATTATTTTCTAAAATCACTGCTTTATGATATTATTATTACGGCTGAATGACATTTTTGTCCCTCTAAGTTGTCACTCATTTTCAAAGTCGTCTCTAAAGTTTAATTATTATAAGTTAGGTCCTTAGAGTGACATTTTGTTAGTGTTTCCGTTCATTCAGCCCAATTTAACCTCAACCCGACCCATTTTGACCCAACCATATCCAGTTTGACCCAACCCAAAATTTAATATTTTAAAATATAAAATTATTTTTAAAATAAGTTTAAAATAATAATTATATTTAACATTTAAAATATATATATTTAATATTTTAAAATAAAATTTCTTCCTAAAATAATAATAATTATATTTAATATTTTAAAATAAATTATATTCTAAAAATAATAATTATTATATTTAATATTTTAAAATAATATTTATTTTTATATTTAAAATAAAATATTATTTTAAAAAAGTTATAAAGATAATTATTATTATTATAAGGAAAAATATTAGAAACTTTTATTCTTTATAAAATGAGTAAAGTTTCATAAAATATAGATACAAAATAATTACATACGAAAATTAAATATAATTATTGTTTTAAACTTATTTTAAAAATAATTTTATATTTTAAAATATTAAATTTTTGGTTGACACAAACTGGGTATGGTTTGGTCAAAATGGGTCGGGTTGATGTCAAATTGGGCTGGCGGAACGAAAACGCTAACAAAATGTCACTTTGAGGACCTAACTGACAAAAATTGAACTTTAGGGACAATTTTGAAAGTGGGTGACAACTTGAATGGACAGAAGTGTCATTCAGCCGAAATTGAGCTATTATCATTATTCTCCGTTATTTAACCTAATTTCTCCCTATAAATACATACCAACTATTACGCAACAACTCATGGTATAAACAATTCTAAAAACTATTAAAAATGCAAAGGAGTTATATGGAGAGCTTCAGATTATGATGACATTGCATTCAATGGGAGCTTTTGTGGACTATATCTCACGGTGTTTATATTTTATGGCTTCTTCATCTATTGTATTCTATTACTTGGATTGTAGCTTTTAATGATTTGTTAAGTTCTAGCATCCGACAAATCATTTTCATCATCATTAATAGTTTTTTTTGGCATTATGGTAATACTATAAGTGCCTCTACAATTGCCAAAAATGGATAAAAAACTAATGAGACAATGTATTTGTTTTTTAACTATAACATTGTGTTATGTATGACATTGTGCATTACACTTTCTAAATATTTATTAGTGCTTTAGAATGAAAGAGGTACCCATTTTTAATTCTATTGATTACATTATAAACATTTTTATCAAGAAATTAATATATATATACACATACACACACACACACAACTGTTATATAATGTGCTAGGATTTATTGATCAGATTAATTCTATCCTTAGATATGTATTTGCGCACAAAACTTTTACTAAATTTTATGTAACATATGCTACCAAAATTTGATCATCGCACAATAATCTATCATCTTCTTATTATATTTTAATTTATTAATTACACGTATAAATTTATTATTAATAAAATAAATAATTCTCACGCAACTCACAAGTTTATATCTAGTTTTACTCTGTTTCCAACCCAAAAAAAATATTTTACAACCAAGTATTTTTAAATTTTATTTTAATCTTAATCTCTCTTTAAATCCTTCATCAAAATTCCAAACTTATCCTTAAAATATAATAACATATGCGGGAGAAATATGAAAATTTTCCTTTTTTTTAAGATATTATCCATGTATTTTAAAAACAAATATAAACATATACCATTTCTCTTCATATAATTCTTGCGATTTTACTTTTTATCTAATTTTTACTCTCAAATTCCAATTTCCAATATTGAACTTTCCCGACCCGTAACCTTCATGTGGATATGGAAACCTGAACCCGAAACCAAATTGTACCGATGACTGATTATCAATCTATACTCCATATTAATTCTGGGTAAGGATCCGACCTCTTTGTTTGCTAAAGAAGGTCAAAAACCCACAATCCTTCATACTCGGACTCAACAGAGACCCAACCACAGAAGCTCACATATATCTTTTCAAATCAATCGTTTTTTTTCCTATTATTTGGAAAGATATATCAGAAGATTGGCGGAAATGCAAATTTCTTGCTTTTTCTTTTCTTTTCAAGTTTCTAACATAGCTAAAGGTAACATACAAGTACTTGAAAATAAAATAAATATAAGAGAGGTATAATCCCAAATAATAATGTATTGCATACCATTATTACGACCATAATGAAACTGAAACTGCAATCTAGCAAGAATATGCTTCTTAAGCTGTCAATGACTTCCATCTAAGTTAAAACTGAAATGTAGGGTACCACACCTCTTCAATGTTGGAAAACTCTCAAGGCGTGAAACTATACTAATTGCAAAAAATTATTAGATCATCAATTGAAGAAAAGTGCCCGTCTCCCTCTAACACCCAAAAACAGGGCTATTCGTCACTCCATCACAGCAATGCCTCCTGCAGCTTTTAGTTTCTCTATTATGTCATTTGCCTCCTCTTTGGTAATCCCTTGCTTAAGTACAACAGGTACCTTCTCAACCAGCTCTTTGGCTTCCTTCAACCCAAGGCTCGTAAAGGTTCGAACCTCTTTTATTACCTTGATTTTTGCAGCTGCATCAAATTTCTCTAACTTAACATCAAATGCTGTTTTCTCAACTTTCTTCTCCTCCCCCTTCGTAGCACCTGGCGCTCCTTGGGAACTCAAGTCCACACCTTCAACAGAAATTAGCTGCAACTTTGGATGCCTTGTTCTCTCATTAAGAGCAGAGCCAATCTGATTACGTTCTTCAAAAGGTAAAGCAACAATTTTCTCAGCAAGCTGAACTATCTTATCAGAAGGTGGGGGTCTTGGGCCATAAGGGTCATAGAATGGGGGGTACTTGTACCTTTTGGGTTTGGCATTAGGATCTCTGGGAACAAAATCTGGTTGGAACGAACGAGATTGCAATGACCCTGCGATTTTAGGAAGATTGGGCCAGGCACGAAAGGATCTGACAAGTGGAATGAACCTCATGGTGCTGTCAGTAGAAATAATGACTCGTAGGATGAAGATGAGTAGAAAGAGGAATTTAAATTAATGCCTTCATAGCATCAAATGGGAAAACTTCTATTCTCGACCCAACTTGAACTGCATTGAACACATTTCAAACTCTTTCCTGGAACAAAAAAAAAAATCAAACCCAAATTCTTTAAAGTAAGCAATATTAAACATTATGGTCATCACATACAAACTGTAGAGTAAACCATAATGATTCATGAAATGATTGTTGATGTGTTATGTAACTCTAGACAGGAGGTCAGTCGGCTTGGACAATTTAAAAGAGGTTTTCTAAGCCAACCCAATATCATCGGGTTGGAAAAATAGTAAACCAGCCCAACCCAAACCAAAACATTAAACCTCTCCAACCCAACCCAAACCAAACCATTTGTGGTTGATCTTGTTTGATAGGTTTAAACTCCCAAGCAAAAAATTAAAAATGAAAATATTTTAGAGGACATCTAACTAAAACTATAGCCAAGAACAAGTCATTCATGATCTAAAAGCTAATATTCAAAGATCTGAAGTACAAACATAATTCGTAGAGTTAAAACAAAAGTCATTAAAAACCCTCTAATCTTACTGCAAAACAAAATCACATTAAATTAACATCAAAACAACAAGTAGCATGAATGATAGTCGAGAAAAAACCCTCGAGAAGAAGACAGATGAATTTGAGCAGAGCTATTTCATTTTTTAAAGTCTCTTGTAAAGCACATAGGCAGTATTTCTATAGATTTTTAAAGCAACTTATTGGACAACCAATTCTGTGTAAATGCTATAACTAAGAGATTTTAGGGTTAGAAAATTTGGGGGATTTAAAATTTAAATTGTAGGATTAGAAAGTGAGAGGACAGGAAACAAATCAGTAATCAGAGAAGAAATATGAAAATAATATACCAAAAATCAAAGATAAACAGCGGAAGAGGGACTTCCTCTTGTTGTGAGTTTTAGAACCAGTATGGGGAATTTATTTGTCGTTGCTCTGTGTGTTCTAGACTTCTAGTCCAGGAGGCAGGAGTAGGACCTGTGATCATTCGGTTATAACCGAACCGAATAAGCTATTCGATTATAACCGAAAACCGAATTATTGATAATTCTACTATCCGAAACACTAACCGAAATTTGAAAATAACCGAATTACCAAATTGTAATTTCGAGTATTCGGGTAATAACCGAACCAACATCCAACATAAATTATTCAGTGTCCTCCACAAATGCTACAATCACCAACATAACATAGTGTAAAAGGTAAACACCTCCGGTGAAACTAGAAACAATAAGATAAGTTATTCAGTGTCCTCCAAAAATGCAAACACCTAAACATATATCAATAGTTTTGCATCACTACCCATACATCCAGAGAGAAGGGAAAAATTCAATGAAATCGTGTATATATATTCAACATCAGTTCTAAGAAGTCTTAGAATTTAGAATGATGTCACACCATAGAGGCATAGACTACCACTAACTTCTATAAATTTAGATGAGAATTGAGAGCTAAGCCCCCACTACTCAGTTTGATTCAATAATCTTATACAAGGAAAAGATGCTAGCTTTTGATAAAAGACATGATTTTAAAATCAGTTCAGTGAGGTAATGGTACGTGGTCTTCAGTTTATGACCAGAGCAGCCAACAGATCTGCAAAGGCACTTCCTTTTTTAGTAGATTGTAGGCAGGAAACAGATGGAATCCCTAAAAGTCTAAAAACAGTCATTCAAGCCAATCGATCTGTTCCCGGTTTATCCTCAAAGATGGAAACTTTAACATAAAATTACGAAATCATACCAAAAGATACTAGATTCAAACTAAAAAATGGACAAATACACCAATCTGATTATCGGACAAATTACCAATTTAGATAGACAATCGTAAGAGAGTGGAGATTGAGACGCCAACGGGAGAGGCGGAGTCTGTGAACAGCGACACATACGCATGCATTCAAGAGGAGGTCGAGATCGAGACAGGAGAGGCCGGAGAGTTGAGAGGCAAGAAGAGGATGAGGAATCGGGAATGGAAGGGGGCAAGGGGCAAGGGGCTAGGGCAAAATGCATATACAGGACAGACTAGGAGTATTAAGTATACATACAATTATTAAATTAATATTTTTTAATTACGTAGTTCGATTATTCGGATACCCGAATAACCTATTTTTTAAAACCATACTCGAAACCTCGAAACCGATTACCGAAAATTAATTCAGATATAACCGAAATTAGGAAAAAAAATCGGTTGTGTTCGATAATTTGATTTTATCCGTTTTTTTCTCACTCCTAGTAGAAATGGAAAATCGATAACTTAGCTGGTGTTTGATAAAACTTACTAATTAAGATCTGAATGACAAATATATCTTAATAAATTAGATCATTTGAGTGAAATAGTATCAGAACTTAAAAAGTTGTTTGGTAACTAAAAAGTATAAAACATCTTAATGACTTTTAAATTTAAAAATATCTGACTTTTCAAAAATCAATAATGATTTTAAAATTTGAACTGGAGGGAGTACAATATTTATAGAAGTTTCATAGATTTAAAATTTTCAGTATTTAGATTTATATCTTTCTCTTATCGTCTCTTACCGATTAAGACGACGATAAGAGAAACAAAATTTTACCAAACAAATTTATCCTCTTATCGAATCAGATGCGGAGCTATTAAGAGGTAAACAAACACCACCTTAGTGCTATAATATGGACTAAGATAGTGGAAATTGGAAGATCATGGAAAGGAGACTAAGAGTGAGAGAAACGGGCGTGATGGTGAGGTGTCTATGAACTTTTAGAGTTAGTAAAAGAAATCATTTTAAACCTTTTATTCAACTCCACACACACACACACACACACACACACACATATATATATATATATGAATAACTTTTATCTATATATATTATTAAGGGAGAGTGAAAACATAATTGTTTTTTATGACTTTGTCACTATTTTTTTCTTTCCTTTTTTATTCTCATAACCTCCGACTCTTATTTTTAATTTTATTTTTTTTCACACATAGTATGTGCATTTCACATGACTAGTTTACTAATAGTTCATCAATTCAGCCGGTTTACCGAGCTTTTCAATTATCAAACCGCTACCGACAGAATAAGGTCAATTTGTCGATTTTAAGGGCTGAACAAACTCAACCAAAAAAAGGCAGGATTGGGCTGGTTTGGTTGAGTTGATCGCGTCCGATCGATTATGAACAGTCCTAGTAATGAGTTTACACGTGGAAGAGAAACATAATAAAAAATTTAGGAACTTAAATCCTTTCCTTCAAAAGTATTATCATAGATTTCATAATAGTACTTTAATTTAAAACTTATAACAAAGGTTTTGTATTTTAAATCACAGTACCCCATAGTCTAGCTGCACTGGTAAATTTAATGCGAATATGCTTGTTGATGTCTTAAGTGTTTCTTGATGAAACTAAGAACTGAACACCGAAAGGATTATTAACACTTAAGTTTTAAGATTGCAAAATGAAATTACATCTAACATATTCAAGTCAAGCTTAAATTTAGGAAATACCAGACCATAAAATAGCTAATTACATATTAGCTGCTTATTAACATATGCCTATAACTATAAACACATCTACTGTGTTAAGAAAGTGAAAACAATATCACATAATTTGGCATTTAAACATAAATTCCACAAACTTTTTAAACATCAATGGTCAAAGTACCAAGAAATTCAGAATATTTAGTTCATCCCAAATAGATCAAAATACAACCATTTCTATATATTTCATTCTCAAAATTACTGTCTCCCATGCAAGTATTCTTTTTCTATTACATAGAAACTAAAAATACTGAAAAATGTAAAACAAATTATATAACAAATAATTTTGGAAATTGAGGATAGAAGTGTAAAAGAAGAACTACGAAAGAGAGAATAAGATGGAGAAGAAAAGAGAACTACTCACAAGTCCAAGCGGGTATGGAATTGCATACAATGATTGTCCACGATCGTTTCTTCTCTGAACCTGGCCTTCAACCACGAATTATGAGAACCCTAGACCATTTTCGCTTTTAGCATAAACATGTGCTCATCACGTGGCTAATATTTTTTCCTTTCAGCTCTCTTAGAGCCCGTTCGGCAACGACTTATTTTAAAATGACTTAAAGTTAAAATATAAGTTCACTTATAAGTTAGTTTAAGTTGTGACTTATAAGTAAAAGTGTTCATCATCAATTTGACTTATAAGTCAAAAATTAAGTTAAAACAAGTTATGAAGGTGTTCGGCTAATAATGACTTATAAGTTACAATCAAATGTAAATATTAATAAAAAGATACATTGATTCAATATCATATCATAACAATCATCCACAATTTCATTAAATAAAACACTAAACAAATTCTCTAAACATAATAACATATCAACTACAATCTTATTCCAACTGATCAATCACTAGTGACATGGCCATCTTTACAAACCTATGCAGCAACTACTAAGAGAAGAAAAAGGTTTATACAAAATCTAAAATTGCAATTTCAAATAAATTAGGACTACCTAAGTTGTCAACCAAAGTGAAACACTTGTAATTGTATTGCAATTAGGCAAAACAGAGAATAGATAAGAGAGGTGGGCCGTTTAAGTTGCCAGCTAGTGGCTTCTCCTTTCAGCCGTTTAAACCACCAATGTTGTACGTCATGACAAGAAAGCAGTCTCCAGAACAAAACATGGAAACAACCCTCAAAGAGGTAAAATCTTTTGAATGATGGATGATGAGATAACAGCCTTTCTAATTCTAACATTTTGTTGACTGCTCTTCTCAAATTGAGCTAGCTGTGAATGCAACTGATAATCAAATTCATCAATTTAGAAGGGAAATTGAAGGGTTTTATTAACAAAATCATTTCAAGTTATAAATCATTTGATTTAAGATGTTTCATGTTCCTTGCTTATATTCTATAATTCTCCATGCAAATAAAAACAACAGTCATTTGCAACAGAGAAAAAAATGATGGTCTCTTGTTTCATACTCGTTCAAATATATAAATGCAAAATGACTTTTAGTTTCATACTTCAGTTCCAAAATATACAAGTAAAAGTCAATAAAGCTACAAGTAAAAGCCATATATACAATCCATCCACTCGTATATACAAGTGAGTACCTCATTTCTTAAACAGACAAGCTATCTCCTTAATATTAGGATTTTAGTAAGTTGCATATGACACTTGATGTGCATTCTTCTAACCCGGAAGAAAGAAAAAGAAGGCTTTCATGTCTATCTTTATTATAATATCAACCCCAAAACGAAGCTAAGTTCAATTATGGTAAACAACCAGAATTTTGACAGGAAATTGCACAAGATCAACTCCAACAAATTAGAAATTACCTAATTCTTCTCCCAAGTATGTCTCACATTTAAGCTACAAGAAAACTAGGGTATAATATACAACTCTGCAAAACTAAGCATATGTTTATATGAGCAAATAAGATGTAACAACATCAATGTGCTATAACAACTGAAACATAATGCAGCTTCTTATAGGCTCAATCCTGCCTCCAAACGTCTATAATCAATTTTTACAACTTAATTAGACTCTCCTTATATGTTCAAACTATCATCCATATCTATATTATATCAGCACATTAATAACCATCAAGGACAACTTGCATTTTTTTCTTTTTTTTATAATTATTAATTTTCATTCAATGTTGATCATATATCTCTCTGTGACTTTATTTTTACAGGTTACTGAGAGTACATTCATGTACAGTTTTGCACCAATATATTTATATCCAATTGTTCAGGAGAACTCAGGTTAAATCTATATAAACAAAACCCAAGTTACTGAAAATTACTAAAATTAAGCTGCTCACATATTCACATATTCACATTCATAATTAAGCACAACCCAGTATACAACAATTCATTCAATCAATCAATCAAAAATTTGAACCACATAAATTAACAAAAAAATGGAATTGAATCGAAACCCACAGGCTCTAAAACTGCAGTCAAAATTAAAGAGGTAAAGAAGAAGAAAAACACATGCCAAAGATTCAAACATAACATTATACACATATATACATATCAAATATTTGGTCTAGGGTTTTGTACCTAACAGCAATCGAAGGAGTATAGTGAGTAGCAGGAGTAACAGCCGCGGAGGGAAGAGCTAGGGAGAAGCCAAGAAATTGACGGATCGAGGGCACAGAGAGAGCATAACAGAGCTCTAATTTTGTTTACCTTAGAAGAGAAAGAGATAAAAAGGTTTAAAGGGCAATCAGATGTAATTTAGCAAAATGGTTCCGAGGAAAATAAAATATTACATTTGTTCAAACCATCTTAATATATATTAAGAATGACTTATAAATTATTTTAAAATAAGTTACAAATTGTTGCATTTGTTTATTTATAAGTCAAAAACTAAGTCGTTGGCAAACAACTTAAAAGTGTAAATAATTTATAAGTTGATTTGACTAACTTATAAATTACTGTCGAACATGCTATTAGGGGGTGTTTGGCAATAACTTATAAGTTAATTTGACCAACTTATAAGTCATTTGCTACTGTTGAGAAGTTTGGTAATTACTTTTTTTTAATTTATAAATCATTCTTAAGTTGGTTTAATCAAATGTAATGTCTATTTTGTTGTTGAATTAATTTATATTTTTATTAATGTTTTTTTAGTAATCTTTATATTTTATTTTAACATACAAGTCATTATGAGCCGAACACATTCATAATTTATTTTAACTTAATTTCTGACTTATAATTAGTGTGGAACGCTTTCACTTATAAATTATAATTTAAAATAATTTACAAGTCAACTTAAATATTAACTTTAAATCATTTTAAAATAAGTCGTTGCGGAACGTGCCCTAATTAGAACTTAGAAAGTCTTGGGCACGAAAGCAAATAGGGTTATGTGAGTGTATGATATTTTTCATTATGTTTACGTTTTCTTAGTCTTTTCTTACTATTACACATTTCTATTTTCTTAATTTGAGATACATTTTTAAGATTGTATTTTTAAAATTTTATGACAAATTAGGAATCAGTTATTTTATAGTCTTGAAACAATAATAATTTTTTTATAATTTTGGAAGGAATTAATTATTTTTTTAATTTAAACAAAGAAAGTAAATTATTAGATTGTAGTCCAATATATGTCGTTGGTAGAGCACCAGTCTTGTAAACAGGATGTCTTGTTCTGGGGCTTCGGATCTTAATATTAGTTAAGAATGGTTAAAGAGTTATATATAAACATCATTAGTCTCTCGATTTTGTCTCCACTTTTATAAAACTTAAAACTTTTAAAAGGAATCTGAATTTTATTTCGGTACTCCCTAAGAAGAAAAGTAAGCGCTTCAGAAAATAAAGTTAAGTTTGAGAGAATACGTTTTACCTAAGCCTGACAAAATATAATTATGGGTTAGTTTTGGTTTTTAAAATATAGTTATGGTTCTATTTAAGAATTAAAACCATATTAACTATTTTTAATATGGGTTGTGTGAGTTTGAACCATATGGTTATGATTAAAAACCATATTAACCATTTTAAAATGTTTTGACTTTTAAATAAAACTTTTATAAAATAAAATCAATATATACTATTGATAGAGAGACGGATACAAGGGTAATTAAATTATTTTTTTTCAAGCTATGCAATTCTCAGCAGCTAATGCCTTTAACCATTTATTTGATCCCTTTGAAGCTATGAAATTAATATTCTTACGTTAATTTATAAACTTATTATTTGGCTACGCTTATATATTTTAATAAATGAAATTATCACTAATCAATTAAATGTTGTCACATAATTATTATTAATTTGGCTACGCTTATTTTAATAAAATTATTGCTAATCATTGTTGAATTAATCAATTTTGTGTTGGTATATAGATTGCAAATGAGCCAAAATCATTACAAAACATATAATTCTATAGACCATATTAAAATTTAATTAATTAGATGCATATATTAAACCATATAATTCTATAGACTATATTAAAATTTAATTAATTAGACAGTATATATTAAAATTTAACAAAAAGTTTTTTATTAAATAAAAGTGTAATTGAAATAAAAGTAATTATATGAGAATAACTACTAGTAATTAATGAGACGAATATAAAAAGTTTGTACTTGTAGTTTGTGTTTGGTGCGGTTACTGTGAGAGAGAGGGAGAGAGGAGTGTAATTGAATATATAATATGAGTTGAAAAATGGTTAACTGGTTAATTAACTATATTTGTTTTAAAAAATATAGGTTCAAACTTTAACCAACCTGTGACGCTCCCAAAATAAGTATACATCACTTATTTCGAGTCGTCAAATACATGGTACAGAATATAAATACAATCCTAATTATACAACAGTCGTGTAAAATACGACAAAACATATGATGTGAGTTTTAATACAAATATTGTCATCTAGACAATATCCACACTCAATCGAGTCCTCATTACATTTATTGTCACACTATTTAATGTAATAGTGAGGACTACTAATACTATCATCCGGACCAGTCACTCCATTTCCGACTAGTCCTTCGCCACGCTTCTCATTTCCTCAAGAGAAACAAAGGAAAAAAAGGAGTGAGCTCAACTAGCCCAAGAAGAAATATTACGACTAAGATAATGCAGAATAAATTATCATTAGTCTTCAACAAAGGTTAAACCGATAAAATACAATAGACATCAAGTTTAATCTGCGGCTGAACATGCAATCCATTAAAAGAGTCAAGAGAGAATAAAATCTACTATCTTTTATGATTTAAAAGGTTTTTCATCACTTTTATCACGGGACTCACTTAATAAATAATCCACATCATCCCCGCATTACTACTACCAAGGATATTCATTAAGATCACAACCACAATTATCCACGCACTACGGCCAATGATATTCGTATTCATCAATGGTCATGATCATGCCAACAACCGTCCATCAATGCACTACGCCAATGTGGACTTTTACTACATCATTTGTAATATTACTACCAAGTGATTACACCGAATAATCCCCAATCATAATCATACCAAGTCCATCTACGCACTACATGCCACGTATGACTTTAAACAAAATATAAAACATGAGGGTCAGAAGACCCCAACTTTTGAATAAAGATGAATTTTCTATAATTATCATTTTTGAATATTATGATATAATGTTATAGTTGTGGGTAATAATTATAAATTTTGCAAAAATCTGCAAGTTGTTATATAATATTCGATTGGTCGGAAATATTTGTTTTAAATGAAATATTCGTATAACCAAGACAATCATCAGTAGAACCCATTAATGTAATTATTGTTTTGATCGAGAAAACGACAAAAATATTTTATTAAAATAATTCGGCGGAAGTTTTATCGCCGATAATCATTGAACTACTTTCATTAGTAAAAGTACAATAATACGTGTGGTTGCATAGAAGCACACCAGATTGATTATTGATGCTTATGTGAGAAGTCACCAAATTGATTCAATTATCATTTATATTTTATATGATGATGAAGTTTTATTTTATTCGTATTATTAACGTAATAAAATGAAATATTTTTTTATATAAAATGTAATACTTTTATAAAGTTATTCGCTTTATTAGCTAATAAGTAAAATCTTTTTTATATAAAATGTAATACTTTTATAAAGTTATTCGCTTTATTTGATAATAATTAGATTATATTATATTTTATTATGCATAGTGTTGCATAGTGTTTTTTGCATAGAAAATTATAAATAGAATATATTATATTTTATTTAAAAGATTTTGCTTTAAATATGGACCGTCGATTAAAGTAAACCAATCTGGACCGCTCATGAGTTAGTTATTATGATTCTATTTTTCTATAAATAAGCTCATTCCTTCATTATTTTCTTACGAATTCAATTAACTCTGAGAGAGAAATTATAGAGAGAAAGAAGAAGAGTTTTCATTATTTCACTACTCTAATATCAAGTATTATTTTACTAGAAGAGATATTATTCTTTTGTATTCATGAAGAGAACTTCATTATTTCATTCCTTATTATTCTGCTGAATAACCTCGTATACGCTTAATACCCTATACTGTGGTGACATTCTTCATTATTCGCTTTTATTATTCGCATTTGAACATCCTGCTTTGTGCTTTTACGCCTTACCCGGTTCCGCCTTTATTATTCTGCCTTTATTATTCTTCGCTGAATATCCTCGCTCTATGTGTTTTACACCGACCGGTTCTCGCCTTTTTATTATTCTCATTTATTATTCGTTAGAATAACCTGCTTATGTGAAGTACCGCATGCATGGTGATTTCTGTTGTTATTCCATTCTTTATTATTCCATTGGAACATCCTGTCGGTGTGATTTTCACCGACTTGGTTCCGTTATTATTATTCTCGCTGAATAACTCGCCTACATGCCAAGTAATCGCATGCATGGTAATTTCGTTGTTATTCCATTCCTTATTATTTCTCGCCATTAAAATTTTGACTTATATCTTGACGCCCCAAAATAGGTATACATCACCTATTCTCGAAATGTCAATACATGGTACGTAAACAACTACAACTTTATTATTACAACGAAAAACTGTGAGTTTGAATACAAATATTATCTTCTGCAATAATATCTATACTCAAATAAATCCTCATCACATTTATCGATACATTATTTTACAAAAATGGTGAGGACTACTAAACAATCCTTTCTAAAACCTTCATTCCATACCCCACTGCATCGCTATATTCTCGCCTCCCGAGAAAAATGGAACAAAAGGAAAAGGGTGAGCTCAACTAGCTTTCAAGAAAGAATATTATGACTAAGATAATATACAACAAATTATCGTTAGTCTTCAACAGAAAAAAATCTAATAGAATACAATAGACAACAAATTTTAAATCAATATTCGCAATGAAATAATAATTCATTAGAAGAGTTAAGTAGAGAATGCAAACTACTATCTTCTATGTATGAATTTAAAAGTTCATCGCTCATCTTTTATCCCCGTAACATCAATCAATATACATCTCGAATCAAATATTCATCTTTGCACTACTGTGCCAAAGATATTCATCACCGTCATGTTCATTTAAACACCTGCTCATCTTTGCACTACGGGCCAAAGATATTCTTCAGAAATCATTCATCTTTGCACTGTGCCAAAGATATTCTTAAGAAATCATTCATCTTTGCACTACAGAACCAAAGATATTCCATAATATCATCATTTAAGACCGAGGATGATGAAAAATATTTTTTTTTAAAGAAACGAATCCAAAGAAACAAAATGACAAGGATTAAGGATTAAGGATTCGTACTTGGTTTTATCCACGCCCAAAAATACCTCAAAAATAATCATAGTGGTGTAAAATTCAAGAATGATCAAAACATGGATACAATCGAAGTTAGTATCCGTATAGATGTTTTTGACGAAAAAGAAGAAATTTTATTTTTCTAATAATAATCAGATATCGTGAATAGTATCGATACGTGAATAAGTAACTCGACACCAAAAGATAGAAATTCCACAAAAAACATCTTCACGCTTCATGAATAAAGACTCGTGAATAAGAACTCGTGAATAAGAACTCATTAATAAGAACTCGTGAATAAGAACTCATGAATAAGAACTCATGAATAGTAACTCCATACGAAAAAAGTTCTAAATTTGATAAAAACTTCAGATCAACATTTCAAAGATAATGATATTGAAGAAATAATATCATTTGAGAAGAAAATAACATCTCTTACCTCGAAAGATCGATCAAGATTTCTAAATTAAACACCTGGATATATAAGCTATGACTTGACTTGCACCGTATAACAATACTCAAAGTATACTCAAAATACTCACAAGAATACGCCGATAATATAGAGAGAAAACTTCAGCTTCCGGTGTGATTTTCAATTCTAACCTAAGACCCTATTTATAGGAAAATGCTTGAACACCAAAGCGTAATATTTAATAAAATATATTATTATTAATAAATTTCTTACGCCTCTCTGAAATCAGATCCCAACATTTCCCACATGCCAACCTTCTAGAAAGAAATGATAAAAACGTTTTTCATAAAATAAATAATTAAAACTTACAAAATCAATTATTTTGAGCTTGAACTTCAATAATTCATAATAAATAGCTCTTTCATCAGAAAATTCGAATCTCATGATTTTTATAGGAAATTCAATTCTCTACAACTTTGCAGAAGAAAGTTTTTCCAAATTCCAAATGAAATTGACCGAAATCCACAAACCAAGCGATTTTATAAAGTTATAATCAAATTTCAGTCAATAAATGGGGTCCACCGACATGTTTAACATGTTTTAAACATTTATTGCAACAAAAATACTCTTCCTCCTCGTATACTCATATATCCCACATTCGTTGTAAAAATATCACCGTTAATATATTATTAAAATAATATATTTAAATGAATTATTTTATCGTAAAAGATAAAATATTAATTTTCAACAATTGTCATTTTAAAAATTTTCTCCATCTATATCCACATAAAATCAATATTTTCCTCATCATATAAATCAATAATTAATTATTCACAAATAATATTATAGAATCACAATATTGACAACCAGCAGCCTCCTGGAAAGAGGGCTTTCCAATAAGAATTTCTTCTTCTTGCAAGCAATTAGGTGACCAAACCTCTCCTTAGACGTAACTTTCTAGACATTGCCAATAATGTTATCTAATAATATTATTCAGATAATATGAATTATTGCTTCGATAATGAAAATACTTGTGTGTAATGACAATTATCAAAACAACAAAGAATATAAAATATCAACGCAAAGAATTATTAACTCAATAAAATATCGAATAAGAATTATCAGAACCATTATTGAGTAGTGCCTTCACGTAAGAATCAATAATTGGTGCAATACCGCAGTGCTATCGCTTCAACAACGCGACATTAGTGTTTTTTACCACCGGGTATTCCAACAAAGATAATCTGTAATAACTACGCCTGCTATTTAAAAACAACTTATATTTGTCGCTTTCTTCATCCAATCGCTTTCGTTATGGGGCCCACACATGGTTGCGCTGCGTCAGAGGAATATTCCCCACAAGCATTTAATATTCCACGACCAAACGAATATTCCCCGACAACAATGAATATTTTATAACCACTTAACTTATTTTGAAATATTTGCGTATTTAACCCTTAACTATCCACATTAATCAAATCAACCCTTACTATTTCAAAATAATAAATAAAGGAAATTCCTTTTATTTAAAAATTTCTGGTCTTACAACCTCCACTCCTTATGAAATTTCGTCCCTCGAAATCGACGTACGCACTGTGTTTCAAAAAGGTGAGGATACCTCGCTTTCATTTCCGCTTTCCAATTCCCGTGTCATTTCCTCTATAAAGCATGATTCCTCCACAAAACTTTAACTTGTGGTATGACCTTTTCATGGCGTAGGGACATGCTCATTCCTATCCAAGATCTTGACAGTACCTCCTCATACGTTAATTCTTCACTATCTCGTCCTGCTTCTAACTCAATAACGTGGTTCGGTCTTTCATATATTTACGAAGTACGAGCATGTGAAACACATTATGAACACGAGACATACTTTGAGGTAACGCAAGTCTATAGGCTACATTTCCTACTCGGCCAAGAATTTGAAATGGACCAATAAATCGTGGATTAAGCTTTCCTCTCTTCCCAAATCTTGTAACTCCCTCCCATGGAGCAACTCGCAACAATACACGATCCCCTACATTAAATTCCACATCTTTTCGATGAAGATCCGCATAACTCTTTTGTCGATCTTGTGCCGCTTTGTATATCGTTGTCAAATCATTTGGATCTTTTCGGTGATCATATCGTATTTAACTTCGGGTCCCAACAATGTTGCTTCACCCACCTCATCCCAACATATCGAGAAATCGACATTTTCGGCCCATATAATGCTTCAAATGGAGCCACACCTATACTTGCTTCGATAACTGTTGTTGTAGGAGAATTCCACCAATGGTAAATACTTATCCCAACTACCCTTGAAGTCTAGGACACGTAGTCTTAATAGATCTTCAAGAGTTTGAATAGTCCTCTCGATTGTCCATCCGCTTGGGGATGGTATGCTTAACTAAATCGCAAATCCGCGCCCATAGCTTTTTGCAAGCTAACCCAAAATCTTGAAGTGAATCTTGGGTCACGATCCGAAACTATGGATACAGTGCATGCCATGCAACCTCACAATCTCATTCACGCATATACTAGCAAGACGCTCAAGGAATAAGTCTCCGTGACGGCAAGAAATGAGCGTACTTGGTTAATCTATCAACAATAACCCAAATAGCATTGATGCCTTGAGAAACCGTAGGAGGACCCGTGAACGAAATCCATAGTAATGTGTTCCCACTTCCATTCCTAATCTCAAGTGGTTGCAACGGACCCTTAGGTACAAGATGCTCCGCCTTTACACGTTGGCAAGTTAAACACATCGAGATAAACTTTGCAATCTCTCTCTTCATATTGTTCCACCAAAATGTATGTCAAGATCACGATACATTTTAGTACTTCCGAGATGGATTGCAAATGGCGATTGTGTGCCTCCATCATAATCTTGTACTTCAAATCGTAGTCGTTAGAACACAAAGTCTAGAGTGGACTCAAGTATTCCTTCTTCATCAATTCTCACTTCCTAATAGCTCCTTCTTGTACTTTCTTCTTCATATGCATCAACTCCGGCCGGCGGCTCGAGCAACCTTAACTTTTTTTCTATTAAAGTTGGCTCTACGCGATACTTGACATCATCGCACTCGCTCCCCGCATATGATCTTCTACTCAATGCGTCACCACCACGCTCGCTTTTACCGGGATGGTATCAATAAGCGTGGTCGTAGTCTTTCAATAGCTCGAGCCAACGTCATTGCCGCATGTTGAGTTCTTTTGAGTGAAGAAATATTTAAGGCTTTTATGGTCCGAATATATCTCCACTTTCTCCCATATAGATAAGTGCCTCCATATCTTTAATAAGCGAACGATCGGGCCGCTAACTCTAGATCACGAGTAGGATAATTCCTCTCATACTCTTTAAGTTGTCGCGAGGCATAGGCTATGACTTTCCCACGCTGCATGAGAACACATCCTAACCCTTTGCCTCAAGCATCATCAGATAACAAATCCATCCGAACCAGATGGTATTGTTGTAAACAGTCAAATAAGTCTCCTCTTAAGCTCTTAGAAACTCTTCTCGCATTCTTCACTCCAAACGAATTTTGTATCCTTCCGAGTTAGAAGTTAATGGAGTAGCGATTCGAGAAAACCCTTCCACGAATCTCCGATAATAACCAAATGAGCCCCAAAAAGCTACGTGACTTCAACCACCGACTTCTTGGTTGTTCTAACTTTGTATTGCTTCAATCTTCACGGATCATGATTCTCCATGTTTCGACACCACGCGCCCAAGGAATGCTATTTCCTCGCCCGTAACTCGCATTTCTTCAATTTGGCATATAGTTGGTTTTCACGAAGCCTTTGAGTACCAAATTTCAAATGGTGCTCGTGATCTTCACGACTTTTGGAATATATAAGGATGTCATCAATAAAGACAACAACAAACCGATCCAAATATTCCTTGAATACTTTGTTCATCATATCCATGAAAGTCAGTAGGAGCATTAGTTAGTCCGAAAGACATGACTAAGAATTCATAATGCCCATACCGAGTTCTCAAGGCGCTTTGAATATCCTCGCCTTCTAATCTTCAACTCGATGATATCCGAATCGAAGATCGATTTTTGAAAAGAATTGTGCCTCTCAGAATCGGGTCAAACAAGTCATCAATACGAGGTAGAGGATACCTATTCTTGATGGTGACATGGTTCAATTCCGATAAATCAATACAAAGTCGCATACTCCCGCTTTTTCTTCTTTACAAATAAAACAGAGCACCCCAAGGAGATGTACTAGATTTAATGAAACCGATGTCCAACAATTCCTCGTAGTTGGACCTTTAACTCCTGAAGTTCAATAGGAGCCATTCGATATGGGGTTTTAAAATGGGCTTTATACAGTTCAAGATCAATAAAGAATTCAACTTCACGCTCGGGGTAGACCGGGAAGTTCTTCTGAAATACGTCAGAAAGTCAATAACAACAGAATATTATTCAAATTTGACGTGTCTTTATTCAAATCCATAACATGGGCTAGAAAGCTTGACATCCGCTTTTTAATAAACGAATAGCTTTATGATTAGATATGATGAATGATCGATTTTAATGGTTTAGTTGCTTGAATTGCATAACAAAGTTGGTTAGAATATGAAAACTAACAACCTTACGAAAACAATCAATTTTGGCATGATGAGTAGTTAACCAATCAATCCTTAAAATCACATCAAAAGCAAGTATCTTTAAAGAGATAAGGTCAACAAAAGGTAATGGTGCCAACTTGAATCAAACAAGATTTATAAACAATGGATGTGATGAAAGTTTCTCCTAACGGAGTTTCCACAGATAGGTCAAAGTCTAATTTCTCCTGAGTCAAGTTTAAACGCTTGAGCACATGCAGAGAGATAAATGAATGGGTAAAGACCCAGATCAAGTAAGGTATAAACTTCGCAAGAATTTATAAATAGCTTACCCGTGATCACCTCGTTTGGGTTCTCGCGTTATGACCAAATACAACAAACGCTTCTTCCCTAATCGCTGACTTTGACTTTTCTCGGGATGATCTTTGAGTCACCGTCCCCATTGAACTAGGTTTCGCTATCGCATAATCTCGAGCGATATGTCCTTCATTTCCACAATTATAGCATACCTTGAATCTGTTGTGGGGCGCTTTGACCGATATGTCCTCTTTTTTCCGCATTTGTAGATATGACCGGTGGTCGTTTCCTCCTCCCTTAGAACCCGATTCTTTTTAAGACTGCTGCCTTCATATGGTCGTTGTTAAATCTCCTCTTTAAAATCTCCTTCGACTCGCTTTTCTATTTTCACGGCTATGATTACCACCGAGTGGTTACCATTTCATCCGTTCATTCGCTTTCTCTCTCGCGCAGTTATCATTATTCTGCTGATCGCTATCTCTCGATACGATCCTCGTCAGTGGTCCTCAACACCGTACTTTCGTTATCTCGCTTAATAATTGAGCCTGCTTTAACATCTCAATAAAGAGAAAATTTATGAGAAATGAGATCTTCGACGTATCGCCGTTTCAAACCTCTAAGAAACATCCGCGTCATAATGCTCCTCATTCTCCACCAAATGAGGTGCAAACTCGATAACTCGCAAACTTTGCCTCGTCTTTCGAGACACCGCCATGTTGTTTTTGTTCCAATCGATGAACTCCACTTCCTTCATATATTTAACACTTTCGTGAAAGTATTTGTCATTAAATAGCTTTTGAAACGCCTCCCAAGACATGCCGAAAAGCGGCCGGATGGGTACGCTTCACGAATCTCCACCAAGATGATCTCTTCCGCCACTTTAACATAAAGGTGGCGAATGGAACCTTCGTTCTCCGCATCCCAAGACATCGAATATCTTGGTAATTTGTTTGACCCATGTTTTCGCCATGATCGGATCCGCTTTCCTTTAAATTCGTGGTCCCAACTCTTTGAACTGCTTGGTTGTGACAACCCGTGAATTGCTATCATTTCTCCTCAGATTTTGAACACGAGTTTCCTCGTTGCGATTTTGCATGAATCGCAAAAACTTCTAAACATCCCCTCGCTCATCATCTCGCTTTCAATGGTGTTGTTCACAGGAGGAACATTGCCACCTGTTACAGCACGCTCTCCTCGCTGGTGAGTACAGCATCTCCACTATCTCATTTCCATTGTTAATATTCTCAATTGACATTCTCAAATCTTCGCCATAAAACAAGGGTTAATTAAGAAATCAATATATCACATAATATCCCTATATACTCGACCAACTAACAAATAAGCTTAGGTAAGACACACTAGCGAAGGATTTACTCGCCTCTCCCTCCTAGTTCTATTCCCCGATCTCCGCCAGAGATCATATCCTAAGCTCGATACCAACCGTGACGCCTCCCCAATAAATAGGTATACATCACCTATTCCGAAGAGTTGTCAATACATGGTATGTAAACAACTACAACTTTATTATTACAACGGAAACTGTGAGTTTGAATACAAATATTATCTTCTGCATAATATCTATACTCAAATAAATCCTCATCACATTTATTGATACATTATTTTACAAAAATGGTGAGGACTACTAAACAATCCTTTCTAAAACCTTCATTCCATACCCCGACTCGTACTCGCTATATTCTCGCCTCCTGAGAAAAATGGAACAAAAAGAAAAGGGTGAGCTCAACTAGCTCAAGAAAGAATATTATGACTAAGATAATATACAACAAATTATCGTTAGTCTTCAACAGGAAAAATCTAATAGAATACAATAGACAACAAATTTTAAATCAATATTCGCAGCGGAAATAATAATTCATTAGAAGAGTTAAGTAGAGAATGCAAACTACTATCTTCTATGTATGAATTTAAAAGTTCATCGCCTAACTTTTATCCTCAGTAACATCAATCAATATACATCCGAATCAAATATTCATCTTTGCACTACAGCCAAAGATATTCATCACCGGTCATGTTCATTTAAACACTGCTCATCTTTGCACTACGGGCCAAAGATATTCTTCAGAAATCATTCATCTTTGCACTACAAAACAAAAGATATTCTTAAGAAATCATTCATCTTTGCACTACAGCCAAAGATATTCCATAATATCATCATTTAAGACCGAGGATGATGAAAATATATTTTTTTTTAAAGAAACGAATCCAAAGAAACAAAAATGACAAGGATTAAGGATTAAGGATTCGTATTTGGTTTTATCCACGCCCAAAAATACCTCAAAAATAATCATAGTGGTGTAAAATTCAAGAATGATCAAAAACATGGATACAATCGAGTTAGTATCCGTAATAGATGTTTTAGACGAAAAAGAAGAAATTTTATTTTTCTATGAATAATCAGATATCGTGAATAGTCTTATATCGTGAATAGTAACTCTCGACACCAAAAGATAGAAATTCCACAAAACATCTTCACGCTTCATGAATAGTACTCGTGAATAAGAACTCGTGAATAAGAACTCATGAATAAGAATCTCGTGAATAAGAACTCATGAATAAGAACTCATGAATAGTAACCCCGACATGAAAAAGTTCTAAATTTGATAAAAACTTCAGATCAACATTTCAAAGATAATGATATTGAAGAAATAATATCATTTGAGAAGAAAATAACATCTCTTACCTCGAAAGATCAAGATCTTCTAAATTTAAAACACCTGATATAAAGCTATGACTTGACTTGCACCGTATAACAATACTCAAAGTATACTCAAAATACTCACAAGAATACGCCGATAATATAGAGAGAAAACTTCGCTTAAATTGTGATTTTCAATTCTAACCTAAGACCCTATTTATAGGAAAATCTTAGAACACCAAAGCAGAATATTTAATAAAATATATTATTATTAATAAATTTCCTACGCCTCTCTGGAAATCAGATCCCAACATTTCCCACATGCCAACCTTCTAGAAAGAAATGATAAAAACGTTTTTCATAAAATAAATAATTAAAACTTACAAAAATCAATTATTTTGAGCTTCGAACTTCAATAATTCATAATAAATAGCTCTTTCATCAGAAAATTCGAATCTCGCGATTTTTTATAGGAAATTCAATTCTCTACAACTTTGCAAAGAAAGTTTTCCCAAATTCTAAATGAAATTGACCGAAATCCACAAACGGGCGATTTTATAAAGTTATAATCAAATTTCACCAATAAATGGGGTCCACCGACATGTTTAACATGTTTTAAACATTTATTTCAACAAAATACTCTTCATCCTCAGATACTCATATATCCCACATTCGTTGTAAAAAAATATCACCGTTAATATATTATTAAAATAATATATTTAAATGAATTATTTTATCGTAAAAAGATAAAATATTAATTTTCAACAATTGTCATTTTAAAATTTTCTCCATCTATATCCACATAAAATCAATATTTTCCTCATCATATAAATCAATAATTAATTATTCACAAATAATATTACGTAATCACAATATCGACAACCGTGCGCTCCTGGAAAGAGGGGGCTTTCCAATAAGAATTTCTTCATCGCGCAGCAATTAGGTGACCAAACCTCTCCTTAGATGTAACTTTCTAGACATTGCCAATAATGTTATCTAATAATATTATTCAGATAATATGAATTATTGCTTCGATAATGAAAAATACTTGTAATGACAATTATCAAAACAATGATAATATAAAATATCAACGCAAAGAATTATTAACTCAATAAAATATCGAATAAGAATTATCGTAACCATTATTGAGTAGTGCCTTCTTACGTAAGAATCAATAATTGGTGCAATACTGCAGTGCTATCTGCTCAACAACGCCAGATTAGTGTGTTTTAACCAACGGGTATTCCAACAAAGATAATCTGTGAATAACTACGCCAGCTATTTAAAAACAACTTATATTTGTCGCTTTTCTTCATCCAATCGCTTTTTTCATGGGGCCCACATGGTTGGTAGTCCAGAGAATATTCCCCACAAAGCGATGCAATATTCCACGACCAAACGAATATTCCCCACAACAATGAATATTTTATAACCACTTGCTTATTTTGAAATATTTGCGTATTTAACCCTTAACTATCCACATTAATCAAATCAACCCTTACTATTTCAAAATAATAAATAAAGGAAATTCCTTTTTATTTAAAAATTTCGGGGTCTTACATATACTCCATGAAATTAGTGGAATATCCTTGATATTTCAAGCTTCATCCAAAGATCTTTCATGAAAATATTCTTCTGAGCATTCTTGAATTTTACTTTACAAAGAAGTATCATGTTGACAATTTGGACGTTATTAGTTCCTGAATAACTTAATTCTTGAACTTGTTTTATTGAATTCTTATATCATTGTCATCATCTTCATGTTTATATTTTTTGAAAGTCATCGTGGCCTCGTAGAGTATGGATGGACTTGGTATGATTATGACTGTGGATTATTCAAAGGTAATCACGACCAATAATGTTATAAATGATGTGGTAAAAGTCCTTATTGGCCCGTAGTGCATTGATGGATGATTGTTGGCATGATCATGACCATTGATGAATACACAAATATCCTCGCCCGTAGTATGTGAAATTTGTGGTCGTGATTCTAATGAATATCCTCGGCCGTAAAGTGTGGATGATGTGGATTATTTATTGTCGAGTCTCAGCCGTTAAAAGTGATGAAAAAAACTTTTAAATCATAAAAGATAGTAGATTTTATTCTCTACTTGACTCTTTTAATGGATTGCTTCATCCGCTGCAGTTAAACTTGATGTCTATTGTATTTTATCAGTTTAACATTGTTGGAGACTAATGATAATTTATTCTGCATTATCTTAGTCATAATATTTCTTGTTGGGCTAGTTGAGCTTACCCTTTCTTTCACCGTTTCTCTCGTAAATTGAGAACGAATTTTTAACGAGTCGGGGAATGGAGTGATGGTCCAGATGATAGTATTAGCTAGTAGTCCTCACTATTCTGTTAAATAGCGTGACAATAAATCTAATGAGGACTTATTCTGAGAGTAGATGTTGTCTAGAAGATAATATTTGTATTTAAACTCATAGCATATGTTTTGTCGTATTTTACACGACTGCTGTATTATTAGTTTGTATTTGAATTTTGTACCATGTATTTGGCAACTCAAGATGGGTGATGTATACCTATTTTGGGGGCGTCACAAGGATGATGACAATGATATAAGAATTCAATAAAACAAGTTCAAGAATTAATTTATCCAGGAACTAATAACGTCCAAATTGTCAACATGATACTTCTTTATAGAGTAAAATTTAAAAATGCTCAGAAGAATATTTCCATGAAAGATATTGGATGAAGAGCAAATATCAAGGATATTCCACTAATTTCATGGAGTATAGAAGTCAAAACTTTAACCAACTGAGTATAATAAAGAATAGAATAATAAAAGAAATCACCATGCATGCGGTACTTGATGCATGCGGGTTATTCCAACAAAATAATAAATAATCGGAACCGTGTCAAAGTAACATACGCACCGGCGGAGATATTCCAATGTAATAATAAAGAATGGAATAACAATGTAAATCACCAAGCATGTGGTACTTGGCATGATGAGTTATTCCAATGTAATAATAAAGATTTTAAACAGTCCCGAAAACGCATGCATGCATGAATATTCCAATAGACTAATAAAGATTTTAACCCGGTCCTACAGAAACGCATGCATAAGATATATTCCAATGTAATAATAAAGAATGGAATAACAATGAAATTTCACCATGTATATGCGGTGCAGATGTAGCGTGTTATTCCAAATGAGAATAATAAATAATGGAATAATGTAAGAATTTCACCAAGTATAGGGTAGCCATGATCAAAGTTATTCCAATGTAATAATAAAGACCGGAGTAATAGAAGTTCTCTTCATGAATATGAAAAAAAAATACCCCTTACAAGTACAACAAATAATATCTCTTACCTTATAAAGAAGAGTACTCACCAGTAGAGTGGGCATATACTTGAAGAAACTTGCACTACGCTCAAAGCTTTCTTAAACGCTAAAGAAATACGCCAAGATAGAAGAATAATTCTCTCTACGCTTTCTCTAAAGTTTCAAAGAATTCGTAAGAAATAATGAAGGAATGAGCTTCTATTTATAGAAGAATGGACTGAATAATAACTAATTCATGAACGGTCCAGATTGATTTATTTTTAATCGGACGGTCCATATTTTAAGCAAAATCTTTTAAATAAAATATAATATATTCTATTTATAATCTAATAAAACGAATAACTTTTAAAAAGATTTTACTACGCAAAACACTATGCATACACTATCTGAACACTACGCATAATAAAATATAATATATTCTAATTATTGTCTAATAAAACGAATAACTTTATAAAAGTATTCTGTTTTATATAAAAAGCTTTTATGTTTTATTACATTAATAATACTAATAAAATAAAACTTCATCATCATTATTATTATTCACACTATTAATTGACTCAGGTCGTTTCCAGGAAAGAGGGGGCTTTCCAATAAGGATTTCTCCCTATTGGCGTGCAATTAGTGAAAGTAATATGCACACAAGCCAATCATGTTTGATGATAAAGCATATACTTTATAACAATCTTATTCATTTATTAATAAAAAGTATTAATTTATTAAAGGCTTTTAATTATCTACATGATGCTGTTTTATAATATGTGATAAACCTATAGTTTTAAGCAATGCTTTTAGAATAATGATGATGATCATTCTAATGAGATCTAAATTCTTTGAAAGCTTAAAACTAAAATAGTTCCCAATCGTTGGATTACTAAATTGGGGATTAGTGAATCCGGATAGATTGGTACATACGTTGATTGCTCATTGGATGAGGATGATTGATCTCATGATCATTTGTGTGGAGACACTAAAGCAAGTATGTAGTGCTTATTGGAGAATAAGTTCACTTTGAACGTGGCTCGCTAAGGAATACCTAATGGAGTTTTACTTGCTCAATATATGAATTCTCAGTAGTGATAGTAAGACTAAGTGATCCTTGGACTTGAGATCATCATAGTATCTTGTGTATGATGAGTTATACTTTGACTTATTCCTTAAGACCCTTAGGGTATATCAAAGGGTATGCTTCGGTATAATAAGTTGTACAAGGAGATAATGTATGATCAATAAAGAATCTACCACTTCTATTAAAAGAAGAGAAATGTCCTATGTGATTCGATAAATGACAACCCGGTAGTCCTTGGCCAAGGAAGAATGAAATTAGAAAGGAGTTTTTCAAGGCAGAATTTTTCATATGAACAAGCTAGATATCAGCCTCGCTGATTTGCTTAACATATTGAAAAATGTTGATAGTCACTTTCCAACCAAGAAAGATCAAGTCTTACTGGTAGGGGCCAAAGGATCTTCAGAAAAGAAGAACGATTCAAAGAAGGTAAATAGAAAGGCATAAACAAAGGATAATAAGAACAAAACGATACGGATAGCAAAAGGAGTTTGCTTCCACCGCAATAAGCATGGACAATCGGAAAGAAATCATGCGAGAAGCACCTTGCGTTGGCTAACCAAAGAAGCTTAATGAAGTTTCTAATAAATACAATTTTGTTCAAGATTTAAAATAAATTTTTCTTTAAGTCAAGGTTCTACTTGGGTATTGGATACCGACTTTGGTTATCATAAATATAGATTTATGAAGGACCAAGCGTAAGTAGAAAAGTTAAACAAGGTAAGTAATCCTATGTACGGAAATGTAGCAAAGGTTGCCATATTAGCCATAGAAACTTATAGTTTAGCAATGCTACTAGCAAATCTATTAAGTCAATAAGTTGTTATTGTATTCCAGCTTCTTGTTAAAATATTATTTCCATTTTATTGTTGGACAATGAATTCTTTGGTATTATAATTAAGAACAATTGTTGTTCTATTTATAATAATAATGTTTTGTATAGAATCGGAATATTACTTAATAAATTTTGTATACTTGACTTACATGAAAATAATTTTGCATATTGAACAAATTAGTATAAGAAAAGGAGATGATCATTCAAAGAGTTGAATGTGTGTATTTGTTTTGAATACAAGTATGAATTATTTGAAAGGTTCAAAGAATTCGAAGTGAAACAAATTGACAATGTATTAAGATTCTTTGATTAGATCAAGGAATAAATACTTGTGCAATAAGTTTCTAGATCATCTCAAATGGTTTTTCTCATAATGGACACCTCACGATACGTAATAATTGATTGATGTATCCGAAAGGAAAAATCATACCTTGTTGAACATGGTGCGATCCATAATGATTTTACCGACATTCCAAAGATCCTTCTGTGGTCATGTCCTAGAAATGGTCGCACATCTACGAAAAGGGTAACCTCAAATCCTACCCCAAGACTCCATAAAAGTTATGGACATGGAGGATTCCTAATCTTAAGTATGTTAAGATAAGGGGTTGTCCAACTTATGTGAAAAAGTTTCAAAGGATAAGCTTGGGACAAGATTTGACAAGTCTGATTTGTTGGACATCCTAAAGTAAGTTTAGGGCATGTGTTCTATAATCCTACTTAGCAAAAAGGTGTTTGTTGCGAAACACGCCGCCTTCTAAGATAAAGGTGTTTATCATTAAAGGGGCTAGTGGGAGGATAATAGATCTTGAAGAGTTCAAGAACCACAAAACACTATAAGTCAAATAAGAGGAACTCAGAGATGTAACCTATTGTACCTGGCAAACCGAATCGTAAATCGGAATAAGATCTTGAAGATACCTAGAGGTATGGATTCATCATAGATGATGATGATGAGGTACGATCATGTAGATGATGATGATCCAGTTACATACGATGAGGTAAGAGTTCTAGTGTGTAAAAAAGGGTCAGTGGGAGCATCGTGACATTCCTAGTACTATATGTTGATATACTACGGATGAGGAATTACATACCAATGCTATAATCAGTAAAGATAAAGTTGTCTAAACAATCCTCCATGAATGATTTGGGAAGAGTATCATTATTGGGGATGCAAATCTATATAGATAGATTTAAAAGGATTCTCAACTAAACCTAAGGAACGCATATTCATTTGATGCTAAAGTCGTTTAGCATGACAAACTCCAAGAGATGTCTCATGTCGATGAGCTATTTAGTGTATCTCTCCTAATAGTCCCCACAGACTCCTGAAAAGAGAGGTCGCATGAGTGACAATCATGTATGCAATGAAATGTACGAGACCTGATGTTGATCAGTCATATTATGGAGAATTTCACTATGAGTCAGTGAAAAACATCTTAAAGTGCTTAACCGACACTAAGGATGTGATCATATTCATGGTGGGTCTAAATTAAAACTAGAGGGCTTAACAGACTCAAGTTTTTCTTAGATGCACTAAGATGACAAAAAAAAAAATCCACTTTAAGGTAAAAGCGTTATCTTGAACAATTGGTGCGATTGAATTAATTAGGTTCCAAACAAAGAAAGAGTTCTTTGGTTTAGTGATAAAGACAAAGTAAATAGCTATAAATGAAGTCGCAAGTTGATTGTTTGGATTAAAAGTTCATTACGTAACTAGGAATAGTTCCTAAGCCTCATCTTGGATCTAAACATGTGTTGTGGCACTTTCATTTAATTATAAGAATCATTGAAAGATGGGAAATCACTATAGAGATGGTGGACTCTCAAGAACAACATTACATATCCATTAACTAAAGTTTATCCAACAAAGCAGGATAATCGTCACTTGAGAAGAAGAGTATAAGATACAATGGCGATTGGCTTTAGTGCAAGTGGGAGATTGAAAGTAATATGCACATGTAGCCAATCATGTTTGATGATAAAGCATATACTTTATAACAATCTTATTCATTTATTAATAAAAAGTATTAATTTATTAAAGGCTTTTAATTATCTACACGATCTTTGTTTTTATAATATGTGATAAACCCATAGTTTTAAGCAATGCTTTTAGAATAATGATGATGATCATTCTAATGAGATCTAAATTCTTTGAAAGCTTAAAACTAAAATAGTTCCCAATCGTTGGATTACTAAATCGGGGATTAGTGAATCCTGGATAGATTGGGTACATACGTTGATTGCTTATTCGATGAGGATGATTGATCTCACGATCATTTGTGTGGAGACACTAAAGCAAGTATGTAGGTGCTTATTGGAGAATAAGTTCATTTGAACGTGGCTCATTAAGGAATACCTAATGGAGTTTTACTTTTCGTCAATAGGAATTCTCAGTAGTGATAGTAAGTACAAGTGATCCTTGGACTTGAGATCATCATAGTATCTTGTGTATGATGAGTTATACTTTGACTTATTCCTTAAGACCCTTAGGGTATATCAAAGGGTATGCTTGGGTATAATAAGTTTTACAAGGAGATAATGTATGATCAATAAAGAATCTACCACTTATTAAAAGAAGAGAATGTCCTATGTGATTCGATAAATGACAACCCTAGAGTCCTTGGCAAGATGTAATGAAATTAGAAAGGAGTTTTTAATTTGCATTATTTGGAGTTATGCATTTAAGGATCGAAATACATATAATTAAATAAAATAAGACTTGTGATAATTCCATGTCTTATATTTAATTGGGACATCAGTATGGTGGAAGGATTGAATTGTATTTTAACTATTTACTCAAAGGTTCTTTTATGATTAATGTTAAAATCTATATTATCCGGAAAGTCGTTGATCGCTAGGAGGCTTATCCCTATTGTAGAATAAATATTATTTATTTAAATAAATTAATTATTTAATTTATTTATTTAAATAAGATTAGAATTGTTCTAATTGATTTATTCACAACCTATTTAATATGGAGAACCTAAAGGGTCACACACCATAAAAGGAAGAATAATGATTTAAGAAGTTAATGGCATAATCGTAATAATATGTTATGTATATTTAATTTAATCTATGGTGATAGAATAAATTAAATAGCTTAATATTTATTATTTAATATTTTAGAAATATTAAATATAAATTAATAAGAGGAGTCTTATTAATATTATTACAATTATTATTATTATTTTAATTTCTAAAGAGTTTAGAAATTAATTTAATATAAGTATTTCATTTATTCCTAATTGAATTAGGAAGGAAAATTAGTTAAAGGAGTTTAATTAATTATCCCTAATAAGATTAGGGAGCCCCTTTAATTAAAAGGGTTTAATTAAATAATACCTTATTTTAATAGGGTTACTTGATATCTTTATAAGAGAGTCTTATATCGAGATATCAAAACTACGTGATAATTCCAATGGTTGAGAAAGACGCTCCTTTTTCTATAGAGATAGAAAACTAGGGTTTAGCCAACCACTCATCTTCTTGAATCCTTCTTCTTCCTCGGTGGATCACCTCTGAGGCTAAACACTTGGGTGGCTAACGCTGATCAAAGGAAGGAACCAAACCCGGTGAATTCAAGTCAACGCGAAAGGATTTGGAGGTGAACTTGTACTGAGGAAGCTTTCGATCTTCAAGGGTATGATTTTATTCTTTATCTTTTCGCTTAATTAATAATTGTGCATAAAGGGTGATCCGGGTATATGGTTTGTAAAATTTTTAAAACTCTGATTTTTACACGTTTCCGCTTATTTATGCAATTTGATTGCGTTCATGAATATTACAAACCTAACAATTAGGTGACCAAACCTCTCCTCAGCGAGAACTTCTACATCGTTAATAATACAAATAATAATATTAATAACTCACATCTCAATTATTGATTTAATAATATATAAAATATCGATAATAATTGAATAAAACCGAATGACTTCTCATGTAAGCATCAATAATCAATACCGTAGCTACTACTATGCAACCACGCCAGTATTCATGCATTTTAACACCGGTGTTTCAACAGCTAACGGTAAAACTTCCGCCGTATTTTCATAAAAAATATTTTTGTCGCTTTCTCAATCCGGCAATAATTCCATTATGGGGTCCACCAATGATTGTCTTGTCCGCATCGAATATTCCCGGCCTGTTTAAAACGAATATTTCCCGACCAATCGAATATTATATAACAACTTGCGTACTTTGCAAAATTTATAAATATTACCCACAACTATAACATTATATCAAATTTATTCCAAAAATAATAATTATAGAAAATTCATCTTTATTCATAAAAGTTGGGGTCTTACACAACCTGAATAAATAAAAATGGTTAACCGACCCATTTGATTCCGTTAATATGGTTTGACCCAACAGTTAACCAATTATATGGGATAAATAAGGTTTTGGTCACTGTACTGGGGTCCGGTTTTCATTGTAGTTACCGAAACTTTTTTTGTTACAATCGAATAACTGTACTTTCAAAAATTTACAAAATAGTCACTCCGTCCGATTTTCCGTCCAAAAAACGTTAGGAATGCTGACTGTGCAAGTTGACTTGACTTTTTTGCTGACGTGGAACATGTAACAACCCCAAAATAGGTCCATTCCATCCAACCCATTCTGAGTCGCCAAATATATGGTACAGAAAACAACTACAACTTTATTACAACAATTGTCGTGCAAAATACAACAAACACATATCGCCGTGAGTTTGATACAATATATACCACCAATCAGAAGACAAAGACAATGACACCTTACATAAAGGTATAGTTAAAAATTGTTTTAGAAATTAGAATCTTTGGGAAGTGCTCAAGAAACCTTCGTATACGGGAGGCCATGCTTTTAGGTTATGGTAGATATCATATGGCCACGTAATTATCCTTGGTTGACCTAATAGACCCCAAAGAAAAACGAGAAGATTACTATCATATTCTTCCCAATGGTGAGTCTTCTCTCGACATATCATTATCTCCACTGCCTCTAATTTGGTATTATACTCCAAACAAACACCAAGATTATATAGGTAGTGCTTGTAAATATACTCAAAGAAGTGGATGAGCACAACCCATGTCTTATGATAACACGAAGCTGTAGATGTCATTAGACATCTTCTATGATAGTGACAAAACACCCTTCCAAAGTTGGGTTCGCCACACCCTATTTAATTCACCAAAATAACTATTAAATGATGTATAAAATACAACACACTAAAGCCCTCAATAAAATTATTTTCATACTCTTTAGGGAGAACCTCAACAACTATAGACCACCGCTCTATTCCTCTTGTTATCCCCGGCCAACCCAAATACACTTTTATTACTCGAAAGGAATTGAAACAAAAGCGTGAGCACAACTAGCTCAAGAAAGAATATTATGACTAAAGATAAATAAATTATCAATAGTCTTCATCAAGAATGAATCGTAGATTTAGAACATATGGTAGATGATAAAACTTTTCAACCATAGTTGCGTTATGAACGAGCAATCCATTAAAAGAGTCAAATAGACTATAAAGTCTATTGTCTTCTCCACGCTAAAAGTCCACCAACAATATTTTATCCTCAGAACATCAATCAACAGCCTCCTTTCCACAATCATATGAATAACTCATAATCATAATTGTGATTCTAAATTCTCTTCTCATCCAGATTTAAGATAATTTTCATCACCGCCTTTACTCAAACATCAAATATCATGGTTATACCAAATCACGCCTTCTGCTCATAATCATACTAATAAATTCATCTTTGCACTACGGGCCAAAGATATTCATCAACAGCTCATCTTTACACTCATGGCAAAGATATTCAACAACAGTCATCTTTGCATTACGAGCAAAAGATATTCATCAATAATTCATCTTTGCACTACAGGCTAAGATATTCAACAACAGGTCATCTTTGCATTACGAGCCAAAGATATTCATCAATAATTCATCTTTGCACTACAGGGCAAAGATATTCAACAACAGTCATCTTTGCATTACGAGCCAAAGATATTCATCAATAATTCATCTTTGCACTACAAAGCAAAGATATTCAACAACAAGTCATCATCTTTGCACAACGAGCCAAAGATATTCATATATCAAAGAAATACATAATCATTTCGTAAGTTATATAACAATAATTATAACCATGTTGATCAATTCACCTTTGCACTTAAGCTAAAAATATTCAATTGTAAATTCAATGGTCATGATCATACCAAATCAACAATTCAACTTTTGCACCATCGGCCAAAGAGAACCTATGGTCACGATCATACCAATAATCTACCCATCTTTACACTCAAGTCAAAGAGAAATGTCATCATTAGGGTTATAAGAATGTTATATAAAATAATATAATCAAAACATGGTTTTAATTTCAAGAGTAAGATTCATAAATCAACGATAATTTGGTCGTAGAAGAAACCAATTTGTTGTGAATAAGACTCGTATTCGTGACATAGTCTTAGTATAATGCGCATAAGAACTCTCCCTACACGAAAAGATAAAGTTTCATAATAAAATTCATATCCATATTTATAACACCTTAATCCAAATGTTATAAATCACTTAGAAATCTCATAATCTAATATTATTAATATTATAATAATATTTTAATCATTTCTTAAACTTATAAACAATTTAATTAAATTGTTTACACTTTTACTAATTAATGCATTTAATCATCATAAAATGCCAAACTCATAAAATTTCATCACCAATAACCAAAACCCTCATTAAAAATCAAGATATACCTCATATATGATTCTCAAACCATAAAATCATATTTTCTAATTTTCTTACTTCACATAACATATTTAATTCATTTACTCATAACTAGAACATTTTCATGAAAAATACCAAATCGGTTCCAAAAATATTTCTTTTCCGGGATTTAGCATAAAATAGTCCCATATTGAACATATATTTTTCTAAATTTTAAAAATTCATTTACTATTTTTCATATGGCCAAAACCACCAATATTTAAACATTTATCATAAATTGTACTTTTATCCAAAAATTAAAAATTCACAGAGTACAATCGATATTATATAGTGTACTCAATAAAATTTCATCAATTTTGGAGTTAACCGCAAGGAGTTATAAATAGTTACTTTTAAAATAGTCTTTTCTCATAAAATCCATAACTCCTAATCTATACATCCAAAAATACCTCAAAATAATCATAAGTGGTGTAAAATTCAAGAATGATCAAAACATGGATACAATCAAAGCTAGTATCCGAATAGATATTTTAGACGAAAAGAAAAATTTTCATTTTTCTATGAATAGTCTTAGATTCGTGAATAATGGTCGATATCGTGAATAAAGGTCGATATACATGAATAGTAACTCACACCAAAAGATAGAAATTCCACAAAAAAACATCTTCACGCTTCATGAATAGTACTCGTGAATAGTAACTCGTGAATAAGAACTCATGAATAAGAACTCGTGAATAAGAACTCGTGAATAAGAACCCATGAATAAGAAACCCGATATGAAAAAGTTTTAAATTTGATAAAAACTTCAGATCAACATTTCAAAGATAATGATATCAAGAAATAATATCATTACAAAAAAAATAATATCCCTTACTATCCCTTACCTCAAAAGAAAGAAAGACTTCCGACAGATATCTGGATATGATGATCAAGAAAACTTGCAATCGATGAATATCAACTCACCAAGTATCTAAATATTCACAAATTACACTCAATAATCTAGAGAGAAAGAGAGAAAGCTTATGTTTCGGTGTGATTTTCAATTCTAACTTAGCCCTCTATTTATAGGAAAATGTTAGCCCGTAAAGCGCAGACTTGACTGCCACTGATGGCTTTACTCGCTACTATTCCACCCACCAAAAATCAGCCATCTTCCTAACAACCAAGAGTGGGGCCCACTCAATTCTAGAATTTTCCACCAAAACCTAATTTCCTAATCAATCACCTCTTAAAATTCATAACAAATTATACGCTCATTTTAACGGTTCAAAATTTGTGGACATATACTCAACTTATATATGTATAACATATCCAAAAATCCCAACGATCCAACTACGATTAAAAATTATAACTCACATAATAAAGTCAGTAAGAATAATCGATTTGATCTTTTAATACCTCCAATCCGGCAAAATATTGATAAAATACCTCAACATTAATTCCTTCATTTATAACCACATAAATAAATCCATCATTTATATCCACATCAAATAAATATTTCATTGTCATATAAATCAATAACTAATTATTCACAAATAATATTACAGAATCACAATAATGACAACCAGCGCCTCCTGTGAAAGAGGGGCTTTCCAATAAGAATTTCTCTCATCTTGGCCGCAATTAATTAGTGTGACCAAACCTCTCCTGATGTAACTTTCTAGACATTGCCAATAATGTTATCTAATAATATTATTCAAATAATATGAATTATTGATCCGATAATGGGAAATATCATGATAATTATTGAACAACAATAATAAAATATCAACACAAAAATTATTGAATCAATAAAATAAAATATTGAATAAGAATTATCGTAATAATTATTGAGTAGTGCCTTCTCACGTAAGAATCAATAATTAAAAAAATCTTCGTAAATACTGGTATGCTATCGTGCAACAACGCGTATTACTTTACTTTACCAACCGGGTATTCCAACAAAGTGTTAATTCAGAATGATTACGCTAGTTATTTATAAAAACTTAATTTTGTCATTTTCTTCATCCGATGCTTATTCTCATATGGGGCCCAAAAATGGTCTACGCGTCGTCGCATTTAATATTCCCTACGTAAAGAATATTCCACGACCAAACGAATATTCCCCGACAACAATGAATATTTTATAACCACTTGTGTATTTTGAAAAAATTCATATATCACCCTTAACTTTAACTTTTATCAATTTAACCATTTACTGAATAGTAATTATAAGAAAAATTTAATACTTTTATTTCATAAAATTCGGGGTCTTACAATCTCCCCTCCTTATGAAATTTCGTCCCCGAAATTTACGTACCTGGTATTTCAAAGAGTTGAGAATACCTTGCTTTTCATTTCGATTTCATCTTTCCCGTCATCATGATTTCTCCATTGCTCATCTCCCGTATTTCGGATATCATTCTAGAATACAACTTAAAACAAGGGTTAATTTAACAAATTAACATATCACCTAATATCCCGATATTATGATCGACCAACAAATAAGCTTAGGTAGGACACACTAGCGAAAGATTTACTCATCTCCCTCCTAGTTCTAATCCCGATCTCCGCCAGAGATCATATCCCTAAGCTCGATACCAAAAATGTAACTCTGGACACCAACTTGTGTCAAGACCTCACATTGATACCTATCGGTTTGCCTTGCATGAAGAATCCAAGGCCCCCACGGAGAGTCTAGCTTCGCAGCATCCCCATCAACAGAAGTCACCAAATGGAGAGGCTCGGGCTCTTTACTTATAGCTCGATACCAATCCGCACCCCTCATGGTGCTTCAACCACAAAGACCTCACAATGGTACTATCGGTTTGCCACCGCAGAATCAGGCGTCCCTACGAGAGAGTCCGGCTTCGCATCCCCCATCAATAGAAGTCACCAAATGAGAGGCTCTTGGCTCTTTACTTATAGCTCGATACCAACATGTAACAACCCCAAAATAGGTCCATTCCATCCAACCCATTCTCGAGTCGCCAAATATATGGTACATGTAAAAATAACTACAACTTTATTACAACAATTGTCGTGGCAAAATACAACAACACATATCTTTGTGAGTTTGGATACAAATATATACCAACTCAGAAGACGTCACAATGACACCTTACATAAAGGTATAGTTAAAAACTGCTTTTAGAAATTAGAATCTTTGGGAAGTGCTCAAGAAACCTTCGTATACGGGAGGCCATGCTTTTAGGTTATGGTAGATATCATATGGCCACAGTAATTATCCTTGGTCAATCTAATAGACCCCAAAAGAAAAACGAGAAGATTACTATCATATTCTTCCCAATGGTGAGTTTTCTCTTGACATATCATTATCTCCACTGCTCTAATTTGGTATTATACTCCAAACAAACACCAAGATTATATAGTAGTGCTTGTAAATATACTCAAGAAGTGGATGAGCACAACCATGTCTTATGATAACACGAGTTTGTATGTCATTAGACATCTTGTATGATAGTGACAAAACACCCTTCCAAAGTCAGGTTCGCCCACCCTATTTAATTCACCAAAATAACTATTAAATGATGTATAAAATACAACACACTAAAGCCCTCAATAAAATTATTTTCATACTCTTTAGGAGAACCTCAACAACTATAGACCACCGCTTCTATTCCTTGTTATCCCCACCAACCCAAATTTACACTTTTATTACCCGAAAGGAATTGTGAAACAAAAGGGTGAGCACAACTAGCTCAAGAAAGAATATTATGACTAAAGATAAATAAATTATCAATAGTCTTCATCAAGAATGAATCGTAGATTTAGAACATATGGTAGATGATAAAACTTTTCAACCATAGTTGCGGTGAACGAACGAGCAATCCATTAAAAGAGTCAAATAGACTATAAAGTCTATTATCTTCCTCCACGTTAAAAGTCCACCAACAATATTTTATCCTCAGTAACATCAATCAACAGCCTTTCCACAATCATATGAATAACTCATAATCATAATTGTGATTCTAAATTCCTCTTCTCATCCAGATTTAAGATAATTTTCATCACCGCCTTTACTCGAAACATCAAATATCATGGTTATACCAAATCACAGCCTCTGCTTCATAATCATACTAATAAATTCATCTTTGCACTACGGGCCAAAGATATTCATCAACAGCTTCATCTTTACACTACAAAGCAAAGATATTCAACAACAGTCATCTTTGCATTACGAGCCAAAGATATTCATCAATAATTCATCTTCTGCACTACAAAGCAAAAGATATTCAACAACAGTCATCTTTGCATTACGAGCCAAAGATATTCATCAATAATTCATCTTTGTACTACAAAAGCAAAGATATTCAACAACAGTCATCTTTGCACAACGAGCCAAAGATATTCATATATCAAAGAAATACATAATCATTTCGTAAGTTATATAACAATAATTATAACCATGTTGATCAATTCACCTTTGCACTTAAGCTAAAAATATTCAATTGTAAATTCAATGGTCATGATCATACCAATTCGACAATTCAACTTTTGCACTCTCGGCCAAAGAGAACCTATGGTCACGATCATACCAATAATCTACCCATCTTTACACTCAAGTCAAAGAGAAATATCATCATTAGGGGTTATAAGAATGTTATATAAAAATAATATAATCAAAACATGGTTTTAATTTCAAGAGTAAGATTCATAAATCAACGATAATTTGGGTCGGAAGAAGAAACCAATTTGTTGTGAATAAGACCCGTATTCAGATACATACGTAAAATCAGATACGTGCATAAGAACCCCGATACGAAAAGATAAAGTTTCATAATAAAATTCATATCCATATTTATAACACCTTAATCCAAATGTTATAAATCACTTAGAAATCTCATAATCTAATATTATTAATATTATAATAATATTTTAATCATTTCTTAAACTTATAAACAATTTAATTAAATTGTTTATACTTTACTAATTAATGCATTTAATCATCATAAAATGCCAAACTCATAAAATTTCATCACCAATAACCAAAACTCTCATTAAAAATCTGCGTATATACCTCATATATGATTCTCAAACCATAAAATCATATTTTCTAATTTTCTTACTTCACATAACATATTTAATTCATTTACTCATAACTAGAATATTTTCATGAAAATACCAAATCAGTTCCAAAAATATTTCTTTTCCGGGATTTAGCATAAAATAGTCCCATATTGAACATATATTTTTCTCGAAATTTTAAAAAATTCATTTACTATTTTTCATATGGCCAAAACCAATTTAATATTTAAACATTTATCATAAATTGTACTTTTATCCAAAAATTTCGAAATTCACAGAGTATACAATCGATATTATATAGATGTACTCAATAAAAATTTCATCAATTTTGGAGTTAACCGCAAGGAGTTATAAATAGTTACTTTTAAAATAGTCTTTTTTCTCATAAAATCCATAACTCCTAATCTATACATCCAAAAATACCTCAAAATAATCATAGTGGTGTAAAATTCAAGAATGATCAAAACATGGATACAATCAAAGCTAGTATCCGCAATAGATATTTTAGACGAAAAAGAAAAATTTTCATTTTTCTATGAATAATAGTCGTATGATTCGTGAATAATTGTCGATATATCGTGAATAAAGGTCGATATACATGAATAGTAACTCAGACACCAAAAGATAGAAATTCCACAAAAAAAACATCTTCACGCTTCATGAATAGTACTAAGTGAATAAGAACTCGTGAATAGTAACTCATGAATAGTAACTCGTGAATAAGAACTCGTGAATAAGAACCCATGAATAAGAAACCCGACATGAAAAAGTTTTAAATTTGATAAAAACTTCAGATCAACATTTCAAAGATAATGATATCAAGAAATAATATCATTACAAAAAAAATAATATCCCTTACTATCCCTTACCTCAAAAGAAAGAAAGACTTCCGACAGGATATCTGGATATGACGAAAGAAAACTTGCAGACCGATGAATATCAACTCACCAAGTATCTAAATATTCACAAATTACACTCAATAATCTAGAGAGAAAGAGAGAAAGCTTATGTTTCGGTGTGATTTTCAATTCTAACTTAGCCCTCTATTTATAGGAAAATGTTAGCTTGGCCAAGCAGACTTGACTGCTTCACGATGGCTTTACTCGCTACTATTCCACCCACCAAAAATCAGCCATCTTCCCAACAACCAAGAGTGGGGCCCACTCAATTCTAGAATTTTCCACCAAAACCTAATTTCCTAATCACCACCTCTTAAAATTCATAACAAATTATACGCTCATTTTAACGGTTCAAAATTTGTGGACATATACTCAACTTATATATGTATAACATATCCAAAAATCCCAACGATCCAACTACGATTAAAAATTATAACTCACATAATAAAGTCAGAAGAACAATCGATTTGATCTTTTAATACCTCCAATCCGGCAAAATACGATAAAATACCTCAACATTAATTCCTTCATTTATAACCACATAAATAAATCCATCATTTATATCCACATCAAATAAATATTTCATTGTCATATAAATCAATAACTAATTATTCACAAATAATATTACGTAATCACAATAATAACAACCACCCGTGCAGCTTCCGTGAGAGGGGGCTTTCCAATAAGAATTTCTCCTTATCGGGCGCCGCAATTAGGTGACCAAACCTCTCCTCGATGTAACTTTCTGACATTGCCAATAATGTTATCTAATAATATTATTCAAATAATATGAATTATTGATCCGATAATGGGAAATATCGTGCGATGATAATTATTGAACAACAATAATAAAATATCAACACAAAGAATTATCAATCAATAAAATAAAATATTGAACAAGAATTATCGTAACAATTATTGAGTAGTGCCTTCTCACATAAGAATCAATAATTAAAAAATATCTTTGTCAATACCGGTATCTACTCGTGTCAACGCCAGACATTTACTTTACTTTACCAACCGGGTATTCCAACAAAGTTAATTGTGAACGATTACGTAGTTATTTATAAAAACTTAATTTTATCGCTTTTCTTCATCCGACGCTTATTCATTATGGGGCCCAAAATGGTCATACTAAATGGCCGCATTTAATATTCCCAACGTAAAAGAATATTCCACCACCAAACGAATATTCCCTAAACAACAATGAATATTTTATAACCACTTGTGTATTTTGAAAAAATTCATATATCACCCTTAACTTTAACTTTTATCAATTTAACCATTTACCGAATAGTAATTATAAGAAAAATTTAATACTTTTATTTCATAAAATTGTGTTTACTAGAACACAAAAAAGACAAATTAATGGATTATTATAAAGACAAATGACCAAAACTATTAACTACTTCACCTAAACAATTCCAAAACTAATAATAATAATAATACTAATAATTTCAAAATAATAATAATAATAAAAATGTTAATTTTAAAAAATTTAAAAAAGCGTTAATTTTCTAAAAATTTATAAAACGTTAATTTTCTAAAAAATAAAAAAATTCTGTTTTTATAAAAATTAACGCTTTTAAAAAAACAGACTTTTTAAAAAATTGAATTTTAAAAACAGTTTAAAATTAAAAAATTCTGTTTAAAATTTTTTTAAAATTTAACGCTTTTTAAACTGATTTTTAAAAATTAACGTTTTTAAAAATTTATTAATTTTTTTTAAAAAATTAACGTTTTTAAACTGTTTTTTAAAAATTTATTAAAAAAAATTAACGTTTTTAAAAATTAAAAATTTCTGTTTTAAATTTTTTAAACTGTTTAAAAATTAATGTTTTTAAACTGTTTTTTAAAAATTAATGTTTAAACTGTTTAAAAAAATTAATGTTTTTAAACTGTTTTTTAAAAATTAACGTTTTTAAACTGTTTTTAAAAATTAACGTTTTTAAACTGTTTTTAAAAAATTAATGTTTTTAAACTGTTTTTAAAAAATTAATGTTTTTAAACTGTTTAAAAATTAATGTTTAAAATTTTTTAAACAGATTTTTTAATTTTAAAATGTTTTTTAAATTCAATTTTTTAAAAAGTCTGTTTTTCTAAAAAACGTTAATTTTTATAAAACAGAATTTTTTAATTTTTTGAAAAAACGTTAATTTGTTTTTAAACCGAACTAATATTTTTTAAAAAATACTGTTTTTTTTAAAAATGTTAAATTTTATAAAAACATAAAATTTTAAATTTTTTTTGAAAATTAACGTTTTTAATTTTTTTTAGAAATTTAACGTTTTTTAATTTTTTTTTAGAAAATAACGTTTTCAATTTTTTTTAGAAAAGTAACGTTTTTTAAGTTTTTAGAAAAGTAATGTTTTAAAATTTTTTAGAAAATTAACTTTTTTAAATTTTTAAAATTAACATTTTTTATTATTATTATTTTGAAATTATTATTATTATTATTATTATTATTATTAGTTTTGGAATTGTTTAGGTGAAGTAGTTAATAGTTTTGGTCATTTGTCTTATAATAATCCGCCTATTTGTCTTTTTCTCTCAATCCCACGTCAAAAAAGTCAAGTCAACTTCACAGCGGTCAAGATTCCTAACGCGTTTTTGGACGGAAAATCTGGACGAGATGACCATTTTATAAATTTTTGAAAGATGCTTATTCGATTAGAATAAAAAAGTTTCAATAACCACTATGAAAATCGGAATACAAAGTCAAGATGGCCAAAAACCTTATTTATCCCCCAACTATATTATCAAGTCTAGCTGTACCTACACATATTTAAAGAACTTCCAACCGCACTCATGTCCGAGTCGAAACTCAGTTGCTACCAAACATTCTACGTAAACTCAAATTTTGTACAACATAAATGACCCAGTTATCATTAAACCAACGGATAGTTAATCTTACTAAATTTTCTTATGCAAGAGTGAGTTGAACTTAACCCGATTGAATTGAATCTCTAGTTTCTACACAAAGGTTAAAAATTCATATTTATGGCAATAATTAAATGATAACGAATTCAACACAAAGATGAAAACTGTACGCTTCGGTATTTAATTTTTAAAACAAATAAACAAAAATAACCTGGTTTCCTTTGCGTATTAAGGGTTTATATATATATATATATATATACATGTATTAAAGAGATACATGTACGTATTTGAATGGTATATTGAATTAGAATATATTTGAAGGGTACATTGGATATTCACAAATGTATGAATTCATAACAAATATAGTTTTATTCCATATCATTATTATTATATTAATTTATTGAGTGTTTAAATTAATGATGATGACATAACAATAAATTTGTGATAACAAGCTGTCGTTTATAAATATCAATTGAAACGATAATTATTTTTCTAGAGTTTTATGAAATAATTAATTAGTTGGACAAACACTGAGTCTTTATCGATCATCATATAAAGATGCACTAAAGTTATAAAGATGTACTTACTAAATTAAAAATACAACAAACATTCTTTACGGAACTAAAATAAGCACTAGAATATCTTTTTCGAATACTCTTGGCTTAGAATTAATGTCTTCCAACTCAGCCACCAAATGGAACAACACTCGTATATAAAATTAAAGAACCATCACATTAATTAAAGAACGCACAATTAATTAAGCAGTCATTTTTGAACATTCCCATTCCCATTCCCCATTCCCCATTCCCCATTCATACTCGGATGAAATCTTGTTAATTAAGTCCATTAAAAACAGGAAAGATCATCAAAACCTCCACATTACATGCATGAAAAAACACTATATACCTACGTACCACCCTTTTCAACAAAACACAATATACTTACTTATAAGTATTTCTAAAGTAGTATATAATTACTAGCTAATAATACGGTTTGCAGCGGATGATCGTTCATGCAATTAGGTCATTAATTAGACTAATGGGTTTGCTGCAGATGATCCATAACCGTTAATCAATCCGGTCCACGATCCTAGACCCGTATTGAGATAACCAAAAGAGTGATCCTTTCCAGCAATTTGATCAGCACAACCTTGATCTTGTTGCCATTCTAATGCCAATAACTTTGTGTTGGGCTTCACCTCATGAATCCCACCAACTTCATGTTCCTCATTTCCTTCATAATTTGGAAGCATTAGTCTGTGACAAGCATCCATGAAAGTTCCGGAATAATTCCCATCAACTGACATTCCATATGGAGTGGAAAACGTAGTATTACTGCCATGAAAAGTATGATCCATATGATCACCAAACCCATTACTTATCATACCCAACTGATCAGCATTGCCCATAAAATTGTGGCCTATAATTCTTGAATTCTCTTGATCATACTTTCCCTCCATAAAATCAATTGGCCTAGGGTTTTCAAGAAATGCATTGTATTTTGTGTCCATGAAATTAGCACTAGGGTCATGGCTACTAATGAGGCCCGATCCATGGTTCCCCAGCACGTTGGTGAGGTGAGAAAATTGGACCTCGGGAAATGAGAGCTGAAGATGGGTGGGGCTGTGAGAAGTGGTCGAGGAACCGGGGTTTGGTTTGGTGGGGATCATATGGTGATTATCGGATGGTTTTTTGGTGGAAACTTTCTTGTTCTTTCTGCATCCACCGCCAACGGGGATGTTCCTAAGGGTGCCTCCTTTGGTCCAATACCTTCGGCATGTTTTACAGAAGTACCTGGGCTGGGAGAGGCTGTAGTTGTTGTAGTAGCAAAATTTAGTGTGGGTGGAGTCACACCTGGGGCATTTCAGAGCTTGGTCATGCTGGGGCCTAAGCCTCCTCTCTATTAAGGGCCTTGAACACGTAAGCATGTCCCCTCCTGATGGTGAAGATGATGAATCCATTCCGGTATCCTCGTGAATTGTGCCCTGTCATTAATTACAAAATTCATGATATATATAAAAAAACAGTTATTAATCGATCAAAAATGTGTTCAAATTAATCATGTGCAATCATATATATATATATATATATGTGTGTGTGTGTGTGTGTCGAGGGAATTAAATTGTTCGTATCCATATTAATTAAGTAAAAAAGAGATAGATGCATACATTATAGGAATTGGCAGATGATACTGATCATAAATTCATAATGGTTGAAGAATATACATAAAAAATAAATGCATGCATGATGAGTGGGTATGCATGGTATACCTGTAGCCAGTCGGATGAATCCATGCAAACTTGCAGAGAAGTAAGAGCCATTAGTAAACTAACTAAGCTATACCTAATATATATATATATATATAGAGAGAGAGAGAGAGAGAGAGAGAGAGAAACTAGTAATGGGAAAACCTTCAGATCACTACGTACTGATCCAGTTTAATTTCGCTAAGTAGTAATATTCATTACTAGATAGTAGTTAGTACTTATATACATAATAATATATCTCGATCCAGTTATTATTTGTGTGAGAGAATATTGGAGAGGATTGAATTGTGAAAATGGTTTAACTGGGTGCAGGAGAGAGAGGGAGGGAGGGAGGGGATTGTGAATATGAAGGAAGAAAAAAGGGGAGTGAGTACCTAGTCATGGTGGGAGCAGCAGCTGCCACCGTCGGTGAAGTAAAGTGGACCACCTCACTGTCTATATATCTCATGTCTCCCCCTTCAAACAGTACTGGACCCCACATCCTTCAACCTCACTATCTGCTGATTGATGTTGGCTAAGCAAGCGGACGTTGTGACGTCATCATAGGAAGGAATGTGCTGCGCCGTTAGATTATTGCTATACTACGTAAGTCATTCAGATTTTGGACGGCGTCGTCTCTTTCACCTGTCATGTCAGGCGTGACAGGAGAGAGAATATTTGAGCTACCCGATAAAGAAAACCATACAATGACACAAACCCAAAAGAGCACTCCGTTTGTGGGGCAGACGAAACATGGACCCCACCAGGTCGCCGCTCACAAGCAAGGGATAAATTCTCCCTTCTATCGTGTCACCTGCTCACCACAAGTCCACAACCCTCTCTCTCTAGAACTTTAGATTTTCATTCTAATTTATTTTTTTTGTCATAATTAATTAAGTCTTAAAATATTGGACTTTTAAAATGAATTTGTTTCTAAAATTCAAAATTATAATTTTATTAAATTGTATTTTTTTTATAAAAAAATCCACATATTTTATTTGAAAACACTTTTGTTGTTTCGGGGAGTTATCCAAAAACTGTAGACATTCAGTAATTTGCAATGATAAACCTAGTACTTGGTTTTTGATTTACTGGTATAGTTTGAGGTAACACAATGAACGAGGAGTTTGCACTTTTGGATGCAGTACTAGTTGGAGTCTTTGGATAATGATATATATATATATATATATATATATATATATATATATATATATATATTATTTTATTTTTTGAGGAGAAATTGAATTTCATAACCTGGAGATCAAAGTTTGAGTATTACAAAATAAAAAGGAGCGGAATAGAGCCCCATTCTGGACATCGACATAGAATTCAAGCACGAGAGCTTAAGAGATGCAAATGTAATTGGCACGACCTCTAACAAAATAGATGCGACAATCGACTATAAAGCAACCAAATCTTACATTCATCCACCACCAAACTCACATAATCCGGAGAGGAAGATGAAGCCTGAATACTTTGTATTAACATGGAAGAGTCGGATTCAACAATTATCTGTGAAGCACCAAGTCTTTTAAGCCAACTTAAAGCCTCCCTAAAGCTGACCGCCTCGGCCAAAACAGAATCTACAGGACCCAAAATTGAACCACATCGAGCTGCTATCATTGTCCCCTCAGAGTTGCGAAGAACCATGCCAAAACCTAACTTACTTTCAGATGAGAACACAGCTCCATCTACATTACATTTCGATGATCGCAGTAAGTTTGCACCAACTCAACGCCTTAAATTTTGATCAGAGAGTAGGTCACCAATTATGAGGATTTGGGCATGTTGCCATTGAGTAAGAAAGGAACCAACCAGGTTGACAATCGCCGAAGGCCATTTACGCAAGTTTTTCCAAATCACATCATTTCAATTTTTCCATAGAGACCATAAAATCACCAAGAAGGCAGGTTGGATGGTCTCACTATTGTTGCCCATAATAAGAGCTTCAATCCATTGGATAATATCATCACCATTGAGAGAGGGAAGCAGTAAAGCTGAAAGTCTCCAACACTCAACAACAATTGGATGGTGAAGAAATAGATGTGAAGTCGTCTCTCCGGATCGAAAGTAACAAACCGAACAAGAGGAATCTACATCAACCCGTCTTTGTCTTTAGATTCTCTTTGGTTGGAAGACATCCTCAGCAAATGCGCCAAATTAAATTCCGCACTTTAGGAGGGATCTTTAGCAACCATAATTTCTTTCAAATTTGAGAGGAATGAAAGCGGATTAATTGAATTCAAATGAAGCGTGAGAGTTCGATATGCACTTCTGACCAATACATACCACTTGTGTCCTTGCACCGAAAATATTATCACAAGAATGTAGAGCGGGGAAGAGGTACATAGAGAATTGAAAGCACAATCTCGAGGAGTGAAGAGATCATTGATTAGATCAATATCCCAACACCGCTCATTTGGGATCATCAAAGATCTGTGAAGACGCAAAGAACCCGTGAATTTGACGATAGGAAATTCGAGGTTAGCTTCCATCGAGCCAAACGGCGCGTGCGCCTAAATATTAATAGATGAACTATCTCTCACTCGCCATCTAACATTCTACTTCATTAGATCCTCAAGCGTGAATGATACTTCTCGAAATGAAACTAGCATTATTCTTCTCACGCGGCATGCGAAAAATTAGTTCTTCTATAGTATTTAGCCTTATGAACACGAGCAACAAGAGAATTGGGGAAGTTAACGCCTCCAACCATTTTTTCCCCAACATAGCTAAATTAAATTAAATGGAGCTTACGAAAGCCAAGTCCCCAAATTGTTTGCGAGCACAAAGAGCATTCCAAACTTCTTCCAATGAATACCCGATGACTCTCCGAGTTAGATCGCCAAAGAAAATCTGCTTCATAATTCTTTCAAGATCCGCATATAAATTTAAAGGAAGAAGAAAAACACTCATAACATACGTTGGTAGAGCTTGGCAAACCTGTTTTTAATCAAAATTTCCTTCTAGGCCTTTGATAGAAATCTTTTCTTCCAAACTTGCTAAACGAGACCAAAACTTCTCTTTAAGAAAAGAAAGAATTTGGGTCTTATTTCTTCCAATACGAGGGTAGACCAAGATACTTGTCATGGCACGTAATTCGTTGAACATTCATGTGGCGCCCCAAAATTAGGTATCGTCACCCATCTTGGGTCGCCACTTACATGGTACATAAATTCAAATCTGACTTACTAATATAAGCGTAGGTATGTAATAATCTGACATAAAGCGTGAGTTTGAATACAAATATTGTCTACTAGATATTATACAAACTCAAAAGGAGTCCTCATTACAACTATTATCACACTATTTCACGAATAGTGAGGACTACTAATGCTATCCTCGGACCATTACTTCATTCCCAGACTTCGTCCCGGCTATGTTCTCATTTCACTAAAGAGAACGGTGAAAGAAAAGGTGAGCTCAACTAGCCCGATGAGAAAATATATTATGACTAAGATAATGCGAAATAAATTATCATTAGCCTTCAAATGATGTTAAAAGCGATAAAATACAATGAACAACCGGTTTAAGCTGCGGTGAATAAGCAATCCATTAAAAGAAATTCAGTAGAGAATAAAATCTACTATCTTTTAGGTTTTAAAAGGTTTTCATCAATTTTTATCATTTGAGACTCGACAATAAATAAACCACCACATCTAATCATCCACTGTACCACGGTCGAGGATTTTCATCAAATTATCAATGGTCATGACTATCTTAGAATCACCCCCAGTCATAATCATACCAAAACTATCCATCAACGCATTACAGAATACTTGAGGACTTTTGTCACATCATTTATATCAGTCGTGATTATCTTAGAATGATCCACAGTCATAATCATACTAAGTTCATCTATGCTTGCGTAAGCGAAAGATAACATAATATAACATGAGGATGATGACAATGACATAGTAATTCAATAAAACAAGTTCAAGAATTATTTAATCCATGAATTATTAACGTCCAAATTGTCAACATGATCTTTGTTTAGTGAGTAAAATTCAAGAATGATCGGAAGAATATTTCCATGAAAAGATATTGGATGAAACGCAAATATCAAGGATATTCTACTAATTTCATGGAGTATAGAAGTCAAAGTTTTAACCAACCGGGTATAATAAAGAATGGAATAACAAAAGAAATCACCATGCATGCGGTGCTTGCATAGGCGAGTTATTCAACAGAATAATAATAACGGAACCGGTCGGTGAAATTCACACAAGCGGGATGTTCCAACAGAATAATAAAGATGGAACGGATCCGGTGTAAAACACACGAGATAGGATATTCAACGGAGAATATAAAAATTTTAACCGGTCCTGTAAAACACACGAGCGAGGATGTTCCAATGAATAATAAAAGCGGAACCGGTCCGTGTAAAACACACAGAGCGGGATGTTCAGCAATGAATAATAGAAGAATGTCACCAAGTATAGGGTAAACCAGGCGTATCTGAGTTATTCAATGAGAATAATAAGCGATGGAATAACATAAGGATTTCACCAAGTATAGGGTATCTGGCGTATCAAAGGTTATGTATAGGGTATGCCACTTTTATAGAGTTATTCAATAGAATAATAATGAATGGAATAACGAAGTTCTCTTCAAGAAGAAAGAATAACACCCTTACCGTAAAAAGCCCTGAATATAGAAGTAGTGAAGTAGCGAATACTCTTCTTCTTTCTATAATTTTCTCTCTATAAACTTCTCTCTATAATTTCTCTCTAGAGTTTCAATGAATTAAGTAAAGAAAATAATGAAGGAATGAGCTTATTTATAGGAAAATGGAATGCATAAGTAACTAATCCATGAACGGTCCAGATTGATTTACTTTAATCGGCGGTCCATATTTAAAGAAAAATCTTTTAAATAAAATATAATATATTCTATTTATATAAAAACATTTTACTATGCAAACACTATACAATACTATGCAAAACACTATGCAAAAATACTATACAACACTATGCGTAATAAAATATAATATATTACATTTATAGAATAACTTTAATAAAGTATTCTATTTTATATAAAAGATGTTTACATTTTATTACGTTAATAATACTGAATAAAACAAAAGCGTCATTATCATTATAATAATTCATATTATTAATCGACATGATAATGGAATCAAACCGAGTGACTTCTCACATAAGCATCGATAATCAATCTGGTGTGCTTCTATGCGACCACCACACGTATTCTTGTACTTTTACTACTACCGGTAGTTCAACGGTATCAACGGTAAAACTTCCGTCGTTATTTTAATAAAATATTTTTTGTCGTTTTCTCGATCCGAATGATAATTACATTATGGGGTCCACCAATGATTGAGTAGTTATGCGAATATTCCTCTTAAACCGAATATTCCCCAACCAATCGAATATAATATAACCACTTGCATACTTTGCAAAATTTATAAATACTACCCACAACTATAATATTATCTTAAATTCACACCATAATATTAAAAATTATTTCAACAAAATTTAAATCTTTATTGATAAAATCGGGGTCTCACAATCTCCCTCCTTATGGAATTTAAGCCTCCTCGAAATTAGAGTGCGTGCTGATATGATAAAGAGGTGAGGATACCTTGAATACCTTTATTGTCAAAATATTAAATTCATCTCCATGATCCGCCAAAGATATTCATTAACAATTCATCTTTTGCACTTCTGAAGCCAAAGATATATAACTGTAAAACCAATAATCTTGAGACTCGAATTTAATAGTATCACAACCATGAATTATCCATGCACTTCTTTTGGCTAAGGATATTCGTGTTTTCAATTACTGGTCGTGATTATCTTAGAATAATCCGTGGTCATAATCATACCAAGTCTATCAATACCTTCTGACGAAGATGACTTTTACCACATCCATGAATTAATATTTCATTCTTTGAGACTCACTCGATAATTAATCCATATCATCGAATCATCCCCGCACTACTGAGCAAGGATATTCATTAGTAGATCACATACACGAATTATCCATCCATTGCTACTGACCAAAGATAATCGTGTATTCGTTAATATCACGACCACAAATTATCCATGCACTTACTGACGAAAGATAATCGTGTATTCATTAGTATCCGACCACAAATTATCCATGCTTACTGCGAAAGATAATTGTGTATTCATTAAATATCACGACCACAAATTATCCATACTACTGACGAAGATAATTGTGTATTCATTAAGATATCACGACCACAATTATCCATGCACTACTGGCCAAAGATAATCGTGTATTCATTAAGTATCACGACCACAAATTATCCATGCACTACTGCGAAGATAATTGTGTATTCATTAAGTATCCGACCACAAATTATCCATGCACTACTACGGCGAAGATAATTGTGTATTCATTAAGTATCCACGACCACAAATTATCCATGCACTACTGCCAAAGATAATTGTGTATTCATTAATATCACGACCACAAATTATCCATACACTACGGCGAAGATAATTGTGTATTCATTAATATATCACGACCACAAATTATCCATGCACTACTGCCAAAGATAATTGTGTTTTCAATTACTGATTATGATTATACCTAAACAATCCCAGTCATAATCAAATCATACCAAAGTCCATCTATACTACTAACGAGGCCGAGATGACTTTCAACGTAATATAAGCGTGAGGATAATGATATAAAGAATCAATCAAATGAGATAAAGGATAAATATTAAACATTTATAATATAATTTATCCGAGATTCAAGAATATCCCCATGTTATAAATCACTTAATAATCTCATAATCTAATAACATTAATATTATAATAATATTTTAATCACTTAAATTTATAAACAATTTATCTCAATTGTTTACGCTTTTACCATATAATGCATTTAATCATTCAAAAATGCCATACTCATAAGATATCATCACCAATTATCAAATCCTCATCAAAAAAATATGCATATACTACTATATAGGATTCTCTAGCCATAAAATCCTATTTTCAACTTTGTTACTTCACATAACATATTTAACTCATATGTTTGTAACTAAACTATTTTCATGAAAATACCAAATCAGTCCCAAAAATATTTCTTTTCTGGGATTTAGCATAATATAGTCCCATAATAAAAATATATTTTTCTCGAATTTTAAAATTCATTTACTATTTTTCAAAAATCAATTTCCAATTAATTCCTTAAGAAATTAGCTACCTCAAGGATAACTCCAAAATTCCCAAATCTTGGCAGAATCTTACACATGTTAACGTGAGCTTCTAGTTTAAATTTCATGGTCATCGAGTTATAGAACTCCGGTTATAGCGTTTTTCGTCGGAAAAACCTAAATATTGAAATAGTCATAACTTGCTCATTTTAAGTCAGAATGAGCTCATTTTTGGACAGGAGGTACTTTATACCATATACCTTCATGTCCCAAAAGGCCAGAATTTTTCTCATAATTTAAGTAGCCGAAACAGCCTCTCTAAAATCATGGCAGAAGCTTTTTGGTTTTGCAGCTTTGCACTCCTTTGCTAAAATCAGTCCACACAAAAATCTACAACACCTTTTCCAGTAATTGCACTTGGATTAGTTAGGTAACTCATAGATCTAACTCTAGGACTTGACCACATTCAAAAATTCAAAATATAATAGGAGATATGGTCAATTGAATTTCATGTTCGTTTTTCACCAAAATCGATTTTCAACTCTTTGTGATTTCTAAGAAACTTTCATGTTTTCACATACTAACCAACATAACTCATTATAACACTTACTAATACCACGTATACCCATGATTTTCATTAGTCCAATGCTTTTATTATGACTTTCATCATAATCCACGTAAATGAGATCCTTTTAGTTGAAGAAATATTTGAGGTTTAAGAAATGGGTTTTTGTCTTTGGGGTCAATATAAAATTCGATTTCACGCTCTAAGTAGGCTAAGAAGTCTTCAAGAATACGCCAGAAATTTATTAATAATAGAAATATCATTCAAAAGCTGTGACTCTCTCATCCAAGACTTGGATAGTACGTCACATTGATACCAACCTGTGACTTCTATCCTTAACCTAGATAGCACCTCACAATGATACCTATAAACTTGCCATCTTCATTCACGATGTTGCCTACGTAAAAGTCCGGCTTGTGCATTCCACACAAGGAAAGTCAACAACGAAAGGTTCGGGGCTCTTTACTTATGGCGATATAACAATGATTAATTTTAGGGTTTGGTTACTTTGAATTAGGTATATAGAGGTTGTTATAAATATAAAAGCTAACAACCTTACGAAAAGCATGATGAGTAGTTAACCAATTGATTCCTAAAATCAAAGGCAAGTATTTTCAAAGAGATAAGATTGACGAGTAACGTGAAAGTTTTTATTTGAATCAACAAGATTTATAAAGCGATGGAGGTAACGAAAGGTTTCTCCCAACTAAGTTTAAACAGATAAATCAAAGTCCAATTTCTCGAGTCAAATTTAAGCGTTGAGCATAAGCAAGAGAGATAAAATAATAGGTAGAACCAGATCGAATACGATATAGACTTAGCAAGAAACTTATGATTAACTTACCCGTGATAATTTTATTCGGGTTCCTCGTCACGAAAAAAAAAAACGCTCTCTCTTAAACTCTGGCTTTGGCTTATGCAGGACATCCTTTGGCATCACTATCTCAACTTGGACTTGACTTCACCATACGACAAAATCGAGCTAAGTGACCTTCTCTTCCGCAATTAAAACACGCTTTGGATTCTTTGCGTCTGAGTTTGGACGGATGTGTCCTCTCTGTCGCATTTGAAACATACGACCGGGTGGTGGTTCTTCTTCTTCCTTTGAAACGGGTCTTTGATCTGACGTCTTCACGTCATTGTTGAACCCTCTCTTCTTGAAATGTCCATTCTTATTGTTTTGGCCCTGTTTACCACCGAAGTGGTTACCATTCTTGACATGATAATTTCCCCCATGATGGTTATCATTGTTCCGATGACCGTTGCCACCGATATGATTATTATCGTGTTGTTGCTCATTACCTTTTGGTTGAAATGACTCAATCTCTCATGTGCTTCATTGCTTATCTCAATATTTTCGGATGTCATTTTCAAATCGCCACCAAACATGGGTTAAATAACATATCACATATTATCCTATATACCGTCGAGCCAAATAAATACCACATAAACTTAGGTAGGTCATACTAGCGAAGAATTCCCGTCTCTCCCTCCTAGTTCTTGTCTCACATCTTAGCCGGGATCATATCCTAAGCTCGATACCAGTTGTGGCGCCCCCAAAATTAGGTATACGTCACCCATCTTGGGTAGCCACTTACATGGTACATAAATTCAAATACAACTTACTAATATAAGCGTAAGTATGCAATCGACATAAAGCGTGAGTTTGAATACAAATATTGTCTACTAGATATTATACAAACTCAAAAGGAGTCCTCATTACAACTATTATCACACTATTTCACGAATAGTGAGGACTACTAATGCTATCCTCTGGACCATTACTTAGTTTCCCAGACTCGTCCCATTTATGTTCTCATTTCAAAGAGAAACGGTGAAAGAAAAGGGTGAGCTCAACTAGCCCGATAAAAATATTATGACTAAGATAATGCGAATAAATTATCATTAGCCTTGATGATGTTAAAGCGATAAAATACAATAGACAACCGGTTTAAGCTGCGGTGGAATAAGCAATCCATTAAAAGAGTCAAGTAGAGAATAAAGTCTACTATCTTTTAGGTTTTAAAAGGTTTTCATCAATTTTTATCATTTGAGACTCGAACAATAAATAAACCACCACATCTAATCATCCACATACCACTGGTCGAGGATTTTCATCAAATTATCAATGGTCATGACTATCTTAGAATCACCCACGGTCATAATCATACCAAAACTATCCATCAACGCATTACAGGCCCCTTTGAGGACTTTTGTCACATCATTTATATCAAGTCGTGATTATCTGAATGATCCTGATGTAATAATCATACTAAGTTCATCTATGCACGTAAGCGAAAGATAACATAATATAACATGAGGATGATGACAATGACATAATAATTCAATAAAACAAGTTCAAAATTATTTAATCCATGAATTATTAACGTCCAAATTGTCGACATAATCTTTGTTTAGTGAGTAAAATTCAAGAATGATCGAGAAGAATATTTCCATGAAAAGATATTGGATGAAACGCAAATATCGAGGATATTCTACTAATTTCATGGAGTATAGAAGTCAAAGTTTTAACCAATTTGGGTATAATAAAGAATGGAATAACAAAAGAAATCACCATGCATGCGGTACTTGCGCATAGGCGAGTTATTCAACGAATAATAATAATGGAACCAGTCGAGGTGAAATTCACAAGCGGCGGGATGTTCAACCGAGAATAATAAAGATGGAACCGGATCCGGTGTAAAACACACGAATAGGATATTCCAACGAGAATGATAAAAGCGGAACCGGTCCGGTGTAAAACACGCAGACGGATGTTCAGCGAATAATAAAAAGCGGAACCGGTCCCGTAAAACACACCTGAGACGGGATGTTCCAATGAAATAATAGAAGAATGTCACCAAGTATAGGGTAAACCACGTATACGAGTTATTCAAATGAGAATAATAAGCAATGGAATAACATAAGGATTTCACCAAGTATAGGGTATCTGGCGTATACTGAGGTTATGTATAGGGTATACCACTTTTACGAGTTATTCAATGAATAATAATGAATGGAATAACGAAGTTCTCTTCGAAAGAAAGAATAACACCCCTTACTGTAAAAAAATGAGCCTAATATAGAAGTAGTGAAGTAGCGAGAATACTCTTCTTCTTTCTATAATTTTCTCTCTATAAACTTCTCTCATAATTTCTCTCTAGAGTTTCAATGAATTAAAGAAAATAATGAAGGAATGAGCTTATTTATAGGAAAATGGAATGCGTAATAACTAATCCATGAGCAGTCCAGTTGATTTACTTTAATCGGCGGTCCATATTTAAAGAAAAATCTTTTAAATAAAATATAATATATTCTATTTATATAAAAACATTTTACTATGCAAACCTTTATGCAATACTATACAAAACACTATACAAAATACTATACTGACACTATGCGTAATAAAATATAATATATTCTATTTATAGAATAACTTTAATAAAGTATTCTATTTTATATAAAAGATGTTTACATTTTATTACGTTAATAATACGAATAAAACAAAAGCGTCATTATCGCTATAATAATTCATATTATTAATCGACAATAATGGAATCAAACCGGTGACTTCTCATATAGCATCGATAATCAATCTGTGTATTTCTTATACGCAACCACATTATTCTTGTACTTTTACTACTGGAGTAGTTCAACAAGATCAACGGTAAAACTTCCGTAGTTATTTTAATAAAATATTTTTGTCGTTTTCTCGATCCGACAATAATTACATTGTGGGGTCCACCAATGATTGAGTAGTTGTCATGCGAATATTCCTGCTAAACCGAATATTCCCGACCAATCGAATATAATATAACCACTTGCATACTTTGCAAAATTTATAAATACTACCCACAACTATAATATTATCTTAAATTCACACCATAATATTAAAAAATTATTTCAACAAAATTTAAATCTTTATTGATAAAATCTGGGGTCTCACAATTCAAGGAAGAGCAAATTAAATGTTGTAAAGGCAAATGAGTATTCACATTAAAAGAAATAGAAGATTTCTGGAAGTTGATTTGTTGACCCGAGGCTCGTTCATATTCATTGATGTAAGCTCGGATGATGTCACATTCACGTGTATTTGCCCGGAAGAATAAAAAGTTATCGTCGGCAAAAAATAAATGAGATATAACTGGAGCGCTTTGGGCAATTTTACAGCCATGAAGAAGTCCCCGCCGTTCATATCTTCTCAACAAGGCCAAGAAACCTTCTGCACATAAGATGAATAGATAAGGGGAGAGGGGGCAACCTTGCCTTAACCCTCGAGAAGGAGTGAATTTTTCAGTTTCAAAGCTCCAATGTACAATCGAATAAGTCACCGACCGAATACACATTAACATCCAATTAATCCATTTAATCGGAAACCCCATTCGAACCATCACCCTTTCTAAAAAAGCCCATTCAAGTTTATCATAAGCTTTGCTCATGTCAATCTTCAAGGCTGCATAACCATCACGACCTTGACGCTTACTTTTCAAATAATGAGATACCTCGTAAGCAATCATGATATTATCAGTTATCAATCTTCCCGGTATGAAAGCACTTTGGAACTCGGAGACTAAACTGCTTAGAACAACTTTGAGTCTATTTGCCAGCATCTTCGAAATTATCTTATAAAGGACGTTACATAACGCAATAGGCCGTAAATCAAATGCCACTTTCGGTGAGTTTTTCTTAGGAATTAAGATAAGATTGGTATGATTAAGACCAATCGGGAGGGAGGAATTATGAAGAGCATCAAGACATGCAGAGGAGACATCCGCACCAACAATAGACCAGAATTTCTGATAAAATGCTGGGTTCATACCATCCGGACCCGGGGCTTTATCTGGACCCATAGAGAAAAGAGCCTCCTTCACTTCATCATTGGTAAATTCTGCAATTAAAAAGTTTTGTTGCTCCTCAGATAAACAAGTGTCAATGCTATTAATAATCTCGCTGATAACACAGCCACGAGAAGAAAATATATCTTTGAAATATGACATGAGCAAGTCGGCAAGACCAGAATACCAAGTATGCCAATATCCATTTTGGTCTTTTAACTAAGAAATAGAATTGCGTTTTTTCCTGGCAGAGGCAGAAATATGGAAATAGCGAGAATTGCAGTCACCTTCCTTTAACCAATGTTGTTTTGATCTTTGCTTCCAGAAGACCTCTTGTTGAGCTAGGAGTTTATTATAGTTCCTTTTAGCCTCTTCAAATTGGTGGATATTGGTCGAGTCATATTTGGATCGAAGGGAGTTCATTTGAGCCCGACAGTCTTTAATACGCTCCTTAAATCGACGAGATAAAGACTTCCCCCAACACAATAAATCATCTCCACATCTTTCTAATTTTAGTTGGATTGGGATACCTGCAGTACTCACCCAACTAGACTCAATCACACCTCTGCATTGTGGTTCCCTTAGCCAGACGTTCTCGAATTTAAAGGTGCGGGTTCTGTACACCTGAGAAGAACGGAGGAAATCTAGAAGAATAGCAGTGATCGATCGCATAAGAACTTCAATATTACGGAGCTTGACATAAGGAAAAGAAGAGCACCAAGATGAGAAACAAGAAAACGCGATCAAGACGCTTCTTCAACACCATCCAAGAGACCCTACGCCTTTCCCAAGTAAAAGGGTGCCCAACCATACCAATATCTGAAGCCATTGCCTTCCACAAAGCAGTTTAAAACCTTCCAATGAGCGAGTAGGATGAGGAATATTACCAAGTTTTTTAGAAGGATGGAGTAGATCGTTAAAATCCCCTAAACAACACCAAGGAGCAAGAGAGTTAATACTCGGAAGAACGAAGAAGATTCCAGGATAATTGACGTTGAGCTCGCGACGTGTGCCCATAAAATCGAGTGAGGCGCCACACAGACATTGATGGCAAAGATACCTCAATATCAATGTGATTATAAGAGTAACTAAGGAGCTTGACACTATTTTTTTCCTTCCAAATGAGAGCAAGACCCCCTCCATGGCCGATACTACTCACGGTAAAGAATCCATCGAACCCTAGCTTATTTTTGATGGCTAAAATCTTGTCACGAGGAACCATTGTTTCAATCAAAAACACAAACATGGGCTTATAGAGATGGACTAAATCCACCAGAACTTGAATTGTACGTGGATTACCCAAACCACGACAATTCTAGCTTAAGGTCGTCTGTGACGCCCCCAAAATTAGGTATACGTCACCCATCTTGGGTCGCCACTTACATGGTACAGAATTTAAATACAACTTACTAATATAACATGTAAGTATGCAATACGACATAAAACCGTGAGTTTGAATACAAATATTGTCTACTAGATATTATACAACTCAAAAGGAGTCCTCATTACAATTATTATCACACTATTTCACAGAATAGTGAGGACTACTAATGCTATCCTCTGGACCATTATTCTGTTCCCCGACTCGTCCCATGTGAGACCCCAGATTTTATCAATAAAGATTTAAATTTTGTCGAAATAATTTTTTAATATTATGGTGTGAATTTAAGATAATATTATAGTTGTGGGTAGTATTTATAAATTTTGCAAAAGTATGCAAGTTGTTATAAAATATTCGTTTGGTCGGGAATATTCTTTTTGTGGGGAATATTAAATGCGATGGCTCCAATCATTAGTGGACCCCTAGCGGAAGTATTATCGTAGTTAGAAAAGCGACAAAATTATCTTTCTATAAAAATAACGGCGGAGGTGTTCTGACTTTAAAACCGTTGAACTACCCTTAGTAAAAGTGCGATGTCTGGCGTAGTTGTATAGTAGCACACGATATTGATTATTGATCTTTACGTGAGAAGTCACTCCGGTATGCTTTCGATTATTCTTATAGTAATTCTTTGCATCATATCTCTTATATTATTGATTGAATTATTGTCACGATTATCATCGTATAATATGTTATAGTATTAAATCAATAATTGAGGGCATTGACAAGTTATAAATGATTAATAATTGTTGAAAGATTAAATATGTGTTGATTAAAAATAAAATGATTTGTGGTAATATTTATTCAATCCTTGATGTATATAAAGAGTTCCATTATGAGACATTTGTGGTAAGTTTGATTATTTTATGGGGGGCCCATATGTCATCATCTAAGAGTCTCTTCGTCAATAGTAATTACTTTCGTCAATAGTAATTACGTTTGTGAATATTAATTATCTTCGTCAATAGTAATTACCTTTGTGAATAGTAATTATCTTCGTCAATAGTAATTACCTTCGTCAATAGTAATTACCTTTGTGAATAGTAATTATCTTCGTCGATAGTAATTACCTTCACGATAAGTAATTACTTTTGTGAATAGTAATTACCTTCGTCGATAGTAATTACCTTTACCAGCGTCGAACCACTTGTCGTTTCACATTACACAGTCGAACCACTTGTCGTTTCACATTACGAGCGTCGAACCACTTGTCGTTTTCACATTACAAGGCGTCGAACCACTTGTCGTTTCACATTACGGTGCGTCGAACCACTTTTCTTTTCACATTACGATTCGCCGAGCCTTGCCTTTTCACATGGCGGTCTTAAGCTAGAAATCTTCTATAAATAGAGGCTAGTGCTTCATTATTTTCACGAATTCACCGAAACTCTAGAGAGAAAACTATAGAGAGAAGAAAGAAAAGTATTCTGCTACTTCACCTTGCGATATTCAGGTTCTTCTAAGGTAGGGAATATTATTTGTTGTACCCGTAAAGGGTGTTATTCTTTCTTATTCATGAAGAGAAGCGTTGTTATTCCATTGCTTATTATTATTACATTGTAATAACTTTTGTCTGTGCGGTTTACCTATACTTGGTGACATTCTTATTATTAATACATTGGAACATCACATGCATGTGTTTTACACGGACTTGGTTCCGTCTTTTATTATTATTACATTGGGAACATCACATGCATGTGTTTACACCGGACTGGTTAAAATCTTTATCATTCTGTTGGAATATCCTATCTGCATGTTTTTTACCGGATCTCAGTTCCATCTTTATTATTACATTGGAACATCCTCGCATGCGTGTGTGAATTTCACTGACTGTTCAGATTATTATTATTACATTGGAATAACACATGTCATGCAAGTACCACGTGCATGGTGATTTCTTTTGTTATTCCATTCTTTATTATACCCAGTTGGTTAAAACTTTGACTTATATACTCCATGAAATTAGTAGAATATCCTTGATATTTGCGTTTCATCCAAAGTCTTTCATGGAAATATTCTTCCCGATCATTCTTGAATTTTACTCTACAAAACAAAGTATCATTTTGACAATTTGGACGTTAAAATTCCCGGATAAAATAATTCTTGAACTTGTTTTATTGAATTATTATGTCATTGTCATCATCCTCATGTTATATTATGTTATCTTCTTGGGCGTACGTGTATAGATGAACTTAGTATGATTATGACCAGGATCATTCTTAAGATAATCATGGCTTTGTTATAAATGATGTGATAAAAGTCCTCAGTGGCCTGTAATGCAGTGATGGATAGTTTTTGGTTTGATTATGACCAGGTGTGACGCCCCCAAAATTAGGTATACATCACCCATCTTGGGTCGCCACTACATGGTACGTAATTTAATTACAACTTATTAACATAAGCGTATGTCAGGTACAATCTGACATAAAGCGTGAGTTTAAATACAAATATTATTCTACTAGATATTATACTGAAACTCAAACAAAAGTCCTCATTACAATTATTATCACACTATTTCACGTAATAGTGAGGACTACTAATCTTATCTTGGGACCATCACTTTCGTTTCCCACAGGCTTCGTCCCATTTATATATCTCATTTCACGAAGAAACGGTGAAAGAAAGGGTGAGCTCAACTAGCCCGATGAAATATTATGACTAAGATAATGCGAGAATAAATTATCAATAGTCTTCAACAATGTTAAACCGATAAAATACAATGAACAACCGGTTTAAGCTACAGTGGAATATCTGATCCATTAAAAAGTCAAGTAGAAAATAAAGTCTACTATCTTTTAGGTTTTAAAAGGGTTTTTCATCATTTATTATAAATTTGAGACTCGACTTTAATAAATATTCCACATCATCGAATCACCCCGCACTACTACTGGCCAGGATATTCTTTAGTATCACGACCACAATTATTCATGCACTTTCTGAGCCAAGAATATTTGTGTATTCATTAATAGTCATGATCATGCCAACAAGCGTCCATCAATGCACTTCTACCAATGAGGATTTTTACCACATCATTTGTAACATTACGGTCATGATTACAATCGAATAGTCTCTGTCATAATCATACCAAGTCCATCTATGCACTTCTGGCCACGCCACGATGACTTTAAAAAAATATAAACATGAGGATGATGACAATGATATAAGAATTCAATAAAACAAGTTCAAGAATTATTTTATCCGGGAATTATTAACGTCCAAATTATCAATAATATACTTGTTTTGTAGAGTAAAATTCAAGAATGATCGAAGAATATTTTCATGAAAAAGATCTTTGGATGAAACGCAAATATCGAGGATATTCCACTAATTTCATGGAGTATAGAAGTCAAAGTTTTAACCAACTGGGTATAATAAAGAATGGAATAACAAAAGAAATCACCGTGCATGCGATAGACCGCATGCATGACGGGTTATTCAATGAGAATAATAAATAACGGAACGGTCGGTGAAATTCACAAACGGGATGTTCCATGTTAATAAAGATGGAACCGGATCCGATTGTAAATAATAGGATATTCCAGGAATAATAAAAGCGGAACCGGTCCCGGTGTAAAACACATGCAGGATATTCCAACGTAATAATAAAAAGCGGAACCCGGTCGGTGTAAAACACATGCATGTGATGTTCCAATGTAATAATAAAAAAATGGCGGAACCGGTCCGGTGTAAAACACACGACGGGATGTTCCAATGAGAATCATAGAAGAATGTCACCAAGTATAGGGTAAACCACATATCTGAGTTATTCCAATGAGAATAATAAGCAATGGAATAACAATGAGTTCTCTTCATGAATAAGAAAGAATAACACCCTTACATTTGGTAGAAGATTGAATCTTTGCGGCGGTGTAGTAACAAAATACTCTTCTTCTTTCTCTCTTATTCTCTATATATTTTCTCTCTCTATAGCTTGAATGAATTAAGTGAAAATAATGAAGCCCTAGGCCTCTATTTATAGAAGATTTCTAGCTTAGCACTTTCTTGTGTGAAAAGCGAGTGGCTTGACGAATTGGTTTGACCTTTGTAATGTGAAACGACAAGTGGTTCGACTCACATGTGTGAAACGACAAGTGGTTCGACGTCTGGTAAAGGTAATTACTATTAACGAAGGTAAATACTATTGATGAAGGTAAATACTATTCACAAGGGTAATTACTATTGGCGAAGGTAAATACTATTCACAAGGGTAATTACTATTGACGAAGGTAAATACTATTCACAAGGGTAATTACTATTGTGAAGAGACTCTTAGATGATGACATATGAGCCCCCATAAAATAATCAAACTTACCACAAATCATTTTTTTTTCATCAACACATATTTAATCTTTCAACAATTATTAATCATTTATAACTTGTCGTCTCAATTATTGATTTAATACTATAACATATTATCACAGATGATCTTGTGACAATAATTGAATCAATAATATAAGAGATATGATCACGTGATTCTTCATGTGCAATAATTGAGCATAGGTTGAGTGACTTCTCACGTAAGCATCGATAATCAATCTGGTGTCTTCTTATCAACTCACGCATATTCTTACTTTTACCAATGGTATTCAATAGCGGTTTAACGGTAACACCTCCGCGTTATTTTTATAAAATATTTTTGTCGTTTTCTCGATCAAATGATAATTACATTATGGGGTCCACCAATGATTGAGCCATTATACGAATATTCCCTAACAAAAAGAATATTCCCAGACCAAACGAATATTTTATAACAACTTGCATACTTTACAAAATTTATAAATATTACCCACAACTATAACATTATATCAAATTTATTCCATAATATTCAAAAATAATATTTATAGAAAAATTCATCTTTATTTATAAAAAGCTGGGGTCTTACAACCTCCCTTAACATGAAATTTAAGCCCTCGAAATTAGAATGCGATACTGGTATGTCGAAGAGGTAAGGATACCTTGATTTCATTTGATTCTAACTCCCAGTCATTTCCTCAACATCGTGGTTCCTCCTGAAACTTTGACTTGAGGTATAACCTTGGGCGTAGAATATGTTCCTTCTTATCCAAAATTTGAGCAGAACCTCTTAATACGTCAAATCTTCCGCTATTTCATCCGGTTCTAACTTTCAATAATATGGTTCGGGTCTTTCACATATTTACGTAACATAGATATGTGAAAAGCGTTATGAACACGAGACATATTTGGCGGTAAAAGCGAGTCTATAGGCCCAGCTTCCTACTTTCGATCGAGGATTAAAATGGATGGAGATGAATCGAGGATTAAGTTTTCCTCTCTTTCCAAATCTTGTAACTCCTTTCCATGGAAGCGACTCTTAACAACACGTGATCTCCTATATTGAATTCCACGTCCTTTCGATGAAGATCGGCATAACTCTTTTATCGATTTTGTGAGGTTTTTATCGTTGTCGGATCGTTTGAATCTTTTTCGTAGTCATACGTACCAACTCGGGTCCCAACAACGTTGCTTCACCCACCTCATCCCAAAGATCTTTGGAAGCGACACTTTCTTCCATACTGGCGCTGAATGGAGCCATGCCAATACTTGTTTGATAAGCTTTGTTGTTGTGAAAAACTCCACCATGGTAAGAACTTGTCCCAACTCCCTTTGAAATCAAGGACCACGAGTCTTAATAGATCTTGAAGAGTTTGAATAGTCCTCTCCGGTTGTCCGTCCGTCTGAGGATGATATGCCGAAGCTAAATCGTGAAATCTGTACCCATAGCTTTTGCAAACTAACCCAAAATCGTGAAGTGAATCTTGGGTCTCGATCGGAAACTATGGATCTGCGCATACCATGCGATCTTACAATCTCGTTTATGTACATACTGAGCAAGGCGTTCAAGTGTATAAGTTTCTCGTATCGGTAAGAAATGGCGGACTTGGTCGACCTATCAACAATGACCCAAATCGCATCAATGCCTTGAGAAACCTTAGGAAGGCCGTGCTTGAAATCCATGGTAATGTGCTCCCACTTCCATTCGGAATTTCAAGTGGTTGCAATGGAACTTTTGGTACTTGATGCTCGCTTTAACTTCGTTGACAAGTTAGACACCTTGAGATAAGCAGTATTTATCTCTCTCTTCATATTGCTCCACCAAAATGTATGGCGAATATCATGATACATTTGGTACTCCCGATGGATTACAAATGGTGTGTTTGTGTGCCTCCATCATGATATTATACTTTAAATCGTGGTCGTTAGGAACACAAAAGTGCAGGAGTTGACTCAAAGTATTCCTTCTTCATCGATTCTTGCTTCCGGCATAGCACCTTCTTGCACTTTCTTCTTCATACGCATCGACTCAGTGTCCGTAGCTTGGCGACTTTAACTTTATCGATTAAAATCGGTTCTACTCGTATACTTTCGCTATCATCACATGCATCCACAGAGTCTTTAACTCTATCTCCATCCTTTAAGTCACACAAAATGGGTCTTTATGCGTTGACAATATCGCACTTTTCGTGCTTGCGTATGATTTTACACTTTCGATCGTCGGCCTACCACGTCGCTTTTTTCGAGAATGGTATTGGATGGTATGATCATAATCTTTCAACAGTTCAAGCCAGCGTCGTTGTCGCGTGTTGAGTTCCTTTTGAGTGAAGAAATATTTGAGGCTTTTATGATCAAGTAAAGATCTCCACTTTCTCCCCATACAAGTAATGCCTCCAAATTTTAAGTCTGAAAGACAACAACGGCTATGACTCTAGATCATGAGTAGGATAATTCCTCTCATATTCTTTGAGTTGTCGCGAGGCATAGGCTATTACTTTTCCATGTTGCATGAGAACACATCCCAACCCTTTTGCGAAGCATCACTTGTAGATGACAAATCCTCCGAGCGGATGGTATTGTCGAGCAGTCTTTGAAATAAGTCTCTCTTGAGTTCTTGAAAACTCTTCTCACGTTCTTCGCTCCAATAGAACTTTGTATCTTTCCGAGTCAATTTGAGTCGATGGAATAGCGATTAGAAAAATCCTTCCACGAATCTCCGATAATAACCGGCTTAAACCGAGAAAGCTACGTCTTGATCATTGATTTAGGTTGTTCCCGACTTTGAATAGCTTCATCTTTCTTTGGTCAACGGATATTCCATGACTTGATACCACGTGCCCAAGGAATGCTACTTCTTCACGAACTCGCATTTCTTGAACTTGGCATAAAGCTTATATTCACGAAGCTTTTGGAGTGTCGACCTCAAGTGTTGCTCATGATCTTCACGGCTTTTGGAATAAATAAGGATGTCATCAATAAAGACGACCACAAAGTGATCTAAATATTCCTTGAATACTCGGTTCATCATATCCATGAAGGCGTGAGGAGCATTAGTCAATCCAAAGGACATGACTAGGAATTCATAATGCCCGTCTTAGGAGTTACGAAAGCCGTCTTTGGAATGTCGTGATTCTAATCTTCAATTGGTGATATCCGGACGAAGATCGATCTTTGAAAAGAATTTGGCTCCTTAATTGGTGGTCAAACAGTCATCAATACGTGGCAATGGATACCTATTTTTGATGGTGACATGATTGACTCCAGATAATCAATACAAAATCGCATACTCCCATCTTTCTTCTTCACGAATAGAGCAGGGAGCACCCCGAGGAGAAGTACTTTAGGGGCGAATAAAGCCATGTCTAACAATTCCTGCGGTTGGGTCTTTAACTCTGAAGTTCATAGAGCCATTCGATATGGGGCTTTGGAAATAGGTTTTATATCGGGTTCAAGGTCGATACAAAATTCAATTTCACGCTCTGGGGTAGGCGGGAAGTTCTTGAGGGAATCGTCGGAAATTTATTAACAATAGAAATATCGTTCAAAAGCGGCGTATTTTTGTTTAAATCATGACATGAGCTAAGAAAGCTTGACATCCGTTTTTCAATAAACAATAGCTTTTATGGCTTGAGATGGCCGTGATTGATTTTAATGGTTTGGTCGTTTGAATTCGCATAATAGGTTGATTAGGAATATGAAAGCTAACAACCTTACGAAAACAATCAATTTTGCATGATAAGTAGTTAACCAATCAATCCACAGAATCACGTCAAATGCAAGTATTTTTAATGAAATAAGATCGACAGGTAATGTGAGGGTGCCGATTTGACCAAACAAGACTTATAAGCGATGGATGTAATGAAGGTTTCTCCCAACGGAGTTTCCACAGATAAGTCAAAGTCTAATTTCTCCGGAGTTAAATTTAATCGATGGCCGCAAGTAGGAGAAATAAAAGAATGGGTAGAACCCAGTATCAAATAAAGTATAGACTTCATTAGAGTTTATGATAAAACTTACCGTGATGACCTCATTCGGTTCCTTGCTCTTTGGGAGGTCACAACAAACGCTTCTCCTTGCCTTTCTGGGTTTGAATTTTACGGGATGGCCTTTGGTGCCTCCATCCTAGTGAATTTATCTTGATGAACGACAAAATCGAGCTAAGTGACCTTCTCTTCCACAATTATAACATGCTTTGAATGGCATGGCCTTGTTTGGGCGATGTGTCCCTCTCCTCCGCATTTGAAGCATATGATAGGTGGTCTTTCTCCTTCCTTAACAATGGGTCTTTGGTCTTGGCGTCTTTCCACCATTGTTGAATCTCCTTTTCTTGAAATGTCCATTCTTATTGTTTTGGCCTGATTACCACCAAAGTGGTTACCATATCTGCCCGTTGATTCCCTCCACGCTTGTTGTCACCGCTCGATGACTACTCTCATTGGTATTATAATTTTGTCGGGCTGCTCTCTCTTTTAGTTGTGTTGACTCATTATCGCTTCCACTAATCGAGCCCTATTTACAACATCTCGAATACAAACACGGTTTATGAGAAATAAGATGTTGGCGTATCTCCTACTTCAAACCTCTTAAAAACATTAGCGTCATTCTCTCTTCATTATCCACCAGTGGAGACTTGGCCGTGATAACTCAAAGAAATTTTGCCTCGTATTGCGACACGGTCGTATTGTTTTGTTCCAACTTGATAAATTCCACCTCCTTCATGTGGCGAATACTTTCGGGAAAGTATTTGTCGTTGAAACGACTCTGGAACTTCTCCCAAGATATCTTGATGACAATTTGGTTGAGTCGTTTCTGGATTCCACCCGATAATCCGCCTCTCATGCAACATAAAAGCGTGAAAGGAACCTTTGCTCCTCGGAGCATCCCAAGACATCAAATATCTTGGTAATCTGCTTTATCCATGCTTAGCGAGAAGTGGTTTGGCTCTCCCTTAAACTCCGGTGGTCCCAGCTCCTTGAATTGTTTAGCGGTGACCGCCTCGAGAGTTTCCGTGTTTCCACCTACGTTTTGGGCGAGTCGCTCTCTTTCTTTGTTGCATAAATTGCATAAAGCCTCTGAACATTTGATCATTCATCATTTGGTCGGTGTTTGTTGTTTTGCGTGAGGATTATCGCCTTCTGATGCACATTATCCTGATTATTGATATGTGGTGAATCAACAATCGCTGCGCTCCATTCTTTATTCTCAACATTCTCGGATGTCATTTTCGAATCTTCCCACAAAACAAAAGGTTAATTGATATGTAACAAATTATCCTATCTTCGACCAACCAATAAAATAAAGACATAAACTTAGGTAGGTCATACTAGCGAAGGTATTCCCCCTCTCTCCCTCCTAGTACTATTCTCACATCTTAGCCAGGATCATATCCCTAAGCTCGATACTGTTGTGACGCCCCCAAAATTAGGTATACATCACCCATCTTGGGTGCGCCACTTACATGGTACGAAATTTAAATACAACTTATTAACATAAGCGCCGTGTATACAATCGACATAAAGCGTGAGTTTAAATACAAATATAAATCTACTAGATATTATACAAACTCAAACAAAAAGTCCTCATTACAATTATTATCACACTATTTCACGAAATAGTGAGGACTACTAATCTTATCTTCGGGACCATCACTCGTTTCCTCGACTCGTCCCGGCTATATTCTCATTTCACAAGAAGAGCGGTGAAAAGAAAGGGTGAGCTCAACTAGCCCGAAAAAATATTATGACTAAGATAATGCGAATAAATTATCAATAGTCTTCAACAATGTTAAAGCGATAAAATACAATAAACAACCGGTTTAAGCTGCGGTGAATATCAATCCATTAAAAAGTCAAGTAGAAAATAAAGTCTACTATCTTTTAGGTTTTAAAGGGTTTTTCATCATTTTATTATAAATTTGAGACTCGACTTTAATAAATATTCCACATCATCGAATCACCCACACACTTCTGGCCAAGGATATTCTTTAGTATCGACCACAATTATTATTCATGCACTACGGGCGAGAATATTTGTGTATTCATTAATAATCATGATCATGCCAACAATCATCCATCAATGCACTACTGACCCTTTGAGGATTTTTACCACATCATTTGTAACATTACGGTCATGATTACACCGAATAGTCTCTGGTCATAATCATACCAAGTCCATCTATGCACTTTCAGGCCACAGATGACTTTAAAAAAAATATAAACATAAGGATGATGACAATGATATAAGAATTCAATAAAACAAGTTCAAGAATTATTTTATCCGAGGAATTATTAACGTCCAAATTATCAATAATATCTTTGTTTTGTAGAGTAAAATTCAAGAATGATCGGAAGAATATTTTCATGAAAAAGATCTTTGGATGAAACGCAAATATCGAGGATATTCCACTAATTTCATGGAGTATAGAAGTCAAAGTTTTAACCAATTTGGGTATAATAAAGAATGGAATAACAAAAGAAATCACCATGCATGCGATAGGCCGCATGCAGACGGGGTTATTCCAACGGAATAATAAATAACGGAACGAGTCGGGTGAAATTCACATGCAAGCAGGATGTTCCAATGTAATAATAAAGATGGAACCGGATCCGGTGTAAAACACACGAGATAGGATATTCCAACGAGAATAAAAAAGCCGGAACCCGGTCCGGTGTAAAACACACGAACGAGATGTTCCAACGAGAATAATAAAAAGGCGGAACAGTCCGTGTAAAACACACGACAGGATGTTCCAACGAGAATAATAAAAACGGGAACCGGTCCTGTAAAACACACGAGAACGGGATGTTCAATGAATCATAGAAGAATGTCACCAAGTATAGGGTAAACCGTATATACTGAGTTATTCCAATGAATAATAAGCAATGGAATAACAACGATTCTCTTCATGAATAAGAAAGAATAACACCCTTACATTTGGTAGAGAGATTGAATCTTTGCGGCGGTGTAGTAACAAAATACTCTTCTTCTTTCTCTCTTATTCTCTATATATTTCTCTCTCTATAGCTTGAATGAATTAAGTGAAAAATAATGAAGCCCTAGGCCTCTATTTATAGAAGATTTCTAGCTTAGCTTTTCTTAGTGTGAAAAGGCAAGTGGCTTGACGAATTTGGTTTGGCCTTTGTAATGTGAAACGACAAGTGGTTCGACTCTTTGTAATGTGAAACGACAAGTGGTTCGACGTCTGGTAAAGGTAATTACTATTAACGAAGGTAAATACTATCGATGAAGGTAAATACTATTCACAAGGGTAATTACTATCGACGAAGGTAAATACTATTCACAAGGGTAATTACTATTGATTTGAAGGTAAATACTATTCACAAGGGTAATTACTATATGACGAAGAGACTCTTAGATGATGACATATGAGCCCCCATAAAATAATCAAACTTACCACAAATCATTTTTTTTTTCATCAACACATATTTAATCTTTCAACAATTATTAATCATTTATAACTTGTCGTCTCAATTATTGATTTAATACTATAACATATTATACGAGATGATCTTGTGACAATAATTGAATCAATAATATAAGAGATATGATCGTGAATTCTTGTAGCAATAATTGAAGCATAGGTGAGTGACTTCTCACGTAAGCATCAATAATCAATCTGAGTGTCTTCTTATCTTGAACTACGCGTATTCTTGTACTTTTACCACCGGGTATTCAACAGTTTTAACGGTAACACCTCCCGTAGTTATTTTATAAAATATTTTTTTGTTTTCTCGATCAAAATGAATAATTACATTATGGGGTCCACCAATGATTGAGCCATTGTGCGAATATTCCCTAACAAAAGAATATTCCCCACCAAACGAATATTTTATAACAACTTGCATACTTTGCAAAATTTATAAATATTACCTGAACTATAACATTATATCAAATTTATTCCATAATATTCAAAATAATATTTATAGAAAAATTCATCTTTATTTATAAAAGTTTGGGGTCTTCTGGCGGGGGTGATTCTAATATAGTCATGACCATTGATAATTTGATGAATATCCTTGGCAGAAGTCGTGTAAGGGTGATTTGATGATGTGGAATATTTATTAAAAGCGAAGTTTCAAATTATAACAAAGTGATGAAAACCTTTTAAAACCTAAAAGATAGTAAACTTTATTCTCTACTTGACTCTTTTAAATGGATTGCTTATTCACCGCAGTTAAACTTGTTGTCTATTGTATTTTATCGCTTTAAATTATGTTGAAGGCTAATGATAAATTATTCTCGCATTATCTTAGTCATAATATTATTTCTTTCTAATTGCATTGAGCTCACCCTTTTCTTTCACCGTTTCTTCGTGAAATGAGAACATATTATGGTAGAGTAAAATTCAAGAATGATCGTAAGAATATTTCCATGAAAGATCTTTGGATGAAACGTAAATATCAAGAATATTCTACTAATTTCATGGAGTATATATTTAGAAATCAAAGTTTTAACTTACTGGGTATAATAAAGAATGGAATAACAAAGGAAATCACCATGCATGCGATTATCAGATGTATGGGCGGTTTATTCCAACAGAATAATAATAACGGAACCGAGTCGGTGAAATTACACCAAACAGGATGTTCCAACGTAATAATAAAGATGGAACCAGATCCGGTGTAAAACACACACGATAGGATATTCCAATGTAATGATAAAGAATGAGAACCGTGACCTATGTAAAACACACAGACGAGGATGTTCCAACGAGAATAATAATAAAGATTTTAACCAGTCCTGTAAAACACACGCATGTGATGTTCCAAATGTAATAATAGAAGAATGTCACCAATTATAGGGTAAACCACGATATCTGATTATGTATAGGGTATGCCAGCGATATCTGAGTTATTCCAATGTAATAATAAAGAATGGAATAATGAGAGGATTTCACCAAGTATAGGGTATCCCGTGGCGCCCCAAAATAGGTATACATCACCCATTCGAGAGTTGTCAATACATGGTGCGAAAAACAACTACAACTTTATTATTACAACGATAAAAGCTGTGAGTTTGAATACAAATATTATCTTCTAGACAATATCTATACTCAAATAAATCCTCATCACATTTATTGATATATTATTTTACAAAAATGGTGAGGACTACTAAATAATTCTTTCTAAAACCTTCATTCCATTACCCACGTGCTTCGCTTTATATTCTCGCCTCCCGAGAAGAAAAATGGAACAAAAAGGAAAAGGTGAGCTCAACTAGCCCGATAAAGAATATTATGACTAAGATAATATACAACAAATTACCGTTAGTCTTCAACGGGAAAAATCTAATAGAATACAATAGACAACAAATTTTAAATCAATATTCGCAATGTGAAATTATAATTCATTAGAAGAGTTAAGTAGAGAATGCAAACTACTATCTTCATGTATGAATTTAAAAGTTCATCGCTCTATCTTTTATCCTCGTAACATCAATCAATATACATCTGGAATCAAATATTCATCTTTGCACTACAGGCCAAAGATATTCATCGATTAGTCATATTAAATCTAAACACTGTTCATCTTTTCACTACTACCAAAGATATTCTTGAGAAATCATTCATCTTTTGCTCTACAGGCCAAAGATATTCAATAATATCATCATTTAAGGCGAGGATGATGAAAAATATTTTTAAAGAAGCGAATCCAATGAAACAAAATGACAAGGATTAAAGATTAAGGATTAGTACTTTGTTTTTATCCATGTTCCAAAATACCTCAAAAATAATCATAGTGGTGTAAAATTCAAGAATGATCAAAACATGGATACAATCAAAGCTAGTATCCGAAATAGATATTTTGGACAAAAGAAGAAATTTTATTTTTCTTGAATAGTCACAGTATCGTGAATAGTCTTGGTATATGTGAATAATAACTCAGACACCAAAAATAGAAATTTCCCAAAAAAAACATCTTCACGCTTTCAGCTTAATAGTACTTTCGTGAATAGTAACTCGTGAATAAGAACTCATGAATAGTAACCCCGACATTAAAAAGTTCCAAATTTGATAAAAAGTTCCAACCAATATTTCAAAGATAATGATATTGAAGAAATAATATCATTTGAGAAGAAAATAACATCCACTTACCTCGAAAGATTAGTACTTCTAAATTTGGAATCTGGGTATAGTCTTTGAAGGAACTTGCACTTGTCTAACAATACTCAAAGTATACTCACAAGAATACGCTCAATATATCGAGAGAAATAGAGAGAAACTTGGTTTACATTGTGTGATTTCAATTCTAACCTAAGCACCTATTTATAGGAAATTGCTTAGAACACCAAAAGCGAAAAATTGAATATAATATTAATATATTTTTCACATTTTCTTTAGCCCACCTGAGACAACTGATCTCAGCCCATTTGAATCACATGTGAGGCCAACTTAGTTGCAAAAAAACGTTTTCTCAAAATAATTAACTAAAACTCCCAAAAATTAATTATTTGAACTTGAACTTCAATAATTCATAATAAATAGCCCTTTTATCACAAAAATTCAAATCTCTCGATTTTTTATAGGAAATTCAATTCTCTACAACTGCGGAAGAAATTTATTCCAATTCCAAATGTAAATTGACCAAGAAATCCACAAACAGCAGCGATTTTACACAGTTATAATCAAATTTCGGTCGATAATTGTGTCCACCAACACACAAAACATGTGTTAAAACATTTAATGCCACAAAAATACTTTCCTCCTCATATACTCATATATCCCACATTCATTGTAAAAATATCATCGTTAATATATTATTAAAATAATATATTTAAATGAATTATTTTATCGAGAAAAAGATAAAATATTAATTTTCAACAATTGTCACATTAAAAAATTTTCTCCATCTATATCCTCATAAAATCAATATTTTCCTCATCATATAAATCAATAATTAATTATTCATAAATAATATTACGAGAATCACAATATTGACAACCGTGCGGTTCCTGGGATAGAGGGGCTTTCGATATAAGGATCTCTCTTCTTGGCGCTTGATTAGATGACCAAACCTCTCCTTAGAAGCGTAACTTTCTAGACATTGTCAATAATGTTATCTTATAATATTATTCAGATAATATGAATTATTGCTCGATAATGGAAAATACGGTATAATGATAATTATTGAAACCACAACAATATAAAATGTCAACGTAAGCAATTATTGAATCAATAAAATAAAATCTTTGAGCGATAATTCTCGTAACCATTATTGAGTAGTGCCTTCAATAATTGGTGCAATAATTGGTGCGCCTTCTTGCAATGAACAACGCCAGACATCTTGTGTTTTAACCATAGGGTATTCAACGGTGTTAATTGGTAACAACTACGCCGTTATTTTTAAACAACTTATATTTGTCGTTTTCTTCATCCAATCGCTTTCCGTTATGGGGCCCACATGGGTTTATTGTGTCGTCTGAATATTCCCATATTCGATCTGAATATTCAAGACGAAGCGAATATTCTCCGAACAACAATGAATATTTTATAACCACTTGCTTATTTTAAAATATTTGCGTATTTTACCCCTAACTATCCACATTAATCAAATCAACCCTTACTATTTCAAAATAATAAATAGAAAATTAAATTTCATTAATAATAAGTTGGGGTCTTACAACCTCCCTCCTTATGAAATTTAAGTCCTCGAAATTGACGTCACGATACAGTGTTTGAAAAGGTGAGGATACCTCGCTTTCATTTCCGTTTCCAATTCCCGTGTCATTTCCTCTATAGCATGATTCCTCCACAAAACTTTAACTTGTGGTATGACCTTTCTTGCGTGGGACATGCTCCTTCCTATCCAAGATCTTGGCGGTACCTCCTCATACGTTAAGTCTTGGCTATCTCGTCCGGTTCTAACTCTATAACGTGGTTGGGTCTTTCACATATTTACGAAATGCATGATATGTGAAACACATTATGAACACGAGACATACTTTCGAGGTAACGCAAGTCTATAGACTACATTTCCTACTTTCGGTCAAGAATTTGAAATGGACCAATAAATGCGTGGATTGAGCTTTCTCTCTTTCCCAAATCTTGTAACTCCCTTCCATGGAGCAACTTCATGCACAATACATGATCCCCTACACTAAATTCTACGTCCTTTCAATGAAGATCCGCATAACTCTTTTGTCGATCTTGTCGTTTGTATCGTTGTCGAATCATTTGGATCTTTTAGTAGTCATACGTACCTTAACTCGGGTCCCAACAATGTTGCTTCACCCACCTCGTCCCCAACATACCTTGAGAGCGACACTTTCGCCCATATAATGCTTCAAATGGAGCCACACCTATACTTTGCTGATAAGCTTGTTGTTGAGGAGAATTCCACCAATGGTAAATACTTATCCCAACCCACTTGAAGTCTAGGACACGAGTCTTAATAAATCTTCAAGAGTTTGAATAGTCCTTCGATTATCCGTCTGGTTTGAGGATGGTATGCCGAATCCAATCGTACATCCGTGCCCATAGCTTTTTGCAAAGCTAACCCAAAATCTTGAAGTGAATCTTGGGTCACGATCCAAAACTATGGATACGGAGCGTATGCCATGCAACCTCACAATCTCATTCACGTCATATACTAGCAAGACGTTCAGTGAATAAGTCTCCGTGTCGGCAAGAAATGAAAGCGAGACTTGGTTAATCTATCAACAATAACCCAAATAGCATTGATGCCACGAAAAAGCCGTAGGAAGACCCGTGTGAAAATCCATGGTAATGTGTTCCCACTTCCATTTCGGAATCTCAAGTGGTTGCAACGGACCCTTAGGTACCAAATGCTCCGCCTTTACACGTTGACAAATTAAACACATTGAGATAAACTTTGCAATCTCTCTCTTCATATTGTTCCACCAAAATGTATATCGAAGATCACGATACATTTTAGTACTTCCGAGGATGGATTGCAAATGGTGTATTGTGTGCCTCCATCATAATCTTGTACTTTAAATCGTAGTCGTTAGGAACACAAAGTCTAGAGTGGACTCAAGTATTCCTTCTTCATCAATTCTCGCCCTAATAGCTCCTTCTTGTACTTTCTTCTTCTTATACGCATCATTTCAAGGGTGGTGGCTTGAGCAACCTTAACTTTTTCTATTAAAGTTGGCTCTATCGTATACTTGACATCATCGCACTTCGTTCTGCGTATATGATCTTCTACTTTCGCGTCGCCTACCACGTTCGCTTTTCAAGATGGTATTGAATAGTGTGGTCGTAGTCTTTCAATAGCTCGAGCCAACGTCATTGCTTAGCGTGTTGAGTTCTTTTTGAGTGAAAAAATATTTAAGGCTTTTATGGTGCGAATATATCACCACTTTCTCCCCATATAGATAGTGCCTCCATATCTTTAAGCGGCAAATTTCACGCTAACTCTAGATCATGAGTAGGATAATTCCTCTCATACTCTTTTAAGTTGTCGCGAGGCATAGGCTATGACTTTCCCACGTTGCATGAGAACACATCCTAACCCTTTGCACGAAGCATCGTTTGTAGATAACAAATCCATCCGAACCGGATGGTATTGTTAGAAACAGTCTTAGAAATAAGTCTCCTCTTAAGCTCTTGGAAACTCTTCTCGCATTCTTCGCTCCAAACGAATTTTGTATCCTTCCGAGTTAAATTTGGGTTAATGGAGTAGCGATTCGAGAAAACCCTTCCACGAATCTCAGAGTAATAACCAAATAAGCCCAAAAACTACGTCTTGATCCCACCGACTTCGGTTGCTCCCAACTTTGTATTGCTTCAATCTTCACCGGATCAACAGATACTCCATGTTTCGACACCACGTGCCCAAGGAATGCTACTTCCTCGAAGCCGAACTCGCATTTCTTCAATTTGGCATATAGTTTGTTTTCACGAAGCCTTTGGAGTACCACTTCAAATGGTGCTCATGATCTTCACGACTTTTGGAATATATGAGGATGTCATCAATAAAAACAACAACGAATCGATCCAAATATTCCTTGAATACTCGGTTCATCATATCCATGAAAGCCAGCGAGGAGCATTAGTCGATTCGAAAGACATGACTAAGAATTCATAATGCCCGTCTGGGAGTTCTAAAGGCGCTCTTTGAAATATCCTCGATTCTAATCTTGGTGATGATATCCGAATCGAAGATCGATTTTGAAAAGAATTGTGCCCCTTGCAATCGGTCAAACAAGTCATCAATACGAGGTAGAGGATACCTATTCTTGATGGTGACATGGTTCAATTCCCGATAGTCAATACTGAAATCGCATACTCCGTCTTTCTTCTTTACTGAATAAAACAGAGGACCCCCCAGGAGATGTACTTGGGGCGAATAAAACCGATGTCCAATAATTCACGTAGTTGGACCTTTAACTCCTGAAGTTCAATAGAGCCATTCGATATGGGGTTTTAGAAATGGGCTTTGTGCCGAGTTCAAGATCAATAAAGAATTCAACTTCACGTTACGGGGTAGGCCGGGAAGTTCTTCAGAAATCGTCGGGAAAGTCAATAACAACGGGAATATTATTCAAATTTGGCGTGTCTTTATTCAAATCCATAATATGGGCTAAGAAAGCTTGACATCCGCTTTTCAATAAACGAATAGCTTTATGATTAGATATGACGGTGATTGATTTTAATGGTTTAGTTGCTTGAATTAAATACAACGGTCAAGTTAGGAATATAAAACTAACAACCTTACGAAAACAATCAATTTTGGCATGATGAGTAGTTAATCAATCAATCCCTAAAATCACATCAAAAGCAAGTATCTTTAAAGAGATAAGGTCAATGGTAAGGTAATGGTGACAACTTGAATCAAACAAGATTTATAAGCAGTGGATGTGATGAAAGTTTCTCTAAACGAAGTTTCCACAGATAGGTCAAAGTCAAATTTCTCCGGAGTCAAGTTTAAGCGTTGAGCACAAGCGGGAGAGATAAATGAATGGGTAAACCCCCAGATCAAGTAAGGTATAAACTTCGCAAGAATTTATAAATAGCTTACCCGTGATCACCTCGTTTGGGTTCCTCGCATTTTGACCGATCACAACAAATGCTCTTCCGGAATTGTTGACTTTGACTTTTACGGGATGATCTTTTGAGTCACCATCCCCATTGAACTAGGTTTCGCTACCATACAATCTCGAGCGATATGTCCTTCCTTTCCACAATTATAGCATACCTTGAATCATTATGGACGGTTTGGTGATATATCCCTCTTTCCGTGATATATAGCATATAATGGTGGTCGTTCTCCTCCCTTAGAACCGATTCTTTTAAACCGTAAGACTTCCGTCTTCACATAGTCGTTGTTAAATCTCCTTATTTTAAAATCTCCTCCGACTCGCTTCTTCTATTTTCATGGCTATGATTACCACCAGGAGTGGTTACCATTTTTGTCCGTCTGTTTCTTTCTCCATTTGGTTATCATTATTTTGTTGATCGCTATCTCTGATACGATCCTGGTTATGGTCCTCAGTTGGCCGTACTCGTTATCTCGCTTTCTAATAATTGAGCCTATTTTTACACATCCGAATAGAGAGAAAGTTTATGAGAAATGAGATCTTGACGTATCTGGGGTTTGAAACCTCTAAGAAACATCCGCGTCATCGTTCCTCATTCTCCACCAAATGAGGTGCAAACACGATAACTCTGCAAACTTTGCCTCGTCTTTGAGACACCGCCATGTTGTTTTGCTCTAATCGATGAACTCCACTTCCTTCATATAGCATGAACACTTTCGGAAAGTATTTGTCATTAAATAGTTCTGAAACGTTTTCCAAGACATCTTTGAGTCTTTCTTTGGATGGGTACACTTCACGACTCCCACCAGATGATCTGCCTGCGCCACTTAACATAAAGGTGGCGAATGGAACCTTCGTTCTCCGTGCATCCCAAGACATCGAATATCTTGGTAATTTGCTTGACCCATGTTTCCGCCATGATCGGATCCGGCTTTCCCTTAAATTCGGTGGTCCCAACTCTTTGAATCCTTGCATTTGTGACAACCCGTGAATTCTTATCATTTCCTCCTCAGATTTTGAACACGAGTCTCCTCGCCTCCGATTTTTGCATGAATCGCAAAAAGCTTTTAAACATCCCTCGTTCATCATCTCGCTTCGGTGGTGTTGTTCACGGGAGGAACATTGCCACTGTTGACGTTCTCCTCGTTGGTGAGTACAAAGGCGTCTCCACTAGTCTCATTTCCATTGTTAATATTCTCGATCGACATTCTCAAATCTTCGCCATAAAACAAGGGTTAATTAAGGAAATCAATATATCACATAATATCCCTATATCTTGACAAACTAACAAATAAGCTTAGGTAGGACACACTTTAGCGAAGGATTTACTCGTCTCTCCCTCCTAGTTCTATTCCCCGATCTCCGCCAGGAGATCATATCCTAAAGCTCGATACCAACCGTGGCGCCCCAAAATAGGTATACATCACCCATTCTGAAATTGTCAATACATGGTACGTAAACAACTACAACTTTATTATTACAACAAGAAAGCATGAGTTTGAATACAAATATTATCTTCTAGACAATATCTATACTCAAATAAATCTTCATCACATTTATTGATACATTATTTTACAAAATGGTGAGGACTACTAAACAATTCTTTCTAAAACCTTCATTCCATACCCCACTCTAAATACTTTCGATATATTCTCGCCTCACGAGAAGAAAAATGGAACAAAAAGGAAAAGGGTGAGCTCAACTAGCCCAAAGAAAGAATATTATGACAAAGATAATATACAACAAATTACCGTTAGTCTTCAACGGAAAAAAAATCTAATAGAATACAATAGACAACAAATTTTAAATCAATATTAGCAATGAAATAATAATTCATTAGAAGAGTTAAGTAGAGAATGCAAACTACTATCTTCTATGTATGAATTTAAAAGTTCATCGTCTATCTTTTATCCACAAACATCAATCAATATACATCTGAATCAAATATTTATCTTTGCACTACGGGCAAAGATATTCATCAGATTAATCATGTTTCATCTAAACACTGTTCATCTTTTGCACTACTACCCCGAAAGATATTCTTCAGAAATCATTCATCTTTGCACTACAGGCCAAAGATATTCAATAATATCATCATTTAAGGCGAGGATGATGAAAAATATTTTAAAGAAACGAATCCAAAGAAACAAAATGACAAGGATTAAGGATTAAGGATTCGTACTTTGTTTTATCCATGTTCAAAAATACCTCAAAAATAATCATAGTGGTGTAAAATTCAAGAATGATCAAAACATGGATATAATCAAAGCTAGTATCCGAATAGATATTTTGGACAAAAGAAGAAATTTTATTTTTCGATTGAATAGTCTCAGTATATCGTGAATAGTGTCGTATACGTGAATAAGAATCTCACACACCAAAGATAGAAATTTCTAAAAAAACATCTTCACGCTTCATTGAATAGTACTCGTGAATAGTAACTCGTGAATAAGAACTCATGAATAGTAACCCCGACATTAAAAAGTTCCAAATTTGATAAAAGTTCCAACCAATATTTCACAGATAATGATATTGAAGAAATAATATCATTTGAGAAGAAAATAACATCCTTACCTCGAAAGATTAGTACTTCTAAATTTGGAATCTAGGGTATAGTCTTTGAAGGAACTTGCACCGCCTAACAATACTCAAAGTATACTCACAAGAATACGCTCAATATATCGAGAGAAAATAGAGAAAACTTTGGTTTACATTGTGATTTTCAATTCTAACCTAAGCACCCTATTTATAGAAATTGCTTAGAACACCAAAGCGAGAAAAATGAATATAATATTAATATATTTTTCACATTTTCTTTAGCCCACCTATAGACAACTGATCTCAGCCCATTTGAATCACATGTGAGGCCAACTTAGTTGCAAAAAACGTTTTTCTCAAAATAATTAACTAAAACTCCCAAAAATTAATTATTTGAACTTGAACTTCAATAATTCATAATAAATAGCCCTTTTATCAGAAAATTCAAATCTCTTGAGTTTTAATAGGAAATTCAATTCTCTACAACTTTGCGAGAAAAAATTTTTCCAAATTCCAAATGAAATTGGCCAAAATCCACAAATCCAAGCGATTTTACTGTGCTATAATCAAATTTCGGTCAATAATTGTGTCCATCAACACACAAAACATGTGTTAAACATTTAATGCCACAAAATACTCTTCCTCCTCATATACTCATATATCCCACATTCATTGTAAAAATATCATCGTTAATATATTATTAAAATAATATATTTAAATGAATTATTTTATCGAGAAAAAGATAAAATATTAATTTTCAACAATTGTCACATTAAAAATTTTCTCCATCTATATCCTCATAAAATCAATATTTTCCTCATCATATAAATCAATAATTAATTATTCATAAATAATATTACGAGAATCACATTATTGATGACCGTGCGCCCCAGATAGAGGGGCTTTCCAATAAGGATCTCTCTTACTATGGCGCAATTAGATGACCAAACCTCTCCTTAGATGAACTTTCTAGACATTGTCAATAATGTTATCTTATAATATTATTCAGATAATATGAATTATTGCTCAGATAATGGAAAATACGGTTGTAATGACAATTATTGAAACCACAAAGAATATAAAATGTCAACGTAGCAATTATTGAATCAATAAAATAAAATACTTTGAGCGATATTACATCAACCATTATTGAGTAGTGCCTTCAATAATTGGTGCAATACCGTGTCTTCTATCGTAAACAACGCCAGACATCGTGTTTTAACCAAGGGTATTCCAACGATGTTAACGATGAATAACTACTACAAGTATTTTTTTAAACAACTTATATTTGTCGTTTTCTTCATCCAATCGCTTTCAGTTATGGGGCCCACATGGGTCACATTGCGTCGCATACGAATATTCCACGACGGTATGAATATTCTCCGAAATGATGAATATTTTATAACCACTTGCTTATTTTGAAATATTTGCGTATTTTACCCTAACTATCCACATTAATCAAATCAACCCTTACTATTTCAAAATAATAAATAGAGAAAATTAAATTTCATTAATAATAAGTTGGGGTCTTACATATCCAGCATGATCTGAGTTATTCCAATGAATAATAAAGAATGGAATAATGAAGTTCTCTTCATGAATAAGAAAGAATAACACCCATACGAATTACAAACAAATAATATCCCTTACCTTAAAAAACCGAATATTGGAAAAGTGAGGTAGCGAGAATACTTTTCTTCTTTTCTCTCTATAGTTTCTCTCTACAGAGTTTCAATGAATTCGTAAGAAATAATGAAGGAATGAACTTTCTATTTATAGAAAAAGCGAGGGTGGCTCTTGGTGTTAACGAATGGTCAAAATGACTCTTGGTAATATTGAAGAGACAACTACTTATTTGCGAAGGGTAATTAACCCTTGGAACAATCAAGAAGGCGCTTAACTCTTGGTAATATTGAAGGACAACTACTATTTGCGAAGGGTGATTACTATCATTGAAGGTAATTCTTTATGACGAAGGTAATTACTATTGAAGAAGGTAATTACTATCGATGAAGGTAAATACTATTGATCGAAGGTAATTACTATTCACAAAGGTAAATACTATTATGAAGAGACTCTTAGATGATGACATATGGGCCCCCCATAAAATAATCAAACTTACCACAAACGCCTCATAATGTACTCTTTATATACATCAAGGATTGAATAAATATTACCACAAATCATTTTATTTTAATCAACACATATTTAATCTTTCAACAATTATTAATCATTTATAACTTGTCGCCTCAATTAATAATATAACATATTATACGATGATGATTGTGACAATAATTGAATCAATAATATAAGAGATATGATGCAAAGAATTACTATAAAGCAATAATTGAGTATAGCTAAGTGACTTCTCACGTAAGCATCAATAATCAATACCGTATGTACTACTACGCAACTAACCCAGACATCGTCTTTTACTTTTACTAATGGTAGTTCAACAGCTTTAACGAATAACACCTCTGCCGTTATTTTTATAGAAAGATAATTTTGTCGCTTTTCTAACTACGACAATACTTTCGTTAATGGGGTCCACCATCGATTGAGCCGTCGTCTGAATATTCCCCAATGAAAAAAGAATATTCCTCGACCAAACGAATATTTTATAACAATTTGCTTACTTTGCAAAATTTATAAATATTACCCACAACTATAACATTATATCAAATTTATTCCATAATATTCAAAAATAATATTTATAGAAAATTCATCTTTATTTAGAAAAGCTGGGGTCTTACATCGTCATTGAGCTCAGTGGGCCTGGATGCCAGAACCCACCTTCAATCCGTTATTTGGTGTCGGATTAACCATCATCATATCAGAGCTTTCATCAACAGTAACATCAGTCAACGACATATCATGTGTTATTAATTCTCCATCAGTACGGCGGCGTTTTTGATCCGTAATAATAAGCCCATTATCCACAGCAGCTTCCACATTTATAGGACCAGTAATGGGCTTGATTGACGTTCCAGCAGGGAGATCTTGTAAATCATGAGAAATTTTAGTAGCAGTTGTCAAATGAGGCATTTTTACCTGATAATTAGAGAGACTCTTGTCGTGCAAGACAGTTGTCCTAGGTGTACCAGGATTACTCGGAGAACCCAAATCCATGTCAACACCCATACTGGACTCGCCAGTAGTCGGAGGAGCGATCTTTGAGGGAAGTCCGGAGCCACTTATCAGCCATTCGGTTGTTATTGCGACGGGGTTGGGCGCGGAACCACAAGCCAAAAGGGAATTCTGACGGAGGAATGGGATTTTCTAATGAGAGGTGGCAGAACTTTTCTGAATGATCCATAAAACCACAATAGGAACAAAAGGTGGGCAATCTTTCATACCTAAATTGAATCCAAAACCACTCTCCACCAGGTCTCTTCATTTTCATTTTACAGACTAGAGGTTTATAAATATTCATCGCAACCCTAATGCGCATAAAAGTTTTCAATTGACCATCAAAGTTACGTTCATCAGAAAGAACATATTTACCAATATAGTTCCCAATTGCCCGACCAACTTTCTCTGACAGATAACCCATAGGTAAATCATATGCTTGCACCCACATCTCAACATGATCCAATGGAACTTGTGACGGTTGTTCGCCAGGAAGTAGGCGACGAAAAATGAGAATCTGGTTGCTCAGGGACCAGGGACCATCATTAAGCACACGACATAGATCCCATTCATGAAAAAAATGAAGGATGTAGCGATTCTGGCCAAGCTCTTTCACATCCATGCCCTTTATTGGCTGCCAAATCGGAATAAGAGTATTCTTCATTGCTTCAAAATCCATCTTCTTCTCGGTGAGGAAGCGACCCACTAGACATAATTGGTATTCATCCACTAGAGATGGGATCAGATCATCATCGAGAATAAGACCTTCTGATTCGGCATCATTCAGATTCAAATTTCGGCATGCATTGGTCAGATCCGGTTGGGTATTAGGATGCACACGTTCATGTAGATCTGAAAAGAAATAAGTATTTCAATCTTTCAAGCAATAACTAACATGCCCTAGGCGAGAGGAAGAAACTTGTCGACGACAAGAGGAAAAAATAAGGGTTCGTGACTTATAATATATAGGAAGGAGTATATATATATATATATATATATATATATATATATATATATATATATTGTTAACGCCAAGATCTTCCGCCACGTCCCCAATCACGTAAGACGCCTACGATCCTCGCACAAAGAAACACGATAAACACCACAAGCTCGACGGTACGTTAAAATTGGGGATAGCTTTCAGCGTGAGAGTCAGTAAACGTGTTCACAAGGTTAACAATGGAGGATCTAATGTCTAGTGTATTGAGAGAGAGAGAGATAATAATTCTCGGTTGTGTGTATGTAATTATGAATGAAGACGTACCTGCTTGTGTAGACCTCCTTGCTATGATACACTACAAGACCTGGTTTACCGTGCCACTAACCCTCCTGACACCTGTTAATCCCATCCCCTCTGTCCACCGCTGGCTAACTTTCCTATCCTTATTAATGCCATGTAAGAGAACAGTCGGCCATATCTTTGTCATCATCACCGGTCAAAGATGTAGATATTTAAGTATATGATGGGTCGACCCACTGATTTGGTCCGATATTAGAAGGACTTAACAAAGATAATAAAGTGACTAGATCCAATAATGTCAACACCCAATAAAGTGAAGACCCAATGGACTAATCAATATGTAGGCCCAATCCATTCTACCAATAGAGAAATATCACGACTCAACATTGCCCCTAGTTTTTTATTAAACATGAGGTTTAATAGAAAACTATAAATGGCATCGGTTCAGACAAAAGGAATTAATATAAGACCAATGAAGGCCCAAAATACGGCAAAAGCCCCCATCGGGTGAACATTAAATGGCAACATAAATTAAGATTGAAGTCCATTTAAAGAGCCCGCCCAAATTTTAACATACAACAACAAAAATATTTCACCGCCTCTCAAACAACCCAAACCTTCGCCACAAAAACCATTCTTCAATCTAGGCTGGTCGTGGCGACATCGATGATCATCGGTTCGTGAATAATTCCATCATGGAACCGATGGGTGAAGGAGTGAAATACCGCACTAAAGGAAGTTGAGATTTGACCATCAATGAACCGATCGATTAATATTGGTCATCTCCGCAAGTAAACATCGCCTCTTCGTGTGTTTCCGCCCCAAATACAAAGAAGTCGAAAAGGATACCAAGATAATGCCAAGAGAAACCAAGAGAATACCAAGAGAATGCCAGAGAGAGAAAGCCATTCTCAAGTCTCGTGTTTGTCAAAAGGAAAGAAACAACCTTGACATTGTTCTTCTCAACAATGAATGCCTTCAAGGATATCGACAAGGTCAAAGAAGAACCGAAACGACCAAGGCCACTCATCGGGTCATCAACGATATAAATGTCGATCTGTCGTTTAAAAGATCAAAGCATCCGTACATCGTCGGAAGCTCAAGAAGAAGCTCAAAGAGATTCGCCCCTTAGAGATTTGGGTCCGCCATCGATCAAGACTTTCGTAAAGAAATCCAGACATAATACGAAAATCCGCCGAAATTTGAAATAATAAGATCGTCCCATATGTATGCCAAAGGATATGAAATCACCAAGTAAAGGCAAGAAAAGCTCGCCAAGGTAGATCCATCTCTTCTAGATTCTTTAGATGGTGACGATGATGAGGAAGAAGCTTCTAATATGACCTCTCCTTATCTTTAGTAGTAGAACTTTCTCGTAAAAATTCTAACTTGTTGTGAACAATTAATATTAAAATATCAACTTCATGCCTTGTTACTTACGAGTGAACATTTCTTGTTAATAATTCAAAGATCAATTAATCTGTATGAACTTAACTTAGGACATGAACTAGATAAGGCGATAACATGCTTAATTTATGAAATGAAGTGAATCAATTTAATGGATAAAATTTAATGAACAGTATTGAATGAACTGAACTCAACACTTGAACAAAATAAGGTAATGTATACTTATCGTTTCTGAAGTGTGAGATCGGTCATGTGTGAGGTGAATTCGGCTGATCCTCCATGCACCATCAAAATCTTGTTTACCACTCGGGGTAGAACAAGTATATAAGGACATTTGTTTACCACTCGGGGTGAAACAATTATATAAGGACCAAGATATAAGGATCAATAGTGACCATTGATTTACCACCCTGGTAAAATCAATATAGGATCATAAGGACCTTTATGGGCTGCCATCAAATGGCCAGCGAGTCCTACCATACCTCCTTACACCATTGTGACCTTAGGAAAAATAGGACCAGGATCAATAGTGACCATTGATTTACCACCCTGGTAAAATCAATATAGGATCATAAAGACCTTTATAAATTTCGCCATCGAATGGCCAAATGAGTCCTACCATACCTCCTTACACCATTGTGACCTTAGGACAAATAGGACCGGGATCAATAGTGAAAAAGTGAATGTGGATGAGCCATCGAAATCGTGCTCGTCTTTGACTCCTGGTTCTTTCATGAATATCCTCGCCGAAGCGCTTTATAGGCTAACAACTTCGGGTTAAATGATCGCCACAGATGTCTTTGTGAATTTCCCGAAGAACATACTCTACTTCGGATAGAACCAAATGTTTAAGCAATGATGACGAAAAAGGTCTTTCGATAAAGATTCTCATCAATGAGAACAAAATTGACACTCTTGTACTTGATCTTCTTTAGCCGACATCTGATCTAAAGGAAGGACATCATATGCCATCAAAGTTATAAGCATCCGTAGTAGCCAACTTCGATAATACATCAGCAACGGAATTGTTATTGTGATCGACCCTTGATAGCCTCTTCATCATCGATGTCCAAAATAGAATATCCATCTCGCATGCAATGTCCACGAGCTCTCGCTCACGAAGAATCAAAACGGCTTTGTCGACTCCTCGGCTTCTCTTTAACTATTATCGCCTTCAGAAAAGAATTATCCGACCATAATGTCAACCGACCTTGGAAATATTTACCAAGTGTTCGGATTTCCAAGAGTCATGGCTTATAGATCCTGCTTGGTGACGAGTCCTTCATTGCGGCGAGAACACTCAAGGCAGAGTGCCTTTTTGCATTCTCGGTGAATATATTCTTGAATTGCTCCTCGTCTGCTTTGTGCCATAGTCCCGAGAACCCCTAGGATGAGGTACCCTCTTCTGATGCTTAGGAATATGGGTGCATTTTGTGTCTTTGAATCTGAACTCCGATGTTTTTTAGACGCATCTCCGAAGAAAAGTATCTACAGGCGGTGTGCCCTCGGTGGACTCTCTGAGTGTAATTTCGGATCTACTTGGGTGAAACTCTCTCGCTACTTGTGGTGAGGATACTCAAGCGTAATGTCTTATTTGTATACTTGGTGCATGCTCCTTGGATCGCCTCTTCGTCTGCTGCGACCATAATCCCGAAAGATATAGTAGGCGGAATACCCTTCTTCGATCAATTAGGAAAATGGTTTTTGAATCTTCATCTACTCTGCTTCGACCATAATCCTGAAGACCAATAGGGTGGAGTACCCTCTTCGGATGCTTAGGAATATGGCTGTTGGGTCTTCATCTACTCTGCTCCGACCATAATCCTGAAGACCAATAGGATGGAGTACCCTCTTCGGTCAATTAGGAAAATGGCTGTTGGGTCTTCTTTGGTCATGAGGATCACCTTGAGACATGTCCTCAAAGTGTATAGACTACTTTCCAACTCACGGTTGTCCATCTTTAGGCGTACCACATCTTTCAGACTGGACATAATTGAACGCTTTGTCCCTCAACTTGGCAATCCGAAGAATCTGCACAACTATATCCTTGTTCTGCTCAACTACATCCTCGCTCCACACAGCCACATCCTCGCTCCGCTCCAAGAGAACCTCCAAAGCTCCATCTGCTTCGTCCACCATCTTTATCAGCTTGACCACTTCGGTGCCGAGTTCTAAGCGGGGTGCCTTTTACTTGCCTTCGGCCATGATCATGCTCTTTGTCAGCAACAAAGACCAACCATCTTCGGGCTTCGCCGTGGGATCTCGAACGAGAACCCCCTGATTGGTGCCATAACTTCCGATGTAGAACAACTGGAAATATTGTGATTGATAGCTCAAGAACACTAGAAAACGCCCTCCTTCTAGCGCCAATGTTAACGCCAAGATCTTCCACCACGTCCCAATCACGTAAGACGCCCTGATCCTGCACAGTAAACACAATAAACACCACAAGCTTGACGGGCGCACCGTTAAGGGGATAGCTTCAGGCGAGAGTCGATAAAACGTGTTCACAAGGTTAACAATGGAGGATCTAATGTCTAGTGTGTTGAGAGAGAGAGATAATAATTCTCGGTTGTGTGTATGTGATTATGAATGAAGACGTACCTGCTTGTGTAGACCTCCTTTGCTATGATACACTACAGACCTGGTTTACTGCGTACACTAACCCTCCCGACACCGTTAATCTCATCCCTCTCATCCACCGTTGACCAATCGTCTCTATCCTTATTAATGCCATGTAAGATAACAATCGGCCATATCTTTGTCATCATCATGGAAACAAAGATGTAGATATTTAAGTATATGATGGGTCGACCCACTGATTTGGTCCGATATTAGAAGGACTTAACAAAGATAATAAAGTGACTAGATCCAATAATATCAACACCCAATAGTGAAAACTCAATGGACTAACTGAATATGTAGGCCCAATCCATTCGGCCCAATAGGAGAAATATCACGACTCAACATATATATATATCTTGTGAAATACACAACTCCATCTTCATTCAAGTACAAAAGTAGGAAGTATACATACAACTTTGGACTATAGTTCAAAAGTTCTTTTCCCGGCCCCTAAGTTAATCAGGACCAGTAACACATTATCTGATTATAGTTATTATAATTAAGGGGTTGATCAGATCGATTATATATATATATATAATTAAAATGTACTTATCCTTGTGATCAGTCTATATATCTAATTGATTATTAATTTTAAATGATAGTTATACTATTCAGTTAAGCTAATTGGAAACAGAACTTTGAAGTTGAAAACTTCATCCAAATTTAAACTTCCTCTCCCCTCCTTCCCATATATACATACAATTTACTTTAAGGTTAGCATGTTAAAGCTATATATTCAGCCAACTCTCACTTTAGAAAAGAATTATTAACTCATAATAAGTTCGGTAAGTCTTGATCTTCAAGCTATCTTCACAGATTCTGCTTTATTATATATATATATATATATATATATATAGAGAGAGAAAAATGATCCGTGAAATACGTTAGCTATTAACCTTTTTTCAACTAACGCTCATTCAGTTGTTCAAAATTAGAGTTAATGGCTGAGATGAGCGCCCAGCCGCTAGACAGAGTAGCGGTCAGCAAATTTCTTTTATGTTGGCATTCTACTCCTCTGGCCAAATCAAAACGACGATATTTTGACCGGGTCACTTTAGAGGAAATAATTCACCAACATAAAAGAATTTGGCTTAATTACTGATTATCCTAATTATTATCCTAATTATTCTCGTAAAATAAAATAAAATAATAAATAATTATAAGGATAATCGGTAATTATCTTTATATTTATCCTTATACTTATTAACAAAATAAGTATGTATAAGAATAATTCTTGATTCTTATTTTATGATTTTAATTATAAATAGGAAATAGTGATTGAGTTTATATATTTGAGTAGGAATATAATATAAATTCAATCATTATTTTCTATTTATAATTAAAATTATTATTCAATCATTATTTTCTATTTATAATTAAAATCATAAGATGATAATCATTAATTATCCTTATACATAAGATTGAATTTATATATTTGAGTATGAATATAATATAAATTCAATCTTATGTATAAGAATAATTATTGATTATCATCTTATGATTTTTTAATTATAAATAAAAATAGTGATTGAATTTATATTATATTCTCTACCAAATATATAAACTCAATCATTATTTTCTATTTATAATTAAAAATCATAAAACAATAATCAGTAAGTATTTTTATACATACTTGTTTTGTTAATAAGTATAAGGATAAGTATAAAGATAATTACTGATTATCCTTATAATTATTTATTATTTTATTTTATAACGCGTTTTGACTGGCCGCTAAAGGGAGTAACAGCCAGCATAAAAGAAATTTGTTGGCTGCTACTTCCTCTAGCGGCTGAGCGCTCATCTCAGCCATTAATTATAATTTTGAACGACTGAATGAGCGTTAGTTGAAACAGAGTTAATAGCTAACGTATTCCACGGATCATTTTCTATATATATATTAATTCTTCTCAGATAAGGCTGTCATTACATGAGAGACAAGAAAAGAGAACCATGCATCAAATTCACTACTAATCATTCACCAAAATAGGAGTAGATTGTCAAGACTATTCATGCATGCATGATTACATTCCAACGGGTTTTGTGGACCACGGAATGTTGGTTCACACGCCATTGAACGCATTTGGATTGAATGAATTAAGGTATTTTAAGTTTACGTTTTGTTGGTGGTGGTGATGGTGGTTATTATCATAAAATAATAAAATTATCATATATATTTATTTTATTGTAATGAATTTTATTTCACCTTCTTCTTCACGTGTAATAAAAAAACAAAAGAATGAATTTTCATTTCATTAGAATGATTTATCCTCTAAAATAATCATCAAATTTATTATTTTTATTCCATTATTTCTTCTATTTTATTCCCTCAATTTCAAACGTAGCATGAGGATCGATGGAACAAAAAGATTTGCATTTTATATAATTTTTTGAACTTGGTTGTTAAATTTTTAAATTGTTGCCAGTTATTTAGATTATGAATTAAAGCAATAAATTTTATATTTATCGCTATTGATTAAGTTTAGAATATTTATGATTATATAGACTATATAAAACCAAATTAAATCATGATCAGTTCACATCAATTTCAAATTTTGAAGAATTAATTTATAAATTGTATTTAATAAACTTTAATTTTTCGTGGGTCGGATGTAGTATATATAATTCTAATTGTCTTGTTATGTTTTTGGTATTGTGGTGTGCCATGATCTATATATGCAGTATTTAGGGTTAAAAATGAAAAAGAGCATTTAATTTGTAGATGAACTATTACTTTTAATTATATTTACCTAATAATATTGTTCCCCAATTAAATAATGCATCTTCTATCATGTCATGCTATTCAAATTCCACAAGCAATATATCTTAATGGGTGATTCAGGTAAACCCATAACCGAACAAAACCAAAGCAGTGCATGCAGGTTTAAATTTCAAGTTTTGTGGGCTAGCTAGGAAGACGGTTTAAAATAGATAATTGTTAAATTTATAATAATTTTTATTATTTTTATAATTAAAATGTTGTTATAGATGTATAACGTCATTAAAATTATCGCTATAAAATTTATAACGACACTTTTATTATAAAAATAATAATTTATGTGGTGGATTTAATAATTTTATTAAAAAAAAAAAAAAAAGAGATTCTCCTATTGTGGGCCATCTCATATATACCATCATCATGATATTGATGTGGTGGCCGTCAAACTAGGCCTCCTCGGAACTTGCGCAGTCAAATTGATTTTCAATTATACCTTTGGGACCATGCATATATGAGTACATAATTAATTGTTTTGGCTCCAAAAAGTTTCCAATTATGCTGCTGTCGATTTGATCTAATGATGGCGTCATGAGTTTTACTGGATTGGTTCCATGTGAACTGCGGAATGCCGAACAATAAAATGAACTATACATATACATACATATAGACCCAGCTAGCTAGCTCTCTAGTTGGTGACAGGTGTAGGTTCTTTCATTATTTCATGTGAATTTGATTGTCGACGTGTAATGTAACGCCACTATATTATAAATTTTAATATTTACACTCTCTTATCAATTTTAGCATAAACACTTTCCAAATTATAACTTAATTTTATTTAAAAAAATATAATTAATACTACGGGTATAATAAAAAATAATGTGTCAAAGTTTGATTATTAAAAGAAAGTAGACATTTAACATGGGACTATCCAAAATAGTAATAAAGACTTTTATTATGGAACGGAGGGAGTAATTTATTTTTACAACAGATCTTAATCTTCTATTCCTCTATCAAACAGTAAAATTAATTTCTCGTCCGCAATTTAATATGGGAATACCGTATTTTAATTATGCGGACAGAAAAATACTCTTCCAAATACAATTTTTTTATGTTTTTCAAATTCTGCATTTTTAAATTACGGATGTTAAATTCAATTTTTTTTAAAAAAAAATTAGGTTCTGCAGTATTAAATTATTAATACCAAATTTAATTACAGTATTAAACTGCGATATCCCCGTAATAAACTACTGACCAGAAATCAATGTAGACTGCAGAAATCGTTATAAGTATAACATTATTCTTACGATGTTGATGATAACTCAGTCTCTTATTTATATATATATATATATATATATATATAAACGTCACCATAAAAATTCAGCGCATGCGGGACAATTCCAGCGGCGACTGCCGCCCAAGCTAGCAAACAAATACTAGTAAATCTTAATGTTTATCATTAATTCCCTTTCAAATTAAAACTCAAAATGGGTCAATTCTATAAAATTTGAATTTGACGAATCTAAGAGGTCGGTGGACATGATCTCATATTCCCACCATATTTTAATTAAACCCTCTAATAATAATTAATAATACTCCAATTTGGCGACCGTTGTTGCGTTGCAGGCAATAGCATCACCTCTAAGTGCATAAACGAATTGATTCTTTAAATTTGGTTCACAAAATTTATTGATTAAAAAATAAAATTTAATTGAGGTTTATTTAGTTATCGAGTCGAGCACGATTCCGAATTGAGCCCGAACAATTTATACTTTTCCGATCAATAGAAAATTATAATTTGAAGATGTTCGAGTAATTTATCAAACTTTAAAATGTGTTCATATTTGACTCATTTATATTTCAAAGTCGAGCGAGTACGAATCGAGCCCGAACTATTTGCTCATTTTACGGTCTTAATCACCTCCCATGCATCTATTTTTTTTTTTTTTACAAGACTTCTGCGTCTCTTTCAAAATTAGAGGATGCTTATTTAGAGTTGAATAGAGCTGAATAGTTGAATGATTGAATTGGTTTATCAGTAATTCAGTACATTTGTTTTGAATAAAAATCGTCTGAATGGCTGAATCGATCAGATTTTTGGGTTGAATGGTCAAGTGTAATTTTTTTGGCCGAGTGACTGATGTGTGAAGTATTTATATTTAAATATTTTTTTACAATATTAACTATTATTTTAGGTAATATTAAATAAATTTACAATAATTTTGAATTTTTTCAGAGGAATAAAATAATAAAAATCTGTTATTGAAATGTTATTGTAATTTTATACTCGCTGACTAAAAATTTGATTCGAGTTTAACTCGAAATATAAATAATTTAAATATCAGCAAGTTTTAAAGTTTGATAAATTATTCAAACCTCTTCAAATTATAATTTGTTTGAAAAGTTCAAACTGTTCGGGCTCGATTCGATATCGTACTCGACTTGGTAAATTTTGTGAACCAAATCTGAGCAACTCAATACTCGACTCAGTTTATTTACACCCTTATTTAATTATCTAAACACTAATTTTTTTAACCAAAATTTGAATACTTAAAACAGAAATAATATTTTACACACACACACACAATATTTAAAAGTTTCTATTCAAATATTTTTTCTAATATAATCTCAAGTTAACTAGTTTATCATTCTCAAGATCAAGAAGAAGTTGTATACTCTTATCATACTTGCAATTGTTCATCGTTTGTACAAGAGTACTGCAAGTGGCAGACAAAGTTGGACCCTCCATCCTTCTCATCGCCAATGATGTGGTTTCTTTTGGATATTTTTATTATCTAAAAATCTAAAAGTATATAATAAATATATTATATGCTATTCAAACAGGCAACAAATGAATTGGTTTGTTGGATAAGTAAAAGATATCTAAAATTAAGTATTTGGTTCAAGTCATGGCAACACTGTTTATAAAAAATAAATACTATATATTTTTGGGAGTCGCAAGAAAAAAAAATAGAAATGTCCAATTATCTGGTTCAATAAAAATGTCCATGCAGAACAATAGAAGGACTCAACATCTTATTGTTACATTGGTTATCTTTTAATTAGAATATTGCGAGTAACCAAAATCCATGGCTCTATATATTCTTCATGGTTGAAAATAAATAGATTACTATAAGTTTCAAGATCCAACAGGGTTGGGACATATTACAATTTGTGAAATCATTTTTGATGTTTGGGATTTTAGTGAGATCTAAGAGCAGGGGATTGTGTTTTATTCAGCTGAAATATCTTAACATCAATTTTACAACAGAAAATTAGTGTCTCTTCCATCTTTTTGTGATACGTGTTCATGTAGATGTAGTGTTTTTATGTGTGAATAATTCTTCTACATCTTATGAAAAATATATATGTGTGGATAATTCTTCTACATCTTATGGAAAAATAGAGACATTGACCAGATTAAGTAGAGTGAGTTTAGAACATACATGCATCATAGAATGTGGATGTTAATAATGAAATGTCTCTTGAGCCATATTGGTGTTTCTTATTTCTATCTGTTTTTTATTTACAATGTAATCTGCTTATAATGTCATTGGGATAAATGTTTTTCTGATCACTCTAGCTACTTTAGGTCAACTTATAAACAATTAACTCAATTTTTTTTACAGTCAACTAATTATACTTTATTTTTTTAACAAAAATTTGAATATTCGTTAATGGAGTTAAGTATTTTAACGGAATAATGTCGTGAAAATGCCACATATTTACTGAATCCTAGTTCGAATTTACTATTAACAACATTATACACGTAAGATATTGTCCACCCATCAAAAACAAGTATACTCATGCCCACCCGATCCGACCCAACAAATTTCATACATGTTAAATAAGAAATTAGACACCAAAAGGGGTTAAACTTAAGATTCTTCGTAAGAGCAAGAGCAGAGATCATACATCAATTGACAAATCTTTGAAGTAATTGAAAGTAATAATCCACTACATAGGTAAACTTACAATTTGTTGAACCCAAATCAAATGAAATGTATAATCCAATACAATGGATGATATTATTTGGGGATGGCGTTCTACTCAATTTGCAGAAATCGAATTCAACTTCAATTTAAAATCCCAATTTATTGAACCCAAATCATATTCAATATTGAGAAATATATATTAATCAAATTCAATCTTTGATTAATGGTGGTGGTTCACATATACAGAGAAGGCAATGGAGCCAGTTGAGCGCTAGTTTGGATTTTGATCAAAGAAGGGGATTCAAGTAGCAAGAGTTTTATTCTCCCTTTCCCATGAAATAATATGTATTCAATTACTGTGTAATGTGCTTAAATATTAATGTATATAATCATAAATAGAGAGAACGGGATCGCCGTCGATGAGAACTTCACCGTCACCGATGCGAAGATCCAAAACCTTAACTCCGCTAGAATTTTAGAGCTCGGAGAAGTTAGAAATATTGGTGGGTTTCTCTAAAATCAGTACATAAATTGTTGTGGATATTGAGGAGAGATAAAATGCTATTTTAGCCATTGATGGTGATTGAGGGAAAGAAATTGCATATATTTGTTTGGATGAAATTTTGTGTATAGGGGAGAAGCGAATGATTATTATTGTCGTTATTATCATTATCATTATCATTATCATAATTATTATTAGGCTTAAATATAAATTACTACCTTAAATTATAAATCATATTAAATTTCAGTGATCTTTTAATTTTGTCAATTAGATGATTAAACTATTAATTTTTTTTAATTTTATTCAATTGGAATCATCACGTCAAAATTCACGACGTGGTACATGCAAGCTTGATACCGTAGTTGGTGATGTATAATAAAAAAATAGTATTTTAATTTTTAATTAAATATTTATTATACATTAAAGGGTGAAATTGTCAATTTATATTTATGGACAAATAAATCGTCAATTTACATTTCTTTCTCAAAGTAAATCAATTTCAAATCAAAACAACAAAAGATTTTAGAACACAACAACATAAACAAACAAAAATTAAAAACCAAATCACGAGATTTCGCAACACAAACAAACAAAAACCAAAACCAAATCAATAACAACACAACAAACAAACACCATCAAACAAACAAATATTGAAACAACACAAATCAAACCAAATCAGAAACAACACAACCAAATCAACAAAAACCACAAACACCAGCAAGATGATCCAAACCCCAACCATTAGATCCTCCAATTGGAATGGAATTAAGGACATACTGCAAGAAAAATCATCTCCGCACTAGTGTGACGCCCCCAAAACAGGTATACATCACTCATCTTGAGTCGCCAAATACATGGTACAGAATACAAATACAATCTTAAATATACTGACATGAAATTTATGCGAGTTTTAATAAAAATATTGTCTTCAGGCGGATTCAAACTCAAAATAAATTCTCAATACATTTATTAACACACTATTTCATGAATAGTGAGAACTACTAATGTTATCATCCGACCGTCACTCCGCTCCCCGACTAGTCCTTGCTACGTTCTCATTTCAAAGAAGAAACAATGAAAGTAAAAGAGTGAGCTCAACTAGCCCAATAAAAAAAAATTATGACTAAGATAATGCGTAATAAATTATCGTTAGCCTTCAACAAAGGTTAATTAAATCGATACTGATATAACAAACATCAAGTTTAAGCTGCGGTGAATAAACAATCCATTAAAAGAGTCAAGAGAGAATAAAATCTACTATATTCTATGATTTAAAAGGTTTTTCATCACTTTTATATATTTTATTATGCAAACACTTATGCATAATAGAATATTATATATTCTATTTATAGTCTAATAAAACGAATAACTTTATAAAAGTATTACATTTTATATAAAAAAAATTACTATCTGAAACACTATGCGAGCACTTTATGCAAATACTATGCATAATAGAATATTATATATTCTATTTATAGTCTAATTAAATGAATAACTTTATAAAAGTATTCTGCTTTTATATAAAAAAAATTACATTTTATTACATTTATAATAATAATAAAACAAAACTTATCACCTTTATTATAATTCACAATATTAATCGACCAAATTCGTTCCCCTGTGAAAGAGGGGCTTTCGATAAAGTTTCTCCCTATTGGCGCATTGATTAGGTGACCAAATGTGACTCCCCAAAATTAGGTATACGTCACCCATCTTGGGTCGCCACTTACATAGTACATAAAATTCAAATACAACTTACTAATATAAGCGTATGGTATGCAATACGACATAAAGCGTGAGTTTGAATACAAATATTGTCTACTAGATATTATACAAACTCAAAAGGAATCCTCATTACAACTATTATCACACTATTTCACGAATAGTGAGGACTACTAATGCTATCCTCTGGACCATTACTTCGTTCCCAGACTGTCTCCAAATATGTTCTCATTTCAAGAAAACGGGTGAAAGAAAGGGTGAGCTCAACTAGCCCAAATGAAAAAATATTATGACTAAGATAATGTAGAATAAATTATCATTAGCCTTCAACAATGTTAAACCGATAAAATACAATAGACAACCAGGTTTTAATCAGCAATGAATAAGCAATCCATTAAAAGAGTCAAGTAGAGAATAAAATCTACTATCTTTTAGGTTTTAAAAGGTTTTCATCAATTTTTATCATTGAGACTCAAACAATAAATAAACCACCACATCTAATCATCCACGTATTACCACGGTCGAGGATTTTCATCAAATTATCAATGGTCATGACTATACCGAATCACCCCGTCAGTGTAATCATACCAAAAACTATCCATCATCGCATTCACAGCCACTTTGAGGACTTTTGTCACATCATTTATATCAAGTCGTGATTATACCGAATGATCCTCAGTCATAATCATACTAAGTTCATCTACGCACGTAAGCCAAAGATAACATAATATAACATGAGGATGATGACAATGACATAGTAATTCAATAAAACAAGTTCAAGAATTATTTAATCCATGAATTATTAACGTCCAAATTGTCAACACGATCTTGTTTCAGTAGAGTAAAATTCAATAATGATCGGAAGAATATTTCTATGAAAAGATATTGAATGAAACGCAAAATATCGAGGATATTCTACTAATTTCATGGAGTATAGAAGTCAAAGTTTTAATCAACTGGGTATAATAAAGAATGGAATAACAAAAGAAATCACCACGCATGCGGTACTTGCAGCATGTAGGCAGGGTTATTCCAATGAAATAATAATAACGGAACCAAAGTCGTGAAATTCACACCGCCAAGCGGATGTTCCAACGAGAATAATAAAGATGGAACCCGGATCCGGTGTAAAACACACGAGATAGGATATTCCAATGAGATGATAAAGATTTTAACCGGTCCGGTGTAAAACACACACGCAGGATGTTCCAACGGAATAATAAAAAGCGGAACCAGGTCCTGTAAAACACACGACGGGATGTTCCAATGAGAATAATAGAAGAATGTCACCAAGTATAGGGTAAACCGCGTATACAAAGTTATTTCAATGAATAATAAGCAATGGAATAACATAAGGATTTCACCAAGTATAGGGTATGCCAAGCGTGATACGAGTTTATGTATAGGGTATGCCACTTTTACAAAGTTATTCCAATGAATGATAATGAATGGAATAACGTAAGTTCTCTTCAAGAAGAAAGAATAACACCCCTTCTAGTAAAAAAGAAACCTAATATAGAAGTAGTGAAGTAGCGAATACTCTTCTTCTTTCTATAACTTTCTCTATAAACTTCTCTATAATTTCTCTCTGTAGTTTCAAATGAATTAAAAAGAAAATAATGAAGGAATGAGCTTCTATTTATAGGAAAATAGAATGCATAAGAATTAATCCATGAACTATCAGTTGATTTACTTTAATCTGACGGTCCATATTTAAAGAAAAATCTTTTAAATAAAATATAATATATTCTATTTATATAAAAACATTTTACTATGCAAACACTGTGCAATACTATCTGAAACACTATCTGCAAAACACTACGCAACACTATGCATAATAAAATATAATATATTCTATTTATAGAATAACTTTAATAAAGTATTCTATTTTATATAAAAGATGTTTCGCTTTTATTACGTTAATAATACGAATAAAACAAAACGCGTCATTATCGCTTATAATAATTCATATTATTAATCGACATAATGGAATCAAACCGAGTGACTTCTCACATAAGCATCAATAATCAATACCGCAATGTATTTCTTATGCAACCACACGTATTCATCGTACTTTTTACTACCGAGTAGTTCAACAAAGAACCACGGTAAAACTCCGCCCGTTATTTCAATAAAATATTTTTGTCGTTTTCTCGATCCGACAATAATTACATTAGGGGTCCACCAATAATTGAGTAGTTGTGCGAATATTCCCTGCTAAACCGAATATTTCCCCACCAATCGAATATAATATAACCACTTTGCATACTTTGCAAAATTTATAAATACTACCCACAACTATAATATTATCTCAAATTCACACCATAATATTAAAAATTATTTCAACAAAATTTAAATCTTTATTGATAAAATCGGGGTCTCACAATCTCCCTCCTTATGGAATTTCTCCCTCGAAATTAGGGTACGTACTGATATGATAAAGAGGTGAGGTACCTTGAATACCTTTATCGTTAAAAATATTAAATTCATCTTCGCAATCCGCCAAAGATATTCATTAACAATTCATCTTTTGCTACAGCCCAAAGATATACAACTCAGAAACCAATAATGCTTTGAGACTCGACAATAGTATCACAACCATGAATTATCCATGCACTCATCGGCTAAGGATATTCGTGTTTTCAATTACTCGTGATTATACCGAATAATCCGTGGTCATAATCATACCAAGTCTATCAATGCACTACTACCAAAGATGACTTTTACCACATCAATGAATTAATATTTCATTCTTTGAGACTCACTTCAATAATTAATCCATATCATCGAATCATCCCCGCACTACGGTGCCAAGGATATTCATTAGTATCACGACCACAAATTATCCATGCACTACTACCAAAGATAATCGTGTATTCATTAAGTATCACGACCACAAATTATCCATGCACTACTACTTAAAGATAATTGTGTTTTCAATTACTGATTATGATTATACCGAATGATCCCCGGTCATAATCATACCAAGTCCATCTATGCACGTAAGCCACGTATGACTTTGAACACATCCATGAATTAATATTTCATTCTTTGAGACTCACTTCAATAATTAATCCACATCGTCGAATCATCCCCAGCACTACAAAGCTAAGGATATTCATTAGTATCACGACCACAAATTATCCATGCACTACTACCAAAGATAATTGTGTTTTCAATTACTGATTATGATTATACCCCAACAATCCTCGGTCATAATCATACCAAGTCCATCTATGCTCTACAGCCACGAGATGACTTTAAAAAATATAAACAATTGAGGATAATGATATAAAGAATCAATCAAATAAGATAAAGGATAAATATTAAACATTTATAATATAATTTATCCGAGATTCAAGAATATCCCCATGTTATCAATCACTTAATAATCTCATAATCTAATATCATTAATATTATACCAATATTTTAATCACTTCTTAAATTTATAAACAATTTATCTCAATTGTTTACGCTTTTACCATATAATGCATTTAATCATTCAAAATGCCATACTCATAAGATATCATTACCAATTATCAAATCCTCAAAAAATATGCATATACTCTATATAGGATTCTCTAGCCATAAAATCCTATTTTCAACTTTCATACTTCACATAACATATTTAACTCATATATTCGTAACTAAACTATTTTCATGAAAAATACCAAATCAGTCCCAAAAATATTTCTTTTCTGGGATTTAGCATAATATAGTCCCATGATGAAAATATATTTTTCTCGGAATTTTTAAAATTCATTTACTATTTTTCAAAAATCAATTTCTAATTAATTCCTTAAGAAATTAGCTACCTCAAGTTTAACTCCAAAAATTCCTAAATCTTGGCAGGACCTTACACATGTTAACATGAGCTTCTAGTTTAAATTTCATGGTCATCGGAGTTATAGAACTCCGGTTATAGCATTTTTCGTCGGAAAAACCTAAATATTGAAATTGTCATAACTTGCTCATTTTAAGTCAGAATGAGCTCATTTTTGGACAGGAGATACTTTATACCATATACCTTCATGTCCCAAAAGGCCAGAATTTTTCTCATAATTTAAGTGGCCGAAACAGCCCCTTAAAGTTTCTGGGCAGTAGCATTTTCGAAATTTACAGCTTTGGCCTCCTTTGCTAAAATCAGTCCACACAAAAATCTACAACACCTTTTCCAGTAATTCCACTTGGATTAGTTAGGTAACTCATAGATCTAACTCTAGGATTTGACCACATTCAAAAATTCAAAATATAATAGGAGATATGGTCAATTGAATTTCATGTTACGTTTTCACTAAAATCTGATTTTCAACTCTTTGTGATTTCTAAGAAACTTCCATGTTTTCACATACTAACCAACATAACTCATCATAAAACTTACTAATACTTCATATACCCATGATTTTTATTAGTTCTATACTTTTATTATGACTTTCATCATAATCCACGTAAATGCATCCTTTTAGTTGAAGAAATATTTGAGGGTTTAAGAAATGGGTTTTTGTCTTTGGGTCAATACAAAATTCAATTTCACGCTCTAGGGTAGGCTAGGAAGTCTTCAAGAATACGCCAAGAAATTTATTAATGATAGAAATATCATTCAAAATCATACTCTCGTCCAAGACTTGGATAAGACGTCACATTAATACCAACTGTGACTTCTATCCCTTAACCTAGATAGCATCTCACAATGATACCTATAAACTTGCCATCTTCATTCACGATGTCGCCTACTGAAAAGTCCTACTTTGCATTGCATTCCACACAAGGAAGTCAACAACGAAAGGTTCGGAGCTCTTTACTTATGGCTTGATATAACAGTGATTAACTTTAGGGTTTGGTTACTTTGAATTCGTATAATAGGTTGGTTATGAATATAAAAGCTAACAACCTTACGAAAAGAATAATAAGTAGTTAATCAATCGTTTTCAAAAATTACCTCAAAGGCAAGAATTTTTAAAGATATAAGATCGTGAAAGTGTTTATTTGAAACAACAAGATTAATAAACAGTGGAGGTAACAAAGGTTTCTCCCAACGAAGTTTCAATAGATAAATCAAAGTCTAATTTTTTTTATTTTTTATTTTCGGAGTCAAATTTAAACATTGAACACAACTAGGTAGAATAAAAGAGTGGGTAGAACTTGTATTGAATAAAGTATATACTTCGCAATAATTAATTTACCCGTAATAACTTCGTTCGGTTTCTCGACAAACGCTCTCGCTTAAATTACCGAGTTTGACTTTACTATAGGGTACATTCCACCCTTAAGTGCTTCTTCACATTCCTGATCCATGATTTGAATCATTATTCTCCGATCCATATCGAATTCGGGTTGACCGCTATGCATGCATTGGGTAATTCAATTCGATGTTGGGTTCTCCCAATTCTTTGTCCAAAAAGCAAAGTCCATTTCATCTATTTTGGCTTTATTGGATCGGACGTCTTTTTCTACACTATCAACGCGTTGTGCGACTTTTACCCATGCATCGCCTATTCTCCTTCGTTCGCTTGTTTCTTCTTTCACCGGTGATCTTTGATTTTAAATTCTCGATTCCAACTTTAATATCTTACACCTCGCCAAAGCGTGATTTTGTTCGAGCATCACATATCGGGTAACCCAATTTTGAATTGTTGTATCCCTTTGTTCCACGACCGCTTGCCATTCTTCAACTCGTTCTTCTAGCTCACGAACACGATTTTGTAATTCTAAGTTTTGATCATAAATTTCTTCTAACCAATTCTCCTCGTGTTCCTCTTCTTCCTCTTCTTCCTCACTCTCACCGCTACCTCTGCGCAACTAGCTCTGCAAACAATTAGTTCTTCATTCACTACGTGGATATCTCTAATTTGTTCCTCGTCTAAACCTTTGCGCATTAACTTTGATTAGTGATTAAAGGTGTCACAACGGTCACATTCACTCCATTGTGAATATTTTCAAATTGCCATTTCCAAACACCGCCACAACATAAGGGTTAATTAATATATCAAATATTATCCCTATACTCGTGAGCCAATTAAATAACAAATAAACTTAGGTAGGTCATACTAGCGAAGGTATTTCCGCCTCTCCCTCCTAGTTCTTATCTCACATCTTAGCCAGGGATCATATCCTAAGCTCGATACCAACCGTGACGCCCCAAAATTAGGTATACGTCACCCATCTTGGGTCGCCACTTACATGGTACATAAATTCAAATACAACTTACTAATATAACTGCGTAGTATACAATACGACATAAACCGTGAGTTTGAATACAAATATTGTCTACTAGATATTATACAAACTCAAAAGGAATCCTCATTACAACTATTATCACACTATTTCACCGTAATAGTGAGGACTACTAATGCTATCCTCTCGGACCATTACTTACGTTCCCCGACTCGTCCCAAATATATTTCTCATTTCAAGAGAATAAAGTGAAAGAAAGGGTGAGCTCAACTAGCCCAGTAAGAAATATTATGACTAAGATAATGTAGAATAAATTATCATTAGCCTTCAACAATGTTAAACTGATAAAATACAATAGACAACCCGGTTTAATCTGCGGTGAAATAAGCAATCCATTAAAAGAGTCAAGTAGAGAATAAAGTCTACTATCTTTTAGGTTTTAAAAGGTTTTCATCAATTTTTATCGCTGAGACTCAACTTAATAAATAAACCACCACATCTAATCATCCCTGTACCACGGTCAAGGATTTTCATCAAATTATCAATGGTCATGACTATACCGAATCACCCCTGGTCATAATCATACCAAAAACTATCCATCAACGCATTACACAGCCAATCGAGGACTTTTGTCACATCATTTATATCAAGTCATGATTATACCGAATGATCCCTGGTCATAATCATACTAAGTTCATCTATGCACGTAAGCCAAAGATAACATAATATAACATGAGGATGATGACAATGACATAGTAATTCAATAAAACAAGTTCAAGAATTATTTAATCCATGAATTATTAACGTCCAAATTGTCAACATGATATCTTGTTTAGTAGAGTAAAATTCAATAATGATCGGGAAGAATATTTCCATGAAAAGATATTGGATGAAACGCAAATATCAAGGATATTCTACTAATTTCATGGAGTATAGAAGTCAAAGTTTTAATCAACCGGGTATAATAAAGAATGGAATAACAAAAGAAATCACCACGCATGCGGATCAGATGTACGTGTTATTCAAACAGAATAATAATAACGGAACCGGTCGGTGAAATTCACACCAAGCGGGATGTTCCAACAGAATAATAAAGATGGAACCGGATCCGGTGTAAAACACACGATAGGATATTCCAATGAATGATAAAGACGGAACCCAGTGTCCTGTAAAACACACGTGACATGTGATGTTCCAAATGTAATAATAAGAATGTCACCAAGTATAGGGTAAACCGCGTATATCAAAGTTATTTCAATGTAATAATAAGCAATGGAATAACATAAGGATTTCACCAAGTATAGGGTATCGCCGCATATCACAGTTATGTATAGGGTATGCCACTTTTACAAAAGTTATTCCAATGTAATGATAATGAATGGAATAATGTAAGTTCTCTTCAAGAAGAAAGAATAACACCCTTCACCGTAAAAAGAACCTGAATATAGAAGTAGTGAAGTAGCGAGAATACTCTTCTTCTTTCTATAACTCTCTCTATAGCTTCTCTCTATAATTTCTCTCTCTAGAGTTTCAATGAATTCGTAAGAAAATAATGAAGGAATGAGCTTATTTATAGGAAAATAGAATGCATAAGAATTCAATCCATGAACGTCCAGATTGATTTACTTTAATCTGACGGTCCATATTTAAAGAAAAATCTTTTAAATAAAATATAATATATTCTATTTATATAAAAACATTTTACTACGCAAACACTACGCAACACTACGCAAAACACTATGCAACACTATGCATAATAAAATATAATATATTCTATTTATAGAATAACTTTAATAAAGTATTCTATTTTATATAAAAAGATGTTTCGCTTTTATTACGTTAATAATACTGAATAAAATAAAACGTCATTATCGCTATAATAATTCATATTATTAATCGACAATAATGGAATCAAACCGAGTGACTTCTCACATAAGCATCATAATCAATACCGTGTGTCTACTTATGCGAACCACACGTATTCTCGTACTTTTACTACCGAGTAGTTCAACAAGAACCACGGTAAAACTCCGCCGTTATTTCAATAAAATATTTTTGTCGTTTTCTCGATCCGACAATAATTACATTGGTGGGTCCACCAATAATTGAGTAGTTATACGAATATTCCCTCGCTAAACCTAATATTCCCAGACCAATCGAATATAATATAACCACTTGCATACTTTGCAAAATTTATAAATACTACCCACAACTATAATATTATCTCAAATTCACACCATAATATTAAAAATTATTTCGACAAAATTTAAATCTTTATTGATAAAATCTGGGGTCTCACACCAAACCTCTCCTTGGCAGAACTTCTAGACATCGTTAATATTGCAAATAATAATATGAATAACTTTGTCATCTCAATTATTGATTTAATAATATATAAAATATCGACAATAATTGAATCAAATAACGTGAGATACTTGTCGCAAAGAATTATCAGTAGCAATAATTGAACAAAACCGAGTGACTTCTCACGTAAGCATCAATAATCAATACCGTGTGCTACTACTATGCAACCACGCCAGATTCTTTATTTTTTACTAAGGAGTAGTTCAACAGTTTTAACGGTAAAACTTCCGCCGTTATTTTCATAAAAATATTTTTGTCGTTTTCTCAATACGACAATAATTCCGTTGTGGGGTCCACCAATGATTGTACCGTCGTACAGATATTCCTCGACAAAAAGAATATTCCCCGACCAATCGAATATTATACAACAACTTGCATACTTTTCAAAATTCATAAATATTATCCACAAATATAACATTATCTCAAATCCACACCATAATTTTGGAAAAAATATTTCGAGAAAATTAAATCTTTATTCGTAAAATTTGAGATTTTACAATCTCCCCTACTTATGAAATTTCGCCCTCAAAATTTACGTCGTGCGTATTTTGGTATCTTAAACAAATGAGGACATTTCGTTAGATTCTAACTCTTGAGGTATAACCTTTGAGTGTTGAATACGATCCTTCTTATCCAAGATTTTAACAAATACATCTTCATACGTTAAATTATCTGTTATCTCGTCCGGTTCTAAATTAATAATGTGGTTCGGGTCGTCCACATTTTTACGTAACATCGATACGTTAAAAACGTTATGAACACTCGACATACTTGGCGGTAAAACGAGTCTATAAGCCACAGTTCCTACTCGATCGGGATTTCAAATGGGCCAATTAAATTGAGGGTTGAGATTTTCTCTCTTCAGCAACTCTTGCTTTTAAAATAACGCCCTCTTGAACCTTCTTCTTCGTATTCATCAGCTCCGGGTCTGTAGCTTTAGCAGCTTTAACATTATCGACTAAAGTCGGTTCTAATCATATATTCGTTATCTTCACGTAGGTTTGTATATTGGCACTCGTAAACGCATACGATCTTCTACTCAACGCGTCAGCTACCACGTTCGCTCTTCCACGATGATATTGAATGGTATAATCGTAATCTTCAACAGCTCGAGCCAACTTCTTTGGCGCATTATACGTTCGTTTTAGTTAAAGAAATATTTAAGGGTTGAAGAAATGGGTGTTGTATTGTGGTCAATACAAAATTGGATTTCACGCTCTAAGGGTAGGCTAAGAAGTCTTCAAAAAAAACGTCAGGAATTTATTAAGGATGGAAATATCATTTAAAAACTGTGACTCTCATTCAAGACTTGGATAACACATGAAATGAAGGTTTCTCCTAACAGAGTTTCAACAGATAAGTTAAAGTCTAATTTCTCCGGAGTCAAATTTAAACGTTCAGCGCAAGCAAGAGAGATAAAAGAATGGGTAGAATCGGTATCTAATAATGTATAGACTTCGCAAGAATTTATAATTAACTTACCCGTGACAACTTCGTTCGAGTTTCTCGACAAACGCACTCACTTAAACTACCGGCTTTGACTTGTCTGAGACATCCTTTGGTGTCACCATCCCAGCTGGAGTTGACGTCACCATACGACAAAATCGAGCTAGGTGACCTTCTCTTCCGCAATTAAAACACGCTTTGGATTCTTGCGTCAGATATTGAGACGGATGTGTCCCTCCCCGCCTCAAGATTTGAAACATACGACCGGTGGTCGTTCTTCTTCCTTTGAAACGGGTGTTGGTGCTGCTGTCTTTCCATCATTATTGAACCTCCTCTTCTTGAAATTTCCACTCATATTATCTTGGCCATGATTACCACCGAAGTGATTACCATTCTTGGCATGATAATTTCCTCCATGATGGTTATCGTTGTTCCGATGGTCGTTGCCACCGGTACGATTATTATCGTGTTGTTGGTCATTACCTTTTGGTTGTGCTGACTCATTATCGCGCTCCACTAACTGAGCCCTATTCACAACATCTGAATATAAATAAAGTTTTTGAGAAATAAGGTATTGACATATATTGGATTTCAAACCTCACAGAAATATTCGCGTCATTCTCTCCTCATTATCAACCAAATGGGACGCAAACCGGGATAACTCGGCAAATTTAGCCTCGTATTGCGACACGGTCATATTATTTTGCTCCAACTTGATAAACTCCACCTCCTTCACATGACGAATACTTTCTAGAAAGTACTTGTCGTTGAACAGCTCTTGGAACTTCTCCCAAGACATCTTGAAAGGCCAGTCGGGTAATTGCTTTACGATTCCCACCAATGTCTGCCTCTTCACGCAACATAAAGGTGGCAAAGGAACCTTTTGCTCCTCGGAGCATCCCAAGACATCAAATATCTTGCAGATCTACTTTATACACGTCTCCACCTTAAGTGGTTTTGGCTCTCCAAAAAACTCCGGTGGTCCCAGCCTCGAATCGCTTAGTGGTGACCGTCCGAGAGTTGCCAAGTGTTTCCACCTACATTTTGGACAGAGCCGCTTTCTTGCTGATGTTGCATGAATTGTATAATGCCTCCGAACATTCCATCGCTCATCATCCGTCAAGTGTGTTGTTGTTTGCTCGAGGATTATCGCCTTCGATGATGCATTATCCTCGATTATTGATCTGTGGAGACTCAACGGTCTCCTGTGCTCCATTCATGTTCTCAACATTCTCGGATGTCATTTTCAAATACTGCCACAAAATTAGGATTAATTAAAATATCACATATTATCCTTATACTCTGACCGACCACTTAAATACCAAATAAACTTAGGTAGGTCATACTAAATAAAATAATTCTCCGCCTCTCCTCCTAGTTCTTATCTCACATTTCACCCGGGGATCATATCCCTAAGCTTTGATACCAACTGTGGCGCCCCAAAATGTATATACATCACCCATATTGAGTCGCCAAATACATGGTATAGAATACAAATACAATCTTAAATATACTGACATGAAATTTGTGAGTTTTAATACAAATATTGTCTTACAGGCAGATTCAAACTCAAAATATGTCCTCAATACATTTATTAACACACTATTTCATAGAATAGTGAGGACTACTAATGATATCATCCGGATCGTCACTCTGCTCCTCGACTAGTCCTCATTACGCTCACATTTCAAGAGAACAATGAAAGTAAAAGGGTGAGCTCAACTAGCCCAAGAAGAAATATTATGACTAAGATAATGCGTAATAAATTATCGTTAGCCTTCAACAAAGCAGTAAACCGATACAATATAACAAACATCAAGTTTAATCTGCAATGATTAAGCAATCCATTAAAAGAGTCAAGTAGAGAATAAAATCTAATATCTTCTATGATTTAAAAGGTTTTTCATTACTTTTATTGCTGAGACTCAACTTAATAAATAAACCAAATCATCCCTGCACTACGGCCAAGGATATTCATTAGTATCACAACCACAAATTATCCATGCACTACGGGCCAAGGATATTTGTGTATTTATCAATGGTCATGATTATGCCAACAACTGTCCATCAATGTACTACGGCCAATGAGAACTTTTACCACATCATTTGTAACATTACAGTCATGATTATACCGAATATTCCCTAGTCATAATCATACCAAGTCCATCTATGCACTACAGGCCACAGATGACTTTCAACATAATATAAACATGAGAATGATGTCAATGATATAAGAATTCAATAAAACAAGTTCAAGAATTAATTTATCCAAGAACCAATAACGTCCAAATTGTCAACATGATACTGCTTTGTGGAATAAAATTCAAGAATGCTCAGAAGAATATTTTCATGAAAAGATACTGGATAAAGCGCAAATATCAAAGATATTCCACTAATTTCATGGAGTATAAAAGCCAAAACTTTAACCAACTGAGTATAATAAAGAATGGAATAACAAAAGAAATCACCAGGCGTGCGATAGACCGCATGCATCGGTTATTCCAATGTAATAATAAATAATGAGAACTGTGTCACAAGCGTGAACGGTCGTCAATGCAGAACGCATTACGAGCGTGATATTCCAATGTAATAATAAAGAATGGAATAATGTAAGAATTTCACCATGTATGCGGTACTTGGCATGATAAAAAGTTATTCCAACATAATAATAAAGAATGAAATAATGTAAGAATTTCACTATGTATGCGGTACTTGGCAGATGTATGATTATTCCAACATAATAATAAAGAATGGAATAATGTAAAAATTTCACCAAGTATAGGTAGTCCGCGTATACAAGTTATTCCAACAAAATAATAAATAATGGAATAACAGAAGTTCTCTTCATGAATACAAAAGAAATAATACCCTTACCTTAGAAGAAACAGGATATAGGAGTAGTGAAGTAGCAAAATACTTTTCTTCTTTCTCTCTATAGTTTTTCTCTCTAGAGTTTCAGTGAATTCGTAAAAAATAATGAAGGAATGAACTTCTATTTATAGGAGAATGGACTGAATAGTAACTAATTCATGAACGGTCCAGATTGATTTACTTTTAAATGGACGGTCCATATTAATTTACTATGCAATATTATTAAAATATTCTAATAAAACAAAATCTTTTAAATAAAATATAATATATTCTATTTATATAAAAGTATTATGTTTTATATAAAAAGATTTTACTATTCAAACACTATGCATAATAGAATATTATATATTCTATTTATAGTCTAATTAAACGAATAACTTTATAAAAGTATTCTGTTTTATATGAAAAGATTTTACTATGTAAACACTATGCAGGCACTATACAAATACTATGCATAATAAAATATTATATATTCTATTTATAGTCTAATAAAACGAATAACTTTATAAAAGTATTCTGTTTTATATAAAAAGTTTTCTGTTTTATTACATTTATAATAATAATAAAACAAAACTTATCACCTTTATTATAATTCACAATATTAATCGACTGTGTCATTCCCGTGAGCAGGAGGAGGCTTTCCAATAAGGATTTCTGCCTATTGGCGCGTAATTAGGTGACCAAACCTCTCCTTGGCAGAACTTCTAGACATCGTTAATGTGACGCCCCCAAAATAGGTATACATCACCCATTCTGAGTCGCCAAATACATGGTACAGAAACAACTACAACTTTATTATTACAACAAGAAATCGTGAGTTTGAATACAAATATTATCTTCTGCACAATATCTATACTCAAATAAATCCTCATCACGTTTATTGATACATTATTTTACAAAATGGTGAGGACTACTAAACAACTCTTTCTAGAACTTTCATTCCATACCCCGACTTGCATTCGCTTATATTCTCGCCTCCCCGAGAAGAAAAATAGAACAAAAAAGAAAAGGGTGAGCTCAACTAGCCCAATAAAGAATATTATGACTAAGATAATATACAACAAATTATCGTTAGTCTTCAACAGGAAAAATCTAATAGAATACAATAGACAACAAATTTTAAATCAATATTCGCAATGAAATAATAATTCATTAGAAGAGTTAAGTAGAGAATGCAAACTACTATCTTCTATGTATGAATTTAAAAGTCCATCGTGTATCTTTTATCCTGTAACATCAATCAATATACATCTGAATCAAATATTCATCTTTGCACTCTCTGGCCAAAGATATTCATCGATTAGTCATGTTCATCTAAACACTGCTCATCTTTGCACTACTACGGCCAAAGATATTCTTCAAAATCATTCATCTTTGCACTACGGGCCAAAGATATTCCATAATATCATCATTTAAGATCAAGATGATGAAAATATTTTTAAAAGAAACGAATCCAAAGAAACAAAATGACAAGGATTAAGGATTAAGGATTCGTACTTTGTTTTATCCACGTCCAAAAATACCTCAAAAATAATCATAGTGGTGTAAAATTCAAAATGATCAAAACATGGATACAATCAAAGCTAGTATCCGTAATAGATATTTTAGACGAAAAAGAAAATTTCTCATTTTTTGATGAATAATGTCGTATTCGTGAATAAGATCAGAGTATCGTGAATAGTCTTGAGTATCGTGAATAAGAATCTCAGACACCAAAAGTTCCAATTTTGATAAAAACTTCAGATCAATATTTCAACATAATGATATTGAAAAATAATATCATTACGAAAAAAAATAATATCCCTTACCCTCGAAAGATTAAGACTTAATGGAATATCTAAATATAGTCTTTGAAAACTTACTGCACTGCCTAACAATACTCAAAGTATACTCAAAATACTCACAAGAATACGCCGATAATATAGAGAGAAAAACTTCAGTTTACCGTGTGATTTTCAATTCTAACCCAAGCACCCTATTTATAGTAAAATGCTTAGAACACCAAAGCAGAAAATTTAATAAAATATTAATATATATATATTAAGATTTCTACGCCAACCTTCCTAGATCTGATCTCAGCTCATTATGCACATGTTGTAGCCCATAAAACAAACAAAAAACGTTTTTATTATTTAAAATATTTTAAACTTCCAAAAATCAATTATTTCGGAGCTTCGGAACTTCAATAATTTATAATAAATAGCCCTTTCTATCAGAAAATTCGAATCTCGCGAGTTTTTATAGGAAATTCAATTCTCTACAACTTTGCGAGAGAAAGTTTTTTCCAAATTCCAAATGCGAAATTGGCCAAAATCCACAAACGGGGATTTTACAAAGTTATAATCAAATTTCGATCGAATAAATGGGGTCCATGTACATGTTTAACATGTTTTAAACATTTATTGCAACAAAAATACTCTTCCTCCTCGTATACTCATATATCCCACATTCGTTGTAAAAATATCACCATTATTATATTATTAAAATATAATAATACATTTAAATGAATTATCTTATCGAGAAAAAGATAAAATTTCAATTTTCAACAATTGTCACATTAAAATTTTTCTCCATCTATATCCACATAAAATCAATATTTTCCTCGTCATATGAATCAATAATTAATTATTCACAAATAATATTACGTAATCACAATATTGATGACCGTGCGCGGTTCAGGAAAGAGGGGCTTTCGATAAGAATTTCTCCTTCTTGGCGCCGCAATTAGGTGACCAAACCTCTCCTTGTATGTAACTTTCTAGACATTTCCAATAATGTTATCTAATAATATTATTCAGATAATATGAATTATTGCTTCGATAATGAAAATATTGTGTAATGACAATTATTGAAACAACAAAGAATATAAAATATCAACGCAAAGAATTATTGAATCAATAAAATAAAATACTTTGAATAAGAATTATCGTAACCATTATTGAGTAGTGCCTTCACGTAAGAATCAATAATTGGTGCAATCTGAAGTATCTTCTTGTGTTTTAACCAATTTAGTATTTTAACAATGATTAATTCTTGAATAACTACGCCTGCTATATTTTAACCAACTTATATTTGTCGTTTTCTTCATCCAATCGCTTTCCTTTATGGGGCCCACACACGGTCATTACCGTCAGCATTTAATATTCCCCGACAAAGATCTTTAATATTCCACGACTAAACGAATATTCCCCACAACAATGAATATTTTATAACCACTTGCTTATTTTGAAATATTTATGTATTTTACCCCTAACTATCCACATTAATCACATCAACCCTTACTATTTCAAAATAATAAATAGAAAAAATTAAATTTCATTAATAATAAGTTGGGGTCTTACAGCTTAATATTGCAAATAATAATATGAATAACTTTGTCATCTCAATTATTGATTTAATAATTTATAAAATATCGACAATAATTGAATCAAATAACGTGAGATACTATCAAAGAAATTACTATAGCAATAATTGAACAAAACCGGTGACTTGTCACATAAGCATCAATAATCAATACCGTGTGCTACAATGCAACCACGCCAGACATCGTATTTTTTCTCTACCGAGTAGTTCAACAGTTTTAACGGTAAAACTTCCGCTGTTATTTTCATAAAAATATTTTTGTCGTTTTCTCAATCCGATAATAATTCCGTTGTGGGTCCACCAATGATTTTACCGTCGAACGGATATTTCCCGACAAAAAGAATATTCCCCGACCAATCGAATATTATACAACAACTTGCATACTTTTCAAAATTTATAAATATTACCCACAAATATAACATTATCTCAAATCCACACCATAATTTTAAAAAAAATATTTTGAGAAAATTAAATCTTTATGTGACGCCCCCAAAATAGGTATACATCACCTATTCGGAGTCGCCAAATACATGGTACAGAATACAAATACAATCTTTAATATACAACAAGAGAGCTGTGAGTTTTAATACAAATATTGTCATCTAGACAATATGCACTCTCATAATAAGTCCTCATTACATTTATTGTCACACTTTTAAATAGAATAGTGAGGACTACTAATACTATCATCTGGACCGTCACTCCGTTCCCCGACTAGTCCCGTCTACGTTCTCATTTCAAGAGAAAACGGTGATAGAAAGGTGAGCTCAACTATCCCAAAGAAGAAATATTATGACTAAGATAATGCGAATAAATTATCATTAGTATTCAACAATGTTAAACCGATAAAATATAATAGACATCAAGTTTAATCTGCATGAATACTGAATCCATTAAAAGAGTCAAGTAGAGAATAAAATCTACTATCTTTTATGATTTAAAAGGTTTTTCATCACTTTTATCGGCCGGACTCGACTTAATAAATAATCCACATCATCCCCGCACTACTGACCAAGGATATTATTTAAGTATCACGACCACGAATTATCCATGCACTACGGCCAAAGACAATTGTGTTTTCATCAACTATCCCCGATCATGCCATAAAATAATTCAAATTTGCACCCCTTGGCGAAAGAGAATCCATAGCCATAATCATACCAAAACTCGTCCCATCAATACACTACGGCCAATGAGGACTTTTTCCATATCATTTGTAACATTACTACCATGATTATACCTAATAATCCTCGGTCATAATCATACCAAGTCCATCTATGCACCACAAAATACAGATGACTTTCAACAAAATATAAACATGAAGATGATGACAATGATATAAGAATTCAATAAAACAAGTTCAAGAATTAAATTATCCAGAACTAATAACGTCCAAATTGTCAACATGATACTTCTTTGTAGAGTAAAATTCAAGAATGCTCGTAAGTATATTTCCATGAAAAGATATCGGATGAAGCCTTGAAATATCAAGGATATTCCACTAATTTCATGGAGTATAGAAGTCAAAACTTTAACCAACCGAGAATAATAAAGAATGGAATAACAAAAGAAATCACTATGCATGCGGTATTGCAGATGTATGCGAGTTATTCCAACAGAATAATAAATAACGGAACCAGTCAAAGCGTATTACACCGATAGGATATTCCAATGTAATAATAAAGAATAGAATAACAACAAAATCACCATGCATGCGGTATATGTCGATGATGAAAAGTTATTCCAACAGAATAATAAATAACGGAACGGTGTCAAAATAAATTCAAGACCGAAGGGATGTTCCAACAGAGTAATAAAAATGGAATAACAAAAGAAATCACCATGCATCCGATGATTGGCATGGATGTGTTATTCTAACAGAATAATAAATAATGGAACCAGTCCGGCGAAACGCATGCATGTGATATATTCCAACAAAATAATAAAAAAGACGGAACCAGTCCCACGTAAAACGCATGATGTAAAACGGATATTCCAATGTAATAATAAAGATTTTAACCAGTCCCACAGAAAACGCATGATGATAAGATATTCCAATGTAATAATAAAGAATGGAATAACAACGAAATTTCACCATTTATGTGGTACTTCAGATGTATACAGTCATTCCAAAGAATAATAAATAATGGAATAACGTAAGAATTTCACCAAGTATAAGGTAGAATCAGACATATACAAAAGTTATTCCAACGTAATAATAAATAATGGAATAATGTAAGTTCTCTTCATGAATACGAAGAAATAATACCCTTTACTAGCATAAATAAATAATATCCCTTACCTTTGAAAGAAGAGTACTCAACCGTGGTAGGGCGAGGATATACTCAAGAAAAAACTTGCACTACGCCAAAAGTTTTCTTAAACTCAAAAGAAATACGCTCAAGATTATAGAAGAAGAATTCTCTCTATAGTTTCTCTCTCAGAGTTTCAAAGAATTCGTAAGAAATAATGAAGGAATGAGCTTCTATTTATAGAATAATGGATCGCGTAGTAACTAATTCATGAATCGGTCAGATTGATTTACTTTTAATCTAGACGGTCCAGATTTAAAAGCAAAATCTTTTAAATAAAATATAATATATTCTATTTATAATCTAATAAAACGAATAATTTTATAAAAGTATTCTGCTTTATATAAAAAGATTTTACTATGCAAAACACTATGCAACACTATTTATAATAAAATATAATATATTCTATTTATAAAATAACTTTATAAAAGTATTCATTTTATATAAAAAGATTTTACTATGCAAAATACTATGCATAATAAAATATAATATATTCTATTTATGAATAACTTTATAAAAGTATTCATTTTATATAAAATCTTTTACTGTTTTATTACATTAATAATACTAATAAAACAAAACTCATATATAATATATATATATATAACAATCAACAATAATTGAATCCAATAACGTGAGATACTATGCAGCAACTACTGTAGTAATAATTGAACAAAACTGAGTGACTTATCACGTAAGCATCAATAATCAATACCGTGTGCTACTATGCAACCACGCGTATTATTGTACTTTTAACACCGAGTGTTTCAATAGTATTAACGGTAAAACTTCCACTGTTATTTTCATAAAAATATTTTTGTCATTTTCTCAATCCGACAATAATTTCGTTGTGGGGTCCACCAATGATTGTGCCGTCGTACGAATATTTTCCGACACAAAGAATATTCCCCGACTAATCGAATATAATATAACAACTTGCATATTTTGCAAAATTTATAAATATTACCCACAACTATAACATTATATTAAATCCACACCATAATATTCAAAAAAAAATTCGAGAAATCTAAATCTTTATTCATAAAATCTGGGGTCTCACAATCTCCCCTCCTTATGAAATTTTGCCCTCGAAATTTACGTACGTACCTGGTATGCCGAACAGATGAGGCTACCTTGACTTCATTTCAGATTCTAACTCTTGAGGTATAACCTTTGAGTGTTGAATACGATCCTTCTTCTTCAAGATTTTAACACGTATTTCCTCATACGTTAAATCTTCTGCTATCTCGTTCGGTTCTAAATCAATAATGTGGTTTGGGTCATCCACATATTTACATAACATCGATACGTGAAAAACGTTATGAACACGTGACATAATTGGCGGTAAAACGAGTCTATAGGCCATAGTTCCTACTCGATCGAGGATTTCAAATGGGCCAATTAAATCAAGGGTTGAGATAACGCCTTCTTGAACCTTCTTCTTCACATTCATCAGATTCGGGTGTGTAGCTTGAACGGCTTTAACCTTATCGATTAAAGTCGATTCTACTCGTATATTCGTTATCTTCACGTGGGTCCCTAGAGTCTTTAACTCTATCTTCATCATTTGTAAGTTATACGAAATTGGGTTTTTATGTTAACAACATCGCACTTGTAAACGCATACGATCTTCTACTCAACGCGTCAGCTACCACGTTCGCTCTTCCACGATGATATTGAATGGTACAATCGTAATCTTCAACAGCTTGAGCCAATGCCCTTGGCCCATGATACATTTGTTTTGGTTGAAGAATATTTAAGGGTTTTAGAAATAGGTTTTGTACTGGGGTCAATACAAAATTCGATTTCACGCTCTAGAGGTAGGCTAGGAAGTCTTCAAGAATACGTCAGGAAATTTATTAACAATAGAAATATCATTCAAATCATGACTCTCATCCAAGACTTGGATAAAGACGCCACATTGATACTCTATCAACTTGCCATCGTCATTCACGATGTCGCCTACGAAAAGTCTCGCTTCAAAGGTATCCACACAAGGAAGTCAACAACGAAAGAATCGGGGCTCTTTACTTATGGCTTGATATGACAATGATACTTTAGTGGTTTGGTTGCTTGAATTCGCACAACAGGTTGGTTAGGAATATGAAAGCTAAAAACTTACGAAAAACATGATGAGTAGTTAACTAATCGATTTCTAAAATTAAATCAAAGGCAAGTATTTTCAAAGAGATAAGATCGACAGGTAACGTGAAAGTGTTGATTTGAATCAAACAAGATTTATAAATAGTGGAGGTAACGAAGGTTTCTACTAACGAAGTTTCAACCAATAAGTTAAAGTCTAACTTCTCTGGGGTCAAATTTAAGTGTTGAACGCAAGCAAGAGAGATAAAATAATGGGTAGAACTGGTATCTAATAAGGTATAGACTTCGCAAGAATTTATAATTAACTAACTCGTGCTAACTTCGTTCGGGTTACTCGCTTTTTGAGAAGTCACGAAAAATGCTCTTCCTGAAACCACCAACTTTGTTTTGTCCGTATCCGCCTTTGGTGCCACCGTCCCAGCTGGACTTGACTTCACTATACGACAAAATCGAGCTAAATGACCTTCTCTTCTTGAAATTTCCACTTCTATTATCTTGACCATGATTACCACCAAAGTGGTTACCATTCATGGCATGATAATTTCCCCCATGATGGTTATCATTGTTCTGATGACCGTTGCCACCGGTATGATTATTATCGTGTTGTTGGTCGTTACCTTTTGGTTGTGCTAACTCATTATCGCGCTCCAATAACTGAGCCCTATTCACAACATCTGAATATAAATAAAGTTTATGAGAAATGAGGTATTGACGTATATTGGGTTTCAAACCTATTAGAAACATTCGCGTCATTCGCTCCTCATTATCGACTAAATGGGATGCAAATCGGGATAACTCCGCAAACTTAACCTCGTACTGCGATACAGATATATTATTTTGCTCCATTGCTTATCTCAATATTTTCAAATGCCATTTTCAAACATTGTCACAAAATAAAGGTTAATTGACATATCACATATTATCCTTATACTCTGATCGACCAATTAAATACCAAATAAACATAGGTAGGTCATATGCTAATGAAGGAATCCCCGCCTCTCCCTCCTAGTTCTTGTCTCACATCTCACCATGGATTATATCCCTAAGATTTGATACCAATCATGACGCCCCAAAATAGTATACATCACCTATTCGAGTCGCCAAGTACATGGTACAGAATACAAATACAATCTTTAATATACAACAAGAGAGCTGTGAGTTTTAATACAAATATTATCATCTAGACAATATCCACTCTCAGAATAAGTCTTCATTACATTTATTGTTACACTATTTAATGTAATAGTGAGGACTACTAATACTATCATCCGGACCATCACTCCGTTCCCCGACTAGTCCCGGCTACGTTCTCATTTCCTCAAGAGAACAAAGAAAGAAAGGGTGAGCTCAACTAGTCCAAGAAGAAATATTATGACTAAGATAATGCGTAATAAATTATCATTAGTCTTAAACAATGTTAAACCGATAAAATATAATAGACATCAAGTTTAATCTGCAATGAACATCGCAATTCATTAAAAGAGTCAAGTAGAGAATAAAATCTAATATCTTTTATGATTTAAAAGGTTTTTCATCACTTTTATCATTGGGACTCACTTTTAATAAATAATCCACATCATCCTTGCACTACTACTGACAAGGATATTATTTAAGATCACGACCACGAATTATCCATGCACTATGGGCCAAAGATAATTGTGTTTTCATCAACCAGATCTTGATCATGCCATAAAACAATTCATCTTTGCACCTCGGTCAAGAGAATCCATAGCCATAATCATACCAAAAAATCGTCCCATTAATGCACTATGGGCCAATGAGGACTTTTTCAAGATCATTTGTAACATTACTACTCATGATTATACCTTGAATAATCTCTCGGTCATAATCATACCAAATCCATCTATGCACTACGTATCCACGTATGACTTTCAACAAAATATAAACATGAGGATGGTGACAATGATATAAGAATTCAATAAAACAAGTTCAAGAATTAAATTATCCAGGAACTAATAACGTCCAAATTGTCAACATGATACTTCTTTGTAGAGTAAAATTCAAGAATGCTCAGAAGTATATTTCCATGAAAAGATATTGGATGAAGCGCAAATATCAAGGATATTCCACTAATTTTATGGAGTATAGAAGTCAAAACTTTAACCAACTGAGTATAATAAAGAATGGAATAACAAAAGAAATCACTATGCATGCAGATTGCCGATGATAGGTTATTCTAACGTAATAATAAATAATAGAACCAGTCGGGCATAATACACTAAGCGTGATATTCCAATGAATAATAAAGAATAGAATAACAATAGAAATCACCACGCATGCAGTACATCGTGATGTATGGTTATTCCAATGTAATAATAAATAACGGGACCAAAGTCAAAGCGTAAATTACGCAAGACCGACAGAATGTTCCAACAGAGTAATAAAAATGGAATAACAAAAAAATCACCACGATCCTAGATTGCTTAGCATGTATGCTTTATTCCAATGTAATAATAAATAACGAAACCAGTCCCATAGAGAAAAATGCAGATAGGATATTCCAATGTAATAATAAAGATGTAACCAGTCCCATTTAAAATGCATGCATGTGATATTCCAATGTAATAATAAATAATAGAATAACAACAAAATTTCACCATTTATGCGGTACTTGCGATAAACAAAGTTATTCAAGCGTAATAAAAATAATGGAATAACAAAAGAATTTCACCAAGTATAAGGTAGATCATGATATATATAGTTATTCCAATGAACAATAAAGAATGGAATAATAGAAGTTCTCTTCATGAATACGAAAGAAATAATACCCTTACTTGCAGTACAAATAAATAATATCCCTTACCTTTGAAAGAAGAGTACTCCAATTGGTAAAGCGATGATATACTCAAGAAAACTTGCATTATACTTTCAAAAACTTTCTTAAACTCCAAAGAAATACGCCAAGATTATAGAAGAAGAATTCTCTATAGTTTTTCTCTAGAGTTTCATTGAATTCGTAAGAAATAATGAAGGAATGAGCTTATTTATAGAAGAATGGATCAGATAAGAATTAATTCATGAAACTATCCGAATTGATTTATTTTTAATCTGACTGATTCATATTTAAAGCAAAATCTTTTAAATAAAATATAATATATTCTATTTATAATCTAATAAAATGAATAACTTTATAAAAGTATTCTTTTTATATAAAAAGATTTTACTATGAAAAACACTATATGAATGAATTACGTGCAAGAACACTACGCATAATAAAATATAATATATTCTATTTATAGAATAACTTTATAAAAGTATTCTGCTTATATAAAAAGATTTTACTATACAAAATACTATGCATAATAGAATATAATATATTATATTTATAGAATAACTTTATAAAAGTATTCTATTTTATATAAAAAGCTTTTCCGCTTTTATTACATTAATAATACTAATAAAACAAAACTCATATATATATATATAATATATATATATAACAATCGACAATAATTGAATCCAATAACGTGAGATACTACGCAAAGAACTCATCGTAGCAATAATTGAACAAAACCGAGTGACTTATCACGTAAGCATCAATAATCAATACCGGTGTACTACTATGCAACCACCACATATATTCGTTGTACTTTTAACAATAGAAAGTGTTTCAATAAGATAATAAGTGAAAACTTCCGCCATTATTTTCATAAAAATATTTTTGTCGCTTTCTCAATCCGACAATAATTCCGCTAGGGGTCCACTAAATGATTGTCTTTGTATCATTAATATTTCCCGACACAAAGAATATTTCCCGACCAATCGAATATAATATAACAACTTGCATATTTTGCAAAATTTATAAATATTACCCACAATTATAACATTATATTAAATCCACACCATAATATTCAAAAAAAAATTTGAGAAATTTAAATCTTTATTCATAAAATCTGGGGTCTCACTTTATTCGTAAAATTTGGGATTTTACAACTAGCACCTAATCAACAAATTTCAAAAATCACTTAATTAATTGTAACACCAATTTCTTTTTCTTCTAATTTCTCACTTTTTTTCCCTTGATCGAAGATGGTTACTCTTTTGTGGTGGGGATGAAGGATTTGCGCATGATTGGTGGCTTTTTGATTTCGGAAAACAATGAAGGTATCAATCAACGATTGAGGGGAAAAAAGAGGGATTCGAAAAGGGAGACGTTGTCAAATGCAATGGATTTCATAGGTTTGAGAAGAGGAATCTGTGGGCGATGAAGACGGGGTTGTTGGAAAGGTTCAAGTGAGACACTGGAGCTAATAAGACTATTATTGTCCTTAGGTATAGATGTTTCGGTCTCAAAGAGAGCCGTAATTGAACTTTGACGACATGGTGGTCAAGGAGGTACCTCTGCTTCTAATTTGTTGGGGTTGATGTTCTTCGGTTTGTTTGGAGAAGAAATCTGGGTTTTGTGGGGATGAATGAGATTTTTGAGTTTGGTGTGATGAATTTTTATCTAGGTTTTGTGGGGATGAATGAGATTTTTGAGTTTGGTGTGATGAATTTGTATATGGGTTTTGATCTGGATGAATGAATGGATGATGGATTTCTAGGTTTAGTTATAAATTAGATTTTTGGGTTTTGTAATTTGGTTTGATAAAATATTTTTGGGTTTGGTAATTTGATTTAACAAAAGGATTTCGGGATTTTTGGTTTTAAATTTAACAAAAGGATTTTTGGATTTATGATTTATGGTATTGATATTAGTTTAATACGTAATACTTATGCATTTACATGTTTACTCATTATTTACTCAAAAATATATCAAAAAATTGTTTAATAATATTTTTTTATTACACCTGTGTAGTAATTGATCACATCTGCATGTCACGTTACCAATTTCTGACGTAACATGCCAAATTGAATGAAATTGAAAAAGATTAATTGTTCAATAATCTAATTGACAAAATTGAAAGATGAATCACCGAAGTGGAATATGGTTTATAGTTTAAGGTATTAATTTATATTTAAGCCTTATTATCATTTTTTATTTATTATTATTATATTCCGCATATTGAAGGCCATGTTAGATTATTATTGCCACATCAACTTTTTTTTAAAACTCAACATCACACGAGTCAAATTTTATTTAAAGTCAAATGACTTAAAGATTTTTGTAACAGTTTGTAAGAAAATTAACGTTCACTGAGTTGACTATAAAAAAAAATTAGTTAATTATTTATAAGTTGGCATAAAGTAGAGTGATAAAAAAAGATTTTATCTCTAATGTAATTGATATAATGAATAGTGTATGAATGATATATTTAATAAGTTTATCTGTTTTTGGCTGGTGGGATGAAGAATGAGTTGCTAATGAAGGTAAATATTGGTGATGAAGTTTGCAGATTATTATTGTAGCAAATAGTTTTATTGTATACAATTAAGTTCACCGTCATATATACATTTTTGTGCTAAGTTTTAGAACAGAAAAATAATTGTACTAAATTGTTTTTTTCTTTAATTTGTTTTAGGTGCACAAAAAGAAAGCAAAGTGATAGAATAAGACGGTTCTAAATTATTTAGATCTTTGTATTATATTCGGTAAGGACAGAGCAACAGGAAAAGATGTTTTATCAGCTGCGAAAATGATCGAGTTAAATGAATAGATCCAAACAAATGACAAAGATTAGGGGTGAGCATGGTGCGGTTTGAGGCCAAAACCGCACCCGAAATCGCTTAGGTGCGTTTTGATAAATCCAAAACCACACACAAAATCGCTTGTAATTGGTGCGGTGCAGTTTTAAACTGTGTGGTGCGGTTTCAATTGGTGCGGTTTCGGTTCTAAAACCAATTGAAACAACAAAAATGTCCAAGCCTTCAATAGAATTTAACACAGAGCTCACATCGAGCAATTAACTTAATGACAGAGTCGACAATGGGAATTATAAACCGTAGCTCATTCTGTCAAACATGTCAAATTCACCATCAAATCATAAAACAATGAGACACAAAATAATTTTAACTTATAATAAAGGAATGATGTTGTAAAAACTAAAACATACGCTATATAACACAGCGGAGACCATATATTCGATAACAAGCAAGAATGTTTATTTAATTCTCCAAAAATTAAAAATATATACTGGAGATAGCATGAAATTTTATGTTATATATTACAGGGAGGACTTATAGAATATAATCCTAACTATATCTAATTTGAACAATATTCTATTAGACTATTACTACTATAGGATAGGCCTTAACCAATGCATTAAATGCTCGAACCAACGAATTTGGCCCCTCACATATAAGCCCCTCCAGTAACGCATCAAACAATTCCAAAATTTCAAAACCCAAATACTTAATTTTTGACTCTATAACCTCTAATCATCTTCTTTTAATTGGTGAAAAAATAACAATGCAAGACTGGAGTTTTCTCTGAGCGTGTTCAAGTAAAAAGTAACTTTAGAATTTACTAGAGATAATACATACATACACACATGGTGCGATTTCAGTTTTATGCGTGCGGTTTTGGCTAGTAACCAAACCGGAATCATAATTTTGGTTATTCAACTCACCTAAAATCGCTTACATACTGTACGGAATCAGATTGGTGCGGTTTTAATTGGTACGGTTCGTGCGGTTTTTGGTGCGGTTTCGGTACTAATTTGGTTACTTGCTCAGCCCTAATGAATTATGACCGTAATGTAACGAATGATGTGGTAAAAGTCCTCATTGGCCTGTAGTTTATTGATGGACAGTTGTTGGTATGATTATGATCATGGATTATTCGGTATAATCATGACCATTGATGATTACATGAATATCCTTGGCCGTGGTGCAGGGATATTCGATTTTGTTTATTAAGCTGAGTCTCAGCGATAAAGTTGATGAAAAACTTTTTAAATCATAGAAGATAGTAGATTTTATGTTCTACTTGACTCTTCTGATGGATTGCTTATTTCCGCTACAGTTGTTGATCTAAAACTTGTTGTCTATTGTATTTTATCAGTTGTTATACTGTTGAAGGCTAAGGATAATTTATTCTGCATTATCTTAGTCATAATATTTCTTATTGGGCTAGTGTTGAGCTCACCCTTTCTTTCATTGTTCTCTTCAAAAAATGAGAATATAGCTGGGACGAGTCGGGGAAAGAGTGATGATCTAGGATAAATGGCTTTAGTAATCCTCACTATTCTACGAAATAATGTGATAATAATTGTAATGAGGACTCCATTGAGTGTGGATATTGTCTAGATGACAATATTCTTATTTAAACTTTTAGCTATGTTTTGTCGTATTTTACACGACTGTTGTATAATTAAGTTGTATTTGAATTTATGTACCATGTATTTGACGACTCAAAATGGGTGATGTATACCTGTTTTGGGGGCGTCACAGTTGATATCAAATCTTAGGGATATGATCCCTGGCTGAGGTGTGAGACAAGAACTAGGAGGGGAGAAACGGAGAATTTCTTCGCTAGTATAACCTACCTAAGTTTATTTGGTATTTAATTGATCGGTCAGAGTATAGGGATAATATGTGACATGTCAATTAACCCTTATTTTGAAAGTATATTCTAGAATGATATCTAAAATACAGGAGATGAGAAAAGGAAAAATCATGATAGAGAGGAAACAATCGGGAAGGTACAATCCGAATAGAAAGCAAGGTATTCTCATCTCTTCGAACTACCAGGTACGTAAATTTCGAGAGCGAAATTTCATAAGGATGGGAGATTGTGAAACCCCGAATTTTATGAATTGAAAGTATTCAATTTTCTTATAATTATTTTATTTAGTAAATGGTTAAATTGATAAAGGTTAAAGTTAAGGGTGATATATGAAAATTTTTCAAAGTAACACTACTACAAAACAGTAAATAGACAACGCGAAAAAAAAGTTGTGGTTTCAGTCAAAAAAACATCGTGGTTAAGGGTGTTATCTATTTGACACCCTTACACAACGTTTTTAAAACGTTGTAGTTAAGAACATTACACAACGTTATTAAGAAGAAAACGTTGTAGATTTGTTTTTCATAAATTAGCAAATGCTTAAAAACGTTGTGGAAGGTATGATTCCAAAACGTTTTTTAGTTAAAAACATTGTAGTTTAATATATCAGACAACGTTTATGCACATTTACACAACGTTTTTAAAATATTGTAGATTAAAAAAAAAGAAAAAAAAAAGGTTGTATCAACCATTCAAAATACATCCCAATAATATCATTCGTTTACAGTTTCAAATTACTATATCCACAAAATATTATATTGTATTTTATTTGATGTCCTAGAGCTGCTGGAACAGGTGCCTCAGCCAATACAAGAAATCAAACTATATAATCAAATGCTTAACAATGAAATATCTTAAGAGAGAGATCATACAGAGGCAAGTTCCTCTATCATAATAGGTCTATTTCCATATGTCTCAAACAGTTCGTAGGCACGGCGTGCATATTGCTCCCAGCTGTCCATTCCTTCTAGCTGATGTACACTTTTTGCTGCAGCACAAAATTCTTCGAAGTCATGTAAAATAAATTTTTATGTAGCACTGGCAGAGTCCTGCATGGGAACAAAGTGCTGTAAGTGATAGGCTTGGGCTTACAAGCATCAAGAAGTATACTGCTACTTTTTACCTTTCTTTTAAATTTGAAGCTCTTAGATTGTTAACTGCAGAACTAGGAGTGGCTTTGCTGAGCTTCTTTGCTAAATACGTAATCTCAGCACATTAAGATATGGTATCAAAGAAAAGTTAGCATGTCATGAAACCCACTGCTAGAGGAAAAGCATAAATATATGAGCATAATAAACTTACCGTCTGGCGATATGGCAAAGCTCAACAAGAAATCCACAAAATTCGGAAATAGTTGCTCTAGTCCTACTGTAACTGCATACAAGCATCACTGATAGCTGGAACTGGAAGCCTGGAACAACTTGAAGAACTTTGCAAATTACTCGTAAACCATAGATTACATGGTTGACTTCAATTATTGTAGGTGTAGGTGTTCATAGTCCTAAAGAAAGACAATGGCTAAAAATTTCCCTAAGCGTGTCAATGTTCATACATTCGTTCTTCATACCCACTATCTTTAACCAGCCCACTCACACATAGAAACTTAAGTACAATACCAAATACAAGTTGACAAGAATTACCATGAGAGGAAGCAATGTTGTAGACTGCCAACATGCCCTGTTGGATGTAACAGTGTAAATAAAGTATACATCATGAATATAATAACCGAAATTTGTTAAGGAGACGAAGGATCATAAAACAACTAAATTAATAAGCAAGAAGATTCACTTCCATTCTCACCAAGGAATTGCAAAACCAACCTTCGACAATAGTCCTAGATATAATCCCCGTTATGCCATCCACGGTATTCTTATAAGCCGAATCTTCACTCATTTCATTCTCAGTATAATAATAACACTTGAATTTTAAAAAAAAAAACATAAGAAAACCCACTGAGAGATATGAATAAACATAAGAGCACAGTAGTACATAAGAGCATAGATATGAACAAAACCCACTGGAAAAAAATTAATTATAATAAACTGAAATGAAGCGCATTCAATATTTGATAACCGTTAAGCTCTTGTTTTCGTTTTGATATAAATGCCCTCAAGACAACACATTTAAATCTCTATCAATAGAAATAGGAAAAATAAAAGTACATATAAAAAAAATGCTTGAATATGATCTTTAAAAACTATAAACATTATATATTTTAAAAATATAACTTTTAAGAAATCAAGAAAGAGCAACCACTTATAAATCTAAAGTACCTCAATGCAGCCAAGAAGGATCCGCAAAGCCATTTTTGTGGCAATATTTTGCTCTCAAAGGATAGGAACCATATCTAATTCCACAAGCAGAGTAAGATTAGCCCACTTCTTTCCTTTACATTCTTTTTTACAAGTACAATGCAAGGCTAGTAAAATAAGAATAAAGTTCTGCCAAAGGCAAGGGGGTACAGAACCTTACTTGGAATAACAAACCTCCCCATTACCACCACAGAGAACTGCCATATCAGTTGCTATGCATATCAACATGCCTCCATCAACAACGGATTGAACTGCAGAATCTAGGAACACAGAGGGTGAACCATAAGGATTAAGATCAACCTGAAACACCAATAAGCAGGAACAGTGTGAACAATGGATAATTTTACAGGTAATCTACGAAGTAGGCCAAAAAAAAATTCTTCAAGTTAAACTTCATAATAACCCCAAAGTGTAGATGACTAGTATGACTGAACTTAATTCTATCCATACAAAATTACACAAATTTTAAAATTCATTCACTTGAATTTTGAGGAATTGACAACGCAGAATGTGTATGCTAGAAAAGTATGTCAAATATTCAAATGAAGAAAAAGACTTGCATAAGATGAAATAAATAAATCATACCATATCAAATTCTTTAGGGTGGGTGAGCATATACACTCGAGCATCAACAAGTTGTGAATCTACTTTTGAAGATGCCACTGGACCATTAAATTTTATATTTTTCCTGCAAGCTTCAACAGATGCTGCAAAAAGAGCAATTTTCCACTTTAAATGTATCAGTCCAGTAAGGTAGTAATAAGACGTATGTGTATCAGTCCAGTATGATAGTAAATAAGACGTGTATTAAATCAAATTATTTTACGCGTCTTAATTTGAATCCAAATGTTACACCTAATTTACAACTTTCAACACAAAATGCACACATGGTATAAGAGTATATATCAAGATGAGAGTAAATATTAACTATCATTTTGAACACCTTCCATTAAAACAATAAGCATAAGACTAATCTAAATATGTTGCAAGCCAAATGTGGTTCTGCACTCGTGTAACTGGTTCATTGATCTCCACATGTACATGAATCTGCATTCATGATATAACCAATCTAAATATGTTGCAAGCAAAAACAAGATGCATTAGTGTATTTAATTAGGAAGGTTTCAAAAAATTAGTATCAATTGAACCCAACAGGTTCAGATTATAGTAAAAACTAAAACCAAGACTAAGTCGACAGTTCACACAATTACTTTTGTATTTCTGAGATGCCAGACGCATTTTCAGTTCATTAATTGAAAGTGCCAGAATTCTTCCAATGTGCATTAAATTGCAACAATTTTACACCATGGATAGAAAGTACCTTGCTAGAAATTTGAATATCATGTGAAGTGGGTGAAGTTAAAAAGTCTTGCACTATATTAGTCAGCCCACAATTATGTTGCTTATATCAATGTTTTTACAAATGCTCCTTTCAAACATGTCATCTAATGCATAATAATTATCAAAATAATAATTGAGTTCTTGACTTAGATACACCTCCACACTGCAAGATGTAAATTAATCTATTAACTAGTGACTGACCAGAATGGTGGGTCAAATAATAATTAAAGCGTTCCACCTACCTTTTTTTTGCTTTTTAGATAAGTGAATAATCCATCAAACTTTTCCAACCATTAATTTTTTATAAAAGAACTCAAAAGTCAAAGAGAAGTCTACCTTTCGTTGTTCTGGACATATTTACTGAAATTTCATAAAATTTGGCATGAAGGATTGAAAATAGGAATTCTAAGTTGCCTGCATCAGTGATATAAAAAATATGTCTATAGTTAGAAGAGAAGCTACTTACCCATGACAAAGTTCGACAAGCTGTGGGACAAATTCAGCGTCGCTTAAACCATTAATAGTAGAGGACGTGGTAGATACAGATTGGGATGTAACCAAAATTAAGGACTGTAACCTCTTTATTGATGCTTTTGTCTTGTCCAACTTTACTTCATCATCTCCCCTGTACTCCTGACTCTGTAGTGTGGACAACTTCTTCTCATGCTCAATTTTCACTCCTTCCTTAACCGTCACCCATTTTCAAATAAAAGCCAAAGTTAATACTCGTAAAACAAAATAACAAATGCAACACAAACTCATTTCAATTTATTGCAGGTTCTTTCTTTGAAATGACCAAATTCATTCCTCTTAAATCAGCACTTCTAAAACAAAATTCCTATGGTTTTTCTCGGGTTGTTTTTCTGTTTGACAATACTTGATAGCCAAACATACATCAAGATCAAATTCTAGAGAAATAAATGTAAGGCAAACCTTCCAGAACAGGTTCTGTTGTTAATTTGAAAACCACGTACTAATTCAAGTCAAAATTTATCAATTAAAAAAATTAGCATAATGTTGTTGTTACCTTTGAGACGAGAAGCAACACTTCCATTAGACATATATGGATACACAAGGAGTTTTTCTATGGCAGTCATACAAAAACCATAGAGCCTAAGGAGGTTGTGCATTGTTAGGCTGATCATCTCAACTTCTGTTTGGAATTGTCTCTCCCCCCCCCCCCCCCCAACTGTACTACCATCGTTCAGCCTCTTTACAGACACAACAGTGCCATCTTGAAGAAACCCTTTGAAAACATTTCTGAAACCCCCTTTCCCCAATATTTTTTTACTACTGAAATTATTGGTTGCAATTTGAAGTTCCCTGAATGGAAACCTCTTTAAATTTCCAAGGGAAACTTCCTCATGATTCCGATCTGAAATTCAAAGACAGGCACAAATAGAGTAATTAGTTGCGGAATATACATTTAACCAGTCAAACATCATCAAATTCCACAAACCTTTAACATCAAAAAAATGTCTACTGGTTATGCCTTCGCCTCCACCACAAAAGCAGCCCAAATCCAAAGATGAGCAAAGAGATGCACCCGAGATGACTTGAGAGGAGGAAGATAATTTGGGGAACGTAGATGAAGAAATAGGAAATTAAAACCCTCACTTGGGCAATAATGGAGGAGAAGTTAAAGAAGAGGCCACCACTATGTCGCCGCTGCCGCCACCACTACGCCGCCACTATTTCTAGGGTTAGAGGGAGTCGAGAGGGAGGAGAATGAGATGTGCTGCATATCAGAGTTATCTGAGTGAGAGAGTTGAGCTGGTGAAATGAGAGAAATACAGTTGGGCAGAGACGGGAAAAAAAAAAAAAAAATTAAGTTCCCTGCTTTTTTCTCCGTATTTTTTATATACACAACGTTTTTTTAAAAAAACATTATCTATTTAAAATCAAAAATTATTTTTTATAAATAGATAATATTTTTTCATATGTATCTACAATATTTTTTAACAAAACGTTGTAAAAAATATCACAACATTTTATAAAAAACGTTGTGACTTAAGTATTGTCTATTCTTGTTTTTGTAGTAGTGTAAGCGAGTTGTAAGTAAAATAAAAAACCCGTAAAGAAGTGCGATGTCTGGCGCGGTTTCATGTAGTAAGACACGGTATTAATTATTAATACTTACGTGAGAATTCACCGCTTATACTCAATTATTATTCACGATAATTACGATCGTATCTCTCCGTATTATTGATTCAATTATTATCACGAGATCATCTGCGTAATATGTTATATTATTAAATCGATAATTGAGGCAATGAAGTTATTCATATTATTATTTACAATATTGATAATGTCTAGAAGTTACATCGAGGAGAGATTTGGTCACCTAATTGCGCGCCATAAGTAGAAATCCTTATCGGAAAGCCCCATCTTTCCTTAGGAACGCACGGTTGTTAAATATTGTGAATTATAATATTAATGATAAATAAGTTCGTGTTGATTAAGGAATAAATTGATAAACGTCATTGTGTTGGAATTATTAGTGTTAGTGAAATCGACATTTATTTCGATAATAATTGATGTCTGGAGGTTATATTGACTAACCCAGAATTAATTAACCGGATAAATGAGCAATTAATTCGCTATTAATTCACATGTTTATAACTATGTGTTCACGCGTGTGTATCTTATTGATTCACATGATTTACTTATTAGGAGAATTGGTGCAAGATTGATAATACTTGCATGACTAAGTTAAAAATAGAGGTATAGATGAAGGTCTTATACTATAATTAATTTTGTCACATGTTTAGAACTATTGAGTCACATGATTTCTTTATTAGGGGAGGTGGTGCAAGTTTGATAATACTTGCGTGACTAAATTAAAAATGAAGGAAAAGATAAAGGTATTATCTTGTAATATTTCGAATCCAAAATGCGATTATCGAAACTATATTTTCTATAAATAGAAGTTCATTCTCTTTCATTTCTCACCAATTCACTAAAAGTTATAGAAGCGATTATTATAGAGAGAAATTATAGAGAGAAAATAAGAGAAGTCCGATACGTCACTATTTCAAAGATCCGGTCTTCTTTTTTGAGGTAATGGGCATTATTTCTTTCGTATTCACGAAGAGAACTTACGTTATTCCATTCTTTATTATTATGTTAGAATAACTTGCCTACATGCCAAGCATCTGCATCATGGTGAAATTCTTCTGTTATTCCATTCTTTATTATTATGTTGGAATAACTTGTCTACATCAAGCAATCTGCATCGTGGTGAAATTCTTTTGTTATTCCATTCTTTATTATTACATTGGAATATCCTATGCATGGACACGATTCTGTGGCTGACCGGTTCCATTATTTATTATTCATTAGAATAACCTCGCGTATGTAATCTATCGCGTCGCCCGGTGAATTCTTCTCATTATTCCATTCTTTATTATTACGTTAGAATAACACATGTTTATGTGATTCTGCATCAAGATTCATGGTGAATGATCCTTCGTATTCATTCTTTATTAAATTGTGGAAATGATTTGTCTACGTGAATTATCGCATGATGGTGAAAATCCATTTTAGCTTTCAGTATATTCTATTATACTCGTATGAGATATCATTTTTTTGTACTCAAATGCGAAATATCATTTTCTTTGGTATTTTTTTACGAGATTCTTATTCAATGGATTCTTATTCAATTATTCACTCTAGTATTATTCACTTCGGTATTCTAAGCACTTTTTTTAGTGTCGAGAGTCTTATTCACGAGTTCTTATTTACCCTAATTACTATTCTTTCGAATATTATTCACTCGGGTATTTGGGGTACTTTTTATGTCGAAGTCTTATTCACGATGTCTTATTTCCAAAGTCTTTATTCACGGATCTTATTCACGAGTACTATTTATCCGAAAAATATATTTTTTTCATCAAATTATTTTTTGGTATATGAACATTATTCTTAAATTTTACACCACAAAGCGATGTCGTGTTGTGACAATTTGGACGTTATTGATTTACGGATAAATTAAATTATAAATCTTTAAAATTTATCCTCGAACTTATTTTATTGAATTATTATGTCATTGTCATCATCCTCATACTTTATATTATGATGAAAGTCATCTTTGGCTTACGTGCGTAGATGGACTTGGTATGATTATGCCTGGGGATTATTCGGTATAATCATGGCCAGTAATGTAACGAATGATGTGGTAAAATTCCTCATCACACGTAGTTCATTTGATGGACGAATTGTTGGTATGATTATGACCGAGGATTATTCTAAGATAATCATGACTATTGATGATTACATGAATATCCTCGGTGAGTAAGTGAATGCGAGGATGATTCGATTTTATTTATTAAAATTTAGTCTCGATAAAGTTGATGAAAAACTTTTAAATCATAGAAGATAGTAGATTTTATGCTCTACTTGACTCTTCTAATGGATTATTTATTTCGCTGCAGTTGTTGATCTAAAACTTGTTGTCTATTGTATTCTATCAATTGTTATACTGTTGAAGGCTAAGGATAATTTATTCTGCATTATCTTAGTCATAATATTTCTTACTGGGCTAGTTGAGCTCACCCTTTCTTTCGTTGTTTCTCTCGTGAAATGAGAATATAAATTTGGAACGAGTTCGGAAATGGAGTGATGGTACAGGATAAATGGCGTTAGTAATCCTCACTATTCTACGAAATAATATGATAATAATTGTAATGAGAACTCCATTGAGTGTGGATATTATCTAGATGGCAACATTCTTGTTTAAACTCTCGGCTATGTTTTGTCGTATTTTACACGACTGTTGTAAAATCCCAAATTTTACGAATAAATATTTAATATTCTCGAAATATTTTTTTCAAAATTATGGTGTGAATTTGAGATAATGTTATAATTGTGGGTAATATTTAGAAAATTTAAAAAGTATGCAAGTTGTTATATAATATTCGATTGATAGGGAAATATTATTTTTGTTGGGGAATATCCGATGCGATGGTACAACCATTGGTGGACCCCATAAACTAAATTATTATCCGGATTGAAAGAAAACGACAAAAATATTTGTATGAAAATAACGGCGGAAGTTTTACTGTTAAAAGCTGTTGAACTACTTTCAGTAGTAAAAGTATAATAATACGCTGGTCAGTTGTATAGTAGCACACGGTATTAATTATTGATCTTACGTGAGAAGTCACTTTCGGTTTTGTTCAATTATTCTTCTGATAATTGTTGCATAGTATCTCACGTTATTTGATTTAATTATTGTCGATATTTTATATATTATTAAATCAATAATTAAGATAACAAAGTTATTAATATTATTATTTGCAATATTAACGATATGCAGAAGTTACATCGAGGAGAGGTTTGGTCACCTAATTATGCGCTAATAGGGAGAAATTCTTATTGAAAAGCTCCTCTTTCCCGGAAAACGACACAGTCGATTAATAGTGTGAGTTATAATAATGATGATAAATTTTATTTTATTATTATTATAAATGTAATAAAATAGAAAACTTTTATATAAAATGTAATACTTTTTATAAAGTTTTATTTTATTTGATTATAAATAGAATATAATATATTTTATTATGTATAGTGTTTGTATAGTGCACTGCGTAGTTTTGCGTAGTAAAATCTTTTTATATAAAACAAAATACTTTTATAAAGTTATTTGTTTTATTAGATTATAAATAGAATATATTATATTTTATTATGCATACTATCTGCGTAGTGTTTGCATAGTAAAATCTTTTTATATAAAATAGAATACTTTTTAAAGTTATTTATTTTATTAGATTTTAAATAATATATATATATATATATTATAAATAAAATATATTATATTTTATTGCATAGTATCCTTTCCATTTTTCTATAAATAAGATGTTTAGTTAGAATTGAAAACACACCAGAAATTCAGAGAATTCTTTTTCTATAATCTTGAGCGTATTTCTTTAGAGTTTTAAGAAGCTTTGAGCGTAGAACAGTATAAATTTTCTTCAAGAATATCCTATCCCTACCAGTCGGAATTATTCTTTCGTATTCATAAAGAGAGTTATTTTCTTTCAATACTCGTAAGGGTTGTTATTCCATTCTTTATTATTATGTTGGAATAACTTTTTCACGCCAATCAATCTGCATACATAGTGAAATTCTTCATTATTCCATTCTTTATTATTATGTTGAAATAACTTGTTTATCACAAGTCTGCGCATACATTGTGAAATTCTTATATTATTCAATTCTTTATTATTACATTTGAATATCACAGCCGGTCTCGTATTACGCACATGACTGATTCTATTATTTATTATTACATTGGAATAACTCATGCATGCGATCTATCGCATGCCTGGTGAATTTTGTTGTTATTCCATTCTTTATTATTATGTTGGAATAACCTGTCTGTGCGGTCTATCGTATGCCTAGTGAATTCTGTTGTTATTCCATTCTTTATTATTCTATTGGAACATCACATGCATGCATGCGGATTCTGGCGTGACTTCAGTTCCATTCTTTTATTATTCTGTTTGAATATCCTCGTCTGCATGCGGGATTACCGCGACTTCCATTCTTTATTATTTTTGTTGGAATAACCTGTTTATGTGGATTACCGCATGCATGGTGAATGATCCTTTGTATTCATTCCTTATTAACTTGTGGAAATGATCTGTCTACGTGGATTACCGCATGGCGGATGAAAATCTATTTACAGTTTCATATATTCTATTATACTCAGTTGGTTAAAATTTTGGCTTCTATACTCCATGAAATTAGTAGAATATCCTGGATATTTGCACTTCATCCAGTATCTTTTCATTAAAATATTCTTCTGAGCATTCTTGAATTTTACTCCACAAAACAGAATCATGTTGATAATTTGGATATTATTGAGTTCAGGATAAATTAACTTATAAATCTTAAAAATTTATTTTTGAACTTATTTTATTGAATTATTATGTCATTGTCATCATTGATAAGTGCATATTATTCATTTATTTTGATTCCATTATATTTAGTTTTATTGCAAGTTTCATGTGTATATAAGCTTATTAAGGTGTTTAATGATTTCAGGAAGAATTGGAACTGAAATGAGGAAAAATAGAAAATTACAGGATTTTTAGCATTAAGTTGGATGCATGGTCTAGGGTTGGGACTTGAATTTTATTGTAGATCTCTTCTTTAGCTTTCCGGAACATTTTGAACCGTCCCAATCAGAGTTCATATGAAAAAGTTATGATCTTTTTAATAAACGAACGTTGAACCTCAAAGTTTGGAAGTTGCAATTTACAATGAGCAGATCACTGGAGCCCGATTTCGATCTTGATGCCACTAGAATCATCAATTCTCAAAGCATGAAAGTTGTAGATCTCGTCGATATCTTCGTTTTGATAGTAAGCGGTCAGAACTCCTCCAGGATCAAAAGTTATGATTGTTTTACCAAAGGACGTCATTGAAGAGAATGAAATTACGCCCAATGAATTTGAAAGCGAAAAAATTGGGAAATCTTGAATTTTTGGAAAGTTTCTAAATGCGTATTTTGGCAGACTTCTACATGGAATTGGATTGATATTTCTATTAGCTTTAGGATTTCCTTTATACTGAGATTTATTTTCAACTTAGATTCTATTTCTTTATGAAAACTAGTTATGATTTGTAATTTCTTTTAGGATTTGGATTTCTACTTCCTATAGGATTTAGGACTTTGTCTAGCACAATAAATAGAGGATGCTAGTCAGGATTTTATTCATTCAATCATCTACTACATTCTCTCATCTACAACATTGGAGGATTGAAGACATGAGCTAAGTTCTTTTTATTCAGTTCTAAAGGATGTTGAACCTTATTTATAATTAATGGTTAATTGAGTATTCATTATTTATTCCTTCTCACATGAAATTCATTCTTGATAATCTGATTTCATTTCTGAATGCTATTTGACTTAACCGATTTGATTTCTGCAGGATTGAGTTGGTTAACAAATATCATATGCTAGATCAAGGAATAATATTACGTGTAATTGATATTGTTTCTAATCACAAGTAGTAATTAGTAATACATGATTGTGGACAAGCTTTTGAGTATTGCTATGATTATCAGAAGACAAGTTAAACAATCCGAGCTTATGTGTTTGTTGCTTGGAATAGTCTAATTCCTAGTTCTTAATCTTTCTTTATTATATTAAATCTAGAGAGCTTGTTCTAGGTTATATAATTGTTATAATCTTGTGAAGAGCTTGTTTCATTGAGTGACAATCTAAGGGGAGTTTCAGATAGCAGAACTTGTTGTTACCTAGGGCTATTAGTTTCATTGAAGGGTAAATAATGTTATACTTGATTAATCTATTATTGTAAAAGGTGATCTTGATCGAATCAAGAATCAAGCTTTTTATTCATTGTTTATTCTTATTAGTTTATTCTTGTTAATTTCATTAATTAATTCAAAATCCTCTTTTCATTAGAAATCATAGGATAAATATAAAACAAATCACTCTCTGTGGGATCGATCCTTGCCTATTACTGTGTTAATTGTTTAAATTTGTAAAGTGAAAGTGAGGTTAATTTAGGAGTGTAAACGATGATAAACACCATGGGACCTTACACGTGGAATTAGACGACGCACATGTCCAGTTCGGCATATATAAAGTTAAGAGGTATCTTGGTAATGTTAATTCTATTTTTGCTATTGATGTTGTTGACTTCTACAAAGTCTGAGAATCTCTTGAGCAAATATACAAGGAGGATTTGAGGGCTGGAATGGAGCAAAATCGGGATTTGAAGGATGCTCCTAATGAAGAATTGAAATTGTTACCAGTCCACTTGAAGTTCATAAGTCCAATTACATAGAATGAGAAGGATGATGTCAAGCCAATGACAATAAACAAGGGCAGCTACTTGGGAGGCAACCCAAGATCTCAGATTTGATTTTTCTATCCCTTCACTTTTTAGTTTTTTTTTATTGCATGTTAGCTAGTAGTATTTTCTTCTTTACATGATTTTCTTACATTGGGGACAATGTAAGGTTTGAGTGTGGGGGGAAGATTTAGGTTTTTATTTTATGTAGGAATATTGATCCGATTTTGATGGGGATTTAAAAAAATTAATGCTTTTGAAATTTTTTGAAAATTTTGATTTCATGATTCTATTTGGCTATGTGTTAAAAAGATTAAAGTCAAAGATTGAAAATTAATGCTAAATTTCAAAATCTATTTAATGCTTAGTTGGTTAATGAATGATGAAGACTAAGTCATGATCCAGAGTAATTGATTTAAATTAAATTTGTGATACATGAGTACTTGAATATGAGAAACATGTTTATTTGGCTAAGTTATTTGTGGAGTTGTCTATGTGCACTGATTTCAAGACTTAGAACTGTTTAACTTGCTTATGTTGTTGCAGAACCATGTAAAAAAATGATGAATGAAAAATAAAAGAAAAAAAAGAAAGAAAAAATAAAAAATAAAAATCTGCTTCAATGTCCATTGTGCGAAATAACTGGGTATCCAAGTCTCGGGAAGCATCGATATTCACGCTGAAAAGTGTGATGGATAAAAGCAGCTTGACTAGTAGACCTTTGTGGCCTTTGTTACTTGAATAAGTAAGCCTTAGGGGTGTCTCTACACCTAGCGCCCTAAGATCATCTGGTTTGGGAGTCGTTGGTGGAAAGTTCGCTAATGGGTAACTCTGAAAAGCCTAAAAAAAGGAGACATTGCACATGTCAAGAAAAGAAAAAAATATACAAAAAAAGAAGAAGCATGAAAATACATTCATCTGTGCTAAAAAGAAGGTTCCATGAAAAAACTTAAAAAGGAAGAAAAATTTGTTCTTGGTTGTGAGTCAGTGTGCACGGTTTTTGCTCCATGGTAACTAAGTTAAGTAAGTATGATGATTTTGGAAAAGTTACTTATGTGGTTATAGTTTGATTTAGTGAAATTCATTGGTGAAATGGTAAGGTTGGTAATTGTGAGTTGATTAATAAGGCGTTTGTGACGCCCCCAAAATAGGTATACATCACCCATTCTGAGTTGTCAATACATGGCATGTAAAACAACTACAACTTTATTATTACAACAAGAAAAGCTGTGAGTTTAAATACAAATATTATCTTCTGAATAATATTTATACTCAAATAAATCCTCATCACATTTATTGATACATTATTTTACAAAATGGTGAGGACTACTAAACAATCCTTTCTAAAACCTTCATTCCATACCCCGACTAAATATTCTCATTTATATTCTCGCCTCTCACGAAGAATGGAACAAAAAGGAAAAGGGTGAGCTCAACTAGCTCGATAAAGAATATTATGACTAAGATAATATACAACAAATTATCGTTAGTCTTCAACAGGAAAAATTTAATAGAATCTGATAGACAACAAGTTTTATCAATATTCGCAATGAAATAATAATTCATAGAAGAGTTACGTAGAGAATGAAATCTACTATAATCTATGAATTTAACGATCCATCATCAATATTTTATCCTCAGAACATCAATCAATATTCATCTCAAATCAAATATTCATCTTTGCACTACAGGCCAAAGATATTCATCAATCGGTCATGTTCATCTCAACACCTGTTCATCTTTGCACTAAAGGCCAAAGATATTCATCAATCGGTCATGTTCATTTAAACACCTGTTCATCTTTGCACTCACGGGCCAAAGATATTCTTCGAAAATCATTCATCTTTGCACTACGGGGCCAAAGATATTCAATAATATCATCATTTAAGGCCGAGGATGATGAAAAATATTTTTAAAGAACGAATCCAAAGGAAACAAAATGACAAGGATTAAGGATTAAGGATTAGTACTTTATTTTATCCACGTCCAAAAATAACTCTAAAATAATCACGGTGGTGTAAAATTCAAGAATGATCAAAACATGGATACAATCAAAGCTAGTATCCGAATAGATATTTTGAACGAAAAGAAGAAATTTTATTTTTCGATGAATAGTGCAGATATCGTGAATAGTCTTGATATCGTGAATAAATCTTAGATATCGTGAATAAGAACTCCAACACCAAAAGATAGAAATTCCACAAAAAACATTTTCACGCTTCATGAATAGTACTGAAGTGAATAGTAACTCATGAATAATAACTTCGTGAATAAGAACTCATGAATAGTAACCCCAGACATGAAAAAGTTCCAAATTTGATAAAACTTCGATCGATATTTCAACATAATGATATTGAAGAAATAATATCATTACGAAAAAAATAATATCCCTTACCTCGAAAGAATCGATTATTTCCTAAGGAAAGATCGGAAGTGATCTTTGAATGAAACTTATCTTGAATAAAGAACTCTCAAAGTATCTAAATACTCACAAAATACGCTCAATAATATAGAGAGAAGAGAAAACTTTGTTTACGGTGTGATTTTCAATTCTAACTTAGCCCTCTATTTATAGGAAAATGTTAGCCCGTAACAAGCGCACTTCTTTGCTACTGATGGCTTTACCTCGCTACTATTGTCACCCACCACATTTGAAATAAAATTCAGCACATTTTTTTACCAACCACAAGTGGGGCCCACTCAATTCTAGAATTTTCCACCAAAATCAATTATAACCCTACTTTCCTAATCGGACACCTCTTAAAATTCATAACAAATCATTCGTTCATTTTTAATTCGGTTCAAAATTTATGGACATATACTCAACTTATGTATGTATAACATACCCAAAAATTACCACAATCCAACGGTCGGGATTAAAAATTATAACCCCGCATGATATATCTCAAAACCCCGATTTGATTTTTAATACCTCCAATCCGATAAAATACCGATAAAACACCTCAACAATAATTTCTTCATTTATAACCACATAAATAAATCCATCATTTATATCCACATAAAATAAATATTTCTTTATCATATGAATCAATAATTAATTATTCACAAATAATATTACGTAATCACAATTATGACAACCAGCCGTTCCTCAGAAAGAGGGAGCTTTCAATAAGGATCTCTCCTTCTCGGCGCGCAATTAGGTGACCAAACCTCTCCTTGATGTAACTTTCTAGACATTGCCAATAATGCTATCTAATAATATTAATTAAATAATATGAATTATTGATCCGATAATGGAGATAATGTGCAAAGGATAATTATTGAACAACAATAATATAAAATATCAACGCAACAATTATTGAATCAATAAAATAAAATATTGAATAATAATTACTTGTGAAAATTATTGAGTAGTGCCTTCTTACGTAAGGATCAATAATTCAACAATTACATGCAATACCGCAAATGCCTTCTTTGTGCGACCACGCCAGACATCGTATTTTAACCACCGGGGTATTCCAACAAGATTAATGGTAAATAACTACTGCCGTTATTTTTAACCAACTTATATTTGTCGCTTTCTTCATCCAATCGCTTTCATGGGGCCCACACACGGTCATACTACGTCATTATGAATATTCCCCGACAATGCGAATATTCCACGACCAAACGAATATTCCCCAGACAAAAATGAATATTTTATAACCACTTTGCTTATTTTTGAAATATTTGCGTATTTAACCCTTAACTATCCACATTAATCAAATCAACCCTTACTATTTCAAAATAATAAATAAAGGAAATTCCTTTTTATTTAAAAAAATTTCGGGGTCTTACAGCGTTGATTAGATTTTTGCAAATTTAGTGTTGATAATCATGATTTGTACCTTGAAATCTTTTGACATGATGGTTGAATAGAATTTTTCTGGAAATTAAACTTTTGGTTTACACGAGGACGTGTAAAAAGCTAAGCGTGGGGGAATTTGATAAGTGCATATTATTCATTTATTTTGATTCCATTATATTTAGTTTTATTACAGGTTTCATGTGTATATAAGCTTATTAAGATGTTTAATGATTTCAAGAAGAATTGGAGCTGAAATGAGGAAAAATAGAAAATTGCAAGATTTTTAGCATTAAGTTAGATGCATGGTATAGGCTTGGGACTTGAATTTTATTGTAGAGCTCTTATTTAGCTTTCCAGAACATTTTTAACCGTCCCAATCGGAGTTCATATGAAAAAGTTATGATCTTTTTACCAAAGGACGTCGCAGCAGGAAATGAAAATTCGCCCCAGCGAATTTGAGCGGAAAAATTGGAAAATCTTAGATTTTTGGAAAGTTTCTAAAAGCAGATTTTGGCAGACTTCAACATAGAATTGGATTGATATTTCTATTAGCTTTAGGATTTCCTTTAAACTAATATTTATTTGCAAATTGAATTATATGTCTTTATGGAAACTAGTTATGATTTGTAAATCCTTTTAGGATTTGGATTTCTACTTCCTATAGGATTTAGGACTTTGTCTAGCACTAAAAATAGAGGTTGCTAGTCAGGGTTTTATTCATTCAATCATCTACTACATTCTCTCATCTACAACATTGGAGGATTGAAGACATGAGCTAAGTTCTTTTTATTCAGTTCTAAGGGATGTTGAACTTTATTTATAATTAATGGTTAATTGAGTATTCATTATTTATTCCTTCTCACATGAAATTCATTCTTGATAATCTGATTTAATTTCTGAATGCTATTTGGCTTAACCGATTTGATTTCTGCAGGATTGAGTTGGTTAACAAATATCATATGCTAGATCAAGGAATAATATTACGTGTAATTGATATTGTTTCTAATCACAAGTAGTAATTAGTAATACATGATTGTGGACAAGCTTTTGAGTATTGCTATGATTATCAGAAGACAAGTTAAACAATCCGAGCTTATGTGTTTGTTGCTTGGAATAGTCTAATTCCCTAGTTCTTAATGCTGCTATTATATTAAATCTAGAGAGCTTGTTCTAGGTTATATAATTGTTATAATCTTGTGAAGAGCTTGTTTCATTGAATGACAATCTAAGGGGAGTTTCAGATAGCAGAACTTGTTGTTACCTAGGGCTATTAGTTTCATTGAAGGGTAAATAATGTTATACTTGATTAATCTATTATTGTAAAAAGGTGATACTGAACTGAAGAACTGAAGTTTTTTATTCATTGTTTATTCTTATTAGTTTATTCTTGTTAATTTCATTAATTAATTCAAAATCCTCTTTTCATTAGAAATCATAGGATAAATATAAAATAAATCACTCTCTGTGGGATCGATCCTCTTCTTTCACTCTTGTGTTAATTGTTTATATTTGTAAAGTGAAAGTGAGGTTAATTTAGAGAAACTGATAGCACTCCTAAATTTTGCCATTGCTTTTGAGTGTTATTTGTTTTGTTTATTCTTTGTTTTCGTTTATTTTTATTATTTATTATTTATTATTTTGTTTTTATTTTATAACTTAATCCTCTCACTCTATTGACTTAAATTTTGTTCAAGAGATAGAGAAAACTGCAGATATAGAAGAAACTCTTGTTCTATTACTTGAAGAGAAAAAGATGGTGGTGCCACATAATAACAGAACTTTGAAAGAACTGACTACTCTTGATCTGACTCAACCATCTTTTTGTATTGAGTATCCTAATTTAAATGTTGCTTTTGAACTTAACTCTAGACTAATTCATCTTTTGCCTACTTTTCGTGGTCTTACATGTGAAAATCCATATAAGCATCTAAAGGAGTTCTATGTGGTGTGTTCCACGATGAAAGAACAAGGAGTGGTAGAGGAGCAGATCAAGCTTAGACTTTTTCCATTCACATTAGCAGATTTGGCTAAAGACTGGTTATACTATCTACCTTCTGGATCAATACGATCATGGACTGATATGCAAAGGTTATTCTTGGAGAGTTATTTTCCTGCATCAAGAGTTACCGATATAAGAAAGGAGATATGTGGAATCAAAGCGATTCAATGGAAAGAATCTCTATGAGTATTGGGAAAGGTTCAAGAAGTTGTGTTCCAGCTGTCATAGCCTATATCCGGTGTTTCAGCTAGAAGTACTGATCTTTCGAGGTAAGGGATATTATTTTTTTTAATGATATTATTTATTTTAATATCATTATGCTGAAATATTGATCTGAAATTTTATCAAATTTGAAACTTTTGGTGTTGGAGTTCTTATTCACGATATCTGGACTATTCACGTGTCGACACTATTCACTTAATCTGCCTGACTATTCATCAAAAAATGAAAATTTTCCTTTTAAATCTAAAATATCTATTGTGGATACTAGCTTTGATTGTATCCGTGTTTTGATCATTCTTGAATTTTACACCACTATGATTATTTTTGAGGTATTTTTGGACATGGATAAAACAAAGTACGAATCTTTAATCCTTGTCATTTTGTTTCACCGGATTCGCTTTTTTAAAATATTTTTCATCATCCTCGGTCTTAAATGATGATATTATTGAATATCTTTGGCACCGTAGTGCAAAGATGAATGATTTCGATGAATATCTTTGGCCCAGTGCAAAGATGAACAGTGTTTAGATGAACATGACCAATCGATGAATATCTTTGGCACAGAGTGCAAAGATGAATATTTGATTCCGGATGTATATTGATTGATGTTACGGGGGATAAAAGATAGACGATGAACTTTTAAATTCATACATGAAGATAGTAGTTTGCATTCTCTACTTAACTCTTCTAATGAATTATTATTTCATTGCGAATATTGATTTAAAATTTGTTGTCTATTTGTTGTATTCTATTAGATTTTTCCCTGTTGAAGACTAACGATAATTTGTTGTATATTATCTTAGTTATAATATTCTTTACTGGGCTAGTTGAGATCACCCTTTTCCTTTTTGTTCTATTTTTCTTCTTAGGAGGCGAGAATATAAATGAGTGCGAGTCGGGGGTATGGAATGAAGGTTCTAGAAAGAGTTGTTTAGTAGTCCTCACCATTTTGTAAAATAATGTATCAATAAATGTGATGAGGATTTATTTGAGTATAGATATTATCTGAAGATAATATTTGTATTCAAACTCACGATTTTAATGTTGTAATAATAAAGTTGTAGTTGTTTACGTACCATGTATTTGGCGACTCAGAATGGGTGATGTATACCTATTTTGGGGGCGTCACATTAACGATGTCTAGAAGTTCTGCCAAGGAGAGGTTTGGTCACCTAATTACGCGTCAATAGGGAGAAATCCTTATTGGAAAGCCCCCTCTTTCCTGGGAATGACCTGGTCGATTAATATTGTGAATTATAATAAATGTGATAAGTTTTGTTTTATTATTATTATAAATGTAATAAAACAGAAAACTTTTTATATAAAACAGAATACTTTTATAAAGTTATTCGTTTTATTAGACTATAAATAGAATATATAATATTTTATTATGCATAGTATTTGTATAGTAATGCATAGTGTTTACATAGTAAAATCTTTTCATATAAAATGTAATACTTTTATAAAATTATTCGCTTAATTAGACTATAAATAGAATATATAATATTCTATTATGCATAAATGTTTGAATAGTAAAATCTTTTTATATAAAACATAATACTTTTATATAGTTATTCGTTTTATTAGATTATAAATAGAATATATTATATTTTATTTAAAAGATTTTATTTTATTAGAATATTTTAATAATATTGCATAGTAAATTAATATGGACCGTCCATTTAAAAGTAAATCAATCTGGACCGCTCATGAATTAGTTACTATTCAAATCCATTCTCCTATAAATGAAGTTCATTCCTTCATTATTTTTTACTTAATTCAATTTGAAACTCTGTAGAAAAAACTATAGAGAGAAAGAAAAGTATTTTTTTACTTCACTACTCCTATATCCTGTTTCTTCTAAGGTAAGGGTATTATTTCTTTTGTATTCATGAAGAGAACTTCTGTTATTCCATTATTTATTATTTTGTTGGAATAACTTGTATACTTGTTGTCAATTGTATTCTATTAGATTTTTCCCCGTTGAAGACTAACGATAAGGTAAAAAAAAATAGAAAATAGGATTTTATGGTTCGAGAATCCTATATAAGGTATATTCAAATTTTTGATGAGGGTTTCAGTTATTGGTGATGAAATCTTACGAGTTTGGCAGTTTAGGATGATTAAATACATTAATTAATAAAGTGTAAACAATTAAAATAAATTGTTTATAAGTTTAAGAAATGATTAAAATATTGTGGTAATATTACTAATATTAGATTATGAGATTATTAAGTGATTTATAACATTTGGATTAAAGTGTTATGAAATCATTGATTTAAAATATTATTTAATGATTAATAATATTAATAAATGAATTTAATATTATTAAAATATTATTTAATGATTAATAATATTAATAATGTTATTATCTTCGTTAAATATTCGTTGAAATATTATTTTCTGCTCAAATCATTTTTGATATAATATTATTCTTGAATTTTACTACACAAAGTAAGATCATATCGACAATTTGGATATTATTGAATTGGATAAATTAAATTGTTAAAGTCTTTAAAAATTTATCCTTTATCTCATGTGATTGATTCTTTATATCCTTGTCATGATCCTCATGCTTATATTATGATGAAAATCATCTTTGGCCCGTAGTGCATAGATAGACTGTTGTTTATTGGTTTTACAATTGTATTCCTTTGGTCTGTAATGCAAAGATGACTTGTTGTTGAATATCTTTGGCCTGTAGGATTTTAAATGGGCCAAATAAATTGAGGGTTGAGATTTCCTCTCTTCATCGATTCTTGCTTCTAGAATAACGCCCTCTTGAACCTTCTTCTTCACATTCATCAGCTCTGAGTATGTAGCTTGAACGGGTTTAACTTTATCGATTAAAGTTGATTCTACTCGTATATTCGCTATCTTCACGTGGGTTCGTATATTCGCACTCATAAACGCATACGATCTTCTAATCAACACGTCAGCTATCACGTTCGTTTTCCCACGATGGTATTAAATGGTACGATCGTAATCTTCAACAGCTCAAGTCAACGTCTTTGGCGCATTATACGTTCGTTTTAAGTAAAGAAATATTTGAGTGTTTAAGAAAGGGGTTTTGTACTGAGGTCAATACAAAATTCAATTTCACGCTCTAGGGGTAGGCTAAGAAGTCTTCAAGAATACGTCAGGAAATTTATTAACAATAGAAATATCATTCAAAATTGTGACTCTCATCCAAGACTTGGATAACACGTCACATTGAAACCTATCAACTTGTCATCGTCATTCACAACGTCGCCTACAGAAAGTCTGGCTTCGGTGCATTCCACACATGGAAGTCACCAGATAAAGGCTCGTGGCTCTTTACTTATGGCTTGATATAACAATGATTGACTTTAGTGGTTTGGTTACTTTGAATTCGCATAATAGGTTGGTTAGGAATATGAAAGCTAACAACCTTATAAAAAAAATATGATGAGTAGTTAACCAATCGATTCCTAAAATCACATCAAAGGCAAGTATTTTCAAAGAGATACGATCGACAGGTAACGTGAAAGTGTTGATTTGAACAAGATTTATAAATAGTGAAGGTAACGAAGGTTTCTCCCAATTGAGTTTAAACAGATATATCATAGTCCAACTTCTCCGGAGTTAACTTCAAACATTGAGCACAACTAGGTAAAATAAAAGAGTGAGTAGAATCCCAGATTCAACACTTGCATGCATTTCATGAGCTTATGATTAACTTACCCGTGATAATTTTATTCGGTTCCTCGTCACCTAAAAAAAAACGCCTCACTTAAACTAAACTTTTTGACTTGTCAGGGACATCCTTTGGCATCACTATCCCAAATTGGACTTGACTTCACCATACGACAAAATCGAGCTAGGTGACCTTCTTTCCGCAATTAAAACACGCTTTGGATTCTTTCACAGTCACATTTGACGGATGTGTCCTCCTGTCTACATTTGAAACATACGACCGGTGGTCGTTCTTCTTCCTTTGAAACGGGTGTTGGTGCTGCTGTCTTTCCATCATTATTGAACCTTCTCTTCTTGAAATTTCTACTTCTATTATCTTGGCCATGATTACCACCGAAGTGATTATCATTCATGGCATGATAATTTCCCCACGATGGTTATCATTGTTCCGATGACTGTTGCCACCGGTACAATTATTATCGTGTTGTTGGTCGTTGCCTTTTGGTTATGCTGACTCATTATCGTGCTCCAATAACTAAGCCTTATTCACAACATCTGAATATAAACAAAGTTTGTGAGAAATGAGGTATTGACGTATATTGGGTTTCAAACCTCGTAGAAACATTCGCGTCATTCGCTCCTCATTATCGACCATATGGGATGTAAACCGGGATAATTCCGCAAACTTAGCCTCGTACTGCGACACGGTCATATTGTTTTGCTCCAGCTTGATAAATTCCACCTCTTTCATGTGACGAATACTTTCAGGAAAGTACTTGTCGTTGAACAATTCTTGAAATTTCTCCCAAGACATCTTGATTGCGTCAGGCTGGGTACGTTTTACAGATTTCCACCAATGATCTACTTCTTCACGCAACATAAAGGTGGCGAATGGAACTTTTTGCTCCTCTAAGCATTCGAAGACATCAAATATCTTGATAATCTACTTAATCCACGTCTCTGCCTTAAGTGGGTCTGGCTTTCCCAAAAACTCTGATGGTCTCAGCTCCTTGAACTGCTTTGCGGTGACCAACCGTGGGTTGCCATTGTTTCCACCTGTATTATGAACATGAGTCTCTCTTGTTTGGTGTTGCATGAATTCTAAAAAGCTCCTAAACGTACCGTCGTTCGTCATTTGATCAGTGTTGTTGTTTACAGGAGGATTATGGCCTTCTTGTTGTACATTATTCTGGCTATTGATCAGCGGTGACTCTACAGTTTCATGTGCTCCATTGCTTAACTCAACATTTTTAGATGCCATTTTCAAATACTGCCACAAAATAAGGGTTAATTAACAAATCACATATTATCCCTATACTCTGACCGACCAGTTAAATACCAAATAAACTTAGGTAAGTCATACTAGTGAAGGAATTTCTCGTCTCTCCCCTCCTAGTTCTTGTCTCACATCTCAGCTAGGGATCATATCCCTAAGCTTTGATACCAACTGTGACGCCTCCAAAATAGGTATACATCACCTATTCTGAGTCGCCAAATACGTGGTACAGAATACAAATATAATCTTTAATATACAACAAAAGAGCTGTGAGTTTTAATACAAATATTGTCTTCTAGACAATATCCACTCTCAAAATAAGTCCTCATTACATTTATTGTCACATTATTTAATAGAATAGTGAGGACTACTAATACTATCATCCGACCGCAACTCCTTTCCCCGATTAGTCCATTACGTTCTCATTTCTGAAGAGAACATTGAAAGAAAGGGGTGAGCTCAACTAGCCCAAGAAGAAATATTATGACTAAGATAATGCGAATAAATTATCATTAGTCTTCAACAATGTTAAACCGATAAAATATAATGTACATCAAGTTTAATCTGCAATGAACAAACAATCCATTAAAAGAGTCAAGAGAGAATAAAATCTACTATCTTTTATGATTTAAAAAGTTTTTCATCACTTTTATCACGAGACTCACAATAAATAATCCACATCATCAATTCATCCCTACACTCACGTGCCAAGGATATTATTTAGTATCGCGCCACGAATTATCCATGCACCACTGAAGCAAAGATAATTGTGTTTTCATCAACTGATCCCGATCATGCCATAAAACAATTCATCTTTTGCACCATTGGACGAAGAGAATCCATAGCCATAATCATACCAAAATTGTCCATCAATGCACTACGGCCAACGAGGACTTTTTCCACATCATTTGTAACATTACTACCATGATTATACCGAATAATCCTCGGTCATAATCATACAAAGTTCATCTATGCACTACAAAGTAGCAGATAACTTTCAACAAAATAAAAACATGAGGATGATGACAATGATATAAGAATTCAATAAAACAAGTTCAAGAATTAAATTATCCAGAACTAATAACGTCCAAAATTGTCAACATGATACTTCTTTAGTAGAGTAAAATTCAAGAATGCTCAGAAGAATATTTTCATGAAAAGATACTGGATGAAGCGCAAATATCAAGGATATTCCACTAATTTCATGGAGTATAGAAGTCAAAGCTTTAACCAACTGAGTATTAATAAAGAATAGAATAACAAAAGAAATCACCATGCATGCAGTACTTGGCGATGTAGGCAGTGTTATTCTAACGTAATAATAAATAACGGAACCGTGTCAGCGTAATACGCATGCCGGCAGGATATTCCAATAGAATAATAAAGAATGGAATAACAACAAAATCACCACGCATGTGGTGCGTTGCATGTATTGTGTTATTCCAATGAGAATAATAAATAACGGAACCGGCTTCGGTAAATTAAATGCAAGCAGGATGTTCCAATGTAATAATAAAGAATGGAATAACAACAAAATCACCACGACGCGATTGCTTGATGTATAAAGTTATTCCAATGTAATAAAAATAATGGAACTAGGTCCGACGTAAAACGCACAAAAGAAAGATTATTCCAATGTAATAATAAAGACGCGGAACCCGGTCCGGCCACAGAAATGCATGCATGTGATATTCCAATGTAATAATAAATAATGGAATAACAATGAAATTTCACCATGTATGCAGATTGATTGGCAGATGTACGAAAGTTATTCCAAAGAATAATAAATAATGGAATAATAAAGAATTTCTCCAAGTATAGGGTGAATCACAGTATACAAAAGTTATTCCAATGTAATAATTAATAATGGAATAATGTGTTCTCTTCATGAATACGAAAAGAAATAATACCCTTACGAGTACAACAAATAATATCCCTTACCTTTGAAAAGAGTAGTACTCCATTGGTAGAGCGAGTATATACTCGAAGAAAACTTGCACTAAGCTCAAAGCTTTCTTAAACTCCAAAGAAATACGCTCAAGATTATAGAAGAAGAATTCTCTCTATAGTTTTTCTCTCTAGAGTTTCGTTGAATTCGTAAGAAATAATGAAGGAATGAGCTTATTTATGTAAGAATGGAATCGCGTAAAGAATTAATTCATGAAACTATCCGGATTAATTTTGTAAGACCCCTCAAATTTTTTTAAATAAAAGGAATTTCCTTTATTTATTATTTTGAAATAGTAAGGGTTGATTTGATTAATGTGGATAGTTAAGGGTTAAATACGCAAATATTTCAAAATAAGCAGTGGTTATAAAATATTCATTTTTGTTTGGGAATATTCGTTTGGTCGTGGAATATTCGATCGTCGGGAATATTCGCATTTACTACAAGTGACCATGTGTGGGGCCCATAACTGAGCGATTGGATGAAGAAAACGACAAATATAAGTTGGTTAAAAATAACTACGTAGTTGTTACTGCAAGATTATCTTGTTGGAATACCCGGTGGTTAAAATACAAGAATACTGGCGTGGTTGCACAAAGAAGACACCAGATTGCATGTAATTGTTGAATTATTGATCCTTACGTAGCAAGGCACTTACTCAATAATTTTCACGGTGAATTCTTGCTCAATATTTTATTTTATTGATTCAATAATTCTTTGCGTTGATATTTTATATTATTGTTGTTCAATAATTGTCAACCGCACATTATCTCCATTATCGGATCAATAATTCATATTATTTAAATAATATTATTAGATAGCATTATTGGCAATGTAAGAAAGTTACATCAAGGAGAGGTTTGGTCACCTAATTGCGGCGCCAAGTAAGAGAGATCCTTATTGAAAGCCCTCTTCTTTCTGAACTACTTAATTATCATAATCAGGATTCTCGTAATATTATTTGTGAATAATTAATTATTGATTCATATGATAAAGAAATATTTATTTTATGTGGATATAAATGATGGATTTATTTATGTGGTTATAAATGAAGAAATTATTGTTGAGGTGTTTTATCAGTATTTTATCGGATTGGAGGTATTAAAAATCAAATCATGGGTTTTGAGATATATTGCGGGGGTTATAATTTTTAATCCGACCGTTGGATTGTGGTAATTTTTGGGTATGTTATACATACATAAGTTGAGTATATGTCCACAAATTTTGAACCGTTAAAAATGAACGAATGATTTGTTATGAATTTTAAGAGGTGTCTCGATTCAAAAGTAGGGTTATAATTGATTTTGGTGGAAAATTCTAAAATTGAGTGGGCCCCACTTGTGGTTGGTGAAAAAATGTGCTGAATTTTATTTCAAATGTGGTGGGTGGCAATAGTAGCAGTGTAAAGCCATCGTAAAGCTGTCAAGTCTGCTTTTCTACAATTTAACATTTTTCTATAAATAGAGGGCTAAGTTAGAATTGAAAATCACACCGTAAACAAAGTTTTCTCTTTCTCTCTATATTATTGAGCGTATTTTGTGAGTATTTAGATACTTTGAGAGTTGTTGTTCAAGATGAAGTTTCATTCAAAGATCACTTAGATCTTTCCTTCCGGCAAGATTCTTCTTTGAGGTAAGGGATATTATTTTTTTTCAGAATGATATTATTTCTTCAATATCATTATGTTGAAATATTGATCTGAAGTTTTTATCAAATTTGGAACTTTTTCATGTCGGGTTACTTATTCATGAGTTACTATTCACGAGTTACTATTCATGAGTTACTATTCACGAGTACTATTCATGAAGCGTGAAAATGTTTTTTCAGGAATTTCTATCTTTTGGTGTTGAGTTACTTATTCACGATATCAAGACTATTCACGATACTGACAGACTATTCACGATATACGACACTATTCATCGAAAAATAAAATTTCTTCTTTTCGTCTAAAATATCTATTCGGATACTTAGCGTTGATTGTATCCATGTTTTGATCATTCTTGAATTTTACACCAATCGTGATTATTTTTGAGTTATTTTTGGGCGTGGATAAAATAAAGTACTAATCCTTAATCCTTAATCCTTGTCATTTTGTTTCAATCGGATTCGCTCTTTAAAAATATTTTCATCATCCTCGCCTTAAATGATGATATTATTGAATATCTTTGGCCCAGAAAGTGCAAGATGAATGATTTCTGAAGAATATCTTTGGCACCAGTAGTGCAAAGATGAATGTGTTTAAATGAATATGATCGATCGATGAATATCTTTGGCCTTTAGTGCAAAGATGAACAAAAGTTGAGATGAACACGACCGATTGATGAATATCTTTGGCTCAGTAGTGCAAAGATGAATATTTGATTTGAGATGAATATCGATTGATGTTACAGGATAAAATATTGATGATGGATCGTTAAATTCATAGATTATAGTAGATTTCATTCTCTACGTAACTCTTCTATGAATTATTATTTCAATTACGAATATTGATCCGAAACTTGTTGCCTATCAGATTCTATTAAATTTTTCCTGTTGAAGACTAACGATAATTTGTTGTATATTATCTTAGTCATAATATTTTTTTCTTGAGCTAGTTGAGCTCACCCTTTTCCTTTTTGTTCCATTCTTCTCGGAGGCGAGAATATAATGAGTACGAGTCTGGGTATGGAATGAAGGTTTTAGAAAGGATTGTTTAGTAGTCCTCACCATTTTGTAAAATAATGTATCAATAAATGTGATGAGGATTTATTTGAGTATAAATATTGCCTCAGAAGATAATATTTGTATTTAAACTCACAGCTTTCTTGTTGTAATAATAAAGTTGTAGTTGTTTACATACATGTATTGACAACTCGAAATGGGTGATGTATACCTATTTTGGGGGCGCCACAATTGGTATCGAGCTTAGGATATGATCTCCAAGGCGGAGATCGGGAATAGAACTAGGAGGGGAGAGACAGAGTAAATCCTTCGCTAGTGTGTCCTACCTAAGCTTATTTGTTAGTTGGTCAAGATATAGGGATATTATGTGATATATTGATTTCCTTAATTAACCCTTGTTTTATGACAAAGATTTGAGAATGTCGATCGAGAATATTAATGATGGAGTAAATGAGACCGTGGAGATGCAGATTTTTACCAACGAGGAGAACGCGGCAACAGTCGGCAATGTTCCTCCGTGAACAACAACACCACCGGCGGATGATGAACGAGGGATGTTTAGAAGCTTTTGCAGCTTCATGCAAAATCGATTTTGGGAGACTCGTGTTCAAAATACAGAGGAAATGATAGCAATTCACGGTTGTCACAAACCAAGCAGCTCAAAGAGTCGGGACCACCGAATTTAAGGGAAAGCCGATCCGATCATGCGGCGGAAACATGGGTCAAACAAATTACCAAGATATTCGATGTCTTGGGATGCACGAGAAACAGAAGGTTCCATTCGCCACCTTTATGTTCCGTGGGCAAGGCAGACTTCATCGGTGGGAGTCTCTGTGGAAGTGTACCCATCCAAATTACACTCAAAGATGTCTTGGGAGACGCTTTCAGAGACTATTTAATGACAAATACTTTCCTCGAAAGTGTTCGTCATATGAAGGAAGTAGAAGTTCATCGATTAGAGCAAAACAACAACGACGGTGTCTCGACGAGGCAAAGTTTGCGAGTTATCCGTGTTCGCACCTCATTTGGTGGAGAATGAGGAACGATGACGCGGATGTTTCTTAGAGGTTTGAAACCCTAAGATACGCCAAGATTCAATTTCTCATAAACTTTCTCTTTATTCGAGATGTTGTAAATGTGGCTCAATTATTAGAAATGAGATAACGAGTACGGTCAACCGAGGACCATAACCGGGATCGTACTGCAGATAGCGGTCAATGTAATAATGATAACTCATGGAGAAAGAAACAGATTTTACGTAAATGGTAACCACTCGGTGGTAATCATGGTCATGAAAATGTAAAGAAGCGAGTCAGAGGAGATTTTAAAAGAGGAGATTTAACAACGATTATGTGAAGACGACAGTCTTTGGCAAAGAATCGGTTCTAAGGGAGGAGAACGACCACCGGTCATATGCTACAAATGCGAAAAGAGGGACATATCGGTCAAACCGCCCACAACAGCTCAAGGTATGCTATAGTTGTGGAAAGGAAGGACATATCGCTTCGAGATTGTACGGTGGCGAAACCTAGTTCAATGGGGGATTTTGACTCAAAAAGATCGTCCTGAAAAAGTCAAAGTCAACGATTCCGGAAGAAGCGCTTTGTTGTGGATCGGTCAAAATGCGAGAAACCCAAACGAGGTGATCACGGTAAGCTATTTATAAATTCTTGCGAAGTTTATACCTTTACTTGATACCTATCTTACCCATTCATTTATCTCTCCCGCATGTTCTCAACGCTTAAACTTGACTCGGAGAAATTAGACTTTGACCTATCTCGTGGAAACTCATTAGAGAAACTTTCATCACATCCATCGCTTATAAATCTTGTGTGATTCAAGTTGGCACCATCACCTTACCTGCTGACCTTATCTCTTTAAAGATACTTGCTTTTGATGTGATTTTAGGGATTGATTGGTTAACTATTCATCATGCCAAAATTGATTGTTTTCGTAAGGTCATTAGTTTTCATATTCCTAACCAACCTTGTTATGCGAATTCAAGCAACTAAACCATTAAAATCAATCAACGCCATATCTAATCAAAACCTATTCGCTTATTGAAAACGGATGTCAAGCTTTCTTAGCCCATGTTATGGATTTGAATAAAGACACGCCAAATTTGAATAATATTCCGTTGTTATTGACTTTCCGGACGTATTTCAAGAACTTCCTGGCCACCCCCGTAACGTGAAGTTGAATTCTTTATTGATCTTGAACACAGTACAAAGCCCATTTCTAAAACCCCATATCGAATGGCTCCTATTGAACTTCGTGAGTTAAAGGTCCAACTACAGAATTATCGGACATCGGTTTCATTCGTCCTAAGACATCTCCTCGGGGTGCTCTGCTTTATTCGTAAAAGAAAGAAAGACGGAGTATGCGACTTTGTATTGACTATCGGAATTGAACCATGTCACCATCAAGAATAGGTATCCTCTACCTCGTATTGATGACTTGTTTGACCAACAAGAAAGGGCACAATTCTTTTCAAAAATCGATCTTCGCTTACGGATATCATCACCAAGATTAAAACCGAGGATATTCCAAAGACCGCCTTCGTAACTTCGGTATGGGCATTATGAATTCTTAGTTATGTCTTTCGGACTAACTAATGCTCCTCGCGGCTTTCATGGATATGATGAACCGAGTATTCAAGGAATATTTGGATCGATTCGTTGTTTGTCTTTATTGATGACATCCTTATATATTCCAAAAGCCGTGAAGATCATGAGCACCATTTGAAGCCGGTACTCCAAAGGCTTCGTGAAAACAAACTATATGCCAAATTGAAGAAATGCGAGTTCGCTTGAGGAAGTAGCCTTTCTTGGGCATGTACGTGTCAAAACATGGAGTATCCGTTGATCCCGCCAAGATTGAAGCAATACAAAGTTGGGAGCAACCAAGTCGATGGATCAAGTACGTAGCTTTTTGGGCTTAAATTGGTTATTATCGGAGATTCGTGGAAGGGTTTTCTCGAATCGCTACTCCATTAACTCAAATAACTCCTAAGGATACAAAATTCGCTTGGAATGAAGAATGCGAGAAGAGTTTCCAAGAGCTTAAGAGGAGACTTATTTCTAAGACTGTTCTAACAATACCATCCGGGTTCGGATGGATTTGTTATCTACAATGATGCTTCGTGCAAAGGGTTAGGATGTGTTCTCATGCAACGTGGGAAAGTCATAGCCTTTGCCTCATGACAACTTAAAAGAGTATGAGAGGAATTATCCTACTCATGATCTAGAGTCAGCGGCCGATTGTTTTCGCGCTTAAAGATATGGAGGCACTATCTATATGGGGAGAAAGTGGAGATATATTCGGATCATAAAAAGCCTTAAATATTTCTTCACTCAAAAAGAACTCAACATGCGGCAATGACGTTGGCTCGAGCTATTGAAAGACTACGACCACACTATTCAATACCATCCCGGTAAGGCTTAACGTGGTAAATGACGCGCGTTGAGTAGAAGATCATATCTTGAACGAAAGTGCGATGATGTCAAGTATACGACAGAGCCAACTTTAATAGAAAAAGTTAAGGTTGCTCAAGCCACCGAATCCGGAAATATGCGTATGAAGAAGAAAGTACAAGAAGGAGCTATTCCTAAGCGAGAATTGATGAAGAAGGAATACTTGAGTCCACTCTGAGACTTTGTGTTCTAACGACTGATTTGAAGTACAAGATTATGATGGAGGCACACAATACACCATTTGCAATCCATCCCGGAAGTACTAAAATGTATCGTGATCTTCGACATACATTTTGGTGGAACAATATGAAGAGAGATTGCAAAGTTTATCTCAATGTGTTTAACTTGTCAATGTGTAAAGGCGAGCATCTAGTACCTAAGGGTCCGTTGCAACCACTTGAGATTCCTTGAATGGAAGTGGGAACACATTACCATGGATTTCATTCACGGGTCTTCCTACGGTTTCTCAAGGCATCAATGCTATTTGGGTTATTGTTGATAGATTAACCAAATCGCTCATTTCTTCGCCGACACGGAGACTTATTCCTCGAACGCCTTGCTTGGTATGTGACGTAAATGAGATCGTGAGGTTGCATGGCATGCCTGTATCCATAGTTTCGGATCGTGACCCAAGATTCACTTCAAGATTTTGGGTTAGCTTGCAAAAAAGCTATGGGCACGGATTTGCGATTTAGTTCGGCTGCACATCCCCAAACCAGACGGACAATCGAGAGGACTATTCAAACTCTTGAAGATTTATTAAGACTCGTGTCCTGACTTTCAAGGCGCTTGGGATAAGTATTTACCATTGGTGGAATTCTCTACACAATAATTGCTTATCGTGCAAGTATAGGTGTGGCTCCATTCAAGCATTATATGGACGAAAATGTCGTTCTCCAATATGTTGGGATGAGGTGGGTGAAGCAACATTGTTGGGACCCGAAGTTAAGACGTATGACTCACCGAAAAGATCCAAATGATTCGACAACGATACAAACCAAGACAAGATCGACAAAAGAGTTATGCGGATCTTCATCGAAAGGACGTGGAATTTAATGTAGGGATCATGTATTGTCATGGGTTGCTCCCACGGAAGGGAGTTACAAGATTTGGGAAGAGAGGAAAGCTCAATCCACGATTTATCGGTCCATTTCAAATTCTTGACCGAGTAGGAAATGTAGCCTATAGACTTGCATTACCTCCGAGTATGTCTCGTGTTCATAATGTGTTTCACATATCCGCATTTCAGAATATGTGAAAGACCAACCACGTTATCGAAGTTAGAACCGAACGAGATAATAGAAGACTTAACGATGAGGAGGTACTGTCAAGATCTTGGATAGGAAGGAGCATGCCCTACGCCATGAAAGGTCATACCACAAGTTAAAGTTTTGTGGAGGAATCATGCTATAGAGGAAATGACACGAATTGGAAACGAAATGAAAGCGAGGTATCCTCATCTTTTCAAACACCAGTATCGTACATCAATTTCGAGGACGAAATTTCATAAGAGGGAGGTTGTAAGACCTCTAAATTTTTTAAATAAAAGGAATTTCCTTTATTTATTATTTTGAAATAGTAAGGGTTGATTTGATTAATGTGGATAGTTAAGGGTTAAATACGCAAATATTTCAAAATAAGCAAGTGGTTATAAAATATTCATTTTGTCGGGGAATATTCGTTTGGTCGTGGAATATTCAGATCGCTTCGAGAATATTCGCAATGCGACGCAATGTGACCATATGTGTTGGCCCCATAACTGAAAGCGATTGGATGAAGAAAACGACAAATATAAGTTGGTTAAAAATAACTACGTAGTTATTCTGAGTATCTTGTTGGAATACCCGGTGGTTAAAATACGAATACGCTGGCATTAGTTCTTGGCGATGGCCAGATTGCATGTAATTGTTGAATTATTGATCCTTACGTAAGAAGGCACTACTCAATAATTTTCACAAAGTGAGTTACTTTGTTCAATATTTTATTTTATTGATTCAATAATTGCTGCGTTGATATTTTATATTATTGTTGTTCAATAATTGTCACCTTTTACATTATCTCCATTATCGGATCAATAATTCATATTATTTAAATAATATTATTAGATAGCATTATTGGCAATGTCTAGAAAGTTCTGTCAAGGAGAGGTTTGGTCACCTAATCATGCGCGCCAAGAAGAGAGAGATCCTTATTGAAAGCTCCTCTTTCTGGAACGGCTACCGTTGTTATAATTATGATTACGTAATATTATTTGTGAATAATTAATTATTGATTCATATGATAAAGAAATATTTATTTTATGTGGATATAAATGATGGATTTATTTATGTGGTTATAAATGAAGAAATTATTGTTGAGGTGTTTTATCGATTATTTTATCTGATTGAGGTATTAAAAATCAAATCGTGGGTTTTGAGATATATTATGGGGTTATAATTTTAATCCGAATTGGATTGTGGTAATTTTTGGGTATGTTATACATACATAAGTTGAGTATATGTCCACAAATTTTGAACCGCTTAAAATGAACGAATGATTTGTTATGAATTTTAAGAGGTGTCTCGATTCTTGAAGTAGGGTTATAATTGATTTTGGTGGAAAATTCTAGAATTGAGTGGGCCCCACTTGTGGTTGGTGAAAAATGTGCTGAATTTTATTTCAAATATGGTGGGTGGCAATAGTAGCAGGTAAAGCCATCGTGTAAGCAGGTCAAGTCTGCTTTGCGGCCTAACATTTTCCTATAAATAGAGGGCTAAGTTAAATTGAAAATCACACCGTAAACAAAGTTTTCTCTTTCTCTCTATATTATTGAGCGATTTTGTGAGTATTTAGATACTTTGAGAGTTGTTGTTCAAGATAAGTTTCATTCAAAGATCACTTCCGATCTTTCCTTCCGGCAATCTTGATTCTTTGAGGTAAGGGATATTATTTTTTTTCAGAATGATATTATTTCTTCAATATCATTATGTTGAAATATCGATCCAAGTTTTATCAAATTTGGAACTTTTTCATGTCGGGGTTACTATTCATGAGTTACTATTCACGAAGTTACTATTCATGAGTTACTATTCACGAAAGTACTATTCACGAAGCGTGAAAATGTTTTTTCAGGAATTTCTATCTTTTGGTGTTGAGATTACTTTCATTCACGATTATATTCACGATACTATATTCACGATATCAAATATACTATTCATCGAAAAATAAAATTTCTTCTTTTCGTCTAAAATATCTATTCGGATACTAGCTTTGATTGTATCCATGTTTTGATCATTCTTGAATTTTACACCAATCGTGATTATTTTTGAGTTATTTTTGGACGTGGATAAAATAAAGTACTGAATCCTTAATCCTTAATCCTTGTCATTTTGTTTCACTTTGGATTCGTTCTTTAAAATATTTTCATCATCCTCGATCTTAAATGATGATATTATTGAATATCTTTGGCCCAGTAGTGCAAAGATGAATGATTTCTGAAAAATATCTTTGGTCTCAGAAGTCTGAAGATGAATGTGTTTAAATGAATACGACCGATCGATGAATATCTTTGGCCTTTAGTGCAAAGATGAACAGTGTTGAGATGAATATGACCGATTGATGAATATCTTTGGCCCAGTAGTACAAAGATGAATATTTGATTTGAGATGAATATCGATTGATGTTACGAGGATAAAATATTGATGATGGATTGTTAAATTCATAGATTATAGTAGATTTCATTCTCTACGTAACTCTTCTATGAATTATTATTTCATTTCTTGAATATTGATCTCAAAACTTGTTGTCTATCAGATTCTATTAAATTTTTTCTGTTGAAGACTAACGATAATTTGTTGTATATTATCTTAGTCATAATATTTTTTACCGAAATAGTTGAGCTCACCCTTTTCCTTTTTGTTCCATTCTTCTCGGGAGGCGAGAATATAGCGAGTACGTAGTCTGGGGTATGGAATGAAGGTTTTAGAAAAGGATTGTTTAGTAGTCCTCACCATTTTTGTAAAATAATGTATCAATAAATGTGATGAGGATTTATTTGAGTATAAATATTGTCTGAAGATAATATTTGTATTTAAACTCACGCTTTCTTGTTGTAATAATAAAGTTGTAGTTTTTTTCATATCATGTATTGACAACTCGTAATGGGTGATGTATACCTATTTTGGGGGCGCCACAAATTTACTTTTAATCTGACGGGTCCAGATTTAAAGCAAAATCTTTTAAATAAAATATAATATATTCTATTTATAATCTAATAAAACGAATAACTTTATAAAAGTATTCATTTTATATAAAAAGATTTTACTATGCAAAACACTATATCGTATACTATGCAACACTATGCATAATAAAATATAATATATTCTATTTATAGAATAACTTTATAAACGTATTCTCGCTTTTATATAAAAGATTTTACTATGCAAAACTCTATGCATAATAGAATATAATATATTCTATTTATAAAATAACTTTATAAAAGTATTCATTTTATATAAAAAGAATTTCTGTTTTATTACATTAATAATATCAATAAAACCAAACCGAGTGACTTATCACGTAAACATCAATAATCAATACTGCGCACTACTATGCAACCACGCCAGACATCGCATTTTTTAACAATAGAAAGTGTTTCAATAGTATTAACGGTAAAACTTTCGCCGTTATTTTTATAAAAATATTTTATCGCTTTTCTTAATTAGACAATAATTCCGTTGTGGGGTCCACCAATGATTGTGCTTTGCATTTAATATTTCCCTAACACAAAGAATATTCTCCACCAATCGAATATAATATAACAACTTGCGTATACTTTTGCAAAATTTATAAATATTACCCACAACTATAACATTATATTAAATCCACACCATAATATTCAAAAAAAAAAGAGAAATTTAAATCTTTATTCGTAAAATTTGGGATTTTACAATATCCCTTCCTTATGAAATTTTGCCTCGAAATTTATATACGTACTCAGTATCTTAATGATGAGGACACTTCGTCCGATTCTAACTCTTGAGGTATAACCTTTGAGTGTTAAATACATTCCAAGATTTAACAGTTACATCTTCATACGTTAAATTATCCGCTATCTCGTCCGGTTCTAAATCAATAATGTGGTTCGGGTCATCCACATATTTACGTAACATCGATACGTGAAAAATGTTATGAACACGCGACATACTTGGGGGTAAAACGAGTCTATAGGCCACAGTTCTTACTCGATCGATGATTTCAAATGGGCCAAATAAATTGAGGGTTGAGATTTCCTCTCTTCATCGATTCTTGCTTCTAGAATAACGCCCTCTTGAACCTTCTTCTCCACATTCATCAGCTCTGAGTATGTAGCTTGAGCGGGTTTAACTTTATCGATTAAAGTTGATTCTACTCGTATATTCGCTATCTTCACGTGGGTTCGTATATTCGCACTCGTAAACACATACTATCTTCTACTCAACACGTCAGCTATCACTTTTGTTTTCCCACGATGGTATTGAATGGTACGATCGTAATCTTTAACAGCTCAAGTCAACGTCTTTGGCGCATTATACGTTCGTTTTAAGTAAAGAAATATTTGAGGGTTTAAGAAAGGGGTTTTGTACTGAGGTCAATACAAAATTCAATTTCACGCTCTAGGGGTAGGCTAAGAAGTCTTCAAGAATACGTCAGGAAATTTATTAACAATAGAAATATCATTCAAAACTGTGACTCTCATCCAAGACTTGGATAACACGTCACATTGAAACCTATCAACTTGCCATCGTCATTCACAACGCCGCCTTCGAAAAGTCCGGCGGTTCTGCATTCCACACAAGAAGTCACCGGATAAAGGCTTCGTGGCTTTTTACTTATGGCTTGATATGATGATGATCGACTTTAGTGGTTTGGTTACTTTGAATTCGCATAATAGGTTGGTTAGGAATATGAAAGCTAACAACCTTATAAAAAAATATGATGAGTAGTTAACCAATCGATTCCTAAAATCACATCAAAGGCAAGTATTTTCAAAGAGATACGATCGACAGTAACGTGAAAGTGTTGATTTGAACAAGATTTATAAATAGTGAAAGGTAACGAAGGTTTCTCCCAATTGAGTTTAAACAGATATATATCATAGTCCAACTTCTCCGAGTTAACTTCAAACATTGAGCACAACTAGGTAAAATAAAAGAGTGAGTAGAATCCCAGATTCAACACTTGCATGCACTTCGTCAAGAGCTTATGATTAACTTACCCGTGATAATTTTATTCAGGTTCCTCGTCACCGAAAAAAAAACGCTCTCACTTAAACTACCGGCTTTGACTTGTCTGGGACATCCTTTGGCATCACTATCCCAGCTGGACTTGACTTCACCATACGACAAAATCGAGCTAGGTGACCTTCTTTTCCGCAATTAAAACACGCTTTGGATTGCTGCGTACAGTTTGGACGGATGTGTCCCTCCTGTCTACATTTGAAACATACGACCGGTGGTCGTTCTTCTTCCTTTGAAACGGGTCTTTGGTCATTGCCTTTCCATCATTATTGAACCTTCTCTTCTTGAAATTTCTATTTCTATTATCTTGCCATGATTACCACCGAAGTGGTTACCATTCATTGGCATGATAATTTCTCCACGATGGTTATCATTGTTCAGATGACCGCCAATTGCCGTCTGACAATTATTATCGTGTTGTTGGTCGTTGCCTTTTGGTTGTGCTGACTCATTATCGTGCTCCAATAACTGAGCCCTATTCACAACATCTGAATATAAACAAAGTTTGCGAGAAATGAGGTATTGACGTATATTGTGAGAAATGAGGATGATGACAATGATATAAGAATTCAATAAAACAAGTTCAAGAATTAAATTATCCAGGAACTAATAACGTCCAAATTGTCAACATGATACTTCTTTGTGAAAGTAAAATTCAAGAATGCTTTCGTAAGAATATTTCCATGAAAAGATATCTTTGGATGAAACGCAAATATCAAGGATATTCCACAAATTTCATGGAGTATAAAGTCAAAACTTTAACCAACCGAGAGTATAATAAAGAATGAAATAACAAAAGAAATCACCACGCATGCGAGATTTCGGATGAGCAGTTATTCTAACGTAATAATAAATAATGTAATCCGGTCGAGCGTAGTAATACGACCGAGCGAGATATTCCAATAGAATAATAAAGAATGGAATAACAACAAAATCACCATACATGCGATGCGTCGCATGTATGGCAGTTATTCCAATGTATAATAAATAACGGAACCCGTTTAGCGAAATTCGCACCGGCGGTGATGTTCCAATGTAATAATAAAGAATGGAATAACAATGAAATCACCACGCATGCGAGATTGGCGTAGATAGGTTATTCCAAATGAATAATAAATAATCGGAACCAGGTCCCCTGGCAGTAAACGCATGACGGGATATTCCAACAGAATAATAAAGATTTTAATCGGAGTCCCATGAAAAGCGCATGAACAAGATATTCCAACATAATAATAAAGAAAGAAATAACAATGAAATTTCACCACGTGTATGCAGATTGTGATGTAGGCAAAGTTATTCCAAAGTAGAATAATAAATAATGGAATAATAGAAGAATTTCACCAAGTATAGGGTAGATCATGATATCTGAGTTATTCCAACAAAATAATAAATAATGGAATAATGAAGTTCTCTTCGTGAATACTGAAAAAATAATACCCCTTTACGAAAGACAACAAATAATATCCCTTACCTTTGAAAGAAAGTACTTGACCCAGGTAGGCGAGGATATACTCGAAGAAAACTTTGACTACGCTTTTCAGCTTTCTTAAACTCCAAAGAATCTACGCCAAGATTATAGAAGAAGAATTCTCTATATGGTTTCTCTCTAGAGTTCAAATGAATTAAGTAAGAAATAATGATGGAATGAAACTTTCATTTATAAGAAGAATGGATCGTGCGTAAGAATTAATTCATTTAATCTGCCTCAGATTGATTTACTTTTAATCTGACTTATTCGGATTTAAAGAAAATCTTTTAAATAATATATAATATATTCTATTTATAATCTAATAAAACGAATAACTTTATAAAAGTATTACTGCTTTTATATAAAAAGATTTTACTACGCCAACACTATCGCAAGTAATATACAACACTATCGTAATAAAATATAATATATTATATTTATAGAATAACATTATAAACGTATTTTGTTTTATATAAAAGATTTTACTACGCAAAATACTACGATAATAGAATATAATATATTTTATTTATAAAATAACTTTATAAAAGTATTCTGCTTTATATAAAAGATTTTCTGCTTTTATTACATTAATAATATCAATAAAACCAAACCGGTTTGATTTATCACGTAGCGATCAATAATCAAAACCGCTGCTACTTACGCAACCACGCCAGACATCGCATTTCTTTTAACAATTTGTGTTTGACAAAAGATAATTAATTAAAACTTCCGCCGTTATTTTCATACAAATATTTTTGTCGCTTTCAATCCGAATAATAATTCCGTTAATATGTCCACCAATGATTGTGCCATCGTATTTAAATATTTCCCCGACAATAAAGAATATTTCCAATTAATCGAATGTAATATAACAACTTGCATACTTTCAGCAAAATTTATAAATATTACCCACAACTATAACATTATATTAAATCCACACCATAATATTCAAAAAAAAATCGAGAACTTTAAATCTTTATTCGTAAAATTTGGGATTTTACACCCATAATAGAATAACCGCTTAATGAAGAAAATGATGAGTTTGAGTTTTTATAAATAATAACAATTATTGCATCTGCTAACACCGTTGGAATACCCGGTGGTTAAAATACAATAATACACGCATGGTTCAAAGAAGACACTATGATATTACAATATATTTTGAATTATTGATTTTTACGTAAAGAAGACACTTTTCGATAATTGTTACGTAATTACTGCTTAATATTTTATGTTATTGATTCAATAATTGTTGCGTTGATATTTTATATTATCATTGTTTCAATAATTGTCATTCACAAAGATTTCCCATTATCGATTAATAATTTATATTATTTGAATAATATTATTAGATAACATTATCGATAAATGCCTGAAAGTTACATCGAGGAGAGGTTTGGTCATACCTAATCACAGACCAAGAAGGATAAATCCTTTATCTGAAAGTTCTCTTTCCTGGCAATCATTTGTATTATTATTATCATTTCGTAATATTATTTATGAATAATTATTTATCGATTTATATGATAAAAAATATTTATTTTTATGTGCATATAATTGAAGAAATTAATGTTGAGGTGTTTTATCAAGATTTTTTTGTTGGAATGGAGGTATTAAAAAATCAAACCAGGTTCTTCGGATATATTGTGTGAGTTATAATTTTTAATCCGATCCGTTGGATCGTTGTGATTTTTGGATATGTTATACATATATAAGTTGAAAGATATGTCCACAAATTTTAAACCGTTAAAAATGAACGATAATTTGTTATGAATTTAAGAGGTGATTGGTTGAGAATTGTTGAAGTTTACAATTTATCATTTTAAAAAAATTACAGAATTGGTGGGCCCCACTTTTGGTTGGTGAGACGTGTCTTTCAAATTTTATTTCAAATGCAATTGGGTGTGAATAGTAGCGAGTAAAAGCCATCGGTAGAAGGTTAAATCTGCCTTTGCCGTCTTAAAGATTTTCTATATAAATAGGTCTTAGGTTAGAATTGAAAATCACACTGAAATATAAGCGTTATCTCTATATATATCGTCAGATTTAGTGAGTATTTAGATTATTCGAGTAGCTACTTATTTAAGTCTGAGTTTTATTCAAAGATCATATCCGATATTCCATTCCAAAGACTATTTTTTTTTTTGAGTAAGGATGTTATTTTTTCAGTAAATAATATTATTTTCTTCAATATCATTATCTTTGAAATATCGATATAAATTTTATCATGAATTTCTACCTTTTTTTGTATAAAATTGATAACATAATGTATGGAATAATCGGTGATATACATAGTTGTTGAGGTTCTCCCTAAACAAGATATAAAATAATTTTATTATGAACTTAAGTGTGTTGTATTTTATATCGTCATTCAATAGTTATATTTGGTGAATCAAATAGGGTGAAGCGAAACTAACTGAATGTTGGAAGGGTGTTTCATTAATTATCATACAAGATGTCTAATAACATACAACCTCGTGTTATCATAAAAGACGGGTTATGTATGACATCCATCTTGAAAGATATCTACGAAGACTACCTATATAATCTTGGAGTTTGGTTGAAATGTAATTCCGATTCAGAGAAATTGAAGATAGTTATATGTCGAGAAAGACTCACCATCGGAAAGAATACGATAAGAATCTTCTCATTTTTTTTGTGATCTATCGGATCAACCGGGATAATTCTCCAAATCATACGATATCTATTATAACATGTATGATCGTGGCCCACGTGTCGCCTTTCTTCGAAAGATTTTTCAAATATTTTAATTTCTAAAAAGCTTATCGATTATTGTTATCAGCGCTATATAAGTCATGCGACACGCCATCCAAAAGTCGGAAAGTTGGGATGAGAGATAAATGATTGATATATCAGATCAAAACTCACAACATATGCTATTGTTGTATTTTATGACAATCAGAATAATGAAGTTGTAGTTATTTTCATATCTACGATTCGACAACTCATAATAGGTTGGGTGGTTTGGACCTATTTTGGGGGCGTCACAAGTTCATTTAGTTTTGTTAGTTATATTATATTTTATACCGTATATCTTTAATTGTCATAAATTAAAATAAAGTTAATAGGTTGGTTTAAGGATTTAAATTAATTGTTGGCTTAAATATAATTTACTACTCTAAATTATAGGCCATATTCCACTTCGATGGTCCACTTTTCAATTTTATCATTTAACTATTATTTTTTTCCATATTCTTCTAATTATGCATATTATGTCATAAATTGATGACGTGACATATTGATATGGCAAATCTCCGACTTACGTGTCAATAAAAAAAATTATTTCTAATATTTTTAAAAATTCATGATATATTGAAGGGTAAAATTGTCAAGTCATATTTTATCTTAAATTAAATAAAATCAAAATAAAATAACTCATTTAATCCTCTTCTCCCCTAATCTATCAATTCAATTCTCTTTTTCCCTATAATTGGAATAATCCCCAGAACGTCGAACTCATCGGCCATCACGGACCACAACCACCATACCTTATCACTGCCACTGCCACTGCCACTGTCACTCACCCATTCATTATCAAACACAAGCAACTTTCATCACTATCACCGCACCATCCCCCATCAGTCCAACACCAACTTTCATAACTATCACCACCATCAATAGCAATCCACCGCACCACAACACCATCCCTATCAGTCGAACTAGCACTACCACTCAACCCACCACCACCCATCATACCCAATCATCCCCCACCACAAACAAATAAACCATTACCCACCGCAAACGAAACAACCGAACTCCACCACCAACACCAATGAATCATCCATCGTCCACCACCACCTCAAAATAACATCTCTAATTAAACATTCAAAGATAAAAGAACACTTTAAATGCAGATCTGGAGAAAAGAAGAAAGATTTGAATAAAAAAAAGTAGATCGGAAGAAGAGATCTAGAAGGAGATGACATGGTATGTTGAACAAGATGACTGAAATTTTAGATCCACCATCATAATGTTCGATTCTATCTCCACCTCGTAATTAAAATTTCGGCGACCTTCTCATCTTCAAAATCGATCTTAGAAAGTTGACATAGTCGAGTTTTCGGAGCCGAAATTTTCATCTAACTTTGATGATGATATTTTCACATGGTATGAAGAATTGATTTCCCTTTTTGTGATGAAGGCGTTAATGTCATTGGCGAGGGTTTTCTGGTTTGGGGATGAAGGAGTTTTGTTTTGTATTGAATCTATTATGTAGTTATTATAATTTGTTCTTAATATAAATTAGATTAGATATTTGTTATTTTTAAAATTTTATTATTTGTTCTTAATATAAATTAGATTAGATATTTGTTATTTTTAAAATTTTATTGTTTATTATTAATATACATTAGATTAGTTTGAATGAATGTATTAAAGATTGTGGCGTGACGATTTTACCTTTGAATGTTTTAATAACAAAATAAAAAATTATTTTTTTACCCACATCACCGAGTTATACTTGCATTTCACTCGAGACAAATAGCATAAAAGAATTTCTCGACGCTATGAGAAATTTAATGAATGAAATTGGAAAAATTAATAGTTCAATTATCTAATTGACAAAATTGAAAAGTGAATCATTGAAGTAAAATATGGCCTATAGTTTAGAGTAGTAAATTATATTTAAGCCTTAATTATTTGATTAAGAAAAAAGATTAATTTTTATTTGTCATGTTAAATTGCAACTTTAGCTCGTAAATGTATGTGGTTATGAGCTTAACTAGCTTTTCTATAATCTTATTAATATTAATTAATAGTTGTTTATAAGTTATGAAAATAATAAAGATAAAGGAAAAAATAAAAAAAACTAGGGATTAAAAAATTATAAGTACAAAAAAAAGAAGAAGATAAAATTATAAATAAATGTAGTGAAATATGAGTCAAATTTTAAATACAAATTAAATTTAAGTTAAATTAAACATTTGACGTATTTAGATCACTTTTAAATTATTTATCCCATTATTGAAGTATGCAGTGATGCACATACATTATACAATCCTTAAAAATCATTCCATTTCGTCCTCTATTCCCTCCCCCTCCCTCCCTCCCTCCCTCCCTCGATCCGAACCTATTCATCCATTCCTTCAATCCAAACCTAAGATATAAAGAAAATTAAACAAAAGCAAAGTCCACTATTCCGCCTTCGTCACTTCCAAGTATGCTTGCTTAAGCCCACAACAGGGCCCTCTACAATTGCCTCCAGAAAACTCGCCTTGTCGTATATCCAACGGCAGCGCAAGTCACTCACTTGAATACATACACATTCCTCGTCTCCAAGTCCAATCCCTTTTTTCTCTCTGCGAGCGTTTCTCTTCAATTTCCCGCCCATTCTCTCTGCAACCGCTCAACCAACACGCGTAAAAAGCCCTAGTTCTCATCTCAACTCTGCCATACTCATCAGACTGAAGAATATTTCACTTATCAAAACTCTGCCGGAAATTCTTAGTAACAAATGATCAAACCTACATCCAGAGATGTTCAAGAGATTATCTCAATGCTTTCATCCGATAAAGCCAAAGCTCGAGAAGTAACATCTAATAGAATCTAATTCAATTTCAATCTATTTTCCGTCTGTTTGATTGCCGAGAAAGTGTAGGAAAACCGAATGCTAGACAAGCCATTCAATATCGCCATGGTTTCTAATTTCCCACTAAAGTTAAAACTGAATTCAAATAAGACAGAAAGTTCACTTGAGAGATTATTAATTTGTTCAGTTTCCTGCATTTTTTGTCGGCAACCAAGCGGAATCGTTTTCCGGATTGATGTATCTGTGCTTGATATTATTTTATAAATTTATGAATTCAGGAAGGGATTAAATTGTTGAACACCTGGCTAGAAGGAGAAAGATCATTCGGGTTTTGTGAATATATTGGAAATAATACCGCTACACTTAAACCTAATGAGATTCCTCATGGTAAGATAGTAATTCTTGATGTCATGTCGAAACAAACCTGTGTATAGTATTTTTGTTTGAAACCATTTGTTTTTATACAAGTATATATTGTGGTTGTATGCATCAATTTGTTGGCACTATCCTAGTATGTGGACGCTAGTTGAATTTTTTTGAGGAATTATATATTTGTGCAGCTGAAACGTGGCCGTTTATCATTACATTGCTCACTAGATGTGTATCATTGGAGATATCTTCAAGTAAGAGGCGTTTGCCTAAGATAAATTTTGCCAAGACTCTCCGAATTGTTGTGCAGCGGACAGAGGATGTTAAGTTTTTTGGTAAGTTTTTGAACTTTTTGAAGGTCATGGTTGTTCATCTGATTATTCTCTATATTGCATTATGTTGCCTTATCCAATGCAGTTCGCGGCTTCACCATTCAGCTCGTTAGAGGACATATTTTTCACTAAATTGTACATGTTGTGTCCACTCACTCTCTTGGCTTACTCCTGCATTATTGTCCTTGACAAGTTTTTTCCCCCTCTTGGATAAAGAAATATTTTTTGATGCATTTAAACATATTGTAAAGAATGATCATACCATTACCATCTAAGTTGGCATTCTTTGCAATGTTTTTAATCTTATTAAATATTTTTTTATGTGATTTCTTATTTATTGATTTTTCCCTAGTAACGTTCTTAATTTATTTGAGCAACTTTCTGGAAGATAATCATTTATGTTTTCTCGAGTATGGTGTATACTTCAATGAAAAGCATGGCTGTTAAATGAACAAATTGGTAAAACAAAGTTCAATCTTCCAGCCTGAAGTAATTGGGCAAAACTCAAAAGACATATGCATCAATATTCACTGAACAGTAGAGGCAGCTAAGTTACATCTTTGTTTCTTGCTCGAGCTGGATGATAAAAAATATCATGTTCAGTTCCTTCGGGGATGGATCTATAAGAATTCACCTAACTGTACATTTATCCATCTGGTAAAATGTTGGAAATTGACTCATGTTTACCTACTCCTGAAATCGCTTATTTTTTATTTTCTGATAAGTAAATATTCATTAAAAGTGTCTAAACTTGTAAGAAGCCACGAACCCAAGTACTCATGCAACACACAAAAGCATAGGGAAAATAAAAGCCACACCTATGCCCTAAAATGCCAACCCTTGTCTATACAAAGAGCTTCCCAAAAATATACATACAAATAGCCTAACACAAATTCTCCCCCAAATCCACAAAACGCATAATTGAACCCAAACACGCCTCATGAAACCAAAAAGAACAGAAGCCTAAAAGGAAGGTAAACTGGATATGAGCAAGCTGTTTCGCTCATTCCAAATTGTCCATATATGTTGTCAGGCACCAAGTCATGCCACTTTCTCCTATCCTTTAAAAACCTCGATCCCACTCAATGTCCGTAGCATATTGCTAACCAACCTCGGCATCACCAAGGGATGTCACACTCTGAAAACACTACAGTTCACAAATTCGTTGTGGTCTCACACAGAGTTATCAAATACTCTGATTGACCTAGCGAACAGCGTATTGGTACTTGCGTACCCAAATAGGGCTCTTACGTACCAATACTCTATATTTAGCGTACTGTTTTTTTAATTGTTTAACCTATTTTTGTAGAAATATCAATATTATAACTTAGTATTGTATGCTCAAACATTAAATTTGTAATAAATTATTTATAAAACAGGTTCAACTCATTTTTTTATATAAAACCTTAGTTTATTATGTTTAGATTTTAAGAGAATTCTTAACTATAAGAACTCGTATAAAAATACTCTAGCGTATCATGTTTTAGCTATGTAGCGTACTGTGTCCCTATTTGTACTGCGAACCAATACGAACCGATAAGATTGGTCTCACATTGTAGAAGTGGTAAATTGTCTTTCCTTGCGAGTTGCAACAACACATAGGCCTGTTCATTAATCATTAGTATATAACCTCTAACGCCCCCGAATCCGGACGCTGGCCGCCCGAACAAGGGTTCGAAGTAATGATTCGACGTTAACTCAACATCTTTCGTAACCTAACCAATGATCCCATAATCATATTGGTTGAATTAATGTATTACAGACTATAAAATTATAAATTTCCTTAACTTCATACCTGGATCTTAACTTGATCTTGTTCTCATTCTTTCTACAACTATCAACTTGTAGTTCATTCGTATATATGGATAACACCATATATATATATATATTGGTCAAAATTTTAACCTTGTGATTTAAACATTCTATACTTCAATATATATTAAGTTTCACAACATTAATGATAAGATCGTTCTTGGCAATAGAGGGGCGCATTTCGGTAATTTTGGCATCTAACCGGCGTTCATTAGTGTAACCTCAGTGCTTATAGAACTTCAAATATCATTCAATACCCTCACTTAGACATATCTTTAAAGATATATCTCTTCATATCCGTATTGATATTTCCTATTTATTTGAATTTCACAATATTAATAACATACTTGTACTTGGAACAAATGAACCTTGCGATGAATTTGGTTTCTTCATCGGTGCTAAATCTCTGTTTCTTACAGTAGTCACAATGTTATTCAATATCCTCAGATATATAGTTCTTTATCAACATTGTATTAATGTTTTACTATCTATCTGAAGTTCAGAGTATCGGCATAACATGATCAGTCCATATTACCAATACCCTTACTCAGATTAATAGATCTTTAACAATTTTAAGTTATATCAAATTAAAGTCATAACACCATTCTGATGATAATAACATGATATTATTAATATAATTTTCGATTACATGGTTTGCTTGTTCGCATTACAGAAGTCATTATGACTTGATACAAATGCAAGTAAACAAAACATGAAACTTAATCTACGCTTTTTTTTTTTTTTTATGTTCATGATCTTCTTATCATTCTTCTTTAACTGCAAATAAAGTTTTATTCGCAAGAATGAGCACGCCGGCTCAGCAAGTCTATCTAATAACACGTATACAATTTATGCTTTTATATAAACTTTAACATTCTTGACTTGACATAACTTTCAGTTATGGATCATGTTAACTCATGCTTAATGATAGAACATAATCATATATGGCATAACATATCATTAAACACTTTAACATTTAATCATTATATCCTACTTAAAATCACACAAGGCTTTCATACATATACTTTCACATATCAACTTTCACATATGAATAAGCTTAGAAATAGTTGCACATAGGTTTAGGATAGAAAACTTGCTCACATAATCTTAGAAGACTTGCCTCATATATCTTTTACAAATTATATATTAAGGATTAAACGCTCGTCGTAAATCCTACTATAAATTATAAGTTCATGTAAACTAATTAAGCATTTAACGATTAAATCTTTTAAGTTTTATTTTGGGTCTTATAACCGCTTATAAATAAAGACTTCTTGTATATCTTAATTTCACATTATAATTATAAAATGAATATTCATCAATTTATATTTAAAATAAATTAAGCATTATAACTGGTTGTAAAATGTATATTCTTACTAAATACGTGAAGAAAATCGAACATAGTAACTGCTTATACAAGTATATTTTTACTAATTATATAAAGAAGGATGAAAATAATAACCACTAGCGTAATACCTATTGAAGTTGTAAGCTTTAACTAATCCTTTGCAAATCTTGAAATTAATTTAACTCACAAGAACTCTCTCTTTCTAATTCTGGATTATAACTTTGAATACTTGAAATTTACTTTGTAAATTGGTGAAGAACTAATGAACTTAGCTCTCTATTTATACGAAACCAAGACTTAGTGTATTTAGGACCTTAAGCAACCCCACCATGGCTACTGGCTAGTCACCATAGTGAGTCACATGCTTCATCATCACACTTGGTGAGTCACTAAGCCTAGTCACCCATGTGCCACAACACATCACACAATTTTGGACAACACATTTTAGGAAGCAAAGTCTCATTTCCCAACTAATTAATCAAGGAAAAACCTATACATACATAAGTTATATGCATATAAGCTTTCTTAAATGGCCATAATGTCCTCACTTTCTCTACAATCTAACCAAATTCCACCTAGTTTGGTTAATCCAACTTAGTTTACTTTCTAGTTAGTCTTCTAGTTAGGAAATAGTTAGGTTTCCTAACTAATCCGGTTAGTCAAAAATATTGACTTTACGTTTTATGAATAGTGTTTTCACGTCTTTTTTTTTGGAAATTTTTATTTTCTTATTCTAGCCTCGTAAATATTCGGGATATTACATTCAACCCAACTTGCAAGAATTTCATCCTTGAAATTAACTTTAATATCATATTTATAAGTTTTATAAATATTCAGGATATTACATTCTTTCTTCCTTATAAGAATTTTGTCCTCAAAATTATCTCTAACTTAGTCTTCAATATGAATTTTCTTAATTCATCTTTAGTCGCATTATCACCCTAACACTTAGATTAGGTCTATAAATGTTCAATTATTTCTAATTGATACTAAGGTGTCAATTAAGACCTTGAACTTTTTCATATTCTTTGGGTGCTATACGACCCACAAGTTTAACAATCATCAGGATTGAAAAACACAATCAGTCAGTACTCTAGGTGATCAACCTATCGTACCACATGTTACGTATAACATAATAGTCTTAAAGACGCGGTATGTTGCGTCTACTGGAATCATATGTCCGTTTACTTAATAACCAAATGTGTCTAGCCGAAACAATTGGTATTGACTCATTTTTAAACCATTCAAAACTTTTGAAAATCAATTTTATGACTTTATACCACACCTTGAAAGAGTACGTTGATGACTCATCATTTATCATACCACACCAGGTTAAATAGTGTGTTGATGAAAAATCCATTTTTATTTTTCATATTAAATTTGTCTAGCCAAAACAATTAACATAGACCTATGAATAACATAGCTAAATCAATTTTATGACTTTATCATGTCCACACAGATAACAATATGTTAATCTTCACACCTCAGGCTACCGTGTGTTGATGATAAAAATCATTTTATCTTTTTTAAATCAACTCTGTCTAGCTTGAAAAATTAGCAGACATAAGTTCAAAAAATTTCTAGTTCAATCGTTTGAACAATTCTTTTTTAAAGGCACCCAAGTGCGAATATATGCATGAATGTCTAGCATAGCTAGAAGATTTTGGGATACCCCTAATCCTCTATTATTTCTATTTTCCTTTAATCTTAACACAAGTTTTACAAATATATAGTAATATAGTAAACTGATTGGTTGTTTAAACCGAAAACAAATATGTTAGTTCCCCTTCTTATCAACACGGGGATGAAAATGTGTCCGTGCATATTAATCATTTTGTAATACACCACTTTATGACAATATTGTAGTCGCATCTCATAAGTCGAATCGACTAACATATCATAGCCCTTTCCCATACAAGGGTTTGTTCACTCAGTAACTAATATACAAGTATCTTTTAAACTATAGTTTTAAGGTAACAAGTAATAACTATTCAATATACATATGAGAAAAGAATCAACTTTTCAGAATATATACAAAGAAGTGTTTGACACAAGATTTCAATCTATTATCAATATAGCAAACTGAGTGTTTCCTCCACCCAAAAACTAATGAATCAGTTCCCCGTTTCCCCGTCTCATCCACACTATCCTCAAATGATTTCATTAAGTGTGTAACCCGCTTTGAAAACACTGACCATGAATCATTCGTACCAACAGTGTTGTTAAATCGTTTCCCTAACACATATTAAAGTCGTACCCATACTAGAGAGTCGTTCAACTCAATTCTTCCTAATATGAGTTTTTTTTATTGAAATCCATACTCATTTCTTAACTATCAATTTAATTCATTACTTATTACTTACATTTCTCTATGAGTTTACTTTTTTTCTTTTTCAGGTTTTATGCTATAATACTATAATTACACATAATACTAAACATACCATTTCATCTTGATAAAACAGGTGCACACAAAAATAATTAAGATTATTTTATCTTATTACTTGCTTGAGAACTCTTTATGAGTCCATTCATTTTCAGACATTCTCGTAAAGAGCCTATCTTTCTTTAATATATTTCTTTCACATAATGTTTTTTATTTATTAAGATTTATGCATATCTTTTAATTATCTATAGACTCTTCACAAGTCCATTTACTCCTATCTTCATATTATGTCCTAAGGTACTCGTTACCTTAGAGCTATAATCCAAAGTTTTGATACCAAGTTATCTGTAAACGAACAACACCTCATGGTAGTACCTATCAACTTGCCGTTGTTATTTTCAGCGTCCCCTACGGGAAGTCTCTCTTCGGTGCATCCCCTTCTCGGGAAGTCACCAGCAAAAGGTTTGTGGCTCTTTCTTTATAGCTCTGATTCCAACTGTAATGCCTCGAAACCGGACGCTGGCCGCCCGAGCAAGGGTTCGACGTTAACTCAACATCTTTCGTAACTTAACCAATGATCCCATAATCATATTGGTTGAATTCGTCTATTACAAACTATAAAATTATTAATTTCCTTAACTTCATACCTGGATTTTAACTCGATCTCGATCTCTATCTCGATCTCATTCTTTCTACAAGTATCAACTTGTAGTTCATTCGTATATATTTATAACATCATATATATATATATATATCGGTCAAAATTTTAACCTTATGATTTAAACAGTCTAACTTCAATATATATCAAGTTTTACAACATTAATGATATCGTTCTTGGCAACATAGGGACGCATTCTGATAATTTTGGCATCTTATCGGCGCTCATTAGTGTAACCTCAGTGCTTACAGAACTTCCAATATCATTCAATACTCTCACTTAGATATATATCTTTATAGATATATCTCTTCATATCGATATTTCTTATTTATCTGAATTTCACAATATTAATATCAAACTTGTACTTGGAACAAAGGAACCTTGCGATGAATTTGGTTTCTTCATCGGTGCTAAGTCTCTGTTCTTACAACACTCACAATGTTATTCAATATCCTCATTCATATATATAGTTCTTTATCAACATTGTATTAATGTTTTACTATCTATCTGAAGTTCAGAGTATCGGCATAACATGATCAATCCATATTACCAATACCCTCACTCAGATTAATAGATATTTAATAATTTTAAGTTATATCAAATGAAAGACATAACACCGTTCTGATGATAATAACATGATATTATTAATATAATCTTCGATTACATGGTTTGCTTGTTCGCATTACAGAAGTCATTATAACTTAATACAAATACAAGTAAATAAAACACGAAACTTAATCTACGCTTCTTGTTTATGTTCATGATCTTCTTATCATTCTTCTTTAACTGCAAAGAAAGTTTTATTCGCAAGAATGAGCACGACTCCTCAATAAGTTTATCTAATAATTATATAAACTTTAACATGCTTGACTTGACATAACTTTCAGTTATGGATCATGTTAGCTTATGCTTAATGATAGAACATAATCATATATGGCATAACATATCATTAAACACTTAACATTTAATCATTATATCCTACTTAAAATCACGTAAAGACTTTCATACATATACTTTCACATATCAACTATCACATATGAACAAGCTTAGAAATAGTTGCACATAGGTTTAGGATAGAAAACTTGCTCACATAATCAAATAAGAGTTAGAAGACTTGTCTCGTATATCTTTTACAGATTATATATTAAGGATTAAATGCTCGTCGTAAATCCTACACGATTATCAGTTCATGTAGACTAATTAAGTATTTAACGATTAAATCTTTTAAGTTTTATTTTGGGTATTATAACCGTTTATAAATAAGACTTCTTGTACTATACATGAAATAATTTCATCATTATAATTGCTTATAAAATGAATATTCATCATTCTATATTTAAAATAAATTGAGTATTATAATTGCTTGTTAAATGAATATTCTTACTAAATACTTGAAGAAAATCGAACATAGTAACTGCTTATAAAAATATTTTTTTACTAATTATATAAAGAAGGATGAAAATAATAACCACTAGAGTAATACCTGTTGAAGTTGCAAGCTTTAACTGATCCTTTGCAAATCTTGAAATTAATTTAACTCACAAGAACTCTTTCTAATTCTGAATTATAACTTTGAATACTTGAAATTTACTTTGAAAATTGGTGAAGAACTAATGAACTTAGCTCTCTATTTATAGGTAAGCAAGACTTAGAGTATTTAGGACCTTAAGCCACCCACCATGGCTACTTGCTAGTCACCATAGTGAGCCACATGCTTCATTATCACACTTGGTTAGTCACCAAGCCTAGTCACCCATGTGCCATAACACACCACACAATTTTGGACAACACATTTTAGGAAACAAAGTCTCATTTGCCAACTAATTAATCAAGGAAAAACCTATACACACATAAGTTATATGCATATAAGATTTCCTAAATGGCCATGATGCCCTCACTTTCTCTACAACCTAACCAAATTCCACCTAGTTTGGTTAATCTAACTTAATTTACTTTCTAGTTAGTCTTACTTTCTGGTTAGTCTTCTAGTTAGGTTTCCTAACTAATCCGGTTAGTAAAAATTGTTGACTTTTCCAAAGTTGACTTTACGTTTTATGAATAGTGTTTTCGCGTTTTATTCGGAAAATTTTTATTTTCTTATTCTAGCCTCATAAATATTCGGGATATTACATCCAACCCGACTTACAAGAATTTTGTCCTCGAAATTATCTTTAATATCATATTTATAAGTTTTATAAATATTCAGGATATTACATAATCGGATCGACCCGAATCGTACAGAACCGATTATCGAAAGTATCCAAAACTTTGTATGGATACCGGTACCAATTTGACCGGTATCTTGAACCGGTTAGCCGATTTTGTACCGGTTTTTAAATAGAAATATACAGGTTGTTATTTTTGGGTCTAAATCTTATAGGATAAATACATACCATCAAATTGAAATAATATGTTGAATTTCAACCCAAGCTTTTCTCGAGGGGGTTTCAAGGCCCAACCACTAAGGGTCCAAAACTACAACCAAAAACCATATGGAGCTTGAGCTACAGGATCCGACCCACTTCAAAGTTCAAACCACCAGAATCCCATTACTTCTTCTGCCATCCAAACAGTTCACTGCTTTGCTATACGCAGAAAAATGACACACTCTCTCCCCTAGTTCCCAGTCTCACCATCCTCCTCAAGCTCATGAAACCCCAATTTCCCAATTATCTCCTCACGAATCACATCGCAACCCATTTTCAGCACCAAATCCATCAATTACCCCAAAATTAGAAGCAAGCAATTCACCATTATCAACGCTATTGAAGAACCCAAAAGCAGCAGCGTCTCCTTTGAAGAATCTGAATCTGAAATCTTGTGTACCCAACAAAAGGAAGATGAATTATCTCGAGTACCGAACAAAAGGAAGATAATGATGAACTAGCTAGACGAGATCTGAGTTTTGATTTGGGATAAAGACTTACAATCAGGAAATAAAAGGGTTTATTCAATTAACTGGTACAACTGTATGTACCGAACACAAGAATTTCTTGATACCGGTCCCGAATAATTGGTATATATTGGTCCCGAATAATTGGTATATACCGGTTATATGTAACGATGCCGAACCGATTTTGTTTTATTCCGAACCGGCCGGTTCGGTTAACCAAAAAAACCGAATTGAATGCCCACCCCTAACAACACATGGTACACCTAATCACAAGCAATGCTTCCTTTTATAAAGACTACTTCAGGGTTAGGATTGCGGCCATCGCCACTGTGCAGGAGAACAATGCCACCTTGGTAGGTGCCCTAACCCTCTAAAGCTTTTTCAAGGCAACAATCAGCCATCCCCCCTTGCAGCACCCGGGAGTAGGAGTTGAGCTCTTCATAACTGAAAGCAAAAATTGGATTCAGTTGAAGCAAATTGAAGAATTCCAAAACAGCATATAATGTAGGAATTCAAAATATATTTCTTCCCAGAGTGGCTGGAAACTATACAAAGTTAATAATTATATAAATTTTCTCGTTGTTTGATAACCGAGGTTTTTTTTTGATAAATTTTTCAATCAAATGATCTCATTATTATATATGATCCTTTTGTTGGCAGGTAAGAGCTTGTTACTTTTATCTGTAGCCAAACTGCTTTTTAATCACATCTGGGATGTCTTAAAGGATGTCCCGAGCTTTCAGTCAGAGTACGGGACTATTCTCCGTCATCTTTTGGCATTAAGACATTACAAATTTCACATGAGGAAGCGAGTCTATGGCAGTGAGTTTTTCTTTCCCATATGCTTATCGATGTTCAAGAATTTTATCATGTTTCTGAATTTTTTTGTCATTATTTTCATATTGATTGGGCAAGGTCTGGTGCTTCTATACATGGAAAAGGTGGAAAAAAGCTTGAGCAGTGATGATAGTGGTCAATCAAATACAACAGAAGAAATCTTTCGCTGCATCCAAACACTCCAATCGCTACTTGAAAATCCTCCTGGAGATTTTCCTGATAATCTTCAAGAAGACATTGTCAAGGGTTTTGTTGGGATTTTTTCGTATGCGAGGTAAAGGCATTGATGATCTATTCTTGCTTTACTTTATACCTGCTTTTTGACTTGTGATATCGAAATTACGTTCTTGAAGTTGTTGATGATAATATCATAAATAATCTTTCCCCATCATATCCAGGAAGGACGGAAAGATTTCGCGCAAGTTAATTGAGTGTATCAACACATACTTGCTAAAGGATGGTCCGAACTTGGGTCGTCAGTCTTTAGAAATCCATTATGCTGTGCAGCAATTTGTTTTCCATTGTTGGTCAACAGTGCATGATCGGGGTGTAAAGGTTGTTTAAGCAATAAGCATGCATTATACAGTTATATATTGCTGTTTTTATAGATTTGAAATTATTATGTACTCTTAAATTTATTTTTCTTTGGTAGGATTCTCTTATTTTGTACGCAAGGTTACAACTAAATTTGACAAGGGGTGCAGCTGATGGGAGTGATTTATTAGAACAACTCCTGGATGTAATAGGCAAAGAGCTAGATCAAATTCATACTTCCAGCACCGCTGCGCTCCGGTGAGTTTTTGATTACAGCATACATTCATGTCGAGTTAAATCTGAAAGGTTCACTTAAAAGTCACTTAAAATTCACTTAAATACACCTTGTATCCAGTAGCGGCACCACCAGGGATAATAAATATGGAAATTTGACAACCTCACAGCGTGGTTTGGTTGAGCTTGCAGCCCTCGTCATTTATCGGGTAATTTGGAAATATATTATCTGCAATTCAGTTGTTTTTCTTCACTTTCGCATTGTAGTGGAATTAGAATTGAGGTGAATCTAGTAAATGGAGTTTGTAATGTTTAAAATACATCATAAATGAGTTTCCTCGCTAGATTTGCTTTTGCAAAGCTCAATTATGGATTATGGGATGTGATGCTGAAAATAAGTGATCGGCAAGTTTCTAAAGGACTTGTACCTTGCAAGACAGCCTAAAAGAGCCTCAAGCGTAAAATTTTGAGGGTCTATGTTCTTCATAGAGTGCTGTTGCATAGTGTATAATGTATTGTCTTGTTTTAAGTAGTCTTATAGATACTTATTAAGTTACTGTAGAGTTAAGTAAGGATCCCTATATATATATGTATATATGTAGGGCATAATTTTTTTTTTAAGATAAAAGAAATTTTTTTATTGATTAGAGGAGAAAATTACAATTCCCTTGTCCTCCCAAAAGAAAATAAAGAAAACAAAATGAGCATACCTTGATATTAATGAAGCACCGCCTGCCGATCTCTTTGAAGGTCGGATAAATAAATTCCTCCAAAAGCTCCCAACATTATATATATATATATTTATATATATAAGCTAACATAACTGGCTTTGAGGTTATGTTTTTTGATAGTTGCATTCTGTGGAAGAATAAAGGTTGTCTCAATAGCAACTTTATGCTATTACTGGCTATTCTTCTCCTTAGTTCTCTTGCATTTCACCTATTATCAGCTTGTTCTCTAGCTTAACTTATCGTCTAGCTGTTGAGTTGGCAACATTAGTGTTCAGCTCGAACATTTTATACTAAGAGGCTGCATTGGTCTTGTATAGTGTATATTTTAACTTTTAAAAATGTAATTATCTCACTTTTTCAAATTTTAGTCCAAGTGGAATATGCATTTGCAAGATTTCCTCTTATTGAAGAGAAAATGTTTATGCATCATTTAGGGTCTGCGGGAGCTACCTGGTTGGGTACTTGGGTATCTATATTCGATACCTTACTCTCAAAAAATTCTTTTATCTAGATCTTTTAGAAACATCTAACTATATTATAGAAAGAGCATGCAAAAATATAAGATTATGTAAAACTTCGATTGTTTTGAGGTTGTGGAGCATTATTGCAGTTGTCTAAAATAAGCATGTTTTTTCAACTGTTCATATTTTTCCTATTATAAAATCCTTGATGTAAAGTCATTTCAACTGTTCATTTTTTTCCTATTATAAAATCCTTGACATAAATCACCAAGTCAAATGAGAATGTACATGCTTTTGAATTTTTGCTCTTTGTATCTGTAACATTGGATTTTTCTAAAAAAATAATAACTATAGTTAAGACGTTATAAACAGCTAACTTAGATACCCAACTGGTTAGATCCCTTTTCCTCTTATCATTTTTGACTGTTAAATACACAGAACTTTCAAGGATAATTACTTTTCCAGGCATGTGTTAATACATCAAAAGCCCCAGTAGCTGGAAAAAGGGTCAAGAGGGTGCATGCCGCGGTCCAGCTAAAAGATGGACTCATGAAAGGAAAATGGTTATGGTAATATTTTAACATTCAATCTTCAATGGAATGCATGTACACTTTCTTTCTTAGGCCCCAAATGCAGGAGAATGGAGATGATTGGAATTCCATTCTTGGGCCTGTATTACATATAATTAGATATCATCAATTGGTTCATGCTTTTGCTTAGATTGATATTTCATAATATTTTAACGTGTCATTGACACATTTGGTGTACTTTGTTTCATGTCATATAATATAATCTGAAGAAATTATACACATGCTTACTGTTTCTTATAAAAAAAGTGTAAAATGGCACATGTCAACAGTTGGCTCACCAAAGTTTAGACAATTAAAAAGATAAAACTGTTAACTATAAAAAAAAGAGAAGATAAAAATTTAATACGTTCTAATAGAGGATAAAGAAATCTAGCTTCTCTTTTGTTGTTCACTTGGGGTAATAATTTTCTTTGGTTTCTTTGAGATTAAAGTAACGTATTATGTTAAACATGATAATTTGAAGAACTTATTAAAAACACGAGAACTTGAAGAAGTTATTAAAAAACATTAGAATTTGCTAAAATTTTATTTTCTTTTTAGCAAGCCTATTCTTTCTTTAGTTCCTTATTCCTTACATTTCTGACGCGACTTGTCAAACTTCTAAAATGGCTCAATTTGACTTTTCTTGTGAATCATCATATAAATTGTGACTATCTTTTGAGTTCAAGGGCTTCATGTAGTATATGGTAAATGGCATTCAATATTTGCATTTAAATCGTCTTTCATAATAATATTTGACTAAGAAGCAAGGATTTGGGTTTGCAGATGATTTGACAGTTTGGCAAATATAAAAAATGGGGATTTCAAGTTCAATGGGAATTTGACACATATTTAAATAATATATATATATATATATATATATATATATATATCTGAGAGAAATCAATTTTTATTCTACTACATTATAGAAAATCAAAATATTTATATTCTACTACCATCTAGGAATTTAGGAAATATATACTAATTTCCTTGATAATTTTGGTGTATAAAAATTATATTAGTTAGGATAGTATATAGTGTTGGTAATATATTCCATTCTTATCATTGAACAATAGCTTTTTGATTCACCCCCTCGTGTGGGTGAAAAGGCTTGTGGTACATTTTTTGATAAAAGAAGAAATTTTATTTTATTAAAAGAAAAGAAAGGATACAATAAAAGGGGAACAAGAAGTCCATCCTCAACGGACTAAAAAAGAAAAATAAAAAGAGAGCATTTAAAAAAGTGCAGCCCTTTAATCTCTACACAAATCAGTCACAAGATACCTCTAAAGTCTCTTGTAGAAGAAGCCCAAAGAGAAGTAAGAAAAATAATTCTATCACTCAACAACTTAAAATTAAAAGAAAAGTAACTTCCTCTAAACAGTCTAGTAGCGTTATGCTAATTCCAAATTCCACATAAAATAGAAAAAAAAGGCACATTCCATAAAATTTTGGCATCCCTCTTGTTTACAAATCCTCGAAAACAAATTAGCAACATATATTTCGTTGAAGAAAGACACGCCCACTCCTTTCCTAACACTCTAAAAACAGAGCTCCATAAGCCCAATCAACAGGACAATGTAAAAGTAAATGAGCATGAGTCTTATTACTTTGCTTGCACATAAAACAAATGTTCGGAGATAGAACTTTGTATTGCCTGCGATTTTGATATAAATTATTAGTATTGAATCTTTATAAAATTAGAGACAACACAAAAACCTTGGCTTTGGAAGGGACCTTAGCTTTCCAAATATACTAAGCCAATAGAAAAGGATTAGTAAAAATAGATCGAGTCAAAAAAGTGAAGTAACTCTTACAAGAAAAAGAACCAGTTGGATCTAACGTCCAAATACGCTTATCAGAGGAGGATAAATGAATCGAATCAAGCAAGATACACAGAGATTCCATTTCAATAGTCTCCAAATCAGTGAGATTTTTGAAGATACGAAATTCCCAAGAAAACAAATTTCCTTCACGCTTTATGAAATTAGAAATGGAAGCATCATGCATTACGATACAACCGATTAAAAGTAAGAGAAAAGCAAAGCAATTATCTCCTAACCAAGAATCCTCCCAAAAAGAATATGATGACCATCCCCAACCCTGTATCTTGAATGACGAATAAAAGTAGTATAATCTTGGGGGATGAATTTTCAAGGACTTGCATGAGTAACATAAACCCTATGCCTGATATCCCACCCATTCAAATGCATACCAAACTTGCTCCTAATAACCTTGTGTCGAAGGGACTCCAAAGCTATTTACCAACTAAAACAACATTCTTAAAGGACTAAATTACTCAGCCCCAAACCCCCTTCTTGCTTAGAAAGACACTGTTTTCTACCCAACCAAATGATCCTCTAATCATTAGCTCCCGAAAAAAAGTTCCTCATCAACTTCTCTGAGGTGTCAGACAAAATAAATGACTAAAAAGCAGCGGTTCTGCCGCATAATTGACCCTATGACAATGAATGTCAACATTCATACATAACAAACAAAAAACTATAAAATCCCCCAGCTGAATCCATAAGAATCTAAAAGAATCCTCAAGTTTGGATCCTTGCTTCTTTGCTTCTTTGATGATATGCCTAAAAGCATTTGATTAATTCTTTATGTTATGACTTGTGTTATGATTTTACAAGTAATGTGTTACCTAGTTTTATTGACAATATTTTATGTTTATATTGTTATTTAACTTTATTCATGTTTTCATGCTATAAGTTAATTGACTAAATCGTGAGTGTTATATGACAGGAATGCTGCCGTTTGTTATATCGTTTATATTTACCATACTCACATTAGTAAAGATCTTTTCATCAGCTGGTTTGAAGGCATATGTTCGAACTTTGATAGGTGATTCTTGTTGGAAAGTTTTTGAGGGTTTATTATGTTCTTCAGTTCTTTCAGTCTCTCTATTTCTCCCTCTATTATTTCTTGGCTGCCAAATTCTCGAAAATCCACTTTAAATTAGGATTTTTGTCAATTCTGCTATGTATTATTGGTAATCATATTGTTTCAAGATATTTATTGCCTATATTCATATGCTCTTAAGCTTACTTTAAGTTGGTGTCTTTGGCATAAAAGGTTTTTTCCTATATATTTATTTGAAACCTTATATATTCACATAAAAGGTTTCCACTTATGCTTCATGTAAATTAATTAAGTTGCATGACTACATTAACTTTTGTTGCTTTGAGTTTGTATGAATGCATATCCTCATGTGCCGCTTGCTGTTAAAATGAAGCTCGTTTATTCCCCCTTAATGCTGTCTTTGTCCAGCATACTTGTAATAGATGACACTATTACACTAGCATTTCTGTCATGCTTTTGCAATTGCTTTATTGGCTCATGTATTTTGTTTTGGTTCTGAAGGTGCACTCATATTTATTAAGTCGTCGCTTAAGCGACGACTACTAATGGGCGATTAGTCGTGCGGTCTAGAAGTGGAAGTTGACATCTCGACTTGGTTGCCGTCACCAAGTCTTGTGCAGTTAGTCGTCTTCGACGATTTGCCCGACTTGGTATCTAGTAGGGCGACTTGGTAACAAACCCAAATTTTAATTTACCCAACTCAATTCCAAATTTCAATTGACCCATAACCAACGCCCAATTAAAGATGTAAACAAATATACGCAAACAAGTATGCGACCAAGAGTTTACTTCGGCTAAGAAAAAACATTGGCAACAAAGAAGAAAAGAGAACTTACACGATCTCAACATCGGCAACAAAAAAACGTTAGCCAACAACTTAATTGTGTTATGTAGATATCTAAATGATTGATAGCTCGGGAGCCGAAAGTTATGATATGAGCAAGGATCTAATAGGGGTTTAATGTTTATTATCAATGATATTTAATAGTTTTGATCGTGAAATTGTAATTTTTGTATGTTAATTGTAATTTGAAAAATTTAAATATACATATATACTATATATATGTATAAAATGAGTATTGTAAATAATTTGTCATTGTATCAGTGATTAGTCGGGTGACTAGTCGACTGGTCGCCTAGGCAATTGGCCACCGACTCGCTTCGACTTAATGACTTGATAACTATGGGTGCACTTGCTGCCATTTACTTGTTTGGTACCTTTAGTCCAATCTTAGACAAAGAGGTTGCTACACCTAATGAAGCGAATAATTTGTTTGACCTTCAGTTGTGGACTTATTTTAACTTTGGGACCTTGTGATTTGTTTCAGAATTATAAATGATGCAACTAAGGAGCATGCTTATGATGGTCTTTTGTGGACTTTGAGGTATGCTGCTTTAAATTATCGACATAGTTTTCTTTTTCTTCTCTCTTTTTGGGTTTATATGCAATCTACCTCAATTGAAGAAATAATAAGTTCCAATTTTGGGCTCGTCATTTTCATTATCTAGTCACATTTTCCCAACTTCCGTATGAAGTCTTACATACGTCTACCCTCACCTTAAGGAGTCTACAGGGCCTCTCTTCAGTGTTGCTGCCGCCGGCTTCAGAAGAGAGTTCATCAAGTTTATCTTTCACCACAAGTGAGGTATCTGGTTTAATTTCTTTTCATCATATTCAATCTTAAACAATATCTTCTTTTTTTGTAAATCTTCAAATAGTGTATCGTGATTAAGAGAATCTGAAACGGGAGGCCTGAACAAAAGTGTTGCACCAAGGAAATGTTCTTTTCCGTTACATTTCTTAGTTAAGAATCTGAAACGAATTGCTGGTCTGTATGCAACCTTGACATGCAGTTCATTCCAATTTCCATTATGTTAGTCCCTTTTACAATTTAAAATTACCTTGTGGCATCTTAAATAGTTTTAGTTGCATAATCCACTGGGGAGATTAATGCTTCCCCTCTCTCTTAGTGGCTGGATTTCCTCTTCATTGATGTTCTGTGATTTCTCACAAGTATCTACTTCTTCAATGTTTGTGTAAAAGTTTTTTCCTGTACATATACACACGACAATGCATTAAGTAATTTAAGGGGTTGCCGGTATATTTGGAGTAGTAGTTTTTCTTTTCAATTAAAAAAGAAAATTTGTAGAATCATCGTGTTGATTTCTGGAACTATTCTCAGGTGGAAAAAGGTTGGCATACAATATGGAGCTGCCTCATGCGTGGTTTACCAATGTTCAGTAATGTCACCACAGTAGTAAGTTCTGCTCATAAATTGTTTTTAATTTGATAATGTAGTAAAACCATCTCCATTGCTGTCTAATGTCTATGTAAAGGATAATTTAGTAAATATGATATTTACTAAATTTAATAGGGAACACATTTTAACATGTTATCTTAGACCAAAGACACTTGTGCGATATGGTTGTCGAGCTCGCCAGGAACATCGTCTGTATGATGAAATGAACTTCTCTTTCTTATAGCAGATGCAGTTGACTAGGTGACTAAGTGTCCGTTGTGTTTTGACTCGGAATGTCCAAAGCCTTTTGAGTTCCTTTCAGCTGGTCCATGTCCATGTTAATGTGACTACGCGGTGCATCCATCTCTAGAACATTTTACCATGCACCAGGGTTGAGGCATAGTTGAATCAATTAAAAGGGGTTTGGCTACTTTCAAAGAATCATGTTGATATACTAGCTTTAGTTGTTGATGCGTGTATCTTGGTATTAAATCCCAATTTTTATTATGTCCTTGCATAACTTAACATACAGACTTGGAATTCACTTCGTTCAATGTTTAATTAGATTAATATTGAGATGGCTTCTGGTCTTTTGAGAACTTTCTTGAGCTTTAAACTTCTGTCCTGATGGTGGCTTGTTGATTTAGTCATTAATTGGTCTTTCTCCTTCTGGTTTATGCAGGCAGATGCTGCTCTAATGCTCCTTGGAAGCATAATTTCAAGTGTATGTTTTTCTTTTCTTCTATTGTTAGTTCGTTCTGTAGGGATATTTTCCTCTGTTAGCATCCTCTAGTTTCATTTCTGAAACCTCTATGTTGCTTTTGTTTTTCAGGACCTATTGCATACATTTACTGTATCTCAAGATGTATGGGATCTTCGATTATTTAAAAGTTTCCCTTCAATGTAAGTTTTGATCGAGTAACTACTGAATCTTATAATGAAACAGAATCAAATCATATTTTAGAGCAGAAACATAAGTGGAAAAAAGGTGATTATGGTGTGTTTTTAAGTGTGAATCAATCGGTGATTTCTGGTATCCTATCTTTTTATGATTTTGAACTTCTATATTGTATGCCGTTTGGTTCATATTTCACTGGATTGCTCTTTGCTCTTTTCTTATTTGAATTAAAATATCTTTGAGGATGTGTTTGGTATAGGTCACATGACGTCGTCATCTTAGATATCCGCTAATGTGGGTTGATCATCCTTGTTAATCATGGTTGGTACATTTATACGCTTATATTCCTTTGATTGCACATAACCGTTAAAGCGCTAAGATATGTGCCTGAAATGAGTATGATGAATAAAACAAGTGGTATTTTGTGATTATCATGTATTGGTCATCTTGAGACTTGAGAGCTCGTTTAAGACTAAAGTGCTCCTCTTATTTTAGTCCTTTGGACATAAATGCCATTATTTGTCACACAACTACATGGTATATCTTGCACATACCTTATTAAATATTTTAATAAATAATTTAATTATGATATTAATGGAATATTCTATTATGATACCAATCAAATATGTTAATAATGATTTTATATTTTAAGTACAATATTAATCAAATATTTTAATTATGATATTATTAAATAGTATAATTATGATATTAATCAAATATTTAAAATATGATATTGTTAAATGTTTAATTGTTGTATTATTAAATATTTAAGCTATGGCATTTTCATATCTATAGTTATGATATTACGTAAATAAATTATAATATTGCTTAATTAATTTAGTTATAATATTATTTAAATATTATAATTGTTAAAGATAAAATAGATGTATTGAATATTGTTGTTATGTTTTTACAAAGAGTATTAAAACGTTATATATAGGCTACTAGTTGAGTAGTGACCAAGTATGTATCACCAAGCATATTTGATGATCAAATTCTAATAATAATATACTCTAATAGAATCTTGATTCTAGAATAATCTTCTAACACACCCCCTCAAGTTGAAAATCTTATATCACAACTTACACTTTGTTACATAACATAATCTTAATAATAAGACTTAAACTAACCATAGTGCAGAATTATTTTATCTTCAACACTCCCATTCAAATCATATCTTTTATGACTTGTACCAAAACACCCTTAAATATATTTCATGCATTGATCTTCTTGGTTTATCTTGGCTTCGAGCATCCACCTCATTCTAGTCTCCATCAATAAGATCATACAAAAAGCCTCATCCAGTGTAGTAAGCACTTTAGTAGCATGCATGCACCTCACTTGAAAAGCAAGAGTGTAAGAAACAGAGGTTGACTTATCACTCACTAAGTTTCCAATTGATTCAATTGTGCTTATAGTTGTGAGCGTTATGTCTAAGAAGGCTCCTAATGAAATTCTATCATTTCAAATGAGCAATTATTATTACTTTCGGTTTTTTCATAACAACTGAATTCTGTGTGATGTCCTCTAGTTAGTAAATTTTAAATTAATCCTCAAGTATTCTTATTAATTGGCCACCAAATGAACTGTTCTAAATAACTTTTGTTTTTCTAAATATTATCTGTTGGCAAGTGGTTATAACTTCCATCTATGTCTCTGTTGTGCAGCTTGTGCTTCATATCATATTATTATCCTTCCTCCCAATATTTATTATTTTTAGTTAAGCTTCATATTTGTGTAGAGATTGTATGACTGACCTTTTTAAGTGTTTTTTTTGGTCTTGTTTTCCACTAATCTAGTATAGGTATATTTCTCGTGCCCCTTTTTTTGGGTATTGAACTTGTTTTTTTTATCGAAAGATAAATGTTTTATTTATGCTTTGTGATGAATCTTTAGAGATTGAAGTGCTTGTTGATTCTGATACTCTGGTTTTAAAAATATTCTTTGTTGATGCGTGATTATGACTACTCTCCAGGTCTCTGTTATGCTTTATATCATGTTATTTCTCAAGGAGAGGATCTCAGGTGAATCTTTCTTTTTTGGTTTATTTTATTTTGTTCTCATCATTTCATATTTGTAGCAGTTGGTTGAAGTATTCTGTTCACAAGGTTTTACCCTAATATTTGGTATGCTGAATTGGCTTTTATCTTCATAAGTTAAAGATAGTTAAGTGAATGTTTTCTCTTGTGCTACTAGCTAGGGGAGAGTGCGGTGCTGTGTGGTGTGGTTATAAGCACCAACCGCACCCACAATATGCGGTTACTAATATAAACAACCTCAACTATGCTGGTACTTGCGGTTACATGCGGTTGCGGTGCGGTTGCGGGTGCGGTTGCATAACCACTTTCATATATTTAAAATATTTATAGTATATAATTTTTATACTACTAATAATGAAAATTATTTTCACTTCAACACATGCCTATTTAAAAATCTTATGTATAACACAAATAATAAAAAATTCAATTTACAAATTGCAACTATACATGAATAATATGCAAGGAACTACTATTACATATGTTAAACAAAAAATAAATAAAGTCGTGGACTGAATTACATTAATTAAAGAGATTTTAATAACTCACCACAAATAAAGTTGTAACACGTTATTTATGTTTCTTGTATTCATGGATTATCTTGTCTTTCATATTAATTTGCATAAAGTTGAAGAGAACTAATGAATTTTTAGGAAGATATACACTAAATGTCATAAGAAACAAATTAAATTACATTATTCACTTGCAACTTTATTATATGCACTACAACTTGATATTTAGTATATATAAAACATATATAGTTTATTATAAAGTGCGGTGTGGCGCGGTGCGGTTTGTGGTGCAGTTTTAGGGGTGTATCCGCAACCACAACTACAATGCGCGGTTAGTAAAATATAAAACCACACCGCATCCATAAATTGTGCGGTTTTATGCAGTTGCGATTATAAATGCGGTTTCTTGCTCTCCCCTAGTACTCACACATAGATCTTGATGGAAAAATAAACTATACTGCAGTTCTATCCGTGAAATGATAGTTGGCACACATGTTGCCTGCTTCAGAATTGTGAAATGTAGTTAATTAGATTAATAAGTTGGTAGAGCCTTACTTTGAGAATTGGATGATGATGATGCAATTTGCTTGGCTATGTTATTTATTTCGTTTCTTGTCAAATTGGAACATAGCGAGTAACAAAATTTTGTACGGGATGAGAGGTTATTCAAAGGAAGAGTTGTATAAATATCTAAAATATATATTTTAGATTTTTTATAAGAAGAATTTTGGAAGACAATTATTTTTGAATAAGGTCATATTTTTGGAGATTTCAGTTGTTGGAGGAAGTAGATGATGGGTATTTTTTTAGATTAGTGGCTAGTTGTAAGAGCAGCATTGTTTCAGGTTTTTTAGAAGTTCACAGTAAGGAAACAGTAATCACTTTTTGCTCACTGCATGTGACGTTCTTAGATTAGTCCTTGATGTGCGGAGGTTTGTTTGATAGATTGGTGCAAGTAGCAAGGAAATTCTTTTTCTCATTTGTAGTTTTTGGCGAAAGTTTTATTCTCCGGTAATTTTGATGGTTTCTAGTTATCATAGCTCTCTCGCAAATCTACGAAAGGATATCAAAGTTGGTGTCCACTTGTCTAAGTAGTTTCTTGGCATTAATCTCCTCAGGATCTGTCTAGTCATGACGTCCATAAATATCTTTGTTATAGACCTTCGTCTTCTCTAGGTGATCCATTAGGTTGAATTTTTGAATGGTCACACACTTGAGAGTCATCTGATGGTTAGATGGGCAGAAACATGTCTTATCTAGGTGATCCATTAGGTTGAATTTTTGAATGGTCACACATTGGAGAGTCATCTGATGGTTAGATAGGCAGAAACATGTTTTCTACTAGGGAGGTGTCATCACTTTAATTTAGATTGGCTAAAATGAAAGCCATCCAGATAATTGTAAAAACATTTAAAAAGGAATATAATTTTTTTAAAATAAATAATAAAACTTTATGAATAAAATTTAGAAATAAAACTATATGAAAATTGTGCATATAAATATCTAATAATTAAAAAAATACGTTTAAATTTTTAAAGTTACAAAGAACATTGTAAAAACTAAAAAAGTTAAATTGTTTAAAATTTAGAAAAAGTCACATAGTTAAAAAAATTGTGATGAGCAATCAGTAATATTTTGTTTGGAATTATGCTCCCCCACAAAAAGATAATTTGGAATTAGGTTCCTAAAACTAAAATTGAAAAGCTGGCCAAACAAAGTAATTAACTTGTGGGCATCAACGATGGGGGCCATCCGAGGTGTATCTATTTTCGATAGTCACAGTGATTGGGGGCTGTCGTTTAACATGTATTCTTTTAACATTTTTTGTTTGTAGTCTCTTGTTCTCCGTATCTTTATCTCTCTTCTTTCCAGTGAATTTTCTCTTTATATTGAAAATTTTGAAAACTGTATTACAAAACAGAATTTGAAAACACTTTCGCAACAAGGCCAAGTACTTAACGGTTTAGAATTTGGTTTTCGTTAAAATATATATCTTCTTCTCTTATCAAAAAAGTAAAATATTTTTCTTTCAAGTGAGTTAAAGTAAGAATCTGAAAATGTTTTTTAAACTTCAAACCTTAAACCCTTTTAATGCTTTGATATGCTGTTATCTTTTCCTTATGTGCTGCTCAAGTGCTTGTTATCGGCATTACTTAGTTTTTTATTGTTGTGTATCTTCACATCGTTTTCGTAGATGAAATTACTTTCTTTGGATGTTCTTTTTTGCACTCTGCTAATATTTCTGTTATTTTCTCTGTTTTCAAATTTTCGCACTTGGATGCTTATTTGTTTCCGTTTTTGATTTTGACTAATTCTGCACGTAAAAAGTGAATGAAGAAAGTCATTGTATAAACTGATTAAATTGCAAACTGTTATTAAATTAGGAATTCGGGCTTTATAAATATCCCGTTACCAGAAATTAGTCACGATACTTGATGCCCTGAGATTTAATCGTGCTGGTGCTACCATTTGACACGGATGCATAGGGTCTAACTTCAACAAAACGGGCTTGGCATAAGTTTTGACTTTCTTCTGATTTGAACAAATTAGTTGCGGTGTTCGATTGAACGGCGTGATACTTGGCTTCTACTTGCTTGTTACCTAGACACATACCGTCAAAATCTATCTCAACATGTATCCTAATCATTTGAATAGCTATAGTTTTTTTTTGTAATTTTTTTTGGGTGGGGTTGGGGGGGGGGGGGGGGTTTGGTTGGGGGTGCGGGGTGGGGGAGGGTTTGCAACCCTTTGTGTTTCGTATTAGCTTCTTCAACGCAACTCAAATTATTAGAACGAGCATGAACCATGATGTTTAATCTCTGCTGTATTTTTGTTTGTGTAGGGTGACTTGCGGGATTCCTTACATCTCAGACAAAATCTCTTAAGGACAGTCCTGTCTTTACTTAGCTCGAAGGTTTGTTTCAAATTCTAATTTCTTATCCGTTTCCATAAGTAATTAGATTTTGCTTTAGCTTACTTTGATCTTTCAAATGATAGAAGGTAAAAGTTTTCTTGAGCTTTGTTAAAGATAAATTGTGGGGTTCATTTTTTTCTTAAACACTTCCAAAGATGATCAAGGGAGCCTAATAATTATTTATATGCCTATTAATTTCAAGCATCTTTTTGTACTAAGTTTTCTTGTTCTCTATTTCAAGCTTTTGAGTTAAGTACTTTGGAAAAAGAAATCCTTTTGAGCATTTATTGATTCACTTCTGTTTCTCACATAGACCATGCTGACTTTTTGGCTGCATAATTCCAGAGAACATTGCACGATGTAAAAATCCTAGTATTGCGGTCTTCCCAAAACACAGCAAAAGATTGCAAAATTGCACGTTTCCACAACAGTTTTATCATTTTTTCTCTACCGAAACTTCTGAACTAATCCTAAGCAAACACTCCATTGAGGAGAATGCACGCCCATTACTCACCAAGAACTCCTTATTTTATATACTCCTCCCTATAGAGCAATGCAAGATGAATTATTATATGAGGTGGTAGAAGTTTATAACTGATACTTTCTTATGTAGGACATTTCAATGTTCAATGAAAGGATGGTTGTATTGTTGCCGGCGGCTATTTTTGCTCTTTGTGCTGGTTCTTCTTCTTTCCCACATTGTGAGAGAGAATTGTCTGCATCAAACTTCTTTGTAAATATTCTTGTAGTGACAGAGGACTGGGCGACGGTATTTACTCGTTTGTCAGTCTTGTAGTTATTACAAAACTTTTAAAACTCGTATACTAGGCTGGATACTGAAATTCTAGTTGTTGTAGGTGGAAGAGCATGAGCAGGCTAGTTCCTATGAACTATTCACGTGCTCCCCTGAAGTCCTTGCTGAAATTAATACTGGTTCTGGGGCTGAGGTGCTACAGTTTATTTGTTCATTCTTTCATTTCTATTAATAATAATTTTACAATTTACATCTTTTTTGGGCTGGGGTGGAAGAGCTCCTGGATTTCTAACTTTCAGATACAATTCTTTGTTTTCAGGTTTGCCAAGCTCAACAGTATCATAGTGTACGTCTTCCCGGGCAGTTAAGAGATCCTCTACTTCATGAAATGGAAGACTGCGTTCTTGAAGCTGTAGTAAATGAGAGGATTGAAAAGATGCTTTTATCGGATATCGTCTTCAAATCTGCTCTCTTATCAAATTTCATGTACAGTTCATCTATTATAAGGTTTTTCCTCTACCATATCTATGTCTGATTACACTTGAGGCTCATTTCTGCAAAATATCATCCATCTTGCTATCTGAGTGAAGTAATATTTCTAGTTCGCACTTGCTTATCTGCTTCTTGAAACAATTGATTTGTAGGAATATTATACCGTCTTTGAGAAAATATTTGACTTTTGTTTATGAAAAAGTCAACAAGTTTTTTGCTTTGACAAGAAAAACCCATTCCACGATCAGAACATTGCTGATAGTTTTTGCTGTACAATTCAGTTTTTTGAACTTTCTTTGATTCTGTTGTTCCTCTTATATGTTTCAGGGCATATATGATTGCTGTAGGTCTTTTTGTTATTTTTTTGTCTATAATTCAATTGGCTAGATTTAACAATAAAGTCTGTACCATGTAAATATGTTACTACACTATGGACAATTGGACATCTATAATCTTCTTCTGGTCATAGTTTTACTGTGTTGTATTTATACTTCATACCTTTATACTTCCAGGCTGAGAGAAGAAGTTTCACCATTCCTCTTCAAAATCAGTTGCTACATGTTGGATTTACTGCAGCGTGCTGTTTCTATCATCGAAGAGTATCATAGTGATATTAGGCATAATTGCTTCGGCTCAAACTCTAGTTTTGATAGCATTGACTCTATCTTAGCCGCTTTTAGAAGTTTTACTGGCTCTCCTCTTTTTAGAAATTGGAGAGATCAAAATATTATTGATGTCGAACTCTATACTTCAATTAGTGTATCTCTTGAGAGGCTCCTGAAGGCTATGGCTGCGATGTATGCAGGGTTTTCTGATCGCTCAAATAATCTTCAGTCTGAGATAGACCTACCAGACACTTCTAAATTTTCTGCTAAAGATTCTTTCCAATTTAATAGCAGTAAAAGTAAGATTGTTGACATGGAGTTGGATGTGGATGATGATGATAAAGATATTGATAGTTTGACTACTGGTGGGAAAAATCAGAGTGGTATATCTACTTCTGCAGCGAATCTGAAGCTGGACATCATATCAATAATTTCAACTTTTTTTTCTGTCGTACCATTTGTTGCATGGGACATCTTGTTCAACCTAATGAAACAAGAAAGTGATCCGAGAGTATGTTACAACTGTTTGAACTCTGTTAATTTTGTAATACTTACATATTTTTATTTAATTCTGGATGTCTATATTTAATTTTTATTTTAATTTTTGAATAGGTGTTGGAAAGTCTTTTATTCAACCTTTGTCAGCATCCTTACTGGTCCTCTTGCGGAATGTTGTCAGACTTGGTACCATCATCTATGGAATACTGGTTGCATGATCTTGTTAACGAGAAAAGGATGCTTTTTTTTTTTAAACTTTTGCGTCCTTGAAGGTTTATTTGATACTGTTTACTTATACTCTCTCTTGTAGGTCATATCAATGACTGGCGTGGTTGATATGCGAGCAGATCTTAAACTCCAGTGTTTGAATATGGTTGTTGCCATCTCTCGGTTGCTGCAGACGCTATTATCGTTGGACATAGGTGCAAAGGACAAAAATGTTGCTCTATCCGCAAACAAAAGACTCTCTGAACAGGTAACTTGTATTAGTATTTATTCTTTATTAAAGTCATGTTTTGGTGCTAATGAAAAAGTAATAGGAGGTCCAGTGTCAGAATGAGGGCATAAGCCTGAAAGCAGCTATTTTGTGCACATAATGATCAAGTCTAGACGTGGCTCTGTCCACCCCTGGAACTTGAAATTGCTGGATCAATACTGAATAGTGGTCTTTGTAATGAAGAGAGCTTTTGAAACTTCTTTGAATGCGCCTTTCCAGGACTCAGTATACGAAATGCGTATACTTGGAGAAACCTGTGGTAATTTATTTAATCAGTTCTTGTGATAATTCTGAAATTTAATGAGAAAATACGGCCTATTTCTCATTTAAGGTCAATAATTTAAATTTGTAGTTGTTCCTCTTGAAGACAGCATTTTCTCTTTTCTTTTTTTTTTTCATTTATTTATTTTTTGGTTTATGGACCGAGTTTACTCTTAGGATATTTTTAGTTGTGGCTGCTTTGTCCTTTGCTGCTAAAATCAGTTTATTATCAGAAATCTTGCCTTTACATTGTCCTCAGTAACTAATTAATTAAAGAATTCTTCATGTTCGTACTATAACATTATATAATTATTTATATGTGAAAAAGGCAGGGACATGCTTAAGTTTACTACACAGTTAATTTCACTCGCAGAGCTTGATATCTCTTGGAGATCTGGTGAAAAAAGTTGCCGATTATGATCTATTTGATTGGTTTGGTCGAGTTAAGCTGATTGATTGCATATGCAAATTTGTTTTATTGAAACCGCAAGTCGGTCAGGTGATTAATGGTTGAACATAATCTACTCTTATTTTTATTATTTTATTGTTTAGTTTCTTCAGCATAAACCTCAAGTGTTTTCATGTCTACTGATCTCTGATCTAGTTCTTAAATCTTTGTGTTGCGTGGTTGCTGCGGTGCCCTTCTAATTAGACCATGATAGAGAAGCTGCTTATGATGCTCCGGGATCCTGATTATCGAGTTAGGTTGACTCTGGCAAGGCGAATCAGTATTCTTTTTCAAACATGGGATGGTCATGACGAGCTCTTCCACGATATATGGTGGGATGTCAAGAATGCATATATGATACTTTTGTATGAGCATTTATGGAAATTAGTTTACTACCTTTGCTTACTCTATTTTAGCCCCTCAATGCTTTTCCCATTCGTAGTTTGCTTATGTGATATATTTTTTATTTGTATGTATCACTTTCTCTACCATTATCTTCTACAGCCTGTGCTATCTTTCTGTTGAGATGCCTCTATTGTTTATTCCATCCTTTTGCTTTACAAGTTAATTACCTTCAACACTAGCCCTAGAACACGGCCTGCCCTATCCTTGTAGGAGTATGTTTTTAAATTCCTCGTACGAATCATCTTACATTTAGAATTTTAAGCTCCACGAGTGGAGATGCTATCATCTCAAATGCTGCTTTAATTTGTAATTGCTTTCCTCTGGTACTTTTGCTCTACTTGTTTGCAAACTCTAGATATTATCACCATTAACTTGCTACAATCTCTATTTTTGGAGTACTTTCTGTTGTTTGATATTCATTTAATAGTTGAAGCTTTCATTGGCAGACATCAAGAATGCTTTTGCAGTAGAGTTGCTAAGGGTAAAAATTTAAAGTCTATACATGTGCATTAAATACTTGAAAAGGACTACTAAAGATGTTGAATCAGGAGTGGAATGTGACTTGCGTAATGTTTATTTGGTCTTTATAATAATAACCTAATGTTTTTACTGGAGTTTACGGTTTTGACCATGTTTCAGTTTGAATTTTGGCGTGAAGTTGGTGGTTTCCTCGAAAGAGAAACTTGTTACAGCGAAGGAGGTTTTAGATGCTGGTCCTCATCCTCAACCAATAACGGAGACTGTCATTATAACCCTTATGCATCTGGCACTGCACAGTGAGAAAATCGAGTTAGAGGTATTTTTATTTCCATTGCAGTTAATATCGAGTTTATTTTCTCTTTTTATTGATACATTGAAAGCAATATATTAATAAATATCTATAATTAGAAAGTAGTAGTAGACGATGAAGTATTAGGTCATTTGTAGTAATAACAGACAAAGCCACAATATTCAAAATACTAATTGTAGCCACAGTCTTGAAGGAGTACTTCCCGCCCTTGACACAACTCACATTCCCCAGCATTTTATGTTATTGACAACATAGTTCATAACTGAAAAAGGTACAAATCATAAAAACATGTAAGATATGGGAAGTAAATAGCTGTCTTATAAGACCATCAGAGATCTATAAACTTATTAAGGGAATGCTTTCCTGCTACTATCTCAAATCCCATTTCAATGCCTCTTGCTGCTTTGTGCCCAATGAACTCCTGTAAGTTGTAAGTTCAACCTCTTACTAGTCTTATGGGCTTCAAACTTATCCCTTTTTAATACTGTGGCATTCAACACATAATACGTATATGTCATTATATGTCGATTGGTTATTACTTTTGTTCTTACATATGCCTTGCCGGAAATTATGTATTCCGGCCAATTTCAGCCGGAGTTTGAATTTAGTGGGACTTTGTGTGAAATTAGGTAGTTGATGTAACGGATGCGTAAGCCCAATTAGTTTAAGCGCCGAATTGTGAGGAGGGTGGAACTTGGTGTAACCAAAGTGTATTTTACCCTGTCAAAAATAATATTTTGGTGGTATTTTTGTTAATTTTTTGAAGCATATGAATTTCCTTGTTTCTGTCAGTTGCATTTACCCCTCCTATTCGATTTTTTTAGTCAGTTTAATTTTATTTTATATAAATGCTCTATTATACCTTTTTTCTTGTAATCCTATCTTATGCTATAAAATTTTAATTATTGACAATTGTGGAGAATGAGAAGAGACAATTGTGGAGAAAAAATAATTAATTAGGGACTGTTATTGTTATTTCTTAATAAGTGTGCGAACTCTAAAATCATTTAATCTAGTTTGAGTACCTTTTATCTCATCTTCTTTTTACCTTTTCCTTCCTTGCTTCCTCCTGGACTAGTGTTCCTTTGAGCCTTCTCCTCTTTCCTTTTCCTTCCTCCATTGTGATTTGTGAATGTCTGAAATAATCTGTATGCTTGTATTTACTTGGGGGAAACTCTGATGGCATTTGCAGGTTGTGTTCATGATTTGTGCTATTGCTGCAATTGATCCTTGTCAGAGGTAAAATTTTCCTGGTTATAAATGATCTGGTTTGATGTACTTTATTTGTTATAATAGCTGGTTTTATTTCAGGGAACTTATTGGTGCAGTATTTGATAATCTATCGACGAAACTACAGTATACTACAAGATCAAAGGTCATCTAAGTATTTTCTTTTCTTCATGCAATTAGTATCTTTGTGCTGGCCAATCAGTGTGGATAATCGGTTGAACTCTGACATAAGTGAATCTAGCTTAAGTCACCTTGCTTTTGAAGCAGTTAGTACTAAACTAATTGATTCTACATGGGACTAAGTTCAATTTCGTTTTACTGAATCATTTATAATTTCAACAGTACATGGAGGAACTTATGGCGCAAATACTTTTTTCTTGGGTTGCTTGTGGTGTGAGTTTGGTTGCACTTGTTGAGGTAATATGGTTTCACCTTATCTAGTGCAGACTCTTTGAATGCGACTCCATTTGCAAATGAAGCAACACCAATTTAAAACACTTTATCGTTTTTGCAGACTAGGGATCTTTTTGTTTTGAATGTGGAACCTATTAATTTCCTTCAGTATTGTTGCCCGTGGCTTCTTCCAGCTCTAATTTTTCATGGGGACACCTCCAACTTGAAGTGGGTTGCTAAGGTAATAGACATTTTTTTTTTAAATGTTTAAAATTACCTTTTCTGTTAGAGTTTATAAGAAGTTTGTATTCACTGTTGGATCAATTTTATTCATGGATCTTCTTATGAATTGTGTGAACTGTTTCCATTGAATGGCAATGATTGTGTTGAAAAGTGAATTCAAAGCTTTCTCTTCAAACAAAGTTGCTCAAATCTAGACTTGCTGAAATATGATTTGAATTCTTGAAAACACAATATCTTTGAACCCTTTGATCTTTCACAGGGTAATTGGAAAGTCAAAGAAAAATAGTACATAATCTTTTTTCAAGGGATCAAGGTTGAAGCCCTAATATATAAAGAAGTCACTGTTCCTTGTTCCTCGTGTAAAAATGTATATTTTTCTTATATATTATAACTCATCTGTTAATTCTGGCAGTGTTATTTTTCAATATTTAGTTCAATTAGTTCATGAAAAAATGAGTTTAGATATAATTCTTACTTGCTTTACTGGAATGCAATTGAAGTCCAACTCAACACCAATTGGGAATTAGTGTACTAGCCACAAGTTTACTTTCAGGATCACAATGCTTTCTTAGCACCCCTTATGTAACACCCCTTTCCGAAATAGAAAGAGAGGTTACGCACAAAACATAACAAAACTTACACAATAAATCGAGAGCTCTATGCCACAAAGGAATAGTTTCATAACCAATAAATGTCACAAGACAAACCGTAATAAATCCCAAACCGGCTCAAACAACAATCTAATATAATTATTACAACTCCAAACAAACTAATGTATCACAACCTAAACACAATATATCTAAACTATTGGAAAGGAGAACTTTCATCACTCTTGCCCTTAATCCCTTTGATTACCTGCCAGAAGAAAAAACATAACATGAGCCAAATGCCCAGTACTGATATAGAGTACAACAATAATGAACTGAAACAACCAACTTAATTAATTGAATTGAACTGAAACGAACAAAACTAACAGAACGAAACAATAGGCTGAATCAAATGGCCTAGTGTTATTTTATGTCGAGCTCATAACAAAACATAAATATAGCTTGCTACATAGACAAGTCAAATAATGCCACACATGCAATTAAAATAATGCCACTAAGACAATCACACATCGGACTGCACAATCCAAATGCATGAAACATCAGAAGGCGTGTTTGACACAAACATCACCAGTTTGCAGAACAGAATAAAATAGAAAACTAGGGTCGACCCATATGCCTCCCACAACAAAATCATTATATGACCAACTCCCACTTGAGCACAAAACGGAGACGCCATTGACTAATCACACTGCCATGGAAGATGTCACGTCTCTGTGTCAAGAGGAAATGCTTGTGGTACCCCTATAGGTGGTTATAGCTCAGGTATACCTGCGGTATATTCTTTGTACAACACATGCGACATTATATCAACACAAATAGGTTGTAATATGTACATGTCAAACCGAAACGAATCATCAGCACAAGGTCTCCAAAATAAATTGACATGTACATTTCTACAAATTTCAAAATAAATTCTAGACATGATGCACTTGCCTAAAGATAACAAATATGAGTTCCAAATATCAACGCCAAAATGAAACTATCATAATAAATTTGATAGAAAAAATCATGAAAGGCAATACCAACTTTCTAAACGAGTAGCAAAACGAACAAATTAAAATTAAAAGAGTCTCGCTGAAAGAGTACGGAATTCGTACTTGCAATAAGTAATGAAAAACCTCAAAATAATTCAAATATAACACTCGTTATACTTCCTATGTCCGATCTAATAAATTCAATAAATTTAATTACAAACCCAATCATCAACAATTTAATATTTTTAAATGTATTGTAAAATAAATTTTTTAATCTTTTTACTAACCGAATGATATAATTAGAATAATTTTCAATATTATCTAATTACCGAACTTAATAGATAGTCACATTACCATGATATAATTAGAATAATTTTCAATATTATCTAATTACCTAACTTAATAGATAGTCACGTTACCAGAACATTAAAGGGCCACACAAGCTTAGTTGGATAACCTTCTTTAACTATTAGACCATATGTCAATTAATTATAAAACGAAATATGAATGAACCTTTCTGTTTGGTCATGATTACAAAATATATATTACTTATACTATTAAGATTTTAATTGTTCCATATAATTATTACCTATTTATTTGCGTAACAATTCTTGCAGATTATACAAGATTCCCTATACTTTAATTATTTTATTGGTAACAATCATGATTTCAATTATCAATGATTGGGTGCTTTCACCCTGCACCAACTGATTTCCTAACTACTATTAACAGTAAGACTTCTTACTAAAAAATTAGGTGTATTTATATAATTATATATGTAGTACATGATATCCATTACACAAGTATCAATTAGTAATACCTTACCTGCTACAGAAAAGTGGAGTCTACTCCTCCGTTCGATCTCCGTCTCACAGCGCAACAACTCTCTCGCTTAATGATTTTTCTCTACTTCGTTGTTTTTTTTAAAAAACAAATACTATTAAGGTTAAACCAACTAGATTTTTAATTGGGTTAAATCAGTTTTAAGGCCCAAGTTTTATCAAGTTAATTTTATCAAATAAAATTACTAAGACCCACCTCACAAATTAGGCCTTATAACATTTTAAAAAGAATCACAAATGACTAATAAGAATGTAAGTATTTTAATTTTAGAAAATTAAAAAATTAATCTTAATTTATTATTATTATTATTATTATTATAATATATTTTTTTTCTGGGTTTTACACCTTATCTTTGTTAGAAGATTATCCTAGAATCATGAGTCTATTAGAGTATATTATTATTAGAACTTGGTCACTAGTGTCCACTATGAGCCCACACATACTTAACCACTAATAAACTAGTAGTCTATATATAAAGGCTTTAGTACTCTTTGTAATGAGATAACAACGATATTCAATATATCTATTTGATCTCTAACATGGTATCAAAGCTAGGTTAATCTTCGCAATTAAATCAAAAATTTTGCTTCCGTCGTCGGTAATACTGTAAAATGAGCAAATAGTCCGAGCTCGATTTGTACTTGCTCGACTAAAAGTTTGATTTGTTCGAAAAGTTCAAACTGCTGGGGCTCGATTTAAGATCATGTTCGACTTGGTAGCTAAACGAGCCTTGATCAAACCTTATTTTATACTCGTTAAATTTTGTGAACCAAATCTGAACAACTCAATACTGGCTTGACTCGTTCATTTACATGCTTAGTCTTCGGCAGAAGGCACATTTATTTTTATTGTTAACTTCATCTGAAAGGAAAAAAAATTTAGGTGGCTAGAGTTCAATTTTAATTTTTTTGTTGGAGCTATAGTTTGAGTTTTGTTATACGTTGCTAAAGTTGGTGCTCTAGTACTAAGTTGCCTAGATTTAAGGTTTCCTTTTGAAGATGCAAATTCCTTGTTGCATGTTATTTTTTTTCCAGAGGAGTTAATTTCTTGAGTTAAAATATGTAAATGGTTGATTGGAAAGTAACGATTGCATGGGGCCGAGATTTCAGGAAGACGTGTGTCCTTCAATTTTTTTGGGAGGCTAGAGAGTCTTCTGTTAGAGTCCTCCGTTGTTAAGGAAAGCAAGAAGTCATTCATAGTTGTTTTTGAAGAATGGAGAGTCCTTCACATTTGTTGGAGGAGACCAAGTGAGTGTTCTTTGTTATTGCTGGCACATGATATCCTCGGAAAGTGGATGTTCGAAGTTATGTATTGAGGGTGAGAAATCTAACTTTGGCCGCAAAAAAAAAATCCGTGCAAATTGAAGAGGGCCTCAATTTGAGGGGGAGTGTTGAAGATAAAATAATTACGTGCTATGGTTGGTTTGAGTCTTTTATTTTTATGATTATGTTATATAACAAGTTCTAAATCGTGATATAAGACTTCCAACTTGAAGTGGTGTGTTAGAAGATTATTCTAGAATTATGAGTCTATTAGAGTATATTATTATTAGAACTTGGTCCTCAAGTATGCTTGGTGCCCACACATACTTGGCCACTACCCAAATAGTAGCCTATATATAAGGCTTTAGTGCTCTTTGTAATAAGATAAAAACAATATTCAATAAATCTAGTTTATCTCTAACAATCTTCTCTCTAATACATATTTATATTGGGGTACAAAGCAAAGCAATGGGCACATTGGCGTTGAAGCATCCAACTCCAAGTTGAATCTAGTCATTGAGTGGAAGGTTATATTATCACAAGGTTTTATTTGTTCAATGTGGAACATGTATATTTTCAACAATAACTTGATCACCACTGCATTAACTTTTTGAAGCAGCCAATGTCGTCTTTTCTGGATTGACATGCAAGCTTAAATAATATTCAAATAGTCATCACTTGGGTTTTCTTCTGTCTCGTAATTTTATTTTTTATTTCTTTTACTACAAATGTTTCAAAATCTTTTCCCATTTCTGTAATGCTTCCCAATCATTCTGAGTGAACCGGTAAGGTATATGTAACCAGCTTTGGATACTTGGTTTTATTGGTAATTGGCCTAATTGATCAAAATCCATTGGTTATTAAATTTGTTTCTTTGAGTTCTCCTGCATTTTCTAAACAATGATAAACATATGGATATCAAATTTTTACTATCAGACAGGAAATTAGATTTCATTTTGATAGCAGTCTTTTCTAAACAATTTCATTTAGATTTTGATTTGATTATTACATTAGTTTTTTTGAGTTCTTATTTTCAAAACAACGATAAACATATTAATACCAAAGATAATTTCGGTGAACATTTACTTTTTTTTGTCCTCCCGTTTCCACTATCTGACATGGAATTAGATTTCATTTGGATAATTCTCATTTTCATTTTCTTCTTATTTACCTTTTTTTCCATTTTTCTTTTCTGTGTTTTGTTTATTGTTTTCTAGAGTTTTGTGTTGTCTGTTAGTTGTTTTGGCTCACACATTTTTCTGCCTTCAGGTAGCTCGTCAGCCGTCTGCAGATTTGGTTAAAAGACATTTTGTGCCCATCTTTTCAGTTTGTATGGCACTCCATTGCAGTAAGAAATCTGTTTGGGAAAGTGGAGCAGTGTTACTTCAAAGTTCAATTTTGAGCATTTCTGAGATCTCTGAGAATGAAAGGGACAAACTTATAAAGAAACATATGGTCTGGTTGTCTTTCTATTTTATGACAATTTTAGCATGTACATTTAAATTAATTTTCAAAATATCAGATTGTTGTTTTGCATAACTAAACAAATATATTTTTACCACTTTCAAGGAATAAAAAAATTTGAATCCGTACCGAAATTATCTGAAATAATAGAATCTAGAGCCAAAATTATATTGCTCTATAGAAGATAAAAAAGTATTCTTATGTTCTATGATGACAACATCTCTGAAGTGATCTTTTCATAGGCCAATGGGTTGGTGTCCCCTTTTGTGGTGCCCCCTTTTTATATACTTTAAATTACCTCATCTTATACATATATATATATATTTTCTTATAATAAAAAAAGTGATATTCTCTCTGTTACCTGGAATTTTCTTGATTTATCAAGTTATTTTATGTTATAGTATCATCTAATTCTCTGTCCATTTTGCTGCTTAAGCTTTTAGAGAAATCAATAATGCAACATGGCGCCATTGTTCTTTCCCTTTGCATTGTGTTCTCCACCCCCCCCCAAAAAAAAAAAAAGAGAAAGAAAAGAAAAGCAAAACAAAAAAAATATTATGCTAGTGCTGTTACCTATTAGAGCCAATTCCCCGTCTCAGCGAAGCTATGTTGTCATTCTAGTTTCTTTCCGAATGTGAAGAGTGGTAACACTTGTAGGTGAATGTTGAAGCATGATATTTTGTTATTATCAAGTTCTTGGGTTTACGTTTTGTTTCCTACTTTCCCCAATATGTATATACAAAGCTACATCAATATGTTTGTGCACTATGGTGCACAAGTTTTCCCATTGGCGTTTTTGTCATTGATCTCAATATGCTAGTATGAAAGCATGACATACATTATTGGATCTGTTTTACAACAACTACGCTTGTTAATTTTTAGTAACTTATAACTCGTATAAGGTTGTAATAGAGGAAGAAAATAAATTCTGCAATTCCATGTGGAGGCTTTTGAGGTGGATAAAAGCCATGTTTCTTACAGTTATCTGAATAATATTTCTCTAATTTCTCGTATTATGTTGTTCTTAAGGATGTGGCTATAATGATCTTTTTCTGTTATGATATGGGTCTTGTTTTGACTCTGTCAAAACTCAAAAGTCTTACCTTCATCGATAGCTATATTCCCTTCAAATTAAAATTCATTATAATATCGTTTGTTTTGCTCTCACATAGAAATGATTGGACCAAGATAACAAAGTTGATATCTCTAGAATATCTTTGTTCAGTTAGTTATTTCGTTTTAACTACTTTAAGTTACTCATTAGCATAGTTGTCACAACGCCACGGCGAGACGCGGCGGTAGTTGACCGCCAGGACGCCTAGACGATGAGACGTCCATAAGGCGGCGACGTTAATGTACAATTTATACATTATTTGTTTTACTTCAAAAGCATATTCGACAATAAAAGTTTATATACATTAAAACTCAAAACATAATACCTAACACTATGGAATACAATTAAAATCACAATCATCACACACATTACAAGTCTAATATATAATAAAAATTACATCATATAACTAGTCCGTTATGATGAGTCATGGTACAAAATGTGGCTCGTCCGTCCAAGATGAGTCATGGGTACAAAATGTTCTTTTAAACTAGCGCCTCGGGACACCTTGTTCTTTCTCTAGTTGTCCCCATGGCGATGCCATGACAACTATGCTCATTAGGTCTCTGTATATACTTGATCCTGAGTTTCTTTAAACCCTTCAAAGGTCAGAGAGTCATGTAGCTTTTACTTGCCTGTACGAGTGTAGGACTACTTTTGGAATTGAAATATAGGCAACATTCTTTCCTTCAACCTTTAATCCTTCTTTCTTGCCTTCTATCTCACAATATCAATTTTCTATTCTTCTCTGTTACAGGTTTCTATTGTCAGCCACATATTATCTCTTGCTTCGTGTGCATCAGATCCTACACTTCCTTCCTTTTCTAAGGATACCGTTGCAGATGCTATTAAAACAGTTGTTGATGGATTTCTGGAAATGTGCAATGCCTTATCCAAATGTTGTAATTCAAGTTCCGTTTGCTCACAAAGTTAATATGTCTAAGCACCTTCATTCTGGTTTGTTGTAGGGAGCACTGTGCTGGAGATTTTGGTGTTCTTGACAAGATTAACATTTTCCGCCCAGATAGAGTTTTTATGGTGATACTTGTGTTTATATAGCAATATGTGTATTGTTTGTCATTTGTTTACTCCTATTTATGTTTTAACTCCATACTTCTGGATGTTGTGCAATTTGAAATTATGCAGTTTATAGTTGAATTGCATTACAAAGTTGCTGCAGCTATTCATTCTAGGCATAAGTGTAACAGGTTGGCAGGAATTGAGGTGCTTATCATTGTTCTTGGGCACAGAGCTGCAGTTTCTAGCACTTCAATGTGAGCTTACATGATATGTTGTTTCACAATTTTTTATCTAGCATTAATATTTGGCAAAAGAAATGTAATGGCACTTTCTATGGAACTCTAATGGATGTTATATCTGATGGTCAAAATTGTATTCATATGTTATCTTATTAATGCAATCCAAACATTAGAGAAATATTATAGAGGAATTCAGATGAGTGCAGCTAAGTTGAGTAGCTTTAAACCCTAGTCTCAATCCTGGAAAAGGAGAGAATAAAAGGCTGCTCTGCAGACTTATAAAGAGAATATTATTAAGTAATCAATAATTGGCAGCTACAGCATATTAATGTCTATAAATACTCTTGTGACATAAAACCCTAAAAGCTCACATGACTTCACTAAAAGTCACATGACTTATTAAAACTGCAGGAAATAAAGAAGTGGCCCAAAGAACAAAAGCCCAAAACCAACTAACAGAAAAAAACTGATTATAACTGCTAGGAAAAATACTAAAGCTGCAGCCCATTAAAAAGCTCTCAAACTTCATTTGTTATTCCTTTTTGGATGCTCAGAAGTCTGAAAATAATTCTCTGCAACACGATCTGCATCACTTATGCACATGTTTTGTGTTATTTTCCCTCTCAAGTTTCAAATGGACTTGAGGCGGGAATTGTAGGAAGTAAAAATTAGTCCTTATATCTGGTGAATTTTAGTAGGTGGCAACTTGCTAAATGTCTTAATTTGACGATATAAGTTTTTTTCTGCACCCAAAAGTTCATACAAGTCTTACATCCACCTTAGAAAATCAAGTGTTGTGGTTTATGTAATATAATGATGGCAAATGATTGGAGTGTTGTGAATAGGGGTGTCTACAATGTGTATGTTAGTTATTAGTAGCTGTTGAATTGGTGATTCTATGTAATTCGGTACATCACAATACCATGCTGCAATTTTCTGCATCCATCAACAACTTTGTAGATAGTCTTTCAGAAAAAAATGATTGTGAAGACTTCTTGTTGGATTTTTTTTGGGGCTACTTTTCCCATCTTTGTGATTTTGGTCTTCATTCAATTAAAAAGGATTGTTCTCTTGTGATTTTACAAGAACGAACTGAGTTATTGAAGTAATGAAATAATTTTTTTCCCTTTCTCTTGTTAAGAATTTATCTGACAATTGCCTTTAAATGGACAATTTTATCTTGCAATTTGTCTTACCTATCAATGTTTCCATCATTTACAAGTTGAAACTTATTTGTGACGAATGTCTGAATTTTTTTAGTTACCTTTTAAACATGGTGGGGCAATACATTACTTGTCATGCCTTACAAGACCAATGTTGCCGTATCATTTCTACATTGCTTCAAGTCTTCAGGCGTAATGCTCATAAAGATATTACTGGAATGTTAGGTGAACAGCTTCAGGTTTATTATCCCATTACCATCACTTGTTCTTTTGATATGTTTTAAACTTCTTCGAGTTGACTGTGACTGATCTGCCTGGCAGTTTTTGGTATCCAAGTTGGTTGCATGTTGCATTCCATCTGATTCACCTGGTCAACTTTCCACCACCCAATCTTCTGAAGTTTTATCGCTGCTCCATAATCTTACCATGGAAGCTGATCCATCTCTACATAACTACATCAGAGTATGTTTCTTTGTGTTCTTGCATCTGGAGTTGTGTTTACTTGATTGTAGTTTAAAATGTTAATGTTTAGTATGAATTGTTTGCATTATTATCTAGGATTAATTATCGTGAACTATATTGTTAAGTTATCGTTTGCTTTAAAAGCTTAAGCTTCTAGAGAATGGACATGAGAGCTTATATCATGCTTTAGCACTCTCCTGTCCCACGTACACGTGGAGAGACAACCCAAGGGGCATCATAATGGAGAACCAAACAGAGTTCAATTTCACTAACAACATAAGAGACAACAATACAAGTGGGATGACTTGAACCTAGGCCTTTTGAAACCAGTACCCTAATATCACTATAAGTTACTAGTTGATTAACTTTTAGAGAATGATCAATAATGTATATAATCTTTAACACATGATTTTGTTAATCACTTGTTGGTGTTCTTTCCTTATGTAGAATTGCTTCTAATTTCTGCTAATGTGTTGTATCAGGAACTGCAACCCTTCCCTGAATTAGGTACATTTGATACAATTAGGAGCTTCCACCAGGAGTTGTGTCGAAATTACTCCCCAAGAGATCACCTACTAAAGGTAGGCAGCATGTACTTTTAAAGGTTTCCCTTCAATGTATCTTCATTTTTTGTTATATACTCCCATCATCCGGCTATGAGAGTGCATTTGACTTTTTTCTTACCACATATTAAAGTCTGCATAGGGCACACTTAAACACAAGTTTCAATAAATTTTCAAAATATCAAAACTTATTCTTTAACATTTGATAGTAAAAATTAATCATTTAAAAGATTAAGTTTGTGTGTCTTATCAAACTTTAATATGAGAGAAGATAAAGTCAAAAAGTTAAATTTGACTCTCATTTCGTGATTTAGCGATTATAGATTTCCTCATATGTTTAAGTAACAACTTTATTTTCAGTTGGTGAAGAAATCTTGTCAGCTTCCGCCGAGTTTACTTTTGTGCAGGTGCTCTACTTTTCTGTAGAATGCAATTATCTCATCAAATGAATAGTTTTTTGCTATGAACTAGTTAAGTTGCACAATAGGTAATACAACATAATTTTTCTTTCTTTCGTGAAACTAGAGACATTATCTTGTGGTGCTAATTCTACGTCATATATATATATATATATATATATATATATATATATATATATACACATGTTTAATCTATTTTCTAATTTCAATAAGTGTAGTTAATGATATTAAATTTATATTGTTCTTGCTAACAAATATTCCCTTTGGTTTTGTTTTGAGTAGTTTAACAGTATAGTTAGTGATATTTGATAGATGATAGTGTTAAACCCGGGCCGGACTACCTATTCAACTGGTAAAAACCAGAATCGGTTGACACCGCTGTCTGGTTTAGACCGGTTTAATTGATTTTGTCAAAAACCGGTTGACCAACAGTCGAACCGGTGGTTCAACCGGTAACACCGTTTAATTGACCCAGTGAATCGGTTTTTAATTATTTTTTGTACCTAATTTTTTTTAATATTAAAATTAATCACTTTTAGTAATATTATAACTCTACTTTATTATGTTTTAGTTCTTTAAAATTTCATTAATTATTAATAACATATATTTTTATATATTAATGATGTCATTGGGTCAATAACGGTTCGACCACTTGTTGAATCAGTGATCCATTCGCCTGGTATTTATTCCAGTTCGATGACCGGTCCGGGTCTGAAAACCTTGATGTTAACAATTAGGAAGTGGCTCAAGAGAAAATTAAAATAAGAAATTTTAAACTTGTATTAAATTGTGACGCATGACCTCCATTATTGGTTGGTTTGACCTTCTCAAGTTTTTCTTAACAGTCTCAAAGCATTGCACAAGAAATTATTCACGGGGTTTTGCAGAGAAAAGAATTCAGGTGATATATTTGATGAAACGTATTGGCATTCTGACCATGAAATTGTACAAGCAGTTTGGACTCTAGTCCACATTTGCAGTTTGGATGATGCAAATAGTTTTGGAGATCTGGTGTCAGATTTTATTTCTAAGGTATTGTTATAATTTTTCTATCTTCCATATCTTTTTCTTTTTCTTTTTCCCCGTGTTTTACATTTCGAGTGTAAATTAATCTTGTTCTGATTATTGCGATTGGAGGTTGGTGTCGGGGATCCACATCGCGTTGTTTTCCATCTTACTGGAGAGTCTAGTCACGTACATGTTGGCCGACCACTTAATTCTGACACTTCTGGCGACAACAATTTTCATATTGAGACGGGCATATCTGAGGAACTTCTCACTGCAGTTATGGGGCTTTTGAAGAAGTACCTTATGGATAATTCTGTACATATTATTGATATGTCATCACAAATGTTACGGGTGAGTTAATAGTAGTCATTTGGGTATGTTTATGCATCATGATGAAAGCTATTATCATTCCTAAATCATGTCATTGTGCTTGCTGAAATACTTCAGTTTTGTGGTGCATATACATTATACAGATGTGTTATTAACCTGGGCATTCCATTTTTTTTACAATTTAGCAGCCTTATTCTATGCCCAACGTGCAACTAGTTTTCTTGTTTTTGCTTTTGAGGTGTTAGTTCACGTTCCATTTTAGAGGTGACTGCATCATCAAATAACTCCAGTATAGTGAATGCAATATACCCATCAATCATCATAGCTTTTGTACCGTAAATATAAAGTTTTGCCACAATAGCTGTTGTAGCATAGCGGTGAATGAAATATGCCACCATAGCTGTTGGATATAATTTCTCTCTTTACTGTTGGCTTATAATACTCGTCCGTTTGCATTGATCATTGATAGCTTGAGCTTTGATATCTCAAGAATTTATGTTTTCTTAAATTAGTGTTGTATATATCAACCAGGGGATACTTTCAACTGAAAGAGGTCAACGAGCTTTACTATCATTTGATTCACATGAGAGGTCTCTAATTGAGGTAACAGCCTTCTCTCTTTACATGGAAAGTATTCCAATACATTATGCTGTGAAGATGTTAGTTCCATGTGTTCTAATTAGGCAAATGGAGAAATATCTTTGTTATGAAGCAATTGACTGTAGTCAATGCTGATCTTCTCTACTCTCTCTGTCCACAATATTGTTGTTCTCAACTTAGTTATGATAATTATTAGCGGTTTGGTCAAATTCATATGTTATTTTTGGGTTAAGTGATAGTGTGTGTATTTTATGAGGAGATGCATGCAAACCCTTGAAAGTATTAACCATCGATTTTGCCTTAAATTAATCCAAAGATGTTAATGAACAAGTATAGTTACAAATCATTGACCAGCAGCAAATAACATTACATCACCAGTAAAACTCATTGATTCTGCATATCTTACCTCCCTTTATTTTGGCTGGTATATATATATATACATATAGGTTCCCATCCGTGGCAATCGGTTGCCACGAACACTATTCCAGCAACCATGATCTTGGCCTTTGATTGTGATAATGAATGGTTTAGATTGGAAGCAATTTCCCCCCTGCCGCAACACCTTGTAGCGGCAATTATATTCCTTCTAGACAATTACCAAACTGAACTCCCTCACACTTACCTGCTGCTACAAGGTGTTGCGGCAGTAGGGTCTTCAATTTAATCCCAATGCCAACTTACCTACCACTGTCGCTACATGCATTTTCATTCTTACAGACTATGTTTGGAACGAAGAACGAAGGTGGAGAATAACAAAATGATTTGTAGTCATAAAAGTTGTTGTAGGATATGTTCTTATACATATTATTTTGAAACGAAAGGCACAGTGTATATATTTTTGCATAATTTACAATTTTGGAACCATAATAATAATAATAATAATAATAATAATAATAATAATAATAATATCATATTATTAATGGGGATTAATAAGAATATCATATTATTATTATTATTATTATTATTATTATTATTATTATTATCATATTATTATTATTAAGCTAGAGGAGAAAAATTATGGTTCTAAAAGTGTAAATTATGCAAAAATATATACACTGTGCCTTTCGTTCCAAAATAATATGTATAAAAACATATCATAAAACAACTTTTACGATTACAAATCATTTTGTTATTCTCCACCTTCATTCCAAACATGGTCTGTAAGAATGAAAATGTTTGTAGTGGTAGGTAAGTTGGCATTGGGATTAAATTGAAAACCCTACTGCCGTGACACCTTGTAGCATCAGGTAAGTGTGAGGAAGGGCAGTTTGGTAATTGTCTGTGCCGCTAGAAGGAATATAACTGTCGTTACAAGGTGTAGCGGCAGGGGGGAAATTGTTTCCAATCTAAACTATTCAACTTTTTTTCTTTTTGGGTTTCTTGGGTAGGGAAATTGCCAGGTCAATTTGAAACTTATTAACAATATTCTTTACAAAATATTATGCGGTTCAATCGAACTCTACAATATGCGTCCTGGTGTAGGGGTTGGCTCTTTTTTGTGGGACGAGTCCCTGTTGCGTGTGTGTATGGGGAAGGGGATGGTTTAGTCCCTAAACAAATGTTTCCAATCACGCGTTTTTATCTTTGGAGGTTGAAGTAGGTACCACTCAAGCAATAACCATCATAAATGGTTTATTTCTTTGTGGTGCTCCTCGTTCTTTTGTTGCTATAAGTATAGGTTTCGTGGGTCTTTGATGGTTATCATTTCAGTTGCTTTAGTAAATAGTAATTCCCTACTTTTTTTATACGTTCTGTGTACATGGGTGGTATCCCCGTTTTGTCGCCATTTTTATTGATAATATTTATTACCTATCTAAAGAAAAATAATTTAGAGCTACCAAACGTTGCTGCCTCTGTGATTTAGCTTCAGCTTAGCACTGTTATGTACATTATACTTGACGTTGTTTTGTGGTCTTCATGACTCATGTACGATGTCTATGTGTAGGTACATTCCAAGGGTATTAATCTGGAGTTAGTGCAGAATTCTTTACTGGAACTAGACAGAAAGTACAACGGTAACATCTCATTACTTGGGTGGAGGGGGACTTTGTTAATTGTGCAAACTCAAAAAGATTTCTGTACGCAAGGATTTTGTTCTTATGCAATTTTATATGTATTTTTTTAATTTGAATCATGCAATAGAACTGTATAGAGGTTCTGATTATTTGGCTAAGGACTTGAAAATTTGATTTCGAGGTCAAATGTCTATTGTAGGCACTTTAGAGTATTCACAATAGTTTCCTTATCTCTATCCCTACTCTGCAGTGCTATTGGGTCATTCTGCAGGATAGGGATTCAATTTTTTCACTATGTACCCAACATGTTCCTTATATTGATTCCTTATATAATGAAATTTAAAATTTTAGAGTTAAAAATTGAAAGTTCCAACAGTTAAAGCATGTTTTGACCAAACAAATAATGAATCTAATAGATGTCAAAATCATGAGACAAACAAAGTTTGAAATCCCGAAACAAAGGTCAAAATCAAACAAAAAAAGATCAAAATTGGAACCCTAGATTTGTTTTTCTGCAAAATACCTTCAAATTAAATGATTCGAGATGCTGCAAATAAGACTTTGGAGAAGAAGATAGTCGGTGAAGAGGACAATCAATGAAGAATACCGTTGAAATAATTTTGAAGAAGAAAATCGGTTAAAGAAGCTTTGGAGAAGACGAGATTCGCGATGTTACAAATGACGTTGAATTCCTTTACCCTTTTCTAAAGCTGACGTGTCTACTTAAATGAGGGTGTGAAACGTCATTTTGCATACATAGAGAACGGTCTTTTGACTCCCTCACTCTGATGAGTAAAATCTTATATAGAGATTAAAATAGAGAGTTAAATAAGGATAATGAAACTGTTGGTTAATTATTTGTTGATGTATTCTTCAAAATTGGGGTTAGAGAGTTTATTGGGGAAACTGTTGTGAATGCTCTTAATCTATTTATAATGGAAAAAAGATGTCTATAGTAGGCACAGTTTTTTTATGGGTAGTTGCCGTGATAAACTAATTTTTTTATGTTGGTTTTATGATTTGTTCTTGGTGGTGGTGGTCTTGTTGTAACCCCAACTTTAGTTCATTGCAATTGGATTTATTGGGAGTGAAAATGATACAGTACAAGTACTATGGATATATTTGGTTTATTTGGTGAAAAGTTAACTCTGTAGTTCTCTTATGCTGATATTTGCTTACATAATATGTTGGATCTGATTAGTAGAGAATACTCTTCCGAAATTGGTTGATTCTTTTTGATGATCTAGCTTGTTTCATTTTAATTGTCTTGCATGCGAATGGGGATCTATTGTATTATAGTTCTGTATATTATGGTCTGTGATTCTCTTGCACACTGAATGAACATGACCATATGATTATATGATTTACAAATAAAAATAATAGCTGAAAGTTTTTTGTTCAATTATTTATATGGAATTTTAGAAGGGATTTTTGGTAAGAATTACTTCCCCCATTTGGCAGATTTGGAATGCACGTTTGTTGCGTTTTCCATAGGTCATGTGCATTGTATTTATGTCCTGGTTTAGTTAACTGTGTGGTGTAGTGAAACATTAAAACTGCGATAGTAAGAACAACTAAAACTAGTTAAGTGAACGTCTATAATTTTTTATTTGCTTGAGATTGCAATTATCCTATCATGAGATAAGTTAATACTTGATGGGTTCTCATGATTATATGGGCAATTCATCAAAGATGCCGTGACTTGTTTAGCATCAATTACAGCTGAAGAAATTTCAGTGGAGAAGTCTGATATATGGAAGACTCATGGAAAAACGTTTGAGACATGGATCTGCTCACTCGTTCATGCACTCATCGGTTATTGTGATGATATTATTCTAAGGTATCCCATCTTCCAACAAGAAACACTTTCGCTGGTTTACGAGTTTTGGGCCTTTTTGTAATTGATGAAGTTAATGCAAAAAATTTACTTGTTCATTTTCAGATTATGTCAAGATATTGTGTTGCAGAAAGCTGAAGTTGCAGAGCTTCTCTTTCCAAATGTTGTTGTCAACCTAGCAAGCAGGAAAAATTTGGATGTTGATCTTTGTGAATTGATCTCTTTAAAGGTTCTTTTCTTATGATTTAGCACTAGCCCTATTTAAACTTTGTTTAATGAAAGTTTGTATCATGCTTCAGCATCATTTCCTCCAATACCTGTTTGTCTGGTGAGTAAATTAAGGGAAATTTCAATAAAAGAATCATTGAGGCTCTTTCTCTCTTTAGTTAGCTATATAGTACTTGCAGTCGATGGATTTATGCTTAATGAGATTCAGCTGAAGTTGTTTCTAGCAAAACTTTCTTAGGCAACACTTCAGAAAATGGCATCACCTCCCGAGGGATATTGATAAATTCAAAATGAGATGTACCCAAAAAGAAAGGGTGTAATGCCCAAAACTGCTTTAGCTATCTTTGTTAAGAACTTGTGTTCCATTGATTTTTCCCCTCACTCTCAAATAAAATTCTTCTTTTATCTAATAAAAAGAAGACCAAACAAGAAACTGCTTTGCTAGCTTTAGGCCTTGGGTAACACCATGAGCAAAGTCGAAAACTTGAAAAAATTATTGGCATTCTTTTGTGCATAAGATCTCTTTTGGGACTATGTTTTGAGCTCTCTAAATCACTTTTGGACCCCCCCCCCCCCCCCCCTAAAGCAGTTTTGGGATGTGCGTGGCAAGGAAAAGCATAATCACATTAACCATGCAAACAAAGAAAATAGCTTTTCATCATAAGGACCTTTGGAGATCCTTTTGCCGAAAGTGATTTTGGAATACTTGCATTATTTTTTGGATACTTTATACTTGGTAATCACTTCCAATTTATTTACCAATGCACAATAAAATCACTTTTGACACCAAGTACTTTTAAGAGACCCAAATTGAGAATTGATTTTCCATAAATTTATCTGTTTTCGGAAATCACTTCTTCATAATGTAAAGCAATGACAAATTGGCCCCATGTCTTCTTAGACGTCAATGATGAGCTAAATCCAATACATTTCTGTATTGCTCAAAAGATTAGGTTACAACAAAGTTTCAAGAAATTGATTAGTCGCTCTGAATGCTGAAATAGTGACATGCAATTCAAATCTATTATTGATTATTTGTAAGATCATGTTCCATAGGTTTTCTGGTTCAACAGGATACGTCCTACACCATTCACTGCTAGGACCCATTGCTCATAGCCACATTATCGACTCTTACATTCCATAGGAAGCTACTACAGGACAATATATCAACTGTGAAATTCCATATTATTATATGTAATTTAACTTTCTTTGTTCTTTTTGTTTGGGGGTGGGCTGGTGTGGGAGTGGAAGGGATTTAGAATGTGCTTAATTTAGGGTCGAAACTAACTTATTTTGGTCATCCAAAGGTTCCATGACGGTACACAACTTATTGACTTTTCGGCTCTAAGTCTCTTTTGTGTTGGGACTTTGTGTCTAAAAGACGTGAATATCTTTGAGAAGTTTAAGATACATTATATAGTATCTGTATTACAAAGAGAGAGGGAGGGGCCTTGGACTTTTTGCTTCTCACTTTGATATATACTACTAACTATTTATCCCTATTTTTTATTCCTCCACTCTTATCCTCTTTATTTTCTCATCATTCCTCACATTTTATCTATATTTTTACTCTTCCAGTATCCATTACTCATAATTTCTCTCACCCACTATTTTTTCTCTTTCTATTTCTCTGATTTGCACGCAAAGTTTGTGCCACATGACTGGTTTAAACTGAAGGTAGCAATTACCTTCGTTAGTTACTTTTCATTTACCCTAATTAAGTCATCCTGTTGAGAAATTAATTGGAAATTAACAAACTAGTTGAGGTTTGTGGAATTGTTTGAGGGCTTATAAAAATAGTAGTGACATACACAAAATAAAGTTAGGGAAGTTGCAGTTTTTTTCTTCGCACATAAAGTCATGTGTGCATACCAAAGCTTATTTCTTGAAATTGTTCAGCTAGGGATGTTGTCTGGCACTTTAAGAATGTTAAGATAATTAGACAGCCTTTAAGTCGACTGGTCATTAGAAGCACCTGCAGAAATTATATCATTCTTTTTGTTTCTATGCAGGTGCTGGAAAATATATTTGTTGAATCCAATAAGATGGTCAAATCGATTCAGGTCCTGTTGGATGCACTTAATGAACTTCGCCTATGTCATGTCATGCAAAGAACTGCTTCATCTTCAATATCATCTAAACGAGAAAGTTTGAAGGTTAGTGTGGCACACTACCTTAATATTAATACATTTCTGGTGTAAGTTTTGATTATATTCCTTTATTTATGATTTTAATTTAATAGTGGTTGACGAATAAGTTAATGTTTCCGTTGATCCTAGCCATAGTCTATAATTATATATTTGTGATCCTCTTGAGTGGGATTATGGGAAGATGGAGTGTTTGGACTAGTTTTCAGTATGATACTTTTCTATCAAGCTGATGCCCTTGTGTTATGCTATTTGTTCCCCTAAGAAGCAAGAATTCGGGTGCGGGTATACGGGTGCGCTACAAGGATTCACCAAATTTGAAAATATGGGGATTCGGGTGCAGGGATATGGCATATATAAATATATATTTTTTATTTTTTTTATTGCCAAATTTCTAGCCACATTTAATTAATGTAGTTAATTTCCAGCCCTATTTAATTTAATTTAGTAAATTTCCAGCCACATTTTATTTAATTAGTAAATTTCCAGCCACACTTTATTTAATTTAGTAAATTTCCAACAAGGTAGGCACATTTAATTTATCATTATTGTCACATTCAGTAAAATAAAAACAGGAAAAAATAGAAAAGAAGAAAGAAACAATATGGCATATAAGAATAGAAGTCCATCCGTATGTAGTTATGTGCATGTCTACATGACCATTGACCATTTACCTAACAAGTAGCCACTGGCCCACTACCCATAAAAGAAGAAAACCAAAACAAAAGAAAAACAAAACAGAACAAAAAAAGCGAAAACAAAGCAAACGAAACAGAGAAACGAAGCGAGAAGAAGAAAGATAAAAGAAGAAACTAGAAAGAGAACGTCCAATCAGTTGCAGACTTGATGTCGATCGCTGCTTCGCGCTCCCTCTCTTCCTCACTTAGTCGATCCTCTCAATCCAACAAGTGACCTAATTTACGAATCGATTTCCTTTTGCTCTATTTTTTTTATTACTCATAATTACCAAATATGCCACCGCCGCATCCCTTTCACCACACCCTAACTCATTCCTTGGACCAAAGCCGAGTCGCACCCCGTACCCACCACAGCCGCACCCCTTCACACCTACACCCCTGAAGCACCTGGTGTGCAATGCGGTAGGGGTTTTGTGCACCCCTGCTTCCTAGTCATTCCCTTGTTCTCCCCGTTCATTCAGAAGAGCTGCTTAATAGAAAAATGAGAATATTAAATAAAATTTTCATCCAGTTGAGTAAAACTAAGGGAGATAGCTGCAAAATAAAAGAGTAAAAGATTTTGGATATGAACTAACCAAAAGTTTTCGTTTTGCATTTTAAAGGAATTAAACATTTATCCTTACTAAGCTTTGTACTTATAATGGTTCACTACCATGTAATTGCCTTTTTATCACCACACTCCACTGTCATTCCCTTGTTTCTCCTTACTCTTATATATATATATGTATATATATATATATATGTATATATATATATATACCGGTTGCCACGGGTACTATTCCAGCAACCATAATTTACATCGTCGATCTCAATATTGGATGGCATGGAATAAAGACAATTTCTCATGCCATATATAGTCAGAATGCGGCCACCTGATCCTTAGAAACCAAATCCGAAACCGCCCTCCTTTAAATTAATTTCATGTCGCTACAGCCTGTAGCGGTAGCCCTGCCTTTTGCTTTCCTTTCGCATTCCCTTTTATTTGTGATATGGGTTTGTCAAATATAAGTTTCAAGGATAGGCTAGTTAGTTAGTCATGTAGGACTCTTTTATTCAAAGTAGCAATAAATGCTTTTAAGTTGCATGAATGCTTAGTCAATAATTTGTACTGTTGGAAGAAAAAAGTGAATATTAATATTACTCCCTCCATTCCTTAATATAAGTCGTTTTAGAAAATTATTTTTGTTCCTTAATATAAGTCGTTTGAAAATTTCAAGTAAGCATTAATTATTTAGTTTTCAATATTATCCCAAGTAATAAATACTCACTCCGTCCCACGATAAAAGTCTTTATTACTATTTCAGGTAGTCTCAAGGTTAAATGTCTATTTACCTTAAATAATCTATTTTTACAATAATTTGCCTATAATACCCTTATTATTAATTGTTATATTTCTATTGTCTATGTATATTTATAGAGCATCACTAGTAATGTGCAGAAAACTATGCAATTAAATGAGAATTTAAATATGAACAATTTTGTCATTTTATCCTCTTTCTTAATATGCGCAAAAAGTCAACTAGGACTTTTATCTTGGAACGAAGGGAGTATAATTTTGGTACTCTCACTATTTTTTTGTCCAATAAATAACACTTTTTTTATCCAATACAAGGCAATATAGACAATTGATATTATATTTAATGATATACAATCATTTCTTTAATACGTGTGCACAACTCTAAAACAACTTATATTAAGGAATGGAGGGTGTACTAGTTGTTTGTCGGAAAACCGATCACTAAACACGCGCAAGTATACGCGGTCTAACAAGTAATACAGTGATAAGGAGTGTGTCGTACCCACGAGGAACTATGACTAATATTTACCAATCTGGGCTATGTATCGCTAAAATCTTATTCAACGGCGATGAAATGGAAGTGTGATTAATCTAGTTAACTAATTAACAAAGCAAGTAAATGGATAACAAATGATAATCTAAGAAAATACAAGCTAAGGTCACAACTTCACCCCCACATAGGCATTCTGTTGAACACCAGGCGTGTTATGCTTCATCAAACTAGCTACCCTTCTCTCTTTGGTCTTAATGGTCATGACAATTTGTCGACCCGAGAACACATAAAATGCTATGCACCTCTGTCGAGGTAATACGCACAAACATATCATCTCCGGATCTACCCAAAAGGGAATAGAAGCGAGAAAGGAACGTCCAAGCTAGATCAATGATCCTACGTATGTCTATCGAATCAATCATAACAAGGATTTAAGCAAAGGTTCTCAATTAGGTCTCACGTGGTGCACGAGAGATATATACATTCTACGCACTGACTTATGTAGTGAAAACCCACAATCACATGCCATATATTTAGGTGTAAATCTACAATTCTTCTGTCGATATCATGCAGATTACCAAAATCATCACTAATGTCTTAACAAGAATCATAAAACACAAATATATTAAACCAAATCATGTGGTGCCAACCAAAGACATACAAACAGTCAATTCAAATAACAAAGGGATCCATTATAACCTTAGAGCCAATAATCAGTTCATATTTAATAAACCAAATACAAGTAGCAAATAAGACAACATTTATAGATTACAAAACTAGAGAAGATAAATGGATAAAAGGAAACTCTGTCAAGGCCCTTCAATCTCCATATACTCCGCTCAAATCAAGCTTTCTAATCCGTGTCGCTCGTTGCTCTTGTGCTCCAAAGAAATACAGACTTCTCCCTAAATCTACCTAAACTATATGTACAGACATCAACTAAGGGAAAGAAAGAGAAATTACAAAGAAAAACTAAAAACTAAGTTAATCTTTGTGAAAATATGATATAGGATGTCCATTTGCTCTTTATCGCAAGGCTCCTCTGTTTTTATCGCTAGCTCCTTTTTTACTGAGGTCAAACAAACCTTTCTTTGCACAGGCTGGAGGTCGTATGTTGCCATGACGACCAATAGACTTAGGATGGATGGCTTATGCTGCCACGTGTCTGACTAAGAACCGAGCTCGCCTTTGCAGTATGAGTCCATATAGGGAAAGTGGCGCATGACGCAATCTTGGCGTCAGTCGTGGCTGACTTGGCCTGACGATATGTTGACATTGGCAGTGCCATAGCATGCCCTTTACGATAAAATGCTCGTTTTTCCCCTGAATGCTAGAAAACACCTGATAAGCCCTGCAATATGTCAATTAAGCGCAACAACACTATAATCAAATAAAAACATATAAACTCTACGAGAACAGACAACTATTTAAGTCATAAAGTATCCGATTCGCGGGTATAAATCCCACTCATCACTAGTTAGGAAGAAAAAAAGTTGATATTAATATTAGTAATATTAATAATTGGGTTAGGACTAGTAGTATTGATATGGGGAAAAAATTCTACAATTACAATTGGAATGGTATTTTTTTCTTTATTCTTAATTAAATGTTATCACCATATTAATTTTAATATTTAATATTAATATTAGGATTAAATATTAATATTAATTATTAAATATATTTAATCTATAATATTAAATATTATTTTAATACTAACATTATTAATAATAGTAATATCTAATATTAATAATAAATATTAAAATTAATATGGTGATACATTTAATTAAGATTAAAGTAAAAAAGACCATTTCAATTGTAATTGAATTTTTTTTTCCAACATCAAGTGCTAACCCAATTATTAATATTAATATTAGTAATATTAATATCAATTTTTTGTCTACCTAACTAGTAATATTAATATTCACTTTTTTTCTTCCTAATAGTACAAATTATTGACTAAGCATTCATGTAGCCTAAAATCATTTACTGCTACTTTGAATAAAAGAGTTGACTAACTAACTAGCCTATCCTTGGGACTTATACTTAACAAACCCATATACTGGCAAAAAAAGGATTAGGAAGGGAAACAAAAGGCAGGGTTGCCGCTACTAGCTGTAGCGGCAGGGAATTAATTTAAAGGAGGGGCAATGTAGCACGTGGATTATAGGGGTATTTTTATAATTTCGTTTGCCGCTACAAGTGATTGTGATGCCACTACAACCTGTAGCGACAGATGAGAAATTGCATTTAATTCATGTCATCCAATATTGAGATCGACGGTGTAGATTATGATTACAGGAATAGTACCCGTGGCAATCGGTTGCCACGGATGTGTGTGTGTGTGTGTGTGTGTGTGTGTGTATATATATATATATATATATATATATATATATATATATATATATCTGAATGGATCCAAATCCCCGACGCTTGACCGGAGTAAAAGACGGACCAAATTTTATTTTTGCTTTTTTTTAAAACAACTAAAAAATAATTAATATTTTATGGGCTGAAATTTTTCATAATCTGATGTTTTGGGAGTGATTTGGATACCTATACCAAAAGCGGTGGTGGTACAGTCTGCCGACAGATGTACATGCATGTTTTTTGTTATACGTGCCCAAATCACGCCTAAAACACCAGTATATGAAAAAATTCAATTCGTAAAATATTAAATATTTTTTTTAGTTTTAAAAAAAAAAAGTACGGACGGGATAAAATCCGGGCGTCCGGACTTGAACCGGACTCTCTCTCTCTCTCTATATATATATATATATATATATATATCAGTGTTCTAAAAGTCGGTCTAGTCGGCCGACTAGGTCGGGGTCGGAGACTCGCCGAGTCGACCAGTCCCTAGTCCTTTGTCGGTAAAGTCGAGACAAATCGGTAAAGTCGGCCCCTCCCTCTGCCGACTGCTGCTGCTTCTTCGAAAAAAAAACTTCGACCGACGACGACAGGATCTTTTCCTCTCAAGCCGCCAGCGATTGATCGGATCTTCGGCGACGACGACTGGATCTTCGACCATAGATTCATTGCTTTTCGATCGCGACGATAGCCGATCACCGCTTTTCTCTTCGTTGTGACGACCGTATCGCCATTGCTTTGACGACGACATTCTTTGCTCCGACGATTTATTCTTTGCTCAAACTGATTTTCGTCTTATTTATTGCGATCGGTAGTCTTTCTCTCGCTCTCTCTCTGCCATTGCTTTCTCAATTTTTTTAAACAGTTTACATTACAAATACTGATATAAGGCTTATAACTTATAAAGCATACTGATATAAGGCTTTTAAGTTTACAAATACAAATAGTCAAATAGTGATATTTTTTTTTGGTTTTAGTTAATTAGTTCCTTAGTGGGCATTAAAGAAAAAGTTGGAAAAACTAAATTAGTTAATTTTTTTAGTTAATTGCAATATTTTATTTTAAATTTTAAATTTTTTCAACTTCAGTTATAAATTAAATTATTAAAATCTGACTGTGGGGTTTGGAGAAATGACTGATGTTAATTGCAATATTTTATTTTGATGATTTGTGTTACTTATGTTATTCTAATTATTCAAAACTTGTGAAGGAGGAATGATAATATATATTTTTTTATAAAAAATTGAAAATCCGACTAGCCGATTAATCCCCAACCGACATGGGACCGACTAGCGACTTTTAGAACACTGATATATATATATATATATATATATATATATATATATATATATATATACACACCGATAGATCTGTCCAGGACTCCGGACGAGAGTAAAATCTGGACCCCAAATTTTTATTTTTTTTGCTTTTTTAAAATAACTAAAAAATATTTAATATTTTATGGGCAGAAATTTTTCATAATCTGATGTTTTGGGGTGATTTGAATACCTATACCAAAAATGGTGGTATAGTCTGCACACAGATTACATATACATGTTTTGTTATAATGCCCAAATCACGTCCAAAACATGTATATTATGAAAAATTTCAATTCCATAAAATATTAAATATTTTTTTAGTTATATTAAAAAACAAAAAAAATTTTAGTCCGCATTTTATCTGTCAGAGTCCAACAGAATCGAACTCTCTCTCTCTCTCTCTCTCTATATATATATATATATATATATATATACTAGGATCCATGTCGGGATCCGGGTTTTTGTTATTAAATTCTGAATTTTTTTTTTTTTTTTTATGCAGACTGCTTTTTGTTATATGTATCCAAATCACACCCAAAACAACATATTATGTAAAAATTCTAGTTCCATAAAATATTAAACTTTTTTTAGTTGTTTTAAAAAAAAAGGAAAAAAAGAAAAAGAAAAAAAGTTCCGCATTTTAAGAAAGTCCGGATAGGAATCGGACTATATATATATATATATATATATATATATATATATATATATATATATATACGGGACCGATCCATAGCTAACAATGTCAACTTAAGGTTACCCTTACAACACATCGTGACCTTCCATCCGAAGATCGAACGGTTAAATAGAGTGTCCGTCTGCATTTTAGTTTACAATATTCCGCAGTTTAATACTGCGGACGGGACAGAAGACCAAAATCCCCTTCCTTTACAAGTCCTCCGTCTGCAGTTTAATACTGTAAACGCTAGATATGGCCAACTAATAAGTCATGTCCGCAGTATTAAAATGTGAATGCCAAATTCAATTTTTTTTAGTTTTTAAGGCTTCGATCATGTTGAATGCCAATGTTATACGTTTTAGAATTTTACAGTCTCATCCAATAATATATGTCATTTGGATCAACTTAAACCCTCGCCCTTTGTGAAAAATTGTGTCTACATGTTGAATGCAAATATGCAATCTCTGAAAATTTCTTTTCAAGTCTTCCAAGATCTTTTTCCAATCTTCAAGTGAGAAGCATATGACTATCCATTCTAAGTATTCGGTATTCCAGACAAACACCAATGACTGCAATCTTGGGAATTGATTGAAGCTTGAAAACTAAAAAAAAAATGAATTTGGCATCCGGATGAGACTTATTTACAAATGGTGTCGTTTCCCAGTTGGCCATTTGGCCATACCTAGCGTCTGCAATTTAATACTGCGGACGAAGATTTTATTTTGGTCATTTGTCCTGTCTGCAATATTAAACTGCGGAGGGGAGCACTATTAAGCCGTTCAATCTTAGGATGGACGCTCACAATCTGTTGTAAGGATAATGTTAAATTGCCAATGTTGTCAATGGATCAGTCCCCATATATATATATATATATATATATATATATATATATATATATATCGATTTGTTAACAATTAATACCATTACTGCAAGCCCTAATGAAATCCCCCTTCCTTTACAAATATACATATATCACTTGACCTTTTTCCCCTGTTCTCTATTGAAGCTGTATATTTCCTGTTGCTGATTGCGACATGTTTAACTTGTTCTTTTTATATCTTTGGTTGATTTCTTCTACAACTGGTGGTTGTGACAAAGTTCTCTTATTGGATTTGAATTCAAGTTTGCTGATTAAACTTAGCTCCTTTCTGATTGCACATTCTTAGAGTAAAATTCATATAGTTACCTGAGGTTTATACAAAATCCCACAGTACCATCTAAACTCCAAAACCCTGCACATAATTGAGCATGCATGCAGCCTAGTTTCCAAAAGAGCATGATCACATCTAAAAGCCGTCCTATTCTACCACTAAAGGTCCAGTATACCCTTTTCATTGTAATTTATTGTATACTTTGAGGGTATGCAAGTATAAGCTTTCTTTTCTTTGACAATAAAAGTAAAATGCAGTTGGTGCTTTTTTATGTTAAGTGGTAATGTTGAGAGAGGAAGGTGATTTTAATTTGAATCATTGTAATTATTAGATATTTTTCTATTTTGGCTCAATAAAATAACTAAATTCTTAACAGTATTCTAAGCCTTCAAGTTATAACTCAAGATCCCGTTCGTCAGTAAAGGTGAAGGATTCTGCTGCTACATCAACAGAATTAGTCAAATCGACATCACTCTGGGACAAGGTATGTTATGCCTTCATGCCTTTGTTCAATAGTTATCATGTACCTGTACTATGTAAAAATGTTTGCTTTGCTTAATCTGGTTGTATTATACATGTCTATTAATTTGGGATACGATAAGTTTTTATATAATGAAACTTCTTATTTTTAATTTGTCTAGTCACAACTTGCATCTTATTTTCTTGTTAAAGTACCTTGTTTGCTCCTCTCAAAACCCTACAGTAGTTGGACAGGTACTGGGTAATGACCCATCTTCTATTTGTAACCGAGTGTTTTACTTTAAGACACCACTGTTAAATTTTGGCGAAACCATGTAGCGATGTGTGTTGGTCGGAAAACCGATCACTAAACACGCCGCATGTATATCTGTGATCTAACAAATGTCTGATGATAAAGAGTGTGTCGTATCCACGAGGAACTATGACTAATATTTACTAAGTACCGACTGTTTATCGTTAAAGTCTTATTCGAACAGCAGTAAATGGAAGTGTGGTTAATCTAGTTAAAACTAATTAACAAAGTAAGTAAATGGATAACGAATGGTAATCTAAGGAATTACAAGCTAAGGTCACAACTTCACCCCACACAGGCATTCTGTCGAACACATGGCGTGCTATGTTTCATCAAACTAGCTACCCTTCGCTCTTTGGTCTTAATGGTCACGATAATTTGTCGACCAAGAACACATAGGTGCCTATACACCTCTGTCGAGGTATGCACAAACATATCCTCTCCAGATCCACCCAAAAGGGAATAAAACAGAAAAGAACGTCCAAGCTAGATACAATCCTACACATGTCTATGCGATTTAAGCATAAGTTCTCTATTAGGTCACACGTGACGCACATATATATGTCTATTCTACGCACAACTTATGCAGTCGAAACCCACAATCACATGCCAATATATTTAGGTGTAAATCTACAATTCTTCTGTCGATATCATGTAGATTACCAAAATCATCACTAATGTCTTAGCAAGAATCATTAAGCACAAATATATTAAACCAAATCATATGGTGCCAACCAAAGAGATAAGACAGTCAATTTAAATAACAAAGGGATCCATTATAACCTTAGAGCCAATATTCAGTTCATAGCTATTGAACAAAATACAAGTAGCAATAAAGACAACATTTATAGAATACAAAATTAGAGAACAAATGGATAAGAGGAAACTCTGTCAAAGCCCTTCAATCTCCACGCATTCCGCTCAAATCAAGCTTTCCAATCCGTGTCGCTCATTGCTCTTGTCGCTCCAAAGAAATAGTAGACTTCTCCCTAATCTATATTTACAGACATCAACTAAGGGAAAGAAGAGAAATTACAGAGAAAAACTAAGCTATGCTAATCTATATGTTATATGGTGTCTAATGTGGCTTGTAGAGCCTCCCCTACGTATTATATCGCTTTGCCTTCCTTTCTTTGGGTCAAAACAAGCCTTTCTCTGCAGGCGCGGGAGCTCATGTTGCCAGCGACGATAAGCTATATGGTTGGCGTTAAGGGCGCCACATTAGTATGAAAGACACGGAGCTCGTCCAAGAAGAATTCGATTAGCGCCGTGGTGACATCGGCGAGGGAGAGGGGAGGTGGCTGACTAACGGCCACTTCTTGGCCCATGCTGTGCGCAGTGTTGATCGGAAAACCGATCACTAAACACGCTTAAGTATCTGCGGATCTAACAAATAATCAATGATAAGGAGAGTGTCGTGCCCACGAGGAACTATGACAAATATTTACCAAATCTGACTATGTATCGCTAAAGTCTTATTCGAACAACAGTAAATGGAAGTGTGATTTATCTTGTTAACTAATTAACAAAGCAAGTAAATGGATAACGAATGGTAATCTAAGGAAATACAAGCTAAGGTCACAACTTCACCCCCACACAGGCATTCTGTCGAACACCTGGCGTGTTATGTTTCATCAAACTAGCTACCCTTCTTTCTTTGGTCTTAATGGTCACGACAATTTGTCGACCGAGAACACATAGGTGCCTATGCACCTCTGTCGAGGTATGCACAAACAAAACCTCTCCAGATCCACCCGAAAGGGAATAAAACAGAGAAGAACATCCAAGCTAGATGCAATCCTACATATGTCTATGCGAATCAATCATAACAAGGATTTAAGCATAAGTTCTTAATAAGGTCGCATACGTAGGCATGCAGAGATATATACTATTCTATACGCACAACTTATGCGATTGAAACCCACGATCACATGTCGATATATTTAGGTGTAAATCTACAATTCTTACATCGATATCATGCAGATTACCAAAATCATCACTAATGTCTTAGCAAGAATCATAAAGCACAAATATATTAAACCAAATCATATGGTGCCACGAAGAGATCTGAGACGACCCAATTCAAATAACAAGGGATCTATTATAACCTTAGAGCCAATAATCAGTTCATATTTAATAAACCAAATACAAGTAGCAATAAAGACAACATTTATAGATTACAAGACTAGAGAAGATAAATGGATAAGAGGAAACTCTGTCAAGGCCCTTCAATCTCCATATACTCCGCTCAAATCAAGCTTTCCAATCCGTGTCGCTCGTAGCTCTTGTGCTCCAAAGAAATACAAACTTCTCCCTAAATCTACCTAATCTATATTTACAGACATCTACTAAGGGAAAGGAAGAGAAATTACAAAGAAAACTAAGAACTAAGTTAACCTAACTAAAAACTATGAGATAGGATGTCTGTGTTTGAGATATGCAGAGCTGCTGCTGTTATATATGTTTTTCTTCCTTCGCTAGGTCAAACACAAGCCCTTTTTGCTTGGACACCGGAGGTGGTATGCCTGTGGCCTGACCCATATATTGGTCATTATGCGGCATGGCTGACGTGAAAAAAGACCATTTTGCCCCTAGAAAAACACCTGTAACGCTCTGCAATTCATCGGTTAAGCACAATAACACTAAAATCCTACAAAACTATATAAAATCTACGAGAACAGGCAACTATTTAAGTCATAAAATATCCGATTCGCGGGTATAAATCCCACTCATCAGCGAGCATATGCCTTGGCTTTGGCGCCGCGGCGCGGGCATATGTAAATTGGCCATTTTGCCCCTGAAAGCTATAAAACACCTGATAAGCCCTGCATTGCATCGATTAAGCACAATAACACTATAATCATATAAAATCTTATAAAATCTACGAGAACAGACAACTATTTAAGTCATAAAGTATCCGATTCGCGGGTATAAATCCCTCTCATCAATGTGTCTGCAGGATTTTATTTATTTCTTTTTTTTCATAAATATTTTTAATTTTCGTTGTTGTCCATTTCCTTCTTGCTTCTTGGTAATTAAGATTTTTCAAAATTACACTGTTTTAAGATTTCACTCTTTATATTGTCTCGATCAGTAAATCCTCTATTTTGACATTTAACTTTTTTTTTAAATGAATAACAAGACATATTAAGAAGGTATGTTTATCTTTCATTAACACCACCTCATGAACGCTTGTTGAGTTTTGTACTCTTATAAAGTAGTATTAACTAACCCAAGTTCATCAACTTTAATAATAAATTTGAAATAAATCTAACTTTCGATCCTTGAAATATACCAAATGGGAATTGATGCTAGAGAATTAGCAGGCATTACTACGGATCTTGTGCTGAGTTGCAGAATATACTTTGACAAGGAACCTGATTTAGTTGTTTGTGATATGCTTATATAGAGAAGATATTAAAGATTTTAGTTTTGTTTTGTGAGAAACTCGCGTCTTTATAATGCTAAGTTTCTCTCTTAAACTCATCCCCCATTTTGTTTTTTCTGTGAATATTTTTCTACCTCTAAAAATTTCCTTGCTAAAGAAATTGTATGTAACCGTATAGTTGATCTTCAGTTATTTAATACATATTTATATTGCCTCAAATCTAGTCACAATTACATTAATAAATCAAGAAAAGTTCTAACTAGTTAAGTAGTTATGGTTGGGGATATCAAGCTAATCATCACTTTCTAGCAATCAAGAGATAAAACTTGTGATTATAACTCATAAACAATGTATGGAGGCACTTATAAAGAAAACTCATTACATTATTCTTCAATATAAATTAGGTCTGTCACAGTTGTACCCCACTGAGCAGTAATGCCAGTTGACTAGTATACATATATAAGCTAGGACCTCTCCACATATTCCCAATTGATAGGTTGGCTCTTCAGACATGGTATCATAGATTGATTACTGGAGGTGCGGATCCCCAATTCTTTTTATAATGATGGAAACCCCCCAATTTCAATCTATAATGGATCCCAACCCCTTCTTCTCTCTACCCATTGCGATTTATCCATTCAACATTCCCTCTGCAAGAAATAGTTTCCCATAGGGCTGTGTTATAAACATTCCTCCTGCATCTACTGTGTAGTGCCAACTAGGCTAGTATAAAATATAAATGCTTTGGGGGTCTCTCTACCCATTGCCAATTTATTACGATACAATCAGAACCAAAATAAAAGATAATACAAGGCAATCAAAGCATTGAACTAAGAAATAAAAAGTAAAAAAACACATTTTGAAATTGATTTGGACTTCTTTCAGGTATGGAACCCTGACGCGGAATAACTGCACTCATGAATAGTAAATGCTTTGAAAAAGATATTTCAACATTCTAGTTAAAAGTTGTATAGACTGCACACATGGATGTGATGTTCCTTTCTAATAGTTTTTACTATCAAAGTTTTCAAAAGAAACATTAATTATCAAGTAATGAAATTATTAATTACACAAAGTTTATATCAATTCTTAAAAGACGTATATGTACTTATATTTAGTTCATTTTAAATTTACATGGTTTTTTATTCGTTTTAGCTGACTAATATATTCTTTTAGGTTTATTGGCTTGACATCGATTATCTGGTTGTTGCAAAGTCAGCAATTGTGAGTATTATATTTCCATTCTCTGTCTGTGTCTGTATCTCATAGGCAAGAGCAATCGTAAGAAATGTTCCTCTAATTTATTTTAAACTCATTCACCTGCAGAACTGTGGCTCATACTTTACTGCTGTTCTGTATGTTGAGCACTGGTGTGAAGAAAATTTTAACTGCCTCACATTAGGGAGCCCAGACTTTTCGCATCTTGAACTGGTAAGTTATTAATAGTAGTCATATGAGATTTTCTGAGATCATTTAGAACATTTGTTGGTAATATTAATTTCCCACGTCAGGTTGGTCATGTCTTTGAGACTTAATATTGTAACCTGTGGCCTACTCCACTCACTACCGATTGATTTTAAATGGATGCTTAAATGTTGTATCAGAGCAGCTAGTTTCACTGCGTCTACACCCTCACCCATCATGCTCCACATTTAAAATGTTAGAATGTTTGATTCTAACATTTAATCTGATTCTAAAATGGATGATTTTAGAATGTTAGATTCGTGGCAAGCCACACATGAGCGGACATTTGAGAATATTACTGTCCAAACTAGACATGTTCATAAATCCGACTTCTCCATTCTTTGCCAATTGGTTTTGAGTTATATGCTTTAATAATGTTCATTCTATTTAAATTTAATTCTGTTTATTGTCGAGCTTATCCAAACACAGTCTAGAGGAGCACATGATTTCAGGGACTTTTTATTATCTGTTATTATCATATCAGAAATGTTTTTCTTCATTACTCGGAATTTATTTTTTTAGATCAATTATGTTTTTGAAAAAATCTCACTATTAAATTTTTGTTTTTGGTTATCAGTTGCCACACCACATTGAGATATTAGTTTCTGCGGTCACCCAAATAAATGAGCCAGACAGCCTGTATGGGATCGTCCAGTCGTACAAGGTTTGCAATTTAATCTGTCTTATCTAATTTACATTTATGTAGCAAAAAAAATGGTTCAGATATCCTTTTATGTTAGTTTTCTGATTAGATCATCCAACTTACCGAAAAGGCATGATTTTTGTTCGGCCTGGATGAGTTGTAGGCTTGTAGCGTTGCCAAGATCTCACTTCAGGCTTTTTTTTCCTATAGATATAAAAAGAAAATTCTCTCTGTTTGTATTGTCTCTCTTTAGAATTTCTCTACCAATGAGTAATTACTCTACTCTGGGTGGTCCCCCTACTGATTCACTTTGATGAATTTTTCCATTTCAAAACGAAAGATGGTCAGTGAAGTGTTATGCTGAGGAGTGAAATTATTTGAAGAAAATTTACCATTTCATTGTACTTCTGAATAACCATCTCAAAATACACTGAACGGAAGCACAAGTTCACATATTCTTGTTTCAGTCGATCATTTTTGTGCCGGTGACATTTTACAGTTGTCCTCACAAATTATCACCTTCGAACATGAGGGAAACTGGAGTAAAGCTCTTGAGTATTATGACTTACAAGTGAGGTCTGAACCAATTGTACAAAAGGGTGGTGGTTTCAGAAAATTATCTCCTGAAAATTCTCAACCAGTTGATCATCTGTCCTTTCCAAAGTCAGAAGATGATATGAGGATAAGAAAATCATACAAAGGGCTGATAAGATCTTTACAGCAGATCGGATGCACTCATGTGTTAGACTTGTATTCCCAAGGATTGACCTCTCGGAAGGGCCGGTTTCAGCATGATTCAGAATTCACTGAGCTGCAGGTTTACCTCAAAATGCGAATACAGCTTAGAAATCAACAACCTTTATATTTCGTTTATAAGTTTCACCCTCTGGTTCTATTTGATATAGCATAAGCTCTTGAACTTACTGGTCAACTGTTTGTAGTACGAAGCTGCTTGGCGTGTGGGAAACTGGGATTTTTCTGTACTTGATGGCGGAGCTATATCTCGTACTTCATGTCAACACTTTAAAAGTGATCATTTCAATGAAAATTTACACAGGTAACTCAAACCAGATCTTCCATTTAATAAATCTATTTGATGTGAAATGCCACACAATCTGGGTTATCAAATTTAGCCTTTCCATCTGGACGCAGCTTATAAGAACTGGTTCTGCAAACAATTCCAAAAGGAAACTTAAGGGTAAACATGTCAGATCCTACATTCTAGTATAATAATGTCAAGCTGATTGAACAATGAAAATAATGAGAAGTAATTGGATGAAATTGTGATACCAAATTTGTAGTTGAGATCTAATAGTGCGTGACAATGAAATAATTAAATGCATGGGAGAAAGTTCCAAGTCTTGTTTAATACCATATGGTCTTTTACCAACTTCCCTTTGATACTAGTACAAACTCCTTATACAAATATTATGTCACCAGATTTTATAATTTTTTTTTTAATATAGATTTACACACATCTCAATGCATTTGATATCTCTTATCCAACAAAGTCTTAGAAACAGGAAAGGAAGAAAACCTCTCTCACTTGCAGACCAGCGGTTTAAGAAAGTTTGGCACAGAAAACTTAATTCATTGTTGTCATTTGATAAGAAACCAACTGTATTGAACCAGTTATGCCAATATAGATCTTGGTGGTAAGACCCAAAGATTCTTTAATATACTATTGACACTGGCTTGGCAAGAATCAACTAGACTTTTCAAACATAAAGAGCTTCATACATCACGTACTAAGTAAAAGAAAATGAGGAATTGTTACTCTTTTGGTGATAGCATCATCAAGGTTCTAATATTCAAATTTCTTTTTTTTTAAATTAATATTCTGCCTACTGGTCATGTCTTTGTGCTTTGTATATTGTGCATGTTCTTTGGTTCGCCCCCTTTTTCTCGTTTTGGTGAAAATTATTTACTTCTCAATAAATAAATAAAAAACAAATATGCTCCCCCACATATGCATATTGTTATCTTTTGACTGATGCTGTTGCGTTACTCTACTAAGACTTGTCATTTCTGTTTGTTGGAATATTAGTTGTTTAAGGGCATTTCAAGAGGGGGATCTCAAAGATTTTAACCTGAAACTTAAAGATTCAAAGCAGGTGAAAATTCTCTAAACTAATCACTTTTTTTTTATGACATGGCATTTTTTAAAATTTGACTTCCAAAACTCACAATGTCTGTGCAGGAACTTCTTTTCTCTATCTACCATGCAAGTAAAGAGAGCACTGAATACATCTACTCAACAGTCGTTAAACTTCAGGTATTTATTATTATTTGTCTAAAGGCTGCCATGGTTTATAATCTCCATCACATACACTATTTGCTTGCAAAATGAGTTGAAATATGCTGAACAACAGCAAACAAGCCTTAATAGGCTATGAAGGAGGAGAACCCAGCAATTGAGTAGTTTATTCTTCAATAGTTTGTCTTCCTTTCCATGTTGCGTTGATATATATATATATATATAGACGAGCTCAACTATTGCCAGACATTTGTTTCACATGCATGATGAGTAATGAGAATCATGCTCATTTACTTTTGCATTTTCTTGTTGTTTGGGGATTATGTAACTCTATCTTCGTAGTGTTGCAGAAAGAGTGAGTATGCTTGCTTCAGTGGAAGATATTTTTTAAACTCACTTTCAAGGGTTTGCAAGTAAAAAGTATGCAAAAAATCAACAAAGTGTGTTTCCTTCTTAGTTTTTTAGGGAGTTTAGAATTGAGCATAATGGTAGATTGTTTAGAAAGAGATACTTATCTTTTAATTTCTAAACCAGAATTTTGAAACTCTTGCTATTTGTATTTGTCTATAGATGTCATTTTGTTGTGAATTGTTCTTATTCAGATGTATGGCTATTGTTATTGAATTTAGTAGGTTTTAATGCATCATCAATTGTTTGCAGATCTTTCATCATCTTCAGATGGCATGGGGCTTACGTTGGCAGACTTCTTTATCTGAAGAGGTGGATTACAATACTGATACACAAAAGTTTTCATCTGAACCTGTGATCCCCACAGCAGACCAGGTATTTACTTAACTATTTTTTATCAGACTAATTGTCTTTTGAAAAGAAGCACCTTCTGTGCTGCAATTGTGAGTCATTTAATGATAGAGAATTGATATTTCCACAAGTAAATTTGATAGTTCCACAAGCTCCTCCTCACATGAATAGTAAGTGGGGTCCACTTCATGTGAGAGAGGTCCTTGTTGAACTATCAAATTTACTTGTAGAAATATCAATTCTCTTAATGATATTCTGTTGTTATAAAATAATATATTGTGGAAGGCATTAGTTCTAGAGAGTTTTGGCATATGATTATTTCATTGTCTTTGGGCATTTTTGAGAACTTTTTCTTGATAGCCATCTTGGGAACTTGAATGCCACGGAATTAAAACTTGTTATGATCGGGATAGCTTAGTATAGGTCATTTATTTTAACTGCAGTGACGTGTTTGTAAATGGAAGCATGGTTTATTATATAACATTGTTGGTGTTTATTATATAACATAGTTGGTTATAATAGAATGTGCAAGCCTTTATTTAATTATTCAGGTTTCTTATATTTAGCAAGTTACAATTTGTGGCATCTTATATGAGTTAGCCTATCAATTTACCCTCTTGTCTTTACTCTTTTCATCCATTTGAAAAGCTTTGACTTCTTCTATATTAATTCAATTGTATTCTATGTTTCATCAAGTAAAGAAAGAAATTAGAGAAGGAGATAAGAAGAAAGAGTTTGGAACAAAGTCACTTATGCTCATGGCCTCCATATGCATGACATGTGTTCTTCTTTGAAGTGAATAGTTGCTACTTGGTAGCTTCAGGTCACTGTTAATTTACAATATGGGATTCCCTTCACTAAAAATGAAAAACAGCCTTATTAAAATCCCTTGAGCACTATTATGATGCATAAATGGAGAGGAAACGTTAAATCCTATCTCTCATATTGAAATGTGGATTGCATAAATCTTTTTTGCCAGGTATGTGAGAGATTAGTCTTCCTAATATTTTGGCCGGTGATGTGATAATTATTGAGTAAATGCCTAGATCATTCTTCTTACGTGTACACATTTTTACCTGTTGTCATACCATTATACAACCTGAAGATTCCTGCTATGTATTGAGAAATTCTTTTGCCAACTTACGATTGCAATGTACATCAATGTAAGGGATTGGGTAGGATTATTTCGTTGGCCCACTATATCATATATCATTAAAATATTACCAACAATAGTTATCCACATAACTGACTACAAAAAAGCCGATACAAAAAAAATTCCCAACCTGAAAAGTACAATTTGAATTACCCTAAAACTGTAGAGAATACTGGGATTTACTGTTCATATCACACTTTCATTTTCTACTGATCCAGTGATCCCTAAATCAATTTTTGCTTATGTGGTATGATTTCTTTCCCTCACACTAAAAACTTTCAAATACCCGGTGTTCCCAGAAGGCGGACATGTTTTCTTGAATTTCATTCAAATTTTAGGCTAGCTTTAGAGAATAAAAAGAATGGCGATAGGACTTGTACTGGACTAACTTCTTTCTCGTTCCCTATATATATACAAGCGATAATCGTGTATCTATCTAATGAAATTTCTCTTTACTAATCATTAATATAACACTATACAAATCAACACACGAGTGTCATGAAGAGTCGATGTCTCTTCGTATAACACTAAATGTAAATAGGAAGAATGACAATAGGACTCGAAGTGGTCTGACCTCTCTCTCTCTCTCAACACGCACACACAAACACTAATTTTTGAAGCTAATGAAATTTCTCCTTGCTAAACATTATATAACAACTATACAATGAACACATCAATGTCGTCAATGGGTCTTCACACAACACAATGTAAATTCTGAGATAAACTGGACAATTGAAGATCAACCTATGGATGCACAAGTTTGAAGACCTGATACTAAGTAATGATTTTACAAGAGCAAGAAAAATTGAAATCATTGACGAACTCTTTGATCAGTTCAGCAAGATATTTATGTGCTAATCGTGAAACAGGTGAAGGCATTATTTTTCATTGAGAAAAGACTACCGAAGTTTACCATATTCCCTCTGCTGTTAGAATGGCTCAGCGATCTACAACCATATGAAGCTTAGGCTTATACCATAGCATTAGTGAATGCACCCCACCTCCCACACTACGACACATGTACATATGGTTCCAGAGGATGTAGAATGACTCAAATGAAGCGAAGAAGTGGTATGTAGTGGAAAAGAACTGAAGTCGGATACTCGGATCTTAATTATTACAAGAAGTGTACTTAGGTTATTTTGTTACACGTTTTAAGAGAGTTTCTTTCTCATTAAAGTTTATATTTTTGTTTTGTTTCCCTTGATAACATTCATCCAATCTTCCTTTCAATCTGCTAAGTTGTATGAATATTGTATATAGATTATTCTGTGGCAATTTAAATTTCAAAATTACGGTTTAAATTCCTCTCGGCTTTGTTTTGCCTCCCCTCTATATGGAAGATCCCTTTTTTGGTTCAAAAGAGATGCTTTCAGGAGAACAAGAACATCATTTCTTTCTATAGAAGACATTAACAGGATAAAAAAACTCAAAAACTACACATTCTCAACCCCTTTCTGAGCCTTAATATGTACATTATTATGTGAGTGGAGTTCTCAAATGTGGTTAGCACTGAGTAACATAATCTCTACGTGTATCATTTCTCCTTATCTAATTAAATAAAGACTGGTGTACTACAATATATGTATATGTGTGTGTGTGTGTGTGTGTGTGTGCACGTGCGTGCGTGTGATTATTTCTTTTTCCAACTTTTTTCTCCATTTTTGTTGGGGGTTTTTTTAGTCTTTTTTGGGTTGTTTGGGGGGGTGTTAATGATAATCGTGAGAATACTTGAAGGATAGAAAGAAAAAAAATACAATTTAGGGATGCTAGTAGAAAGTACAATAATTATGATTTTTTAATCCGTCCATGTAGTTGTCATGGCTTAATGTTGAATGGAGCTGCATTTTGAAACGAGCACAGTTGCATATGAATTTGTTAGAACCGTTTATTGCATTTAGAAGAGTCTTGCTGCAAATTTTGAGCTGTAATGACTGTACGGTGCAACATCTTCTAGAATCTGCATCAACTCTTCGTAAGGTATTATGTTAAATTAGCTGTCTTAATTCAAGAAAATTTAAATCGTTACATTTGCGTTGTATATTTTTTTCAATTACCTGATATGATGTTGTTTATATTTTCCAGGGTTCCAGGTTATCTCAGGCTGCTGCAGCTTTACATGACTTTAAGTTCATCTGTGCTGACACGGGAATCAGTCACTCTAACCTATATTGGATGGGAAGGGTATTGGCTTTCCATCTTGTTATTAATATTACAAGAAACAGAAAAATCCTTTTATATCCTGGCCTTTTGTGGGACACTAACTTGTTTCACGCATGCTTAAATGCATCTAAATCCACAAATTATTGTTTTTCCTCTTATTGCTTCAGCATCTACTGAAATCAGCATGAGCATGCAATTTAAGTGAATTTTCCTTTCCAGTTTAAGTGACTATTCCTTTCCAATTTAAGTGAACATTCCTTTTAAATTTGAATCCATACCATACCCGACCAGACCGGAATAGGAATATCAGCACGAGTGTGCAATTTGTGTGAATATTACTTTTCGGAGTGAATTATATGTGTTCGCTAAAGTATAATAAACTTATTATCTTACGTCTTGGTAACTTGACACGTTGTTAGCTCTCTTGTTTCACAAAATCTCTTGCTCAGGTCAGGTCTCCTCTTGCGTTTGGTTTTCCCTTAGTTCTATCTGCTTATTATGATTCACCCTAGTTTCTCTCTCAACGTCTGAACTGGTTTTGCACATGATTGTAGTTCGGTTTCTAACAGCTTAAAGTTTCTGTATGATTAGTTATTTGACAGTTTTTGTTGTTTGAAGCTACTATTAACTTAAATATAGTTGCACAAAAAATAATCATTCTGAAGGATTGTTTCAGTGAAAACAGTGAGAAAAAGTACTTTTGAATTATTACAGATTGAGGAAGCAAAGCTTCTGCGGGCGCAAGGTCAGCATGAGATGGCAATCAACCTTGCAAAGTTTATCTCGCAAAATCACCAGTTGAATGATGAGGGTTCGGATGTATATCGCTTGGTTGGGAAGTGGCTTGCAGAAACACGATCTAGCAAGTTAGTTATAGTTCAAAGTGATGACATATGGGTGTCTATTTAACAATAAGATCTGTATGTTTAAGAATGGTGATGGTGATGCTTTTTCCACTTACGTTACACTATCATGCAGCTCTAGGACTATACTAGAAAAGTATCTGAAGCATGCAGTTACTCTTGCTGAGGATCAGATGACCACTGACAAAAAGTCCATGGCAAGACAAAGCCAAACACATTTTCATCTTGCTCATTACGCGGATGCTCTCTTTCGTAATTGTGAGGAAAGACTAAATTCTAGTGAATGGCAAGCAGCAATGCGGTTACGGAAACACAAGGTACTTTCTCCATTATAAATTATTTTCTGTTGGTATTGACGTGAGTTCACTGAAATATTTATTCAAGCTAATATTTAATTATTTCATGCATATTTAATATGCAGACAAAAGAGCTGGAGGCACTAATTAGGCGACTGAAGAGTTCATCAAAAGTAAGTCTTACTTACCTGTCAATTCTCTTTTGGTCACTCACTGGGACTATCACCAAAAACTGCAATCGAAGTGGCTTTTCCTTAAGATATGATATTTTAATTTATACATTGTATCTAGGGGGACAAAAGCGACTATTCGTTAAAAATACAAGAATTGCAAAAGCAACTTTCCATGGATAGGGAGGAGGCCGAAAAATTGCAGGTAAAATAAGATCACCGCCTTTTGGATGTTGTCATACTCCTAAATAAATAGATTTAAAAACGAGAAAAAGAAGGATGTGTAGATTGCAATACTGTGAGAAACTTGTCAGCATATTCATAAATATTAGATATCCTAAATCTCGGGGTATTTTTCTGCTCATGGAAGGTTCTTATATATCATTGTTTGAATATGATTTTGCTTGATCATTTGATCTCTTAAAATTTGAAATCACTTGATGTTATGTGAAATATAATGACATGGGTGTGCGTCAGAAATTTTACATTACATAGCCTAGAGACCGGAATTGGACATGTCAGGACTGTTGAAGTTATGTACAATAACTAGAATTCATTATTGACTGTTTGCATCAACCATTTGTTTATTTATATTGCTAGTGTTTTTGATCGTTAGCTGATTAAAAGTTTTCTCTGATGGATTTAATCTTTTTATTTCTGTGTTGCCTTGACCTCTCAGCAAGACAGGGACAATTTCCTCAGCATAGCATTGGAAGGATATAAACACTGTTTGGTCGTTGGAGATAAATATGATGTCAGAGTGGTATGTATCAACAATCCAAGTCAAGTTGTTACTTCCTTATTGCATGGACAATTAAATGGTTATGGAAAACCTGGAGCTCATAATTGAAAGTTGAGATTCCTATTACCAAAAGCATAACATATGCATATTATACTTGGTGATAATTAATAAATGCAACAGAGATTGTTGTATTATTTGGTGGATCATTTTCTATGTTTTATGTCTAAACATTTTGAAGTAAATAATTATAGGTGTAATAACTACATATATATTGTTATTCTAGCTATGAAGTAGACCAATGTTCACAATGTTATTTGTGCTCTTTCAGGTGTTTCGACTTGTTTCGCTGTGGTTCAGTCTCTCAACCAAACAAATTATTGTGAATGGCATGCTTAGTACAATTGAAGAGGTAAAGAAGGATGACAGTAATGTAATATTGATAAGAACTTACAATTTAAATTACACTTGATTTACTAAATATGGGGTGGGGTGGGGTGGGGTGGGGTGGGGTGGGTGTGTGTGTGTGAGAGAGACAGAGAGAGACAGAGAGATGTTGTTTAGTTGAATTGTAGCAGAAAGAATTTTGATTTCCCTTCTCAAAATCAATTAACAGGTTCAGTCTTACAAGTTTATACCACTAGTATACCAAATTGCCTCTAGAATGGGTGGCTCAAAAGATGGTCACGGAGCTCAGAATTTCCAGGTATTTCTGTTCTTTTTTCTACAAGAATTTTTTCCCAAGAGCTAAGGACAGCTTTTAGGTGCATATGCCAATATTATGGTTTTAGCACTTGGTCTGGCAATATATCTCATTTCTCATTCGTAAGAAAGTTCTCTTTATTATGAATTTTTACTTGAGGAAGTGCATTTGCAGTTTGCTTTGGTTTCTCTTCTGAAGAAAATGGCTATTGATCATCCGTACCATACAATATTCCAGGTATTTAACACGTGAAGTCAGCAGTAACTTTTGGATGACTTTTTTGTTCCTACAAAAGAGTTGTGTTATTTAACTACAAATGTATCACATTACTTACTAATAGTGAAAGCTAATTTAGTTTCACTGTTATGTGTAAATGTGGTGGTATTTACCCTTTCTTTTTCCTTTTTGGCCATAGCTTTTAGCTCTGGCAAATGGTGACAGAGTCAAGGATAAGCAGCGTAGTCGAAACTCATTTGTGGTTGATTTGGATAAGAAGTATGCTGCAGAAAATCTTTTAAATGAATTGTCTTCATACCATGGAGCTGTTATCAGACAAGTAAGTAGCAGTTTGATCTTACATTTGTCATATTTCAGACATTCATTCTTCTTAAATTTTCCAGTCCTTATAAAAGAAACGGAACTATGCAATGTAGATGAAACAAATGGTGGAGATGTACATCAAACTTGCGGAACTAGAGACAAAGAAAGAGGTTAGCCATATTTCGCTATGTTTCTTCCTTGATCATTAGAGTCTCAGTTATTTCAACTACAACCGAATCTACGGATCATAGAAATGGTATACTTCTAACTAGACCATGTCAGCAGGATACCAGTAAAAAGGTTACTCTACCCAGAGAAATTCGCAGTGTTCGACAACTTGAACTTGTAAGTTATGTATTTTCACTACTTTGGGGTAGTTTTTGTTCTGGTATGATCAATGACTATGGCGGATTAATTGTTCTCCCTTGTATAATAATGGTTCAGTAGATTTGCCAAGTAAACTTAATAATCTGGTAGTGAATCACTTTGTATATTGGTATCAAACTATCAATTTAAAACCAATACTCCCTCCATCCCAAAATGAGAGTCTGTTCGACATCTGAATTTCATATAGTTGTTTCTCGATTATGTTTTGTCAAATACAATTTTTTTTTTTGTCAGTGAAAAATCTTACTATAATAATATTCGATTTCAGCTACCGATAATACAGTTTTACAGAAATATTTGGGGAAAGTGACATGATTTTGCCAGTCTAACTATTCTTCTACATTTTAAAGAGAATAATTTTTTGTCTTTTTTCTTTTATACATTATTCTTTTACCTGGTCAAAAAAGTCCTAAATGTCATGATCTGTATAATTTATGATGGATCTTCAGGTACCTGTAGTGACTTCTACTTTCCCTGTTGACCGTAGTTGTCAATATCATGAAGGCTCTTTTCCCCACTTCAACGGGTTAGCAGATACAGTCATGTATGTATTTGAATTTTGACATATAAGCAAGTTCAATTGTTGGCTTCTCTCATCCAGTTCTTATCAATCTTTCTTACTAACTTCTTATTCATATTGCTATTAAAAAAATCAAAAATAAAACAGGGTGATGAATGGTATAAATGCTCCGAAGGTTGTTGAATGCTATGGTTCCGACGGAAACAAATACCGCCAGCTAGCGAAATCTGGAAATGATGATCTGAGACAGGATGCTGTATGTGTTCAAATTAATATCTTTCATAAGTTTCTTATGTTATCAAATTTTTGTGTGGAGATATAATTAGAAAATTTAAGAATTATATTAATTGACATAAGTTTGTTCAAAACTAAGAGATATGATGATGGGAATTGGAATTGGAATTGGAATTGGAATTGGAATTGGAAAACTCAGACCCCAAAAGCATATTAGTAATGTATGATTACAAGTGTTCAAAAAATGCAGGAGGGGCTAGGGAGTGAACAAATAGCCCAAAAGAATGAAAGATTAACATTATAAGGTTATCAAAAAGATTGTCCTGGGAACTGCCCTAGACGTGGGAATCGTTGTTATTAGTTTTCTCACAAAGAAAAGTGAGAACGAATAGGACATATTTTTCTTTAGATTTATCAGGATACTTAATATTTGTTTCGTGGTGAAATTATACATTGAAGAATGCTTGTTCTAATTCATCAAGTAGACATTTCGTAATGTCTTCAATGGTGAAGTCATTTGCAAGTTTTCATTTATAATTGTTCTTTTTCAGCTATAAGGGTTGTGTTCATATTTTTGCTAGGACCATTAGAAGTCCCTGTATCATTTTCTTTTTACACTGGTGAAAAACCTGGTAAATTATATGCAGGTAATGGAACAATTTTTTGGATTAGTTAACACGTTTTTACAAAACCATCGGGATACATGGAAACGGAGGTTAGGGATACGTACATACAAGGTATATTCTCTAATGTAGTAAACTCGTGATTTTTTATTTAGGCTCATGAAATGAGAGCACCCCTTCTTTGTATTCCTCTTAACGTTTTTATTTTATTTTTTATATTTAGAAATTTTATTATTCTTATTTTATTTCCCCCCAACCCCCCCCCCCCCCTAAAAAATATATATATTGCATCCAGTGGCGGAACCAGAAGGTTTCATAGGGGGGTCAAAATACATCAGTAAAAAAATTTTATTTATTGACGCTTAAAGTGCTTCTTTCGGTTGTACGACTAAGAGGAGGCACCTGTATCATGCGAGTCTGTATAGTTTGAAAACGTCTCAAAATTTGCTCGTTTTCAATTGTTGGAAAAATATAATAATTCAATGTGTTTGTAAAAATTGTGGGAATATAGAAATGAGCATATTTGATTGAATCTCTTCACAAAGATTTCTTGATTACATATTAACTAAAGGTTAATTTGGAGTTTTTCCGAAGAAGAATGCATTTAAAAATTGAGGTGTTTATTATATCACACATTAATTAAATTAAAGGCTAATTTGGAGTTTCTAATGCATCAAATAAGAAATAAATTGTGTTTCATGCGACTTTTAATTGATTTTGACTATTGAGAGCATGTGCCTCAGAATTTTTAAAATTAAAAAAATTATATTAATTTAGAGTTTAAAATTATCTTAATTTGATTTTAAAAAGTTCATAATAATTTTATATTGAACAAAACAAAATCGCCTCTTTATGTTTTTTATTTGCAAATATTTTGTCATTATTTAGACAATTCAAATTTATGTTTCTCACTCGCATTGAGATGTTAAGACCTATAAGAAAAAATTTACAGAAAAGATATAAAATATATGTAAATATCCTTTTTTTTTCCTCCAAACATAAACAGACTGTGTAAATATATACACAGTCTGTTTATGTTGTTGCTGATGTAGAACAATTCGGTGAGTTATATATCAGCAGAACAGAATAAAAGATTTCTCGTCTTTTGTTGATCAGGCAACACCCAGATTTGAACTTTGGGTGGGGGGGATGGATTTGCAGTCCCCCGGCCATATTGCCAAAAACGATACAAAAACATACATTTAAGAATTTCCCACTTAGGGTTGGATTACTGAACTTTTTTTACGCTTGTATCTTGAATCCTTTTTTTCTTAATCCTTAAAAAGAAACCCTTTCTCATTTTTGATTGGATTTGATCCACCCCTTCGATTGATTGTATAGCATCTCAAAACACACAAATGTCTAAAAAAATTCCCTCACTTTCATTTTGAAAAGTCAAATGCGAATTTTCAGCCACAAAAGAAAAGCGATGACAAATTTGAACCATTAACTATTGACTGCACGTTCAAGCTTATGGATGTTCCTTACTGAAACATATTTGTGCTCAGAAACGCTTTCTACCTTGTCACTCAAACAGGAAGGATTTAATTTGTAATTGTACTGTCTTTAAAACAGGTTGTCCCTTTTACGCCAAGTGCTGGTGTTCTTGAATGGGTAAATGGCACTTTACCCTTGGGGGAATATCTAATAGGAAGGTCAGTCAAACTTACATGTTATGCAATTCTGTAGAAGTTAATTTTATATGTTGCAAATGTTTGAATATTGTGATTGTAGCATGCGTAGTGGAGGTGCTCACGGGCGCTATGGTGTAGGAGACTGGACATTTCTCAAATGTCGGCAGCACATGGCTACGGCAAGTGCAATATTTTTCCAATTTTTGTTGTTACATTTTGATGTGACGAATTGCCTTACGCCAAGCTTCTAAGGATCAAAGTTTTGGTTGTCTGTTCTGAGGCACACAACATCAACCATGTCTAACATGAATTTGTTACGTTTGGATACCAAATAGTGGAGCTCATATCTGCATTTGTTTTTTTCTATGGCACATTTTGTACCCAAAACTCTATTATTACATTAAATTTTGATTTCCTCGATCATTATATCCAGCTAATAGGATATAAGAACATATAGTGCAACAATTGTATTGTTAAAATCGGGAACATGGTCTTGCATAACACATTCTCAGTTGTATTAGACTAGTGACTGGATTGTATCAACGCATAGTTCAAAGTTCCACCTTAAAGGAGAACTAGTACTTTGCATATGAGGGCACTCTCTAAATTTTGATTCACAAATTTAAGATGAAGGATCTTAATTTATCTATTATTTACTTGACAGAAAGAAAGTAGTATAATTTTTTTCCCAATGTTCTCTCTGCACAGGAAAACTACAAGAGGAAGGCCTTTCAAGAAGTTTGTGATAATTTCAGGTATATAGTTTTTCCCTGAATGTACATGCTACTTGGTCTTTATTAGTTTAAGCTGCTTAGTTAATCTTCAACTGCTGTTTCGCAGGCCTGTCATGCATTACTTTTTCTTGGAGAGATTCTTACATCCGCCAGATTGGTTTGAAAAAAGGCTTGCTTATACACGAAGTGTGGCAGCTAGTTCAATGGTGAGCTTAGTCTCTTGTGTCATAAATGACAGCCCTCCATCTATTATACGTGGAATACAAGCATTCTCATGGATTCTCCTGGGAAGCCTCTTTTTTTTCTTTTTTTCTTTTTTTCTTTTTTTATTGAAGATGAGAATGATTTTGTACAAGTTGACTCTGTACTTGAGCCTTACATTCAAATCAGGTGGGTTACATTGTTGGGCTTGGAGATCGACACTCCATGAATATCCTAATTGATCAAGCGACTGCAGAAGTTGTTCACATTGATCTTGGTGTTGCCTTTGAGCAGGGGTTGATGCTTAAAACACCTGAGCGGGTGTGCCTTTTTTCCTCGAATTCCTTATTCTTTTCACTTTATGCTGTTAATTCATGCTGCTTCTTTCAGACATTGCTTTGTAAGATTTACATTTTGTTTAATGCGATGTAGGTTCCATTCAGGCTGACAAGGGACATTATAGATGGTATGGGAGTAACTGGAGTGGAAGGGGTATTCAGAAGATGTTGTGAGGAAACTCTGTCCGTGATGCGGACAAATAAAGAAGCACTACTGACCATCATTGAAGTATGATTAGTTAACATATAACATTTTAATAACATTTTAATATTGAGAACGTTTATTATCTTTCAGTTAGTTCATATCCAGTGCGAATTTTCTGTAGGTTTTTATTCATGACCCTTTATATAAGTGGGCTCTATCTCCTCTAAAGGCTTTGCTACGTCAAAAGGTACTTTAGGAACTTCACCTTTTTTTCTTATATGTTTGTAAACATCATATGATCTGATTAATTTTCCTCTCAGGAAAGAAAAAGATAAAGACTATGAAGCATTAAATTAAGAAATGTCTTATTAGAGTTAATTACAAGCACCTGCAAACACAAGCTTTCGAAGTTATGATGATTATATATATATAATTCCTACTTAAGTAACTACCAACTAAGAGTAAACACTTCCACAAGGTTCATATCCATGTTAAACATCAACACTTCATGAAACTCTTCGACACGTGTCGGGCCCTTCGTACATGTCTATCTGTATAGCATATGCATTTTCTTTTGCATCTACAAGTATCAAAATCTAACCCACACCCTGGAGGGTCTTCAAGACTCATTAGAACAAGCTAATAAAATATAATATTATCTCAGAACTAATAGAAGATGAGTAACAAGTTGAGGAAGGAAAAGGGACATATAAATTCACTATTTATATTTGATGATGAGTATTAATTATTTTGATCATAAATTAACTCCCTCGGTCCTCTTAATGATGTCTTGAGTACAATTTTCATGTAAATTAAGAATTTAAATTTGAGGGGTGAGAGTATAAAGTAAGTTCCAACATGACCCTTACATAGAACTGGTACTATAGTAGTGGATCCCATATAATTATAACACAAGTACAAGGTACTATAGTTTTTTCCCACTTTATAGCTTTGACTTTTGTACTTGAGCCATTTTGTTGGAGAGAACTTTTTTGGCACTTAAGCCATCCGTCGAAGGACAGAGGGAGTAAATTAGTTGACTTTTTAATTCTAACTGTTGAGTGACTAGTAATACTATCATTATTTGATTAATTTGTTACGAAAAAAGAATTAATCTTTATTTGAAGGGTTTTGCTAACCACCAAATGGAATACATTATTTTTTTGCCCAAAGATGAATTTATCACAAAAAGAATTTTCCTTTCGACAATACATTAGACTTGGATAAAATAGTAATTTGGTCCTCTTGTGTTGATGTGTTTTGTTTGATATATGTGTACCGTGTCCATGTCAATGACTCAATGCTTCATATGTAGTAACAATATGAGATTTATATAAAAATAACATGATCCCATCATGCTCTGGGAGTAAGCCAATTGTAAAGATGACTTTGGATGCTACCTCTAAATAGTCACGCTACCTCTCTTTTTCTTTTTCTTTTTCTTTTTCTTTTTCTTTTTTCAATTTGTCATTTTTTAAATTTCCTAACATCCTTTAGGTTACTTTTATATATAATGTCTAATCTCACAATTACAATGAAGTTCTGTCATATTACATATCTTTTCATGGTGATTTGTTCCTCTCTGTCATCAATTTCTATAACCTTGGGAATAGTTAAACGTTTCTAAATTTTGGCATGCAATGATATTTGACATCCGTTCCTGTGCAGTATGAATTCTTCTAAATGCATGAAATATGAGTCGGGCATATAATTGGTATTGTTGTATGGGTATGTGACGAAGTTTGACATATCTGCCTGGGAACATACCATCAAGCATGCCTGCTAATGCAAGTTAACAGTAGACCTTGTACATACCTAATACCTTGTACATAAGCTCTCTCCTAAACCTTCTGTAAAACACCGTATATTGCAGAAACAGAATTTTACTATGAAATTATAGAAGGGTATTTTGAACAAATGAAAACATTATTTTATCATATTCTTGAATTTATCTGATAAATCTGATGCCAGGATACATACCCATGGCTGACGCGGGCTGACAGATCTTTTCCACATACCCCCTTCCATCTCATATTCCTTTTATTAGCTTCTTAGTCTCTCATCTGCATGTATATCTTTTTAAGTTATATCAACAGCTGTACTTCCATCATGCATGTAACATTCTCTTACCTCTGCTAATTAGGAAACTTATGATGATCTGGAAACGAGCTTGGAAGACTCGCAAGATGAATATGAAGGGAACAAGGATGCTACTCGTGCCCTTTTGCGTGTTAAGCAAAAGCTTGATGGATATGAGGAAGGTGAAATGAGAAGTGTGCATGGGCAGGTGATTCTTTTGGACCACCACCAATTTTTTCAACTTGGAATCTAATATAGTTCGCTATCTTTGCTTCATCCTCTTATTTGGTATATAAGCCTTGTTTTTGGCATGCATCTTCCTTGTAATTGCATGATTACTTTATAAAGTTTTAATACTAGCATCTCAGGAAAAATTCTAGTGTAGTCAACCAATGTATACAGTGTTACAAAAAGTAAAAAGGAAGTTGTACCTGTTGCTTTTCTCTTGTTGGCAGAATCATGCTGTATATAGTGCATAAATGTTAAGAGAGAAGGTGGTCATCGAACTACCTTTTCACTGCAATTTTGTCAGGTTTTCAATCCTTGCAGAATTGCTTTAATTTTAGAGATTTTTTATTTTGATGGAAATTGTAATAGTATCATATTTTCCCAAAAACTTTTTCCAGATTAAAAATGACAGGAGGAGACATTCATTTTTGAAGCGGTACATTCTTTGGAAATTGTATCAAATTATGGGTAGCTTGTTTTCATTAGCTATAGTAACATTAAGTTCCCCCAATTCACATCAAACCACTCTCGTCACTGGCCAGATCTTTGATGAGCTGTGCTTGTTGGTTACATACATGTACAATTCCCCCTCTTTGGCATAACTAAACCCAGGAGAGCGAGAAGTTACAGTTTTTCGTTTTCGTTCCTCCGAAGAGCCCATCTTAAGTTTTTATTATAGGCAAAACCCACTTACCGTCAATTACCGGATTTGCTTGCACTGTGGGATGAGTCTAGACACCCGGACACTGATCCTCTTGAAGTTGTGATGACTTTTTCTTACACCTGATCACCAACTGGCAGTGTGGCCAAACATTTTAGCTTTTGCATCAAAAATTTCTGTTTTCTTATTTGGTATTATTGGGGTTAAGATTTGATTTGCTAACACAGCCTTCTAATAAGTTTGCTTTGCTCTACTTGAATTATGGTTACATGTATAAGTTATGCTTCCATTTAAGATTGGGGAAGAAAGGTTATTTGGTCGGAACACTGACGATGATCTGGTGCTATTTGGTTGGAACATTGAAGGTGCTATTTAAATAGTGATGTTTTCTTTCACGACAAGGTTATCTGAATATATTTTTTTGTAGGTTCAACAACTTATACAAGATGCTATTGATCCTGATCGACTGTGTGAAATGTTTCCTGGATGGGGATCTTGGATGTAGTAATTCTTAATTGTCACAGCTTGGGACACCGAACTGCTCCAGTCAAATTGTTGATGCGGCTCTTTATCTCTGTAATTGTACAGTTTTACTGATGAGTATTTCCTTGAATCAGATTCTGAGGCAAATTTTGGGTGTAACTGGTTACTATGATTGCTACATTGTATATAGTGGTCAATGAATAGCTCCCCAAATTTACTTTAATTATGTGAAACCTCCAATTTCCAATATTTCTACTCACTCTCTTTCTTCTCCCCCAACCCTACCCCTAGTCCCCTACCCCTACTCCTACCCCTACCCCTACTTACTCTGGAGAAGAAAACTTGAAAATGTTTCTACTTGAAAGTTTAACAAGTCATTTACTAATTAAAAACAAAAAGAAAGGAAAATACTTGTAAATAAATTCAATGAAAACTTGTGTTCAATCAAATTTCCAAATAATTATGTGTAAAACAGAAATATTACAAAAACAAATCTTAAGATCATATTTTTCTTTTTGGTATAGAAAACCTTGGGGGGGGGGGGGGGGGAGAGAGAGAGAGAGAGAGAGAGAGAGGGCCAACCAATTTAGAGGTTTCATGAAGCCTGAAACACCACATGTAAGCCTTGTAATTTCTTCCGATCAGGGTAAGTTATGGGATATACCCAACCTCTAATATATAAAATGAATTTCAAAATTAGATCTTTATATATATAACTATTCAAGTTATTTAATTCAAAATTTATAGCATTTGTAATACAATGTGGTGTTGCTAATAAAAATATTACATATAGTTTGATTCTGAACTGAAATAGTTATACAAAAGTAATATTAAAAAAAACAGAAATTAATTTGGGGAAAAGGAAAGAATCTGGTAAATGGGGGAAAGCCGGGATGGGGTAGGTATAAGGTACTTGTCGGGTCAGATCTGATGAGGGAGTTATATATACATTACCGGACGGGTATGAGAAGGGTACTCTGAATTATACATGTGCTGTTGCTTGGGTCATAAGCTCAATTGAATAGTTTAAGGGAATTAATATCTTTATATATATTTTTGATATTTTTATATGATATTTTTTCATGTGAAGGTGGGATTTATTTTATGCTCATGTGAAAGAGTATCATATAAAAATATTAAAAATACATATAAAAATATTAATGTAGGGTGAAATAAAACATTTAAAAATTCAAAAAATAATTTCATGACACGACAATAAAAATATATAAATATCATTGAATTTCAATTTTAATTTAATACCATAATCTTCAGTTGATAGTTTACTGAAAATTCTCATAAAAGTTATTTAAAGACGATCAATGGAACAAATCTACAAATACAAATACAAATAAGAAATGATAATAACAATAATAAATAATAAGGTCGGAAATTGAACCACAAACAAACAAATGCACGTATAGGCTGATAGGCATATGCACAATCCCGTGACTCACGTCGCGGACCGAATTGGGTTATATTGGAAAATCATAAGGATTTTTTTTGGATGAATTATATATTCTATTATATTTTAAAAAAAATTATAATAATAGTGCATTCATAAATATATTTATATAATTAATACACTTTTCATATTTATTTAGAATATTAGTGCAATTAAGATTCTTTATTTTAGGAAATTAGTATGCAATTAGATTTCCTTAATTTAGGGGATTAGTATTGATTTACTTATTAAATTAAGTAATTAATATCTCTACATATTACAATTCTTCTGTCATCTTTAAATAAGCATTAAAAGGCGAAGGCCAGGAGAGAGTCTCCTAAGAAGAACCCCTTTTCGTCAGCCGAACTAACTCCGAACTTCAGACGATCCAGATTCGAACCATTTCGAGTGAAGCCGAGCCCTTCTCGTTCCTCCGATGATGACCCCGGTGAACTAACACCATAACCTTCGTAGCCCTCCTACCAATTACCACCGACCTGGATTCTCCAACGGTGGTCGCGACAACCGTGCTTTTGACAGTCCGTCTCGTTTCTCTCCAGGTGGAGGCGGTGGTGGTGGGTTCCGTCCAATGGGCAGTGGTGGTGGAGATCGCGGTGGGCTCAATTCCAATCACCAGATTCTTCTCACCGGACAGAAATGAGGGTTTCCATTATCGCCTCTTGAATTTTTTTCCCATAGTACAGGTAACTTATTCAGTTTTATTAGGTTACCAATTTATTTTGAATGTGATGCAGTTGGTAGCCAAACTTTCATACCAAGGTAACCTATTCATTTTTATTAGGTTACCAATTTTATTTTGAATGTGATGCAGTTGGCAGTCAAACCTTCATGCAGTTGGTTGCCAAATTTTCAGACAAATGTAATCAATTCAGTTTTATTAGGTTACAAATTTATTTTTAATGTGATGCAGTTGGTAGCCAAACCTTCATACAAATGTAACCATTTTAGTTTTTGTGGGTAACTAAATTGTCAAAAAAAATCAGAACAGTAACTCAGGTACTTCCAGAGATTTGCCGCGGAGGAGGATGATGATGAAGGGGAAGAGAGGTCTATGTAACGGCGGCGCAACCAAAGACTTCTGGAGATTCGCAGCGGAGGAGGATGATGAAGGGGAAGAAAGAGGAGGCAGTGATGAAGATAATGAGTGGTGACGAAGATGAAGATTAGGATGAAGAAGATATTTTTTGTTTTTCTCTCCTTTTTGATTTGAATTATGGATTTATTTTTGTTGTTAGGTCCCAAAAATTTGATTTGAATTATTAATTATGGCGGTTATTTCTCCTTGATTTTAGGTTTCCTTATTTAATGTGAATTTGAAATTATTATACTCTTTTTATAATTATTTTATGGATGCACTAATGATGTAATTATTTTGTTAATGCACTAATTGTATAATTACTTTCTAATTGTTGTATATTTCTGTAAAGAAACTTTTTTTTTTTTTTTTTTAAGTAAAACATCAGGGTTTAAGAAGTTATCCAATCCAATCCATTGTAAATAAAGCCTGTAATGCATTAACTGTCTGTCCATCCACCAACTTGCCGGGTCAAACCGACGGCCCATAAAACAGTTTGCGGCCGCACCGCCTCAACTCATATATATATATATATATATATATATATATATATAATTACATATATAAAGAGAGAAGGAATAAAACGTGTGGCTTGGCGGTGGTCGTCCGATAGTTTTTGGATAAAACAACTACCTGCCGCCTCCCTCAATCCTCTTCCCCAAGTAACCCTACTCCATGTCTATATAGGAAAGATTAGCCAGATTCAGTTGTATATCTTCTGTACCAACTCTTACAAAGCTTTCAAGTCGACTACATTAGTTTCATATCATCTAATTTCAGCTTCAGCTAGGTTTGGTTCATCTTCAATTTACTCCATCCAATTTAGATTTGTGCAATTTTTCTCTTTTCCATATACTTCTGCTATTCATTCTTCATTATATTTGTCTGTGAATATACTTTTTTATACCGTTAGTTTAGGACAAGCAATACAGTTTCTTTCCCTATTTTTTTTTTAAACTTCGAATCACAATTCGATTCCCAATGTCATTTAGCGCTCAGATTCTTTTGTAGCTCAACCTCTACAATATGTTCTTTTCTTAAGTTAGATTACATATTGGTTTTTGTAAAACTTAGACGCACAGAATTGTTTAGTGTTGTCTAACATAGTATTCAAGCTTGCTCCTTAGGTTTCTTTATCTATATACTTCAGCTTTCGTCGTCTGTGATGGAGAATATCCCAGAGCAGAATCAGTTTTCTTCAATTCCAATTGGAACTACTAATGGAATTGTAAATGGGTTTAAGCTTTTAGCATCAGATAAATACACAAGCATACAAGAATTTGACAATCGATTTATGCATTCGGGTATTGAACAAGATTCTTCTTCGGGAACTGATCATGATTATCAAGACCCGTCAGTTTCTGACTGTGAAAGTGGGATTTCTGATTCCAACAACGAAGAAAGTCAATCTGTTAATAATGGATTGATTAATGTGGTTGAAGGAGAAAGCCTGTATGAAACAGTTAGTCTCAGGCTTATTTCGGGTTTGGGCAATCTAGGAGTGAATACCAAGGTAGAGGCCATTTATAAGAATTCCTTTTCTGGTTTTACCAATCAAGCCCGGTTTCAGTCGTTTTGTATATTTGAGAGAGCCATGGGAAGAAAGTGCGGAGGTGACGCAAATGTGAAGTATGCTTGGTATGGTGGTTCCAAGGATGAGATTAGCAGGATTATTTCACATGGTTTTGGTCATTGTGATAAAGCTGAAAGCAATCACTCCTATGGTTGCGGTGTTTATCTCTCCTCTGTTGATTCTCCTGTTGAAAGGTAATCAAGTTTCCACGAGTTCTGTTTATAATTTTCATTTGAATGTTTTCATTAATGTTTTTCATAATCTACCATTTTAAGCTCTTAGCAAGAGATGAAAGATATGTGATAAAGTTAAAATTTCTCGTTTTGCAGTGTGCAATCTTCAATGAAAGATGAGGATGGGCTAAGTCATCTTTTACTTTGTCGTGTTCTCTTGGGGAGGATGGAACTTGTTCATCCTGGTTCTGAACAGTATCATCCAAATTCCAAAGAATTCGATTCTGGAGTTGACAACTTACTATCTCCCAAGAAATATATTGTTTGGAGTACCCACATGAATACTCACATTTTACCAGAATTTGTTATCAGTTTTAAAGCTCATTCTTACTCTAAAGGTGAGTGATAATTAGATTGAATTGATTCCAGAATTTTTAAACTTGTCGAATTTCTGTATAAGTCTGTATATGCTTCATTGGCATTTTTGGTTGTTCAGGTTGTCAAAGGATCCAGCTTCCCATGAGGAAACCAACCTCACCTTGGATGCCATTTCCAACTCTAATTTGTGCACTTTCAAAGTTCTTACCTCCTGATACAGTCAATTTGATTGCAAAGCATCACCGTGATAATAGAGTAAGTACTTAGAAATTTTAAATAAATGGAGTGCCTTTTTTTGTCATTGTTTTGTAACCTTGTTTCTTATTTCTTCTCTAGGAAAATAAGATCTCGCGGCATGAATTGGTACAGCGAGTGAGACAAATAGCAGGAGACAAGTTGTTGACAACAGTCATAAAATCTTTCAGAGACATGGTATGCACACATATAGATGTTTTAAAATCTTATAAATTGGGATAAAAGCGTCGCTAAGTTGAGTTGAAACTCATTTAGTTGAAAATCTTATATATTGGCAGATACTTTTTCCTTAATTGTTTTGATGAATATCAATCATATTATGTACTCAATTCATGGTAATTCCTTTACGTTTTCTGTCAGAACTTGCATAAGAATTTAGATATGGTTTTCTTAAGTCTATATGGAGTTGTGATACTAACTTTTGCCTCTTCAAGTTTAGCGCTTAAACCCCCATTGAATATTATGCGATTGTGTGAAGTTTTACTCTGCAGACGGACTGTCAATTTTACATGGTTCGCATTGTTGTAAAGTCCGCTGACAAACATCTCGTATAGTCATATTGGTTCCGAGTATCTTTCATCATTTAGTGTAATCTCTCGTATCATAGATATCTTTCAACACCATTGAGAAAGGATATGCCTTGGGGTATATTTTTTTTCAAAAAATAGGATTGTTCACTCTAAGATTGATTCTGGTGATGTTAATTCTTGACACAGTATCTAAATCTAGGATTTGAATCATTTGACATGGTAACATATCAACTTTATAATCATTTGAGCTGTTTTTTGTTTGCCTGACCCAGTTTTGAGTTTGACATCTTCACCCTTAATTCAGAGCCATGTTGTAGTGCAAGTTTTGCTACCTGATTTCATTTAGAAGAATAAGCCATTAGTTTAGTAGTTTATCATTATTTTCATAAATATTCTATGCCTGCTTACCATGACGGGGAAAATATTATTTGCTTACTTGTGGTCTTGTATGTGTCTCAGTGAGTCATGGTGGGTTGAGTGTAAGAGATTTTGGGAAGTTATTATTTTTCAAGGAAAATTGCCTGCAGATATTGTTCAGAGAAGGGTGGCAGGAGCGAGATTTGGGGTTGAACATGTGGTTAGATTACCAAAGAGACTTGATTACTTTACAGGTTTGGTTTGTTGTAGGAATTGCTACGGTATGGGAGGAGTTGGTTGGATTACGAAAGAGACATGATCACTTAACAGGTTGGTTTTCAAAGGAATTGCTAGAGGATGGGAGGAGTTTTTGAGATATTCCTCCATGGTGCTTGGGGTTGGTCGGCGGAACTAGTTCTGAAAAAGATGATTGGGTTCGACATCAGAGGCCTTGGGAGTTTCTTTCCCAAATTTATTTTCTATTGCAGTTCAATCGGGATGCAATAGTTGCATATTATTTCTTTGGAGGATGGGTAGATGTCTTGGCACTTTGCAGACAACTTTTTTAAAAGTGACACTTCAAAAATACCCCGAATTGTATGAGGTGTCACAGCTTTTGTTGTTTACTTGTTTTTGAGGGAATTTGGCCTGTTAGTCGATTGAGCAGATTCATTCCATTTTACAGACCCTAACAGTGATAGGTTTTAGTCAAATCTTACTATAGAATTCATTGTGGTCTAGTCGACCTTTCCGTGGCAGAATATTTGGAGTAGGGGTGCCTTGAGAGTCTCACTTTTTGGTTAATTGGTGCTACATGTATAGAAAGGATTGCTGTTGATCATTTGTTTCTTCGTTGTGAGTTTGTTCACCTCTTGTGGTCTATGGTTTTCTCCTTATTTTTTTTTTGGGGGGGGGGGGGGGGTAGAGTTCCAAAGAGATCATGCTGTACGAGAGATAATTCTCCTTGTTCATGGATTCTTTGAGGGAACATAATTGTAGACATTGTGGAATACCTTTTTTATTCTTGTTCTTTGGCTGAAGATTTTTTTTCCCTGGATTTTATATTGTTTTTATTTACTTGTTGTCAAAGTTCAACTGTGGGACGTAGTTTTTGAGTATTGGTGGTGCAGATTTCATCATTCTTTTTTCTAGCTTAAGTTGTAGATGGTGGATGGCAGCCCCTTAGTTCCCCTCCCCCCTTTGTAATGTACTATATAGTACTTGTCAACATATATATATAGTACTTGCCAATGTGCAAGTTTTGTTGGTTTTGATCCCTAATAAATGTGAAATTGATTTTGCAGCGACTTGAAGCATCAAGTGGATGTTCAGCAGGCAAGTGGCGTGGAAGAATCTCCGTTTGCAGGCAGAAGGACTAAGTTGGGGGTTGTTGGAAGATTGGTGCTCAAATTCATCAACTTGTTCCTTCCTTGATTAACAGAAAATGAGAGGAGAATTGAATTGAATTTCTAATGGTTGGATTCTGAGACTAGACTAGACGGTATAGTGTAGTGAGTAGTGAGGTAAGGTAGGGCAAAATACTCCATTGCAAAACATCAATGTTGTTGGGATGTTGACCAAAAATATGGCTTTTCTTTATTGTTCAAGCCACTAATAATAACCAGCCTTCTTTTACAACTTTCTGGCTCCCTCCCTTTTCTTTCTATGTAATACTACTAGCAAAAAAGAAGAAGAAGTTGCATTTTGCCTTTGTACTAAAGATTCATCATTTTTATGTTTGTATTGTTGCTGCTGTTGTTACTATAACCTGCCCCCTCCCCAACCCTTTTTATCTAGCTGTTCTTTATTTTATTTGTATTGTCATTATTATTCTTGTTCCGTCTCCCAAGCAGGTGGTGGAGTTTCCCATGGCAGCCACTTGCAATTTTTTTATGATGCAGTGGCAGTAAGTACGTACGTTTGTGTAGGAAGTGGTTAACATGAAGTTTATTTTTAGGTAAGTTGTTGGTCAATTGGCCAATAGAGTATTGACATGCAGGCGAGACTTTATGTGTGTCAGTATTTTACTGGCCAATTGACCAATTTACCAAAAAATAAACTTCATGCTAACCGGATGCTAACCGGATCCGTTTGTGTAGTTCACTGCTGCGCTAGATAAATTGACCAACTTACTACTCCTTTAAAATTATTCAGCTCAACATATCATCATCATCATCTTTAAACTACACTATTACTCTCTCTCTCTCTCTCTCTCCTCGATCTGTAAGAAAATTATAAAAATCCAATTTGATTTGAAAATGTTTATTCATAAGACGATTTCCTCAATTGCTTCAATCACATCAAACATCTCATATGAGTATTATAAATAAATATAGTAACAAGTAACATCAACATCATGAGTAATAAATAACTCATACATCGTTGCCTTTTTATTCCAAGTACATGCAGGCTAGTTTTTCCTTAATTTCTCTCTCCTATACAAAATTTATTTAGGTGGACCAACTTTTCTTTCTAATCTATGCTAATTATATAATAAAATTAATAGAGTTACACAGCTGTACAGACTCACAAATATACACAGTCTACGATAGTAGAGTTAAATAACTATAGTAAAGTAATCATTGTACTATCTGTCTGAGGATTCATTCTACGTTTTTACAGTAATTGAGTCACTACTATTAGTCAGTGACTACTATACGATCGTAGAATATGTATATTTGAAATTTTAAATAGTTGTGTACGTCCAATTTTTTTCTATTGGACCAAATTTGATTCATAATTTGAAAACTAAAGAGAGAAAGAGGCTGTTACATATATTTTTCCAGAGAGAGAGAGGTTGTTACATTTACTACTACTAAGTACTAAAACCAAACAAACATACCATAACTATCCATCCTTTCTTCCGTTCAGATTGTAAAACCAAACCCACAATTTCCAAAGTCTTCTTATGAATTTAAAATTTCAAAATAATTTTTTAGTCTAAAAGTAAATTAAAAACTGAGATTTTGGCCGTTGATTACTAAAGTCCCCTCCTGGCTCCAGCCGGGTTCACACAACAAATAAGTAAAAAAAACTGCGCCAACCTTCACCTAATTTCTATTTTTATTTCTATATAGACACGGCCCAGGACAGGCCAGGCCACGTAGAAAGCAAAGCGCTCTTAATTTCTCTCCAGTCGGTCTGCAGTCTGCTTCAACTGATAACCAATTTCCACAACCACTCGCACCTATATATCCTTCCTTAATCAATCCAGAATCTCTCCCTCCACACTTTCTGTCACCTTTACCAACCAACCAAACTAGTTTCCCTCCCTCTCCCCCTCCCTCTCTCCCTCCTTCTATATTACTATACTATTATAATATAATATATCCACCATAATTGCAGAGGTCCACTAGTTCACAATCATTTTTCTCTCTTTAAATCTAAATATATATATATATATATATATATATAAAATATCAGTATTGATTGATCAGTGGTCTAAGAAACACAGTTTACTCATCGATCGAGCGTTTAATTAATCGATCCTGGACCTGGACCCTCCATCATGCAGTCCGATACAGTAATCTCGCATTCCCCGAGCTTTAGTACTTATTCTTCTTCAGATACACTCGCACAGATTGCTGCTAGAGTTGTCCAAGAGTTTCAGCCCCACTCTCATGATGATTTCGATGACGACTACTTATTCCACCACCAAACAGAAGAAGAAGAACAACAATTAAACAATTACAACCATGAATCTGATCAGAATGATGATGATGAAGAAGAAGAATTTGAGTTTGCTATTCCGTGCAGAGAACCTGATTTGTTTCCAATTCCGGCCGACCAAATCTTTTATAACGGTCAGATCCGACCTGTATATCCACTTTTCAACACAGATTTGTTATTTGCTGATGATGTTCAAGTTGATAATTCGGTTTCTTCCGCGACGCCAAAAACTTCAATTCCGGCCCGACTTCCGTTAGGAAAGCTTTTTATTGAAGAGCGGGAGCGCGATTCCGCTTCGTGCTCTTCTTCGGAAGCGGATGAGCTCGACGGAGTCCCGGTGGGAACTTATTGCGTCTGGAGGGCCAAGGCGGAGGAGGAGTCGGCGGGAAGGTGTAAGAAGAGCAATTCGACCGGTTCGTCTAAGAGGTGGAAGTTTCGTGACCTTCTTTACAGGAGCAACAGCGAGGGCAAGGATACTTTGGTCTTTTTAGCTCCTTCAAACGGAAAGAGAGAGACGAAAGTTAAGAAAGGTATGAAGGAAGCTGCGAAAATCACAGGGAACGAGCACCCCAATGGAGTCGTCGGAGAAGGAGTAAGCGATCAACGACGGTCGTATTTGCCTCACAAGAAAGATATGGTAGGGGTTTTTGCTAACGTGAGCAGGAATCTACATCCCTTCTGAAGTTAAGAGAGGAGATTGAACTTGTGATTATTACTCGGTTACTTGCACTTGCATTAGGGTTTTAATTAAGCAATAGACAACGGTTTCCAAATTGTACAATTAAGTGATGATGTTTTGAGTGTGGTTTCTTTTTTTAATACTATAATAATAATAATTACTACTCCTTCCGTCCCATAGTTATAGGCTGATTTTTTTTGACACAGTTTAAGAAAATCAGTTAAGTGGCAATTTTTATTATAAATTTTCCACATATACCCCTTAATATGGAATTAATGAATAAGTTAATTATTCCTTACTTATCACACTGAAACTCTCAACTTCATTGATTGACGTGTACTGACTATTAAAATCCATAAACTTTAACCAAAGAGAATACAACAACATTAAATGTGGTGATAAAAATAATGACATTGAATGTTGTTTCTTCAAAAAAAGAGTAATGGTTGAATATTTATTATAAGGGCATAAAAGTAAAACAATGAACCAACTAAATTTTATAAATAGTAAGTAGCCTATATATTGGGATATCTCAAAATGGAAAGTCAACCTATAACAATAGGACGGAGGGAGTATTACTTATGTTTATTAAAATCATGTTTTGTTTTCAAGTATTCTTGGGTGAATTGTTGTACGGTGTAGTAGTCTGAATGCTTTTTTTCCCTTAGACCTGGCCAGCCCACTGTGAGTGTGGGATCTGATTAACATGAAATTAACTCAATAGTAAGTTGGTAAATGTGATGATATACATCTTTCGGTCTGCGTGTTAATATTATATTAATCAATTGATCAAAATTAATTTTATACTAATCAATTTCGTAAGTGTAGAGTGGTGGAAGAATATTCATATATTTATGGTAAAATGTCAATTGCTCCTCCCCAAACTTTTGATATATGATTATAATAAATTGAAGCATGCAATGCAATGCAATGCAATACTACACAATGCAATGATATAATATATGTTGGGTTAGTTTTGGTAGCCCAAAAACTAACAAATACTCTCCTCTCCCTCCATCTTATAATGAAAGTTGAGTTCAAATGTTCAATTATTGTTAGATGATCGTTTTAATTTATAATACTAACAACGTTTAAAATTAATAATAATATACTTACTATTGTCTTGTATCCTCATCCTTTTATTAGTGATTGTAATTAGTAAAGAAGTAATGCCAAATTTGAAAAGTTAATCAATCACCGAATAGAAGAATAATTCTATTGATTAAGACTACTAAAGAAGAAGAATCTTTGATATATATGAACAGCTAAACCAGAATAGTAGTATTAGACTATTAGTAGTCTACGACAAATATAAGGGGAGTCTTATGTTTCCAATTATCACCTCAAAGTAAGTACCCTACCCCAGTCCCCAAATCAAACGTTAAAGTACCAAATGTTTGTTTACCCTGGCCTACTCTTGTGAATTCTTTGTCTGTGTTAGAATTTTTCCTAATAAAATTAAAATTATGTATGCAACTACAATCGAATCAAAGACATAGTAGTAATATTATTTCATTCGGATAAATTAATGATACAAACAATTAAATTTAACCACTTCCTTTGGGTGAGGAAGGAAAATTTAAACTACTATACAAAGAGTTTCTCCAATCATGGGCTGCACTTTCCCGCCCAGCCCAACCAAAAGTAATTTGGTCGAGTTTGAATAAAATTTTAATAACAAAAATAGTTGATCATCATCTCTTTATATATTTATATAATAGTAAAAATTAAGAAAATTAAAAAGTTTTGTCATAATGTAAAAGTAATTAAAAGAGAGGCCAGAGTGAGAGAGGGGGCCTACTCAGCGATTTGTGGGTCCCAACAATCAATGGGTCATGGTCTTGGTCTTTCTGGAGATTATTTTGGCCTCGGAATTTCCATTTTCCACTAGAAAAGGCTACCAGCCAGGCAGGCCATGAGAAGAGAGATGAGCCAACCAAACTTGGAAAATGCGCAAAAAAGTGAAAGTATTTGCCTTTAATCTCTCTCCACTGCAGGAACCAAGATTTGCCAAAATTGAGTGGGAGCTACCAATACTAGACTGACGACTGGCAAGCACTGCAGAGGTCAGTGTTAGGGACTTAGGGGGTGTATTTAATTAGGATTTTTAAAGACTTTAAAAGTTTGGGTGTATTTAATTAAGACATTTAAAGAGTTTATAAAAGTTTAGTGGTATTCAATTACAACTTTTTTAATGTCTTTAAAAGTTAGGTGGTATTGAATTAAGATTTTTATAAAATCTATAAAAGTATTCTGGTATTCAAAAAGTCATAGATTTTAAAAATTTCTATCAAATGGTAGAGTTTGATGAGACTTTTAGAAGAATTATAACTATCAATCCATATCCAAAGTCTTGCCTCATCTCGAAAGATTTCTAAAGACTTCCAAATAAACACAAAGCGGATAAAACTAGTTATTAATTGGACGTTATCTTTTATTGGGTCAAATTAGTTATTTATTTTATATGGGCTAATAAATATTAATATGTGATGGATAAATAATTTGGTAAAATTTGGGCCATAAAATAATTAGATTTATTATAATAATAGAATTAACAAGATATATTAATAAGTAAACAAATAAACCTAATCAATTGGTGAGGAAAAAAAGTAATGGATTCGAAAAGCTTCCAATAGAAAGAGGAAAGAGATTTGTTCAACAAAAATGAGATAAAATCATGAAACTCTCATATCAATTGTACAGATTATGTATTTATAATATATGAAAATAGAAAATATATTGTGACGCCCCCAAAATAGGTATACATCACCCATTCTGAGTTATCAATACATGGTACAAAAACAACTACAACTTTATTATTACAACAATAAATCGTGAGTTTAAATACAAATATTATCTTACTGACAATATCTATACTCAAATAAATTCTCATCACATTTATTGATACATTATTTTACAAAAATGGTGAGGACTACTAAATAACTCTCTCTAGAACCTTCATTCCATACCCCGACTGCATTTCGCTATATTCTCGCCTCCTAAAAAAAATGGAACAAAAAAAAAAGGGTGAGCTCAACTAGCGGAGAAAAGAATATTATGACTAAGATAATATACAACAAATTATCGTTAGTCTTCAACAGGAAAAATCTAATAGAATACAATAGACAACAAATTTTAAATCAATATTCGCAATGAAATAATAATTCATTAGAAGAGTTAAGTAGAGAATGCAAACTACTATCTTCATGTATGAATTTAAAAGTTCATCGCTCTATCTTTTATCCTTGTAACATCAATCAATATACATCCGGAATCAAATATTCAACTTTGCACTTCTGGGCCAAAGATATTCATCAGTTGGTCGTGTTCATCTAAACACTGCTCATCTTTGCACTACTACCAAAAGATATTCTTGAAAATCATTCATCTTTGCACTACTGGCCAAAGATATTCAATAATATCATCATTTAAAACCGAGGAGGATGATGAAAATATTTTTAAAGAAAGCGAATCCAAATGAAAAAAAATGACAAGGATTAAGGATTAAGGATTCGTACTTTGTTTTATCCATGTCCAAAAATACCTCAAAAATAATCACAATGGTGTAAAATTCAAGAATGATCAAAACATGGATACAATCAAAGCTAGTATCCGAGAATAGATATTTTGACAAAGAGAGAAATTTCATTTTTCTTGAATAGTGCTTAGATATCGTGAATAGTCAGATATCGTGAATAGTAACTCAAACACCAAAAGATAGAAATTCCACAAAAAAAATCTTCACGCTTAATGAATAGTACTCGTGAATAAGAACTCGTGAATAAGTAACCCATGAATAGTAACTCGTGAATAAGTAACTCATGAATAGTAACCCCGACATGAAAAAATTCCAAATTTGATAAAAGTTCCAACCAATATTTCAAAGATAATGATATTGAAGAAATAATATCATTTGAGAAAAATAACATCCACTTACCTCGAAAGATTAAGTACTTACAATTTGGAATCTAGGGTATAGTCTTTGAAGGAAACTTGCACCATGTCTAACAATACTCAAAGTATACTCAAAATACTCACAAGAATACGCCGATAATATAGAGAGAAAACTTCAGCTTTACGGTGTGATTTTCAATTCTAACCCAAGACCCTATTTATAGGAAAATCTTAGAACAATTCCAAAGCGAAAATTTAATATAATATTAATATATATATTAAGATTTCTCGCCCACCTTCCTAGATCTGATCTCAGCTCATTATGCACATGTTGTAGCCCACAAAACAAACAAAAAAACGTTTTTATTATTTAAAATATTTTAAACTTCCAAAAATTAATTATTTCGGAGCTTCGGAACTTCAATAATTCATAATAAATAGCCCTTCTATCAGAAAATTCGAATCTCGCGAGTTTTTATAGGAAATTCAATTCTCTACAACTTTACAGAAAGAAAGTTTTTCCAAATTCCAAACAGAAATTGACCGAAAATCCACAAACGGGATTTTTCAAAGCTATAATTAAATTTCGGTCGAATAAATGGGGTCCAATCGACATGTTTAACATGTTTTAAACATTTATTGCAACAAAAATACTCTTCCTCCTCAGATACTCATATATCCCACATTCGTTGTAAAAATATCACCATTATTATATTATTAAAATATAATAATATATTTAAAAGAATTATTTTATCGAGAAAAGATAAAATTTTAATTTTCAACAATTGTCACATTAAAATTTTTCTCCATCTATATCCACATAAAATCAATATTTTCCTCATCATATGAATCAATAATTAATTATTCACAAATAATATTACGAAATCACAATATTGACAACCGACGAGGCCGGTTCGGAAAAGTGGGGGCTTTCCAATAAGAATTTCTTCTTCTTGGCGGCGCAATTAGGTGACCAAACCTCTCCTTAGATGTAACTTTCTAGACATTGCCAATAATGTTATCTAATAATATTATTCGGATAATATGAATTATTGCTTCGATAATGAAAAATCTTGTGTAATAACAATTATTAAAACAACAAAGAATATAAAATATCAACGCAACAATTATTAACTCAATAAAATACTGAATAAGAATTATCGTAACCATTATTGAGTAGTGCCTTCTTCACGTAAGAATCAACAATTGGTGCAATACTGGTATATTAACTCTTGTGTTTTAACCAATTGGTATTTTAACAAGATTAATGGTAACAACTACTGTAGTTATTTTTAACCACTTATATTTGTGCGTTTCTTCATCCAATCGCTTTCAAGTTATGGGGCCCACACATATGGTCGCGTGTCGTCACGAATATTCCCCGACGATCTTTAATATTCCACGACCAAACGAATATTCCCCGACAACAATGAATATTTTATAACCACTTGCTTATTTTGAAATATTTGCGTATTTTACCCCTAACTATCCACATTAATCACATCAACCCTTACTATTTCAAAATAATAAATAGAAAATTAAATTTCATTAATAATAAGTTGGGGTCTTACAACCTCCCTCCTTATGAAATTTCGTCCTCGAAATTGACGTGACGTGCAGTGTTTGAAAAGGTGAGGATACCTCGCTTTCATTTCCGCTTCCAATTCCCGTGTCATTTCCTCTATAGCATGATTCCTCCATAAAACTTTAACTTGTGGTATGACCTTTGCTTGCGTAGGACATGCTCCTTCCTATCCAAGATCTTGGCGGTACCTCCTCATACGTTAAGTCTTGGCTATTTCGTCCGGTTCTAATTCTATAACGTGGTTCGGGTCTTTCACATATTTACTGAAGTGCGATATGTGAAACACATTATGAACACGAGACATACTTGGAGGTAACGCAAGTCTATAGGCTACATTTCCTACTCGGTCAAGAATTTGAAATGGACCAATAAATCGTGGATTGAGCTTTCCTCTCTTCCCAAATCTTGTAACTCCTTCCATGGAGCAACTCGCAATAATACATGATCCCCTACACACTAAATTCCACGTCCTTTCGATGAAGATCCGCATAACTCTTTTGTCGATCTTGTGCCGCTTTGTATCGTTGTCGAATCATTTGGATCTTTTTCGTAGTCATACACGTACCAACTCGGGTCCCAACAAAGTGTTGCTTCACCCACCTCGTCCCCAACTTCTTTGGAGAGCGACACTTTCGTCCATATAATGCTTCAAATGGAGCTACACCTATACTTACGATAAGCTAACTGTTGTTGTAGGAGAATTCCACCAATGGTAAATACTTATCCCAACCGCCTCTTGAAGTCTAGGACATAGAGTCTTAATAAATCTTCAAGAGTTTGAATAGTCCTTTCGATTGTCCGTCCGCTTTGAGGATGGTATGCCGAATCAATCAATAAATCCGTGCCCATAGCTTTTTGCAAGCTAACCCAAAATCTTGAAGTGAATCTTGGGTCACGATCCAAACTATGGATACAGAGGCATGCCACGCAACCTCACAATCTCATTCACGTCATATACTAGCAAGACGTTCATGTGAATAATTCTCCCGTGACGGCAAAGAAATGAAAGAGAGACTTGGTTAATCTATCAACAATAACCCAAATAGCATTGATGCCTTAAGAAACCGTAGGAAGACCAGTGAACGAAATCCATGGTAATGTGTTTCCACTTCCATTTCGGAATCTCAAGTGGTTGCAATGGACCCTTAGGTACTAGATGCTCGCGCTTTTACACGCCGACAAGTTAAACACATTGAGATAAACTTTGCAATCTCTCTTCATATTATTCCACCAAAATGTATGTCAAGATCACGATACATTTTAGTACTTCCGAGATGGATTGCAAATGGTGTATTGTGTGCCTCCATCATAATCTTGTACTTCAAATCGAGTCGTTAGGAACACAAAGTCTAGAGTGGACTCAAGTATTCCTTCTTCATCAATTCTCACTTCCTAATAGCTCCTTCTTGTACTTTCTTCTTCATACGCATCATTTCCGGCCTGGGTGGCTTGAGAAACCTTAACTTTTTCTATTAAAGTTGGCTCTATCGATACTACTGACATCATCGCACTTTTCGTTCGTGCATATGATCTTCTACTCAACGCGTCGGCTACCACGTTAACTTTTCGGGATGGTATTGAATAGTGTGGTCGTAGTCTTTTCAATAGCTCGAGCCAACGTCATTGTCAGTATGTTGAGTTCTTTTGAGTGAAGAAATATTTAAGGCTTTTATGGTCCGAATATATCTCCACTTTCTCCCCATATAGATAGTGCCTCCATATCTTTAGCGCTGAAAACGATCGGGCCGCTAACTCTAGATCATGAGTAGGATAATTCCTCTCATACTCTTTTAAGTTGTCATGAGGCATAGGCTATGACTTTCCCACGCCAGATGAGAACACATCCTAACCCTTTGCACAAGCATCGTTGAGATAACAAATCCATCCGAACCGGATGGTATTGTTAGAACAGTCTTAGAAATAAGTCGAAGTCTTGCCTTTGTGAGGTAAGGGATATTATTATTAAAATGATATTATTTCTTTCAATATCATTATGCCGAAGTATTGATCTGGACTTTTAATCAAATTTAGAACTTTTTGTGCCGGAGTTACTATTCACGTATACGACACTATTCATGAATACGGCACTATTCACAGAAAAATAAAATTTTTCCTTTTCGTCCAAAATATCTATTGTGGATACTAGCTTTGATTGTATCCATGTTTTGATCATTCTTGAATTTTACACCACTATGATTATTTATGAGGTATTTTTGGACATGAAATAGTCAAATACTGAATCCTTAATACTTGTTCTTTTGTTTCAATTGGATTCGCTTTTCTTTAAAATATTTTTCATCATCCTCAGGTCCTAAATGATGATATTACTTGAATATCTTTGGCCCAGAGTGCAAAGATGAATGATTTCTTGATGAATATCTTTGGGTCGTAGTCAAAGATGAATAGTGTTTAGATGAACATGACCGATCGATGAATATCTTTGGCTAGGTGGTGCAAAGATGAATATTTGATTCAAGATGAATATTGATTGATGTTACGAGGATAAAATAATGATGATGGACCGTTAAATTCATAGATATTAGTAAATTTCATCCTCTACGTAACTCTTCTATGAATTAATATTTTCCGCTGCGAATATTGCTCTAAAACTTGTTGTTTGATGTATTCTCTCAGATTTTTCCCCTGTTGAAGACTAACGATAATTTGTTGTATATTATCTTAGTCATAATATTCTTCTTGGGCTAGTTGAGCTCACCTTTTCCTTTTTGTTCCATTTTTCTTCTCGGGAGGCGAGAATGTAGCGAAGTACTTTAGTCGGGGTATGGAATGAAGGTTCTAGAGAGAGTTGTTTAGTAGTCCTCACCATTTTGTAAAATAATGTATCAATAAATATGATGAGGATTTATTTGGGTATAGATATTGTCTAGAAGATAATATTTGTATTCAAACTCACGCAGCTTTCTCGTTGTAATAATAAAGTTGTAGTTGTTTACATCCATGTATTGACAACTCGTAATGGGTGATGTATACCTATTTTGGGGGCGTCACAATTGGTATCGAGAGCTTAGGGATATGATCTCTGGCGGAGATCGGGGAATAGAACTAGGAGGGAGAGACGAGTAAATACTTATTTAATGTGTCCTACCTAAGTTTATTTGTTAGTTGGTCAAGATATAGGGATATTATGTGATATATTGATTTCCTTAATTAACCCTTGTTTTATGGCGATGTTTGAGAATGTCGATGAGAATATTAACAATGGAAATGAGACCGTGGAGACGCAGCAGTACTCACCAATGAGGAGAAACGTCTGACAGTGACAATGTTCCTCCCATGAACAACACCACCGAAGCGGATGATGAACAAGGGGATGTTTAGAAGCTTTTTGCGGTTCATGCAAAATCGAATTTGAGGAGACTCGTGTTCAAAATACAGGAGGAAATGATAGCAATTCACGGGTTGTCACAGCCAAGTAGTTCAAAGAGTTGGGACCGCCAGAATTTAAGGGAAAGCCGAATCCGATCATGGCGGAAACATGGGTCAAGCAAATTACCAAGATATTCGATGTCTTGGGATGCACGGAGGAATAGAAGGTTCCATTCGTCACCTTTATATTTCGTGGTGAGGCGGACTCTTCGGTGGGAGTCTGTGAACGGACCCACTTGCACTTAGCAAGATGTCTTGGGAAACGTTTCAGAAACTTTTCAACGAAAAATACTTTCCTGAAAGTGTTTGTCATATGAAGGAAGTGGAGTTTATTAGACTGGAGCAGAATAACATGACGGTGTCCCAGTACGAGGCGACGTTCGCGGAGTTATCCAGGTTTACACCTCATTTGGTGGAGAATGAGGAACGATGAAGGCGGATGTTTCTTAGAGGTTTGAAACCCGGCATACGTCAGTATCTCATTTCTCATAAATTTTCTCTCTATTCAGATGTTGTAAATAGGGCTCAATTATTAGAGCGAGATAACGAGTTCGGTCAACCGAGGGACCACAACCAGGATCATACCGGGGATAGCAGTCAACAAAACAACGATAACCAGCGGAGAATGAAAAATACGGACAAAAATGGTAACCACTCTGGTGGTAATCATGGCCATGAAAATAGAAGAAGCGAGTCAGGAGGAGATTTTAAAAAGAGGAGATTTAACAACGACCATGTGAAGACGACAGTTCCGGCAGCAACTATTTCTAAGGGACAAGAACGATCACCGGTCATATGCTATAAATGCGGGAAAGAGGGACATATCAGTCCAAACTGCCCACAACAGTTCAAGGTCTGCTATAATTATGGAAAGGAAGGACATATAGCTCGAGATTGTACAGTAGCAAAACCTAGTTCAGCGGGGACGGTGACTCAAAAGACTATCCCAGAAAAGTCAAAGTCAACGGTTCCTGGAAGTGCGTTTGTTGTGACTGGTCAAAATGCGAGGAACTCAAACGAGGTGATCACGGGTAAGCTATTTATAAATTCTTGCGAAGTTTATACCTTACTTGATACCGGTGCTACCCATTCATTTATCTCTCCTGCTTGTGCTCAACGTTTAAACTTGACTCCGGAGAAATTAGACTTTGACCTATCTCTGGAAACTCCATTAGGAGAAACTTTCATCACATCCACTGTTTATAAATCTTGTTTGATTCAAGTTGGCACCATCACCTTACCTATTGACCTTATCTCTTTAAAGATACTTGCTTTTGATGTGATTTTAGGGATTGATTGGTTAACTACTCATCATGCCAAAATTGATTATTTTTGTAAGGTTGTTAGTTTTCATATTCCTAACCAACCTATTGTACGAATTCAAGCAACTAAACCATTAAAATCAATCACTGTCATATTAAATCATAAAGCTATTCGTTTATTGAAAAACGGATGTCAAGCTTTCATAGCTCATGTTATGGATTTGAATAAAGACACGTCAGATTTGAATAATATTCCTGTTGTTATTGACTTTCCTGAAGTATTTCCTGAAGAACTTCCCGGTCTACCTCTGGAACGTGAAGTTGAATTTTTTATTGATCTTGAACCTAGTACCAAGCCCATTTCTAAAACCCCATATCGAATGGCTCCTATTGAACTTCAGGAGTTAAAGGTCCAACTACAAGAGCTGTTGGACATAGATTTCATTCGTCCTAGTACATCTCCTTGGGGTGCTCCTGTTTTATTCGTAAAGAAGAAAGACGGGAGTATGCAACTTTGTATTGACTATCGAGAATTGAACCATGTCACCATCAAGAATAAGTATCCTCTACCTCGTATTGATGACCTGTTTGACCAGTTGCAAGGAGCACAATTCTTTTTAAAGATCGATCTTCGCTCGGATATCATCAAATGAAGATTAGAATCGAGGATATTCCAAAGACGCCTTGAGAACTTCGATGCGGGCATTATGAATTCTTAGTCATGTCTTTCGGATTGACTAATGCTCTTGCGGCTTTCATGGATATGATGAACCGAGTATTCAAGGAATATTTGGATCAATTCGTTGTTGTCTTTATTGATGACATCCTCGTATATTCCAAAAGCTGGTACTCCAAAGGCTTCGTGAAAACAAGCTTTATGTCAAGTTGAAGAAATGTGAGTTCTGGCTTGAGGAAGTAGCATTCCTTGGGCACGTGGTGTCGAAACATGGAGTATCTGTTGATCCGACGAAGATTGAAGCAATACAAAGTTGGGAGCAACCGAAGTCGGTGACTGAAGTACATAGCTTTTTGGGCTTAGCTAGTTATTATCGGAGATTCGTGGAAGAGTTTTCTCGAATCGCTACTCCATTAACCCAGCTAACTCGGAAGGATACAAAATTCGTTTGGAGCGAAGAATGCGAGAAGAGTTTCCAAGAGCTTAAGAGGAGACTCATTTCGGCTGTTCTAACAATACCATCTGATGCGGATGGATTTGTTATCTACAAATGATGCTTGAGTGCAAAGGGTTAGGATGTGTTCCCATGCAACGTGGGAAAGTCATAGCCTATGCCTTGCGACAACTCAAAGAGTATGAGAGGAATTATCCTACTCGTGATCTAGAGTTGGCAGCAGTCGTTTTCGCGCTAAAGATCTGGAGGCACTATCTATATGGAGAGAAAGTGGAGATTTATTCAGACCATAAAAGCCTCAAATATTTCTTCACGCAAAAGGAACTCAACATGCGGCAACGATGTTGGCTCGAGTTGTTGAAAGATTACGACCACACTATTCAATACCATCCTGGAAAAGCGAACGTGGTAGCTGACGCGTTGAGTAGAAGATCATATGCAGGAACGAGTGCGATGATGTCAAGTATACGCATAGAGCCAACTTTAATAGAAAAAGTTAAGGTTGCTCAAGCTACCGACCCGGAGCTGATGCGTATGAAGAAGAAAGTACAAGAAGGTGTTATTCCGGAAGCGAGAATCGATGAAGAAGGAATACTTGAGTCCACTCTGAGACTACGTGTTCCTAACGACTCTGATTTAAAGTACAAGATTATGATGGAGGCACACAATACACCATTTGCAATCCATCCTGGAAGTACTAAAATGTATCGTGATCTTCGACATACATTTTGGTGGAACAATATGAAGAGAGAGATTGCAAAGTTTATCTCGATGTGTTTAACTTGTCAACGTGTAAAGGCGGAGCATCTTGTACCTAAGGGCCCGTTGAACCACTTGAGATTCCGAAATGGAAGTGGGAACACATTACCATGGATTTCGTTCACGGGTCTTCCTATGGTTTCTCAAGGCATCAATGCTATTTGGGTTATTATTGATAGATTAACCAAGTCTCGCTCATTTCTTGCCGATCACGGAGACTTATTCCTTGAGCGTCTTGCTCAGTATATGCGTAGATGAGATTGTGAGATTGCATGGCATGCCAAGTATCCATAGTTTGGATCGTGACCCAAGATTCACTTCAAGATTTTGGGTTAGCTTGAAAAAAGCTATGGGCGCAGTTCTGATTCGATTCGGCATACCATCCTCAAACGGACGACGACAATCGAGAGACTATTCAAACTCTTGAAGATCTATTAAGACTCTGTGTCCTAGACTTCAAAGGGAGTTGGGATAAGTATTTACCATTGGTGGAATTCTCCTACAACAACAGTTATCAGGCAAGCATTGGTGTGGCCCCATTTGAAGCATTATATGGACGAAAGTGTCGCTTCTCCAAAGATGTTGGGGACGAGGTGGGTGAAGCAACATTGTTGGGACCCGAGTTGGTACGTATGACTACGGAAAAAGATCCAAATGATTCGACAACGTATACAAACGGCACAAGATCGACAAAAGAGTTATGCGGATCTTCATCGAAAGGACGTAGAATTTAGTATTGGGGATCATGTACTGTTGCGTGTTGCCCCATGGAAGGGAGTTACAAGATTCGGGAAGAGAGGAAAGCTCAATCCACGATTTATTGGTCCATTTCAAATTCTTGACCGAGTAGGTAATGTAGCCTATAGACTCGCGTTACCTCCGAGTATGTCTCGTGTTCATAATGTGTTTCACATATCTGTACTTCGTAAATATGTGAAAGACCCGAACCACGTTATTGAGTTAGAACCAGACGAGATAGCCGAAGACTTAACGTATGAGGAGGTACCTGTCAAGATCTTGGATAGGAAGGAGCATGTCCCTACGTCAAAAGGTCATACCACAAGTTAAAGTTTTGTGGAGGAATCATGCTATAGAGGAAATAACACAGGAATTAGGAGCGGAAATGAAAACGAGGTATCCTCATCTTTTGAAACACCGAGTCGTCGTCGTCGATTTTGAGGACGAAATTTCATAAGAAGGGGAGGTTGTAAGACCCCAAATAATTAATAAATGAAATTTATTTTCCTCTATTATTTCTTTTAATTAGTAAGGGTTGATTTGATTAATGTGGTTAGTTATGGGTAAAATCTTAAAATATTTTAAATAAGCGGTGGTTATAAAATATTTATTTTTGTTGGGGAATATTCGTTTGGTGGTGGAATATTCTTACTTATCGGGAATATTCGTGCATATGACGCAGCACGACCTTGTGTGGGCCCCATGCAAAGCGATTGGATGAAGAAAACGACAAATATAAGTTGTTTAAAAATAAAAGCGTAGTTGTTACCGTTAACACTGTTGGAATACCCGGTGGTTAAAACATAGTAAAACGCGTTGTTGTTGCCTAGATATTACGGTATTGCACCAATTATTGAAGGCACTACTCAATAATGGTTACGATAATTATTGTTTAGTATTTTATTTTATTGATTCAATAATTGCTTGCGTTGATATTTTATATTCTTTGTTGTTTGATAATTGTCATTACACGTATTTTCCATTATCGAGACAATAATTCATATTATCCGAATAATATTATTAGATAACATTATTGACAATGTCTAGAAAGTTACATCTAAGGAGAGGTTTGGTCATCTAATTTGCGCCCGATGAGAGAGATCCTTATTGGAAAGCCCCTCTATCCCAGGAGCTGCACGGTTTGTCGATAATGTGATTCTATAATATTATTTATGAATAATTAATTATTAATTTATATTATGAGGAAAATATTGATTTTATGAGGATATAGATGGAGAAAATTTTAATGTGACAATTGTTGAAAATTAATATTTTATCTTTTTACGATAAAATAATTCATTTAAATATATTATTTTAATAATATATTAACGATGATATTTTTACAATGAATGTGGGATATATGAGTATATGAGGAGGAAGAGTATTTTTGTGGCATTAAATGTTTAACACATGTTTTGTGTGTTGGTGGACACAATTATTGATAGAAATTTGATTATAGCACAGAAATCGTCTGTTTTGTGGATTTGGTCCAATTTACATTTGGAATTTGGAAAAACTTTCTTACGCAAAGTTGTAGAGAATTGAATTTCCTATGAAAAAAAGTGAGATTTGAATTTTCGATAAAAGGGCTATTTATTATGAATTATTGAAGTTCAAGTTAAAATAATTAATTTTTTGGGAGTTTTAGTTAATTATTTTGAGAAAAACGTTTTTTTGCAACTAAGTTGGCCTCACATGTGATTCAAATGGGCTGAGATCAGTTGTCTAAGGTGGGCTAAAAAAATGTGAAAAATATATTAATATTATATTCAATTTTCTACTTTGGTGTTCAAGCATTTTCCTATAAATAGGTGCTTGGGTTAGAATTGAAAATCACACCGAAACTGAAGTTTCTCTCTATTTCTCTCGATATATTGAGCGTATTCTTGTGAGTATACTTTGAGTGTTGTTATACGGTGTAAGTTCCTTTGACCCATATCCGGTTTTTCGATCGAAATCTGCCTTTGTGAGGTAAGGGATATTATTATTAAAATGATATTATTTCTTTCAATATCATTATCTTAGAAGTATTGATTTGGACTTTTAATTAAATTTAGAACTTTTGTGTTTAGAGTTACTATTCACGTATCTGAGCCTATTCACGTATCGACACTATTCATTAATCTGAGACTTATTCACGGAAAAATAAAATTTTTCCTTTTCGTCCAAAATATCTATTGTGTATACTAGCTTTGATTGTATCCATGTTTTGATCATTCTTGAATTTTACACCACTATGATTATTTATGAGGTATTTTTGGACATGAAATAGCTGAAATATGAATCCTTAATACTTGTTCTTTTTGTTTCCTTTGGATTCGTTTTCTTTAAAATATTTTTCATCATCCTCAGTCCTAAATGATGATATTACTGAATATCTTTGGCCCGTAGTGCAAAGATGAATGATTTCTTGATGAATATCTTTGGGTCGTAGTGCAAAGATGAATAGGTGTTTAGATGAACATGACCGACTGATGAATATCTTTGGTCGGTAGTGCAAAGATGAATATTTGATTCAAGATGAATATTAATTGATGTTACTGAGGATAAAATAATGATGATGGATTTGTTAAATTCATAGATATTAGTAGATTTCATCCTCTACGTAACTCTTACATGAATTAATATTTTTCATTGCGAATATTGCTCTAAAACTTGTTGTTTAATGTATTCTCTCGATTTTTCCTGTTGAAGACTAACGATAATTTTTTGTATATTATCTTAGTTATAATATTCTTTCTTGGACTAGTTGAGCTCACCCTTTTCCTTTTTGTTCCATTTTTCTTCTCGGGAGGCGAGAATGTAGCGAAGTCTTAGTCGGGTATGGAATGAAGGTTCTAGAGAGAGTTGTTTAGTAGTCCTCACCATTTTATAAAATAATGTATCAATAAATGTGATGAGAATTTATTTGGGTATAGATATTGTCTAGAAGATAATATTTGTATTCAAACTCACAGTTTTACTGTTGTAATAATAAAGTTGTAGTTATTTCTGTACCATGTATTGACAACTCAGAATGGGTGATGTATACCTATTTTGGGGGCATCACATAAAATCTCATGCCACAATAATATAATGAGATTTACTCTAGTTAATGAAAAAAGAGAGAGATGTTGTACATAGGAGTGAGCAAAAAACGGATAAAATCGAATAACCGAACACAACCGAATTTTTTTAACCGAATTATTTTGATTTTTCGGTTTTTTTTCTAATTTCGGTTATATACGATTTATTGTTCGGTATTCAATTTCGGATTCAGTTTTAAAAAATAAATTATTCGGATATTCGAATTACCGAATTTATTACATTCAAAAATAATAATAATTTTGCGACCCATTCTTCATTATACATTCTTGACCCATGCCATTCACGGTTCCTTTAAAAAAATAACTCCCTCACACATCGACTTGTCAACCACTCATGACTAACCTTGTGACGCCCCCAAAATTAGGTATACATCATCCATCTTGAGTCGCCACTTACATGATGCAAATTTAAATACAACTTATTAACATAAGCGTAGGTATACAATACGACATAAAATCGTGAGTTTAAATACAAATATAAATACACTAGATATTATACAAACTCAAACAAAAGTCCTCATTACGATTATTATCACACTTATTTTACTGAATAGTGAGGACTACTAATCTTATCTTCAGACCATCACTCGTTTCCCACACTAGTCAAATATATTATCATTTCTGAAGAGAATGTAGGTGAAAGAAAGGGTGAGCTCAACTAGCCCGATAAAGAAATATTATGACTAAGATAATGCGAGAATAAATTATCAATAGTCTTCAATAATGTTAAACTGATAAAATACAATAGACAACCAGTTTAACTGCAGCGGAATATGCAATCCATTGAAAGAGTCAAGTAGAAAATAAAGTCTACTATCTTTTAGGTTTTAAAAGGTTTTTCATCATTGTTATAAATTTGAGACTCGACTTTAATAAATATTCCACATCATCGAATCACCCCGCACTTCTGACCCAGGATATTCTTTAGTATCACGACCACAATTATTCATGCACTACGGGCGAAGAATATTTGTGTATTCATTAATAGTCATGATCATGCCAACAATCGTCCATCAATGCACTACTGACCAATCGAGGATTTTTATCACATCATTTGTAACATTACGGTCATGATTACACCGAATATAGTCTGGTCATAATCATACCAAGTCCATCTATACATGCTTCTGAGGCCACAAATGACTTTCAAAAAATATAAACATGAGGATGATGACAATGATATAAGAATTCAATAAAACAAGTTCAAGAATTATTTTATCCGGGAATTATTAACGTCCAAATTGTCAACAATCTTTGTTTTGTAGAGTAAAATTCAAGAATGATCGGAAGAATATTTCCATGAAAAGATCTTTGGATGAAACGCAAATATCAAGGATATTCTACTAATTTCATGGAGTATAGAAGTCAAAGTTTTAACCAATTGGGTATAATAAAGAATGGAATAACAAAAGAAATCACCGTAAATGCGATAGGCCGCCGCAGACGAGTTATTCAATGTAATAATAAATAACGGAACCGGTCGGTGAAATTCACAACCGGCGGATGTTCCAACAGAATAATAAAGATGGAACCGGATCCGTAAAACACACGCGATAGGATATCCCAACGAGAATAATAAAGATTTTACCCGGTCCTGTAAAACACACGATGGATGTTCCAACGGAGAATAATAAAAGGCGGAACGAAGTCCTGTAAAACACACGAGATGGGATGTTCCAATGAGAATAATAAAGATTTTAACGGTCCGGTTAAAAAACACTGTGAGCAGGATGTTCCAAATGAATAATAGAAGAATGTCACCAAGTATAGGTTAATCACAGTATCTGAGTTATTCAATGTAATAAATAAGCAATGGAATAACAGCATTCTCTTCATGAATAAGAAAGAATAACACCCTTACTTTTGGTAGGAGATTGAATCTTTAGCGGAAGCGGTGTAGTAACAAAATACTCTTCTTCTTTCTCTCTTATTCTTTCTATACTTTCTCTCTCTATAGCTTGAATGAATTAAGTGAAAATATAATGAAGCCCTAGGCCTCTATTTATAGAAGATTTCTAGCTTAAGCACTTTTCTTGTGTGAAAAGCAGTGTGGCTTGTTACGACCGGTTTGACGCGCTTGTAATGTGAAACGACAAGTGGTTCGGCGCTTTGTAATGTGAAATGACAAGTGGTTCGGCGTCCGGTAAAGGTAATTACTATTGACGATGAAGGTAAATACTATTGACGAAGGTAAATACTATTCACAAGGGTAATTACTATTGACGAAGGTAAATACTATTCACAAGGGTAATTACTATTGACGAAGGTAAATACTATTCACAAGGGTAATTACTATTGACGAAGGTAAATACTATTCACAAGGGTAATTACTATTGATGAAGAGACTCTTAGATGATGACATATGAGCCCCCCCCATAAAATAATCAAACTTACCACAAATCATAACACATATTTAATCTTTCAATAATTATTAATCATTTATAACTTGTCGTCTCAATTATTGATTTAATACTATAACATATTATACAGATGATACTGTGACAATAATTGAATCAATAATATAAGAGATATGATCACAAAGAATTATCGTAGCAATAATTGAGCATAACTGAGTGACTTCTCACGTAAGCATCAATAATCAATACCGTGTGCTACTATGCAACCACGCGTATTACTGTACTTTTACCACCGGGTAGTTCAACAGTTTTAACGGTAAAACCTCCGCCGTTATTTTTATAAAAATATTTTTGTCGTTTTCTCAATCCGACAATAATGTTGTGGGGTCCACCAATGATTGAGCCATTATGCGAATATTCCCTAACAAAAGAAATATTCCAGACCAAACGAATATTTTATAACAACTTGCATACTTTGCAAAATTTATAAATATTACCCACAACTATAACATTATATCAAATTTATTCCATAATATTCAAAAATAATATTTATAGAAAAATTCATCTTTATTTATAAAAGTGAGGTCTTCTGACCTCCCTTCTTATGAAATTTAAGCCCTCGAAATTAGGGTGCGATACTGGTATGTCGAAGAGGTAAGGATACCTTGATTTCATTTGATTCTAACTCCCAAGTCATTTCCTCAACATCGTGGTTCCTCCATAAAACTTTGACTTGAGGTATAACCTTGGAGCGTAGAATATGTTCTTTCTTATCCAAAATTTGAGCAGGAACCTCTTCATACGTCCAAATCTTCCGCTATTTCGTCCCGATTCTAACTCAATAATATGGTTCGGGTCTTTCACATATTTACGTAACATAGATATGTGAAAAGCGTTATGAACACGAGACATATTTGGCGGTAAAAGCGAGTCTATAGGCCACGGTTCCTACTCGATCTAGGATTAAAATGGACCGATGAATCGAGGATTAAGTTTTCCTCTCCTTCCAATCTTGTAACTCCTTTCCATGGAGCAACTCTTAACAACACATGATCTCCTATATCGAATTCCACGTCCTTTCGATGAAGATCGGCATAACTCTTTTTGTTGATTTTGTGAGGTTTTTATACGTTGTCGGATCATTTGAATCTTTTCCGTGAGTCATACGTACTCAACTCCCATTCCCAACAACGCGTTGCTTCACCCACCTCATCCCAAAGATATCTTTGGAGCGACACTTTCTTCCATACAATGCTTGAATGGAGCCATGCCAATACTTGCTTGATAAGCTGTTGTTGTAGGAAAACTCCACCAATGGTAAGAACTTCTCCCAACTCCCTTGAAATCAAGGACACAGAGTCTTAATAGATCTTCAAGAGTTTGAATAGTCCTCTCCATTGTCCGTCTGGTCTGAGGATGATATGCTTAAGCTAAATCGTAAGTCTGTGCCCATAGCTTTTTACAAACTAACCCAAAATCGTGAAGTGAATCTTGGGTCTCGATCGAAACTATGGATACTTAGGCATACCATGCGGTCTTACAATCTCGTTTATGTATATCTGAAAGCAAGCGTTCAAGTGTATAAGTTTCTCGTGTCGGTAAGAAATGAGCGATTTGGTCAATCTATCAACAATGACCCAAATCGCATCAATGCCTTGAGAAACCTTAGGAAGGCCGTGAATGAAATCCATGGTAATGTGCTCCCACTTCCATTCTGGAATTTCAAGTGGTTGCAATGGACCTTTTGGTACTTGATGCTCCGCTTTAACTTCGTTGACAAGTTAGACACCTTGAGATAAACAGCGATCTATCTCTCTCTTCATATTGCTCCACCAAAATGTATGGCCGAATATCATGATACATTTTGGTACTCCCGAGATGGATTGCAAATGGTGTGTTGTGCGCCTCCATCATGATATTATACTTTAAATCGAGGTCGTTAGGAACACAAAGTCCGGAGTTGACTCAAGTATTCCTTCTTCATCGATTCTTGCTTCCTAGTGATAAAGACCTTCTTGCACTTTCTTCCTCATCGCATATCGACTCCAGTGCAGTAGCTTGAAGCGACTTTAACTTTATCAATTAAAGTCGGTTCTACTCAGTATACTCATTTGTCATCACATCGCGTCCCTCGAGTCTTTAATTCTATCTCCATCCTTTGCAAGTCACACAAAATGGGCCTTTATACTGACAATATCGCACTTGTAGATTTGCATATGATTTCCTACTCAATCGCGTCGGCTACCACGTTTGCTTTTCGAGGATGGTATTGGATGGTATGATCATAATCTTTCAACAGTTCAAGCCAATGTCGTTGTCGCGTGTTGAGTTCCTTTTGAGTGAAGAAATATTTGAGGCTTTTATGATCCGTAAAGATCTCCACTTTCTCCCCATACAAGTAATGCCTCCACATTTTAAGTGCAAAGACAATAAATGCTTGACTCTAGATCATGAGTAGGATAATTCCTCTCATATTCTTTGAGTTGTCGCGAGAGGCATAAACTATAACTTTTCCATGTTGCATAAGAACACATCCCAACCCTTTGCTCAAGCATCACCAGAGATGACAAATCCCTCCGAGCAGGATGGTATTGTCGAGCAGTCTTTGAAATAAGTCTCCTCTTGAGTTCTTGAAAACTCTTCTCACATTCTTCGCTCCAACCGAACTTTGTATCTTTCCGAAATCACCGAGTCGATGGAATAGCGATTCGAGAAAATCCTTCCACGAATCTCAGATAATAACCAAATTTAAACCGAGAAAGCTACGCACTTGGTCATTTGATTTAGGTTGTTCCCGACTTTGAATAGCTTCAATCTTTCTTTGGGTCAACAGATATTCCATGACTTGATACCACGTGCCCAAGGAATGCTACTTCTTCAAGCGAACTCGCATTTCTTCAACTTGGCATAAAGCTTATATTCTGAAGCTTTTGGAGTGTAAGCCTCAAGTGTTGCTCATGATCTTCACGGCTTTTGGAATAAATAAGGATGTCATCAATAAAGGCGACCACAAAGTGATCTAAATATTCCTTGAATACTCGGTTCATCATATCCATGAAGGCGGCGGGAGCATTAGTCAATCCAAAGGACATGACTAGAATTCATAATGCCCGTCTCGGGTTTGGCCCGTCTTTGGAATGTCGGTGATTCTAATCTTCAATTGGTGATATCCTAACGAAGATCAATCTTTGAAAAGAATTTGGCTCCTTACGGTTGGTCAAACAGTCATCAATACGTGGCAATGGATACTATTTTGATGGTGACATGATTCAACTCCAGATAATCAATACAAAATCGCATACTCCCATCTTTCTTCTTCACGAATAGAGCAGGAGCACCCCAAGGAGAAGTACTAGGGCGAATAAAGCCAATGTCTAACAATTCCTGCATTTGGGTCTTTAACTCCTGAAGTTCAATAGGAGCCATTCGATCACGGGGCTTTGGAAATAGGTTTTGTCTGGGTTCAAGTCGATACAAAATTCAATTTCACGCCTTTCTGGGGTAGGCCAGAAGTTCTTGGGAATACGTCGAAATTTATTAACAATAGGAATATCGTTTAAAAGCGGCGTATTTTTATTTAAATCGTGACATGAGCTAAGAAAGCGACATCCGTTTTTCAATAAACGAATAGCTTTATGGCTTGAGATAGCCGTGATTGATTTTAATGGTTTGGTCGTTTGAATTAGCGCATAATAGGTTGATTAGGAATATGAAAGCTAACAACCTTACGAAAACAATCAATTTTTGCATGATAAGTAGTTAACCAATCAATCCCTAGAATCACGTCAAATGCAAGTATTTTTAATGAAATAAGATCGACGAGGTAATGTGAGGTGCCGATTTGAACCAAACAAGACTTATAAGCAGTGGATGTAATGAAGGTTTCTCCCAACGGAGTTTTCACGAGATAAGTCAAAGTCTAATTTCTCCTGGAGTCAAATTTAATCGATGAGCGCAAGTAGGAGAAATAAAAGAATGGGTAGAACCCAGATCAAATAAAGTATAGACTTCATTAGAATTTATGATAAGCTTACCCGTGATGACCACATTCGGATTCTTGCTCTTTGGGAGGTCACAACAAATGCTCTCCCTTACCAATCTAGGTTTTGAATTTTACGGGATGGCCTTTGGTGCTTCCATCCTAATGAATTTGTCTTGATGGCAACAAAATCGAGCTAAGTGACCTTCTCTTCCACAATTATAACATGCTTTGGATGACATGGCAGCAGTTTGACCGATGTGTCCTCTCCTCCGCATTTGAAGCATATGGTAGGTGGTCTTTCTCCTTCCTTAACAATGGGTCTTTGGTCTTGACGTCTTTCCATCATTGTTGAATCTCCTTTTCTTGAAATGTCCATTCTTATTGTTTTGGCCTACGATTACCATAAAGTGGTTACCATATCTGGCTGTTGATTCCCTCCACGCTTGTTGTCACCGCCTCGATGACTATTCTCATTTGGTATTATAATTTTGTCAATTTGCTCTCTTTTTTAGTTAAGTTGACTCATTATCGCGCTCCACTAATCGAGCCCTATTTACAACATCTGAATACAAACCACGGTTTATGAGAAATAAGATGTTGGCGTATCTCGACTTCAAACCTCTTAAAAACATTCGCGCCATTCTCTCTTCATTATCCACCAAGTGGGGCCTGAAACCGTGATAACTCCGTAAATTTTGCCTCGTATTGCGACACGGTCATATTGTTTTGTTCCAACTTGATAAACTCCACCTCCTTCATGTGGGCGAATACTTTCGAGAAAGTATTTGTCGTTGAAACGACTCTGGAACTTCTCCCAAGATATTTTCGATGCAATTTGGTTGAGTACGTTTCTGGATTCCCACCATGAATCCGCCTCTCAGCGCGCAACATAAAAGGCGTGAAAGAACCTTTTGCTCCTCGGAGCATCCCAAGACATCAAATATCTTGGTAATCTGCTTTATCCATGCTTCCTCCGGAAGTGGTTTTGGCTCTCCCTTAAACTCCGGTGGTCCCAACTCCTTAAATTGTTTAGCGGTGGCCTTGAGAGAGTTTTCCGTGTTTCCACCTACGTTTTGGGCGAGTCGCTCTCTTTCTTTGTTGCATAAATTGCATAAAGCCTCTGAACATTTGATCATTTGTCATTTGGTCGGTGTTGTTGTTTCAGCGTGAGGATTATCGCCTTCGATGCACATTATCCTCGATTATTGATATGTGGTGAATCAACGATCGCTGCGCTCCATTCTTTATTCTCAACATTCTCGGATGTCATTTTCAGATCTTTGCCATAAAACAAAAGGTTAATTGACGTGTAACAAATTATCCTTATCTTCCGACCAATCAATAAAATAAACGTAAACTTAGGTAGGTCATACTAGCGAAGATATTCCCGTCTCTCCCTCCTAGTACTATTCTCACATTTTAGCGAGGATCACATCCTAAGCTACGATACCAACCGTGACGTCCCCAAAATTAGGTATACATCATCCATCTTGAGTCGCCACTTACATGGTACGTAATTTAAATACAACTTATTAATATAACTGCGTAGGTATACAATACGACATAAATCGTGAGTTTAAATACAAATATCGTCTACTAGATATTATACAAACTCAAACAAAAAGTCCTCATTACGATTATTATCACACTATTTTTACGAATAGTGAGGACTACTAATCTTATCTTCGGGACCATCACTCGTTTCCCAGGCGTCCCGGCTATATTTATCATTTCAAGAAACAAAGTGAAAGAAAGGGTGAGCTCAACTAGCCCGATAAGAAATATTATGACTAAGATAATGCGAAATAAATTATCAATAGTCTTGATAATGTTAAACGATAAAATACAATAAACAACCGGTTTAAGCTGCGGTGAATATCTGATCCATTGAAAGAGTCGAGTAGAAAATAAAGTCTACTATCTTTTAGGTTTTAAAAGGTTTTTCATCAACATTTATAGGCGAGACTCGACTTTAATAAATATTCCACATCATCGAATCACCCCACTTCACTACGGCCAGGATATTCTTTAGTATCACGACCACAATTATTCATGCACTACGGGCGAGAATATTTGTGTATTCATTAATAATCATGATCATGCCAACAACTCATCCATCAATGCACTACGGACACCGAGGATTTTTATCACATCATTTGTAACATTACGGTTAAATGATTACACCGAATAGTCTCTCGGTCATAATCATACCAAGTCCATCTATGCACTACTGAGCCCACGGATGACTTTCAAAAAATATAAACATGAGGATGATGACAATGATATAAGAATTCAATAAAACAAGTTCAAGAATTATTTTATCCGGGAATTATTAACGTCCAAATTATCGACATGATCTTTGTTTTGTAGAGTAAAATTCAAGAATGATCGGAAGAATATTTCCATGAAAAGAATCTTTGGATGAAACGCAAATATCAAGGATATTCTACTAATTTCATGGAGTATAGAAATCAAAGTTTTAACCAATTGGGTATAATAAAGAATGGAATAACAAAAGAAATCACCGTAAATGCGATAGACCACTTGCAGACGAGTTATTCAACGAGAATAATAAATAACGGAATCGAGTCGGTGAAATTCACACCGGCGTGGGATGTTCCAACAGAATAATAAAGATGGAACCGGATCCGGTGTAAAACACACAGATAGGATATCCCAACGAATAATAATAAAGGCGGAACCGGTCCGTGTAAAACACACGAGCAGGATGTTCAGCGAATAATAAAAAGACGGAACCGGTCCCAGTGTAAAACACACCGAGCGAGGATGTTCCAGCGAGAATAATAAAAAGACGGAACCAGTCCCGTAAAACACACAGACGTGATGTTCCAACGAATAATAGAAGAATGTCACCAAGTATAGGGTAAACACAGCGTATCTGAGTTATTCCAATGAATAAATAAGCGATGGAATAACAACAGTTCTCTTCGTGAATAAGAAAGAATAACACCCCTTACTTTTGGTAGGAGATTGAATCTTTGCGGCGGTGTAGTAACAAAATACTCTTCTTCTTTCTCTTTATTCTTTCTATACTTTCTCTCTCTATAAGCTTGAATGAATTAAGTGAAAATAATGAAGCCCTAGGCCTCTATTTATAGAAGATTTCTAGCTTAAAGACTTTTTAGTGTGAAAAGGCAGTGGCAACTGACGGGTTTGGCCTTTGTAATGTGAAACGACAAGTGGTTCGGCGCTTTGTAATGTGAAATGACAAGTGGTTCGACGTCTGCGGTAAAGGTAATTACTATTGATGAAGGTAAATACTATTGACGAAGGTAAATACTATTCACAAGGGTAATTACTTATTGACGAAGGTAAATACTATTCACAAGGGTAATTACTATTGATTTAAGGTAAATACTATTCACAAGGGTAATTACTATTGGTGAAGGTAAATACTATTCACAAGGGTAATTACTATTGATGAAGAGACTCTTAGATGATGACATATGAGCCCCCCATAAAATAATCAAACTTACCACAAATCATAACACATATTTAATCTTTCAATAATTATTAATCATTTATAACTTGTCGTCTCAATTATTGATTTAATACTATAACATATTATACTGATGATAATCTTTGTGACAATAATTGAATCAATAATATAAGAGATATGATCAAAGAATCATCGTAGCAATAATTGAGCATAAGCGAGTGACTTCTCTCACGTAAGCATCAATAATCAATCTGAGGTGTCTTCTTATCGAACCACGCGTATTCTTTACTTTTACCACTTAGGGTAGTTCAATGCTTTAACGGTAAAACCTCCGCCGTTATTTTTATAAAAATATTTTTGTCGTTTTCTCGATCCGACAATAATGTTGTAGGTCCACCAATGATTGAGCCATTGTATGCGAATATTCCTAACAAAAAGAATATTCCCAGGCCAAACGAATATTTTATAACAACTTGCATACTTTGCAAAATTTATAAATATTACCCACAACTATAACATTATATCAAATTTATTCCATAATATTCAAAAATAATATTTATAGAAAAATTCATCTTTATTTATAAAAGCTGGGGTCTTACAAACCTCACACTCAACCTCTCTCTCTCTCTCTCTCACAGACTCACAGTCACACTCAACGTCCCTCTCTCTCACAATCACACTCAACCTCCCTCTCTCCTCACACTTAACCTCGCTTTCTCTCAGTCTCACAGAGTCACACTCCCTTCACTCTATCTCCTCATTTTCTCTCTAAAAATGATCGATCGAATTCCAAGACCGTCCAACTCCATTGATGTCTCCGGTTGATTTGGGTCCCGTCGGAACAGATTCTTTTTCATTGATGTCTCCGATTTTTTTTTTGTGGATTTGTGGATTTGTGGATTTGGAGTCGATCTTGCTTCTCTTGTGTCTTGGATTTATAGGTATTACAGAGGTTACATCCAGGTCGGTTGACTGGGTTGATTATCTGAGCAATCCGTAGTCGTCGTGAAGGATTATGCTAGGAGAATAAGAGTGTTCGGTTATTACAAAATACCGAATTTACAATTCGATGATCGATTATTACCAAAATTCGGTTATTAGTTCTGATATTAAAAATAGAAATATTTCTATTATTCTATTATAGCAAGAATAGCTATTCTTTGATTCGTTATAACCGAATGATCAGTCCTAGTTGTACACATGGGCTAATTAACAATTAATATAAGTTGCAAGATATATTAGAAGTATACAAAAGTTTATCACAGTCTTGATAAAAAATTTATAAAAGTCTGTTACTTATTTCATAGAGTCTATAAAAGTCATTTTAAAAGAGTCTTTAAAGTCTTTGAAAGTCATTAAAATCCCACAAATTTTACAAAAATATGTCACTTAAAAAAAGTCTTTAAAAATCTTAATTGAATACACCCCCCTTAGGCTTTTCAAGCAAATATGATACGATTATTAACAAAAAATTGTCTCTTTTTTTTTTACTGTATTTGATACATTTAGACATAATTTCTTAAATATTTATTTTTATTAAACTTCAAAAAACAAGTACTCCCTCCATTTTTTAATATGTCTTTTTAGAGAAATATTTTTGTTCCTTAATATAAGTCGTTTGAGAATTTCAAGTAAGCATTAATTGCTTAGTTTTCAATATTATCCCAAGTATTAAATATAACTTTGGTTCTCTCACTATTTTCTGTCCAATAAATAACAATCTCTTATTCCAATACAATGACAATATAGACAATTGATATTATAATTAATGATATATAATCATTTTTTTAATATTTGTGCACAATTTTAAAACGACCTATATTAAGGAACGGATGGAGTATGTCATAATGCAAACTTTAATGCATTCATCAAATTTGAGTATTAGAAAGTGAGTTGATTTATTTTTTGGGGGGGAAATTATACTCCACAATTAAAGCACCGAACAGAGCTTGGTTTTGGCTTCTCTAGCTTTCACACATCCCCATAAAGATCGAGAAGCATAAGGGGTAGTATTTATTTATTTTTCTTGTTTTTGGAGTAGTGGAGTGGTGAGTATAGAAAGCACAAAATCAGGTACTACTATAATACTCCTACTAAAAGAAGATTCGAAAACATTCTCTTCTTTGCGCTTAATTTCATGGATGATATAACAATTAACACCCACCATCCACTCCTCCACTACTCAGTAGTGGTGTCATATTAACTTTTGGTGCCTCGACACTTGAACTAATTTGGTGAAATTGTAGTAATTTTTTATAGTATTATTATTTTTGCAACGAGGGTGAAAATGACAGTGAATCAGTTTGCCATGTTCACAAGAACCCCACCCGTAGGTATGTCAAATGGGCAGAACATAATATATGAATTTACGTGGCATGCACATGTACTTTATCACTAGCCCCCTGCCCCCAGGCACACAATATTTTTCATTTTCAAAGCAGCTTTCTATTCCAGAACACAGCCTCTCCTTTTGTTTCAGGTTTTTTAACTAGCTCCAAATTCAAATGAGTTCCATAGAAATAAATTTATTTATATAAAGCCTATAGATGTACGTAATAATATAGTATTTCTTTTTCAAATATGGTACAACCGCTTTATCCCAACAGCCCTTGGTAAGTTGGTATAGATGCCCTATTATCACCCAATTCACAAGTTGACATCTTCTTCGTGCCAATGGGGAAACTCTCAAATCATATACTACAACATTACCAAGCCAATGGGAAAAAGTGCAAAATCATACAAGAGCAGGACTCAAACCAGATGATGCAGGTTGCAAACTGGCAGCATATTTTCGTGCCCACAAGTCATAATGTATGATTTCCTCAAGGGAAGGCGATGATACCAACTCTTCCTGATGCTTCTCACATGTTAGCTCCACAACCTTAAATATGTCGAGGTAGCTTATTCTGAAAATTGGAAAACAATTCATTAGCTGGAACTTCCATGGAAATATTGCCATGCAAGATACTCAGAGACAGAGACGAAAGATAGTAACACGACTCAACAAGTTTAAGAATGATTATTACGAGTAGAAGAAAAATGTTAAAAGGGCAATAGATTTTAAATATACAGGAACCATTTCAAATGTGCACACGTATAACTTAATCAGGACAAATACTGATAGTTTGTCAATTATGTGTTTTACATGATCAACGATTACTTCCTATGAAGCTTTCTTAGATATAATACCTTCTCAAATAAGTAAAAGGTTTACGATATTTATTCATGCATATGTTGAAAATATGGCAGATCTTAGCATACACTCATATAGCAACTAAGCCAGCTAGCATCTATTCGGAAGAGTGTTTTACACTCCCTCATTAGCTTTAGCACTTCCGTTGAGAAGTTTATGCTACACATGTACTAACCTAGGAGGTAGTAATATTTCAATGTAGATGTCTTGCTCAAGCCTTGTATTTTACGCCACCACAGTTGATCCGGTATATATATATATATTGTTGGATATATATATAGAAATGAATGAAATAAAACCAATAGATGTGACCTTTGGTTCATACTTTTTCAAAGAGATGCATCTTTTCAAAGGGATGTACCTTTTCAAAGAGATGTATCATTTCAAAGGGACATAACCTTTCAAAAGGACATAACCTTTCAAAAGGATGTAACCTTTCAAAAGGGTGTAACCTTTCAAAAAGGATGTAACCTTTTGAAAGGATGTATATCTTCAAATGGGTATTTGGAAACCTATAAATAGGTTCCCAATCTACCCAAATCAATAACTTCATCTTCACTTTTAATCCTTCACAAGTTCTTAAAAAATAATTTCATTCTTCATTCATTAAAAGTCATAGAGAGTATTCAATTTTGTTGGTTCGTGGAACTCTTCCATTGAAGTGCTTCTTGTAAGAGTTGAAGACCATTTTATCCTGGGAAGTAGACGTCCATTGTTCCATCCGTAAGCACCGATAGCGGGGACGAAATCTGCTTTAAGGAGAGACTGTCCAACAGTTGACTTGGTTTTAAAAGTTTGTCAATTGCATCTTGTAAGTCATTAATATAAAATTGTTTATCTTTTAATTCTGTTTATATATTTAGTATATATAATAATACTAAGGTATAACATATATAACAATAAAAATATATTTTACATGTGAAAATAATGGGTTTGCTCTATATTGGTTCAACATGTTTGCAAGGTGGTACCTAGAATCCTCAAAATGATCTTCCCCAGAACCCCAGTAAGAAGAAGGTAGAACCATCAAAAACGGAAAATAACAAATAATACTAGTATAAGAATTTAAAGTACATACTTTTTATCGATAAACATCTCGACAGCTTTCTCATTAGCTGCGCTAAGAACTCCGGTCATAGTGCCTCCAGCTCTCCCAGCAGAGTATGCCAGATCCATAGATGGGTATTTAACATTGTCAGGATGTTTAAATGTCAGGGACCCGAGCCTGTATCGACACATTTAAATTTTAAACAAAGTACATATCTGACAATGACTTTCGAAGATAGTTCTTTAACTTCACATCCAAGTACAATGTCTTAAAGAAAATAGAATAAATTAAAAAATGTAGAAGATAACAGTGGAATGACTAAATGCAGTGACCTAACAAGTGAAAGAACGACTAAATGCAGCAACCATATAAATTTAAGTAGATTGAAAATCAGGATTAGAAAGAAGAATGTGGTATTACTTGCAAAGATCAAGCCGCGGCCAAGTAATCTCAGAGCAGTAAATTCTGTCTGGCCAGGATAATGTGTAGAGAATTGGCAAACGCATGTCAGGCCACCCCAGTTGTGCCAGGACAGATGAATCCTGCATAGATTAATAAACAAAAGAATAAGAGATTCCTTGCTGTCAGATGCAACATGCTGGGTACCTTACCAATTTAAATTAAATAAGTTAATCGAAAAGTACACATGAAATCTTAAACATAACTGAAGACGACAGAAGTAAGCAAAATGAAAGATAGTGTAAACCTGTGTCTCAATCATTGAATGTATGATAGACTGCGGATGAATGACAATCTCGATATTATCATAATCAGCCCCATAAAGATAGTGAGCTTCAATAACTTCTAGACCCTGTCAAAATAATATAATTAATTATAGTTTGTCAAACACAAAAACAATCCTACTTATGTTTCATATCAAATTTGTAAGGTTTAGTAGTTACAAAATGGAGGGAGGGAGATAGATGGAAGAGACACAGATGGTGGGGAGCCGACGATACTTGCCGGTGAAATGCAGCCAGGAAAAAATAAATTACCTTATTGAAAAGTGTAGCAGAGTCCACAGTTATCTTTTTCCCCATATTCCAGTTAGGATGCTTCAAAGCATCAGCTACGTTAACTTCTTTTAGTTTATCCACAGGCCAGTCCCTATCATCATTAGATAAATGAATCTTAATCTGTTATATTGGACCTATTATCAAAGTTAAGTTCATGGAACCATTCCAAGAGTTTTATGAAGTCGAAGTTGACTAGAATAGAAAGTAACCGGAAAAATAACATTGCAAAAGAGAAATTAGATCTTATCTGTAAAAAAATAAGAGATTGAAAATTTATAAGTACTTGAGAGATAGTTATGTAAAGTAAAAGAAGTGATCTCTTCAAGGTAAGAACTAAAGATAATTATTATATATTAAAAAAAATTGTACAATGCAGAGGGAATATATGTATAGAAAAAATAATGGAGGAGAACATCAGTCAAGGTCTAGAGTCCACTGGATGATTGCAGGTATGGAAGTAAAAACTTCAACAAATTACTGCAAAGGAGCTATGCGGTACAATGTAGTAACATTCTTTAGAATTTGTTCTTTTTCTTTTCTAGATTTAAAAGGATGAGATAGTGGCTACAGATAGATTACATTCAAACACAGAACTTAAAATTATATACCTGAAAGCTCCACCAGAGGCAGTTAATATTATGCGCCTAAGAGCACCTTCTGGCAATCCTTGAATACACTGAAGCAAGGGAATCACAGTTAGATCTTATAATCAGCAAGGATAATAATCTTACACAACCGAATGCAATTCCCAAAATAGCGTTTAGCATAACCCTGTAAATGGCCTCGTATTGACTGCTAACCGTCAAAAGTGATCGAAATCTCTGCATTATAACAAACTTTTCTAAAATATATGTAGCTATCAGTAGCTGATCATACCTGGAATATAGCAGAATGTTCTGAATCAGCAGGAAGAATCTTTACTTTATGCTTATGCGCAAGAGGAAGGACAAAGGGACCCCCAGCAATTAGTGTCTCTTTATTAGCCAAGGCGATGTCTTTCCCAGCTTCTATAGCAGCCACCGTAGGCTAAAAATGAAAATATTCCAACTTAATTACGGAGAAGTATTTAACCATTTTTATTAAGTATAAACAATATTACTTTAATGAAATAGCCATCTAACTTATCCAGAAGCACGTGGCAAGCATGAAACTTATTTGGGAAAATCTTCATGAACCTGTCGATGGCAGTCCCGTAATTTTATTTCTGTTACAGGTTTTATTGCACATAGAACTATGTGTATGTGTTTCCCATTGTTTATTATGTTTTTGCGGTAGGTTAAGTGAAGACAACAAAATTATTTGGTCTACCTTAAAACGGTGGCGCGGGGGGGACCTAGTTAATAAAAAGAAAAACCCTTATAATTTATAAGTTACAGATTCTTCATGCTAAACAACGAGAACAACAAACATATGCACATGAAGTCATTATGCACATTAAATTTTAAGTACGTGTAAATTATCATGTCTGCATCAGTAAATAAGTATGCAGTATATAAATGAGTGTATAACTTTGTTTCTTTACATACATGAATGTCCAGATGTACACTCAAAAATACAAGAACACATATGCCACTCCTGCTTCCTTTGTGTGTGATTAATACTTTAGTACATACTAAGAATGATAACATTCGTACTACAAATCACAGAAGTGCATACTCTTACTCTGACTAAATGATCAATATATATGTAGATACACTCGAATAAAAGAAATAAAAGTTTTACCTTCAAACCAGCACAGCCAACTATTCCTGTTACCACAGTAACACAGTCTGGATGACGGGCAACCTCTTACTCTGACTAAATGATCAATATATATGTAGATACACTCGAATAAAAGAAATAAAAGTTTTACCTTCAAACCAGCACAGCCAACTATTCCTGTTACCACAGTAACACAGTCTGGATGACGGGCAACCTGACATAAAAATATAAGTTATGACCACCAAGTAATGCAACTAACTTTTATCAATAAAGCAAAAAGGTAATGAAAAGATGGGTAGCTAACCTCAATGACGCCTTGCTCTCCAGGAATAATTTCAGGCTTGTAATCAGCATCTGCCAAAGCCTCCTTGAGTTCATCAACCAAAGACTCATTTCTAACAGCAACTAACTGAGGTTTGAATGTCTTGACCTGTGACACAGAACATGTAAATATTCTCAGAGCTTGGGGAATGAACACAAAAGCTACTAATCAGTTGGCTCAGGTACAAACCATATTCATCATTGCCAATATTGAGCTTCATTAAGATAGATATTACATTTATATGTATGTCACTATTTGAATTGTAATAAGTGAATTTCAAGAGTTCATCCTTTGACTTGAATATCAATTAAAAATTTCATTAAAATGCTACCCTAATTGTTTTTGAAAGTTTCAAACTTTCAAATAGTAAGTAGCCGAGCATGAGCAAAGCACCAATTAGCTTTAATCAATCATGGTTATTGGTCTTCTGTTGCCAGTTTATTATTTAAACCCAATGCCTATTCGATTTTCTTTAAATTTTCTTTCTTCCAACTATAAATGCAGTGCACGGGGCTAATGGGAATAAATCCGAAACAAGAATTCATCACATAGTGGCATACTTTGGAGGTGAAATCTGTAAGACTAAAATTGCTAATTAAATTTGAAATTAAAAGATTTGGTGAAGTGGTAGATCACTTTCTGAGAAATATAACAAAATAGATCACTAAAATTGCTAATTAAACTTGAAATTAACCAGAGTGCATATTGATAAAAAAAAATTAAAATGAAGAAGAACTAAGACACGGGTACTAATGTCAGCCGATGGATGGGTCAGGTGGGGCAGTGGGGATGGTGGTGTGGTTGATACTCTTGATGGTGATTTAACTTCAGTGATAGCAAAGTTTGAACTAGCATGGAAAATTTTGGTAGATATAATACAGCCAATTTTCATATGGTGAAGGTGATGGCGATGGTAGTATTGTGATGGGAGCTTGACTGAGTGTGTCACGTGTAGCAAAGCTGGCAGATTTGTTGGTGGTTGTGGTGCCAATGACTGCATTGAAGCATGGAAATGTATCGCTGATGGTGGTAGTCGTGGTCTATACTCCTTGTTTATTCAGTTACATCATTTTGATCTGTTTCAAGTAGATTATTAGAAGTACTTGTGATTTGAAGTCCCTCATTAAGTGCTCCACAGAATACAAGAATAGTTATCTCATATACTTCCTAACTTTCTAACTTTTTCATTAGAAAGACGGATTCTACAGTTCAGCTTAAACTAGCTGAAAATAAGTCTGTTAAACCTCTCCTATGTCACCTGGAATGCAGATTAGTAGGACTTGGGTCTTATGATATAGTTGGTCGGATTATCAGGTCAAGTAACTCATCCAACTAGAAAGCACAAGGCAATTTAAGTTTAGATTGCAACAAAAGAAAAATTTTATTCATTTGTCACCTGATCAGCAAGAAGGGTCACATTTGAACCAGCAGCAAGTGCCACAACTCTGAACTTGGCTGGATTTTCAGCAACTATGTCTAGCGTCTGTAGAACACCAACTTACAATTGTAAGAAATTAATGAAATTAGAAGCACAAACCACTTGAGTGCCAGCTACTACCTATTTATCAGTAAATAGTAGAAACTAGAATGAAGTGAAAACAAACTTTGATCAAGAAAAGGAGATTTCATCTCATGGTATTTAAAAAAAAATTAGAATACCAATCATGAAAGATCAATATATATCTGGAGTTCTGCACAAATATTTAAGAAACTGTTTGATAGATTGATTGCGTAGAGAAAATTATAAATTTTATTTCTTTTTAGCATTTTCCCTAAACAATGTAAAAGTAGGAGTCCTTCACCTGAGTTCCAATGGAGCCGGTGGATCCAACAATTGAGATAGGCTTTGGACCCTCCCAAGTCTTACGACCAGGCTCCACAACAGCCGTTCCTGGCCAGGCTGGAGGTGGCGGCTGTACTGAACAATGGATTCTCCTCCCAAATGTTGCCCCGAACTCCTTCCTCTTAGATACAAACCCAGCTAATAACATCAAAAATAAATAAAAAGTAAACTTGGTTGACTAAAACCTCAAAGAGATATAGCAATTAAGCTGAGCTGCTAAAATTAGTCAAAAATTTGCACAAAAAATATCATTCTTACATGTTAAAAAGTTATAATTCAGCTCGGTACTCGGATTTACCACAATCATAAACGAAAAGGAATATCCCACAGAAAAATGGGGTAAACTTGGTTAACCTTGAAACTATAGGAAACCCAATTATTATTACTTAAAATACTTTGACGGCTGACCATTCAAATCACAAAATAAAACCCAGGCACAACATATTATATATAGAATCATGTTGTAAAGAAGAGTAATTGTTTTATTGAGAAAGAGAGGGAATCACCTTGAAGGTTGAGAAGTTGGTGATTTGATTTCGAGGTGTTCAGGAAGGAGATAGACTTGATTTCAGTAGGAGCAAACAAATTGAGAGCCATATCACAAACCCACTTGCTTAATTATGATGCTCGCGGAGGCCAAAAAAATGGTCACTATTTAGTTAGGGGAAGAGAAAGGGAATCAAAATGTATGTGGTTTTGAGTTAGGCGAGAGATGATTTATAGGAACAGCCGAACAGAACGAGCTGACAAACATATTTATTTGTTAGTTTTAGAGAGAGAAAGTTGTTAGTAATAAACAAGACTCCAGTAGTAGGAAATAGGAATGGAAGGGGTGGACATTAAATATTAATTTGTTTATCTTTTTCAAGGTAATATTGGAGATCATTTTAATTAATAAGTCAAAATATTAATTATATTTTTAATTCTCCTAAAAAGGAAACAGGTGAGTAGTAGTACTATTATTCTATTATAGTGGATAACAATAATTATTGACCAAACCTAACATTAATTATTGTTTATTTAGGAATATATATATATATATATATATATATATATATATATAAGTGGGAAAACACAGTGCCATGCAATTGTCCAAAACAAGAAAGATCAATTATTTTAGTATTAAGTAAATCTTTAATATTATGATTGCGAGGGACTCACTGTTTTGTTTTTAAAACTAGCTGTGTGTAAACGTTTTACCTTTTGAATTGAGATTTATAAGTATACTAAATTTTAATAATCAATATTATTTACTCCATTCCTTCCAAAATTTGACTTCTATTAAATTTTAAAGTTGGTATATATGATTTGTGAGAATCAGGATTTTATCAATAAAGATTTAAATTTTGTTAAAATAATTTTTAATATTATGGTGTGAATTTAAGATAATATTATAATTGTGGGTAGTATTTATAAATTTTGCAAAGTATGCAAGTTGTTATAAAATATTAGTTTGGTTAGAATATTCTTTTTATCGGAAAATATTAAATGACGAATCATCAATCGTTAATTGAATACATGCGGAAGTATTATAAGTAGTTAAAAGCGACAAAATTATCTTTCTATAAAAATAACGGCGGAGGTATTACTGATAAAAGCTGAGAAATACTTAGGTAGTAAAAGTAATGCGATGTCTGGCGTAGTTGTATAAGTAGACACGATATTGATTATTGATCTTTACGTGAGAAGTCACTCATTTATCTTCAATTATTCTTTATAGTAATTCTTTGCATCATATCTCTTATATTATTGATTCAATTATTGTCGCGATGATCATCGTCATATAATATGTTATAGTATTAAATCAATAATTGAGGGCGATGATTATAAATGATTAATAATTGTTGAAAGATTAAATATGTGTTGATTAAAAATAAAATGATTTGTGGTAATATTTATTCAATCGGCTTGATGTATATAAAGAATGCATTATGAGGACATTTGTGGTAAGTTTGATTATTTTATGGGGGCCCATATGTAATCATCTAAGAGTCTCTTCGTCGATAGTAATTACTTTAAATCGATAGTAATTACCTTTGTGAATAGTAATTATCTTCGTCGATAGTAATTACCTTCGTCGATAGTAATTACCTTTGTGAATAGTAATTATCTTCGTCGATAGTAATTACCTTCGTCGATAGTAATTACCTTTACCAAGCGTCGAACCACTTGTCGTTTTCACATTCTGATGCGTCGAACCACTTGTCGTTTCACATTCTGAGCGTCGAAACCAACGTGGTTTCACATCACCAAATCGTCAATGGCATTGCTTTCACATGGCGGTCTTTAGTAGAAATCTTCATAAATAGAGGCCTAGTCTTCATTATTTTTCACGAATTCATTTGAAACTACAGAGAAACTATAGAGAAAGAAGAAAAAAGATACTACTACTTCTTGCCTCGCCATATTCGGTTCTTAAGGTAGAGAATATTATTTGTTGTCTGCCGTAAGGGTGTTATTCTTTCTTATTAACGAAGAAATCGTTGTTATTCCATTGCTTATTATTACATTGGAATAACTTTGTATCGTGGTTTACCCTATACTTGGTGACATTCTTCTATTATTACATTGGAACATCCTCGCATGCGTGTGTTTCTGGCGGGACGCGGTTCCGTCTTTATTATTATTACTGTTGGAACATCCTCATGCATGTGTTTTACACCGGACTGATTCCGCCTTTTATTATTCTGTTGGAACATCCTCATGCATGTGTTTTTGGGGACTGGTTCCGTCTTTATCGATTCTGTTGGAATATCCTATCTGTGTGTTTTACAATGGATGCTGTTCCATCTTTATTATTCTGTTGGAACATCCCATTGCGGTGTGAATTTCACCGACCCGGTTCCGTTATTATTATTACATTGGAATAACTTTTGTACATCTTGAAATCTGCGTGCGTGCGTGGTGATTTCTTTTGTTATTCCATTCTTTATTATACCCAAATTTAGTTAAAACTTTGACTTATATCTTTCCATGAAATTAGTAGAATATCCTCGATATTTGCGTTTCATCCCAAAGATATCTTTCATGGAAATATTCTTCGATCATTCTTGAATTTTACTCTACAAAACGCAGATGTCATTTTGACAATTTGGGCGTTAATAATTCCTGGATAAAATAATTCTTGAATTTGTTTTATTGAATTATTATGTCATTGTCATCATCATCATGTTATATTATGTTATCTTCTGACTACGTGTATAGATGAACTTAGTATGATTATAACAGGGGATCATTCGGTATAATCGTGGCTTGTTATAAATGATGTGATAAAAGTCCTCGATGGCACATGTAATGCGTCGATGGATAGTTTTGGTATAATTATGACCGGGGGTGATTCGGTATAGTCGTAATGACCATTGATAATTTGATGAATATCATTAGTAGTAGTCATGGGGGTGATTCGATGATGTGGATTATTTATTAAAAGTTTAATCTCAAATATATACAATGATGAAAAACCTTTTAAAACCTAAAAGATAGTAGACTTTATTCTCTACTGACTCTTTTAATTGATTCTTATTCATTGCAGTTAAACTTGTTGTCTATTGTATTTTATCGGTTTTAACACCGTTGAAGGCCAATGATAAATTATTACTGCATTATCTTAGTCATAATATTTCTTCTTTGGGATAGTTGAGCTCACCCTTTTCTTTTCTTTTCTCTCTTGAAATGAGAACATAAATTTGAGACGAGTCGAGGAGCGGAGTAATGGTCCGAGAGGATAGCATTAGTAGTCCTCACTATACGTGAAATAGTGTGATAATAGTAGTAATGAGGACTCTGTTGAGTTTGTATAATATCTAGTAGACAATATTTGTATTCAAACTCACGCTTTATGTCGATATTATACCATGCGCTTATATTAATAAGTTGTATTTGAATTTATGTACCATGTAAGTGGCGATCCAAGATGGGTGGCGTATACCTAATTTTGGGGCGTCGCGGTTGGTATCGAGCTTAGGGATATGATCCCAGGTGAGATGTGAGATAAGAACTAGGAGGGAGGCGACGGGAATACCTTTCGCTAGTATGACCTACCTAAGTTTATTTGGTATTTGATTGGTCGGTCGGAGTATAGTGATAATATGTTGCACGTCAATTAACCCTTATTTTGTGGCGGTGTTTGAAAATGGCATCCGAGAATGTTGAGAATAAGAATGGAGCACGAGGCTGTTGATTCTCCACGGATCAATAATCGAGACAATGTCTGCAGCGGATGGCGATAATCCTCCCCGTAAACAACAACACCGATCAATTAATGAACAGCAGATGCGTTTAAGAAGTTTTAGAATTCATGCAACATCGGTAAAGCGAAGCTTCATCCAAAATGTAGGTGGAAACACGGAAAACTCTCGGTCACCGCTAAACAATTCAAGGAGCTGGGACCACCGGAGTTTAAGGGAGAGCCAAAACCACTTCGCGGAAGCATGGATAAAGCAGATTACCAAGATATTTGATGTCTTGGGATGCTCCGGAGGAAGCCAAGGTTCCTTTCACGCCTTTATGTTGCGGAGAGAGGCATTCATCGGTGGGAATCGGTAAAACGTACTCAACTTCTTTGTCTTGAAGATATCTTGGGAGAAGTTCCAGGGAGTCGCTTTCAACGACAAATACTTTCACAAAGTATTCGCCACATGAAGGAGGTGGAGTTTATCAAGTTGGAACAAAACAATATGGCCGTGTCGCAATACAAGGCAAAATTTGCGGAGTTATCATGGTTTCAAGCGTCCCACTGGTGGATAATGAAGTGAGAATGGCGCGAATGTTTTTAAGAGGTTTGAAGCGAGACACGTCGACATCTTATTTCTCATAAACTGCGTTTTTATTCGGATGTTGTAAATAGGGGCTCGATTAGTGGAGCGCGATAACGAGTCAACGAACTAAAAAGAGAAGCGGTAAGTGAAATTATAATACCGGTGAGAGTAGTCATCGAGCGGTGACAACAAGCGTGGAGGAATCAACGAGCCAATATGGTAACCACTTGGTGGTAATCGAGGCCAAACAATAAGAATGGACATTTCAAGAAAAGGAGATTCAACAATGATGGAAAGACGTCAAAGACCAAAGACCCGTTGTTAAGGAAGGAGAAAGACCACTATCATATGCTTCAAATGCGGAGGAGAGGGACACATCGATCCGAATGCGCCATGCGTCAGTCAAAAGCATGTTATAATTGTGGAAGAGAAGGTCACTTAGCTCAATTTTGTCGTTCTCAAGACAAATTCAACTAGGATGGAGGCACCAAAGGTCATTCCCAGACAAACCAAAGCCGATTAGTTTAAAAGAGTGCGTTTTTTTCTCGTGACGAGGAACCCGAATAAAATTATCACGGGTAAGTTAATCATAAGCTTTTGCGAAGTCTATACCGTGTTAGATACCGTTCTACCCACTTTTTATTTCACCTAGTTGTGTTCAACGTTTAAATTTGACTCAAGAAGAAGTTAAACTTTGACTTATTGGTTGAAACTTCGTTAGTAGGAGCCTTCGTTATCGCTTACTTATTTTTAAATCTTGTTTGATTCAAATAAACATTTTCACGTTACTGTCGATCTTATCTTTTGGAAAATATTTGCCTTTGATGTGATTTTAGGAATCAATTGGTTAACTACTCATCATGCCTTTAAATAAGGTTGTTAGCTTTTATATTCATAAGCTACTTGTTGTGCGAATTCAACGTAACCAAACCACTAAAGTCAATCATTGTCATATCAAGCCATAAGTAAAGAGCCCCGATCCTTTCGTTGTTGACTTCCTTGTATGAAATGCACCGGCCCGGACTTTACAGAGGCGACGTCGTGATTGAAGATGGCAAGTTGATAGGTATCATTGTGAGGTCTTATCGGGTTAAGGGATAGAAGTCACAGTTGGTATTAATGTGACGTCTTATCCAAGTCTTGGACGAGAGAATAGATTTTGAATGATATTTCTATCATTAATAAATTTCTTGGCGTATTCTTGAAGACTTCCTAGCCTACCCTAGAACGTGAAATCGAATTTTGTATTGACCCCGATACAAAAAAACCCATTTCTTAAACCCTCGAATATTTCTTCAACTAAAAGGATCATTTACGTGGATTATGATGAAAGTCATAATAAAAGTATAGAACTGATGAAAATCATGGGTATATGAAGTATTAGTAAGTTTTAAGATGAGTTATGTTGGTTAGTATATGTGAAAACATGAAAGTTTCTTAGAAATCACAAAGAGTTGAAAATCGATTTTGGTGAAAAAGCGTAACATGAAATTCAATTGACCATATCTCCTATTATATTTTGAATTTTTGAGTGTGGTCAAGTCCTAGAGTTAGATCTATGAGTTACCTAACTAATCCAAGTGGAATTACTGGAAAAGGTGTTGTAGATTTTTGTGTGGACTGATTTTAGCAAAGGAGTGCAAAGCTGCAAAACCGAAAAATTTCTTTGCCATGATTTTAGACGGGCTGTTTCGGCCACTTAAATTATGAGAAAAATTCTGGTCTTTTGGAACATGAAGGTATATGGTATAAAGTACCTCCTGTCCAAAAATGAGCTCATTCGACTTAAAATGAGCAAGTTATGACTATTTCAATATTTAGGTTTTTCCCGAAAAATGCTATAACCTGAGTTCTATAACTCCGATGACCATGAAATTTAAACTGAAGCTCACGTTAATATGTGTAAGGTCCTGCCAAGATTTGGGAATTTTTGGAGTTAAACTTAAGGTAGCTAATTTCTTAAGGAATTAATTAGAAATTGATTTTGAAAAATAGTAAATGAATTTTAAAAATTCCGAGAAAAATATATTTTCATTATGGGACTATATTATGCTAAAACCCAGAAAAGAAATATTTTTGGGACTGATTTGGTATTTTCATGAAAATAGTTTAATTCTGAACATATGAGTTAAATATGTTATGTGAAGTAACAAAGTTGAAAATAGGATTTTATGGCTAGAAATCTATATAGAATATATGCATTTTTGATGAGGATTTAATAATTGGTGATGATATCTTATGAGTATTGTGGCGCCCCCAAAATTAGGTATACATCACCCATCTTGGGTCGCCACTTACGTGGTGCGTAATTTAAATACTGACTTACTTAACATAAGCGTAAGTATGCAATACGACATAAAGCGTGAGTTTAAATACAAATATCGCCTACTAGATATTATACAAACTCAAAAGGAGTCCTCATTACAATTATTATCACACTATTTCACGAATAGTGAGGACTACTAATCTTATCTTCAGGGACCATCACTGTTTCCCAGACTTCGTCTCAAATATATTCTCATTTCACAAAGAGAAACGAAAGAAAGAAAGGGTGAGCTCAACTAGCCCAAGAAGAAATATTATGACTAAGATAATGCGAGAATAAATTATCAATAGTCTTCAACAATGTTAAACCGATAAAATACAATGACAACCGGTTTAAGCTGCAATGAATATCTGATCCATTAAAAGAGTCAAGTAGAAAATAAAGTCTACTATCTTTTAGGTTTTAAAAGGTTTTTAAATCATCGTTTATAGTGAGACTCGACTTTAATAAATATTCCACATCATCGAATCACCCACACTTTTACTACGGCCAGGATATTCTTTAGTATCGCGACCACAATTATTCATGCACTACGGGCCAAGAATATTTGTGTATTCATTAATAATCATGATCATGCCAACAACTGTCCATCAATGCACTACTACCAATTTGAAATTTTTACCACATCATTTGTAACATTACGGTCATGATTACACCGAATAGTCTCAGTCATAATAATCATACCAAGTCCATCTATGCACTACAGGGCCACAGATGACTTTAAAAAATATAAGCGTGAGGATGATGACAATGATATAAGAATTCAATAAAACAAGTTCAAGAATTATTTTATCCAGAATTATTAACGTCCAAATTATCAACATGATCTTTGTTTTGTAGAGTAAAATTCAAGAATGATCATAAGAATATTTTCATGAAAAGATCTTTGGATGAAACGAAATATCGAGGATATTCCACTAATTTCATGGAGTATAGAAGTCAAAGTTTTAACCAACCGGGTATAATAAAGAATGGAATAACAAAAGAAATCACCATGCATGCGATAGACCACATGATGTGAGTTATTCCAACGTAATAATAAAGAACGGAACGAGTCGGTGAAATTCACACCCAAGCGTGGATGTTCCAATGAATAATAAAAAGATGGAACCGGATCCGGTGTAAAACACATGTATAGATATTCCAACGAGAATAATAAAGACGGAACCGGTCCGTGTAAAACACACGCATGTGATGTTCCAACAGAATAATAAAGATTTTAACCGGTCCGTGTAAAACACATGATGTGAGATGTTCCAATGTAATAATAATAAAGACGGAACCAGTCCTGTAAAAACACGCATGTGATGTCCCAAGAATAATAGAAGAATGTCACCAAGTATAGGGTAAACCACTTATACGAGTTATTCCAATGTAGAATAATAAGCAATGGAATAACAACAGCTTCTCTTCATGAATAAGAAAGAATAACACCCTTTACATTTGGTAGGAGATTGAATCTCGCGGCGGTGTAGTAACAAAAATACTCTTCTTCTTTCTCTCTTATTCTCTATACTACTTTCTCTATATAGCTTGAATGAATTAAATGAAAATAATGAAGCCCTAGGCCTCTATTTATAGAAGATTTCTAGCTTAGCACCGCCAGTGTGAAAAGGCAAGTGGCTTGACGACTAATGATGTGAAAAGAAAAGTGGTTTGGCCTTTTGTAATGTGAAGCGACAAGTGGTTCGGCGCTTTGTAATGTGAAAAACGACAAGTGGTTCGACGTCTGGTAAAGGTAATTACTATTAACGAAGGTAAATACTATTGACGGTAAATACTATTCACAAGGGTAATTACTTATTGATGAAGGTAATTACTATCGACGAAGAGACTCTTAGATGATGACATATAGCCCCCATAAAATAATCAAACTTACCACAAATCATTTTTTTCATCAACACATATTTAATCTTTCAACAATTATTAATCATTTATAACTTGCCGTCTCAATTATTGATTTAATACTATAACATATTATCTGAGATGATCTTGTGACAATAATTGAATCAATAATATAAGAGATATGATCAAAGAAATTATCGTAGCAATAATTGAGCATAAATGAGTGACTTCTCATGTAAGCATCAATAATCAATCGTGTCTACTATTAAACTACGCGACATTCTTTGTACTTTTACCACCGGGTAGTTCAACAGCTTTTAACGGTAACACCTCCGTAGTTATTTTTATAAAATGTTTTTGTCGTTTTCTCAATCAAACAATAATTACATTGTGGGGGTCCACCAATGATTGAGCCATTTATACGAATATTCCTAACAAAAAGAATATTCCCACCAAACGAATATTTTATAACAACTTGCATACTTTGCAAAATTTATAAATATTACCCACAACTATAACATTATATCAAATTTATTCCATAATATTCAAAAATAATATTTATAGAAAAAAATTCATCTTTATTTATAAAAAGCAGGGTCTACAAGTATGGCATTTTGAATGATTAAATGCATTATATGGTAAAGCGTAAACAATTGAGATAAATTGTTTATAAATTTAAGAAGTGATTAAAATATTGTTATAATATTAATGATATTAGATTATGAGATTATTAAGTGATTGATAACATGGGGATATTCTTGAATCTGGATAAATTATATTATAAATATTTAATATTTATCCTTTATCTCATTTGATTGATTCTTTATATCATTATCCTCATGCTTATATTATGTTGAAAGTCATCTCGTGGCTGTAGTGCGTAGATGGACTTGGTATGATTATGACCATGGATTGTTCGGTATAATCATAACCGTAATTGAAAACACGATTATCTTTGGTAGTAGTGCATGGATAATGTGTGGTCGTGATACTAATGAATACACGATTATCTTTGTACGTGGTATGGATAATTTGTGGTCGTGATACTAATGAATACACGATTATCTTTGGTAGTAGTCATGGATAATTTGTGGTCGTGATCTTAATGAATACACGATTATCTTTGGTAGTAGTGCATGGATAATTCGTGGTCGTGATACTAATGAATATCCTTGGCCTGTAGTGCAGGGATGATTCGATGATATGGATTAATTATTGAGCTAAGTCTCAGCAATGAAATATTAATTCATGGATGTGGTAAAAGTCATCTTTAGTAGTAGTGCATTGATAGACTTGGTATGATTATGACCAAGATTATTCGGTATAATCATGACCGTAAATAAAAACACGAATATCCTTGGCCAGTGGTGCATGGATAATTCGTGGTTGTGATACTATTAAGCTGCGTCTCAGCATTATTGGTTTTACAATTGTATATCTTTGGCCTGTAGTGCAAAGATGAATTGTGAATAAATATCTTTGGCCTAGGATTGCAAAGATGAATTTAATGTTTTCAAATGATAAAGGTATTCAAGGTATCCTCACCTCTTTATCATACCGTATCGTACCACTAATTTCGAGGCGAAATTCCATAAGGAGGGAGATTGTGAGACCCCGAGTTTTATCAATAAAGATTTAAATTTTGTCGAAATAATTTTTAATATTATGGTGTGAATTTAAGATAATATTATAGTTGTGGGTAGTATTTATAAATTTTGCAAAAGTATGCAAGTTGTTATAAAATATTCGTTTGGTCGGGGAATATTCTTTTTGTCGGGAAATATTCGTGCACGACTCGAATCATTAGGTGGACCCCATTAACGAAAGTATTGTCGTGAGTTAAGCGACAAAATTATCTTTCTATAAAAATAACGGCGGAGGTGTTATTCTGATTAAAAGCTGTTGAACTACCCTAGTAGTAAAAGAAATGCGATGTCTGGCGTGGTTGTATAGTAGCACACGATATTGATTATTGATCTTTACGTGAGAAGTCACCTCGGTATGCTCAATTATTGCTATAGTAATTCTTTGCATCATATCTCTTATATTATTGATTCAATTATTGTCACAATATCATCGTATAATATGTTATAGTATTAAATCAATAATTGAGACGAAAAAGTGTGACGCCCCAAAATTAGGTATCGTCACCCATCTTGGGTCGCCACTTACATGGTACATAAATTCAAATACAACTTACTTAATATAACTGTAAATATACAATACTGACATAAACTATGAGTTTGAATACAAATATTGTCTACTAGATATTATACAAACTCAAAAGGAGTCCTCATTACAACTATTATCACACTATTTCACGAATAGTGAGGACTACTAATGCTATCCTCTGGACCATTACTTCGTTCCCGACTAAATCCGGTATGTTCTCATTTCACGAAGAAAAAGGTGAAAGAAAGGGTGAGCTCAACTAGCCCGAAGAAGAAATATTATGACTAAGATAATGCGAGAATAAATTATCATTAGCCTTCAACAAAGATGTTAAACGATAAAATACAATAGACAACCGGTTTAAGCTGCGGTGAATAAGCGATCCATTAAAAGAGTCAGTAGAGAATAAAGTCTACTATCTTTTAGGTTTTAAAGGTTTTCATCAATGTTTATCGTTGAGACTCGACAATAAATAAACCACCACATCTAATTATCCCCGTACCCACGGTCAAGGATTTTCATCAAATTATCAATGGTCATGACTATACCGAATCACCCCGGTCATAATCATACCAAAAACTATCCATCATCTGCATTACTGAGCCATCGAGGACTTTTGTCACATCATTTATATCAAGTCGTGATTATCTTAGAATGATCCTCGGTCATAATCATACTAAGTTCATCTATGCACGTAAGCGAAGATAACATAATATAACATGAGGATGATGACAATGACATAATAATTCAATAAAACAAGTTCAAGAATTATTTAATCCATGAATTATTAACGTCCAAATTGTCGACATAATCTTTGTTTAGTAGAGTAAAATTCAAGAATGATCGGAAGAATATTTCCATGAAAAGATCTTTGGATGAAACGCAAATATCAAGGATATTCTACTAATTTCATGGAGTATAGAAGTCAAAGTTTTAACCAATTGGGGTATAATAAAGAATGGAATAACAAAAGAAATCACCACGTACATGCGGTATTGCCAGCATAGATAGGTTATTCCAATGAGAATAATAATAACGGAACCGGTCGTGAAATTCACAATCAAGCGGATGTTCCAACAGAATAATAAAGATGGAACCCGGTCCGGTGTAAAACACACGAGATAGGATATTCCAACGAGAATGATAAAAAGCGGAACCCGGAATCCTGTAAAACACACGAGCGTGGATGTTCCAATGAGAATAATAAAAAAGCGGAACCCGGATCCGGTGTAAAACACACAGATGAGGATGTTCCAATGTAATAATAGAAGAATGTCACCAAGTATAGGTAAACCATGCGTATCTGAGTTATTCCAATGAATAATAAGCGATGGAATAACATAAGGATTTCACCAAGTATAGGGTATATCACATATCTGAGGTTATGTATAGGGTATGCCACTTTTACAAAGTTATTCCAACGAATAATAATGAATGGAATAATGAAGTTCTCTTCAAGAAGAAAGAATAACACCCTTACCGTAAAAAAGAACTGAATATAGAAGTAGTGAAGTAGCGAGAATACTCTTTCTTCTTTCTATAATTTTCTCTCTATAGCTTCTCTCTATAATTTTCTCTCTCTAGAGTTTCAATGAATTAAGTAAGAAAAAATGAAGGAATGAGCTTATTTATAGGAAAATGAAATGCATAAGAATTAATCCATGAACGGTCCAGATTGATTTACTTTAATCGGACGGTCCATATTTAAAGAAAAATCTTTTAAATAAAATATAATATATTCTATTTATATAAAAACATTTTACTACTATGCAAACACTATATGCAATACTATGCAAAACATTATGCAAAACACTATGCAACACTATCATAATAAAATATAATATATTCTATTTATAGAATAACTTTAATAAAGTATTCTATTTTATATAAAAAAGATGTTTATGTTTTATTACGTTAATAATCTGAATAAAACAAAACGTCATTATCGCTATAATAATTCATATTATTAATCGACAATAATGGAATCAAACCGAGTGACTTCTCACATAAGCATCGATAATCAATCTTAGTGTCTTATTATGCAACCACACGACATTCTTTTCTTTTTACTACCGAGTAGTTCAACGGTAACCACGGTAAAACTTCCATAGTTATTTCAATAAAATATTTTTGTGCGTTTCTTCTCGATCCGAATGAATAATTACATTAATGGGGTCCACCAATGATTGAGTAGTTATGCGAATATTCCTGCTAAACCGAATATTTCCCGACCAATCGAATATAATATAACCACTTGCATACTTTTGCAAAATTTATAAATACTACCCACAACTATAATATTATCTCAAATTCACACTATAATATTAAAAATTATTTCGACTAAATTTAAATCTTTATTGATAAAATCTGGGTCTCACAATCTCCCTCCTTATGGAATTTAAGCCCTCGAAATTAGGTGCGATACTGATATGATAAAGAGATGAGGATACCTTGAATACCTTTATCGTTAAAAATATTAAATTCTTCTTCTGAATCCTACCAAAAGATATTCATTAACAATTCATCTTTGCACTACTGGGCCAAATATATATAATCGTAAACCAATAATCTTTGAGACTCGACTTAATACTATCACAATTCACGAATTATCCATGCACCTCTTGGCTAAGGATATTCGTGTTTTCAATCTGGTCATGATTATACCGAATAATCCACAGTCATAATCATACCAAGTCCATCAATGCACTACTGACGAAGATGACTTTTACCACATCCATGAATTAATATTTCATTCTTTGAGACTCAAATTCAATAATTAATCCATATCATCGAATCATCCCCGCACTACGGGCGAAGGATATTCATTAGTATCACGACCACGAATTATCCATGCACTACTGACCAAAGATAATCGTGTATTCATTAAGTATCACGACCACAAATTATCCATGCACTACTGGCGAAAGATAATCGTGTATTCATTAGTATCACGACCACAAATTATCCATGCACTACGGCGAAAGATAATCGTGTATTCATTAGTATCACGACCACAAATTATCCATGCACTACTACCAAAGATAATTGTGTATTCATTAAGATCACGACCACAAATTATCCATGCACTACTACCAAAGATAATTGTGTATTCATTAAGTATCACGACCACAAATTATCCATGCACTATGGCCAAAGATAATTGTGTATTCATTAAGATATCACGACCACAAATTATCCATGCACTACTACCAAAGATAATTGTGTATTCATTAAGTATCACGACCACAAATTATCCATGCACTACGGCCACCAAAGATAATTGTGTATTCATTAAGTATCACGACCACAAATTATCCATGCACTACTACCAAAGATAATTGTGTATTCATTAATATCACGACCACAAATTATCCATGCACTACGGCCAAAGATAATTGTGTTTTCAATTACTGATTATGATTATACCGAACAACAATCCTCGGTCATAATCATACCAAGTCCATCTATACACTTCTGAATACGAGATGACTTTCAACATAATATAAACATGAGGATAATGATATAAAGAATCAATCAAATGAGATAAAGGATAAATATTAAATATTTATAATATAATTTATCCAGATTCAAGAATATCCCCATGTTATCAATCACTTAATAATCTCATAATCTAATAACATTAATATTATAACAATATTTTAATCACTTCTTAAATTTATAAACAATTTATCTTAATTGTTTACGCTTTTCACCATATAATGCATTTAATCATTCAAAAATGTCATACTCATAAGATATCATCACCAATTATCAAATCTCTCAAAAAAATATGCATATACTCTATATAAGATTCTCTAGCCATAAAATCCTATTTTCAACTTTATTACTTCACATAACATATTTAACTCATATGTTCAGAATTAAACTATTTTCATGAAAAATACCAAATCAGTCCCAAAAATATTTCTTTTCTGGGATTTAGCATAATATAGTCCCATAATGAAAATATATTTTTCTCGAATTTTTAAAATTCATTTACTATTTTCAAAAATCAATTTCTAATTAATTCCTTAAGAAATTAGCTACCTCAAGTTTAACTCCAAAATTCCCAAATCTTGGCAGGACCTTACACATGTTAACGTGAGCTTCTAGTTTAAATTTCATGGTCATCGAGTTATAGAACTCCGGTTATAGCATTTTAAATCGGAAAAACCTAAATATTGAAAGAGTCATAACTTGCTCATTTTAAGTCAGAATGAGCTCATTTTTGGACAGGAGGTACTTTATACCATATACCTTCATGTCCCTAAAGGCCAGAATTTTTCTCAAAATTTAAGTGGCCGAAACATCCCCTTAAAGTTTCTGGGCAGTAGCATTTTTGAAATTTACAGCTTTGGCCTCCTTTGCTAAAATCAGTCCACACAAAAATCTACAACACCTTTTCCAGTAATTCCACTTGGATTAGTTAGGTAACTCATAGATCTAACTCTAGGTCTTGACCACATTCAAAAATTCAAAATATAATAGGAGATATGGTCTATTGAATTTCATGTTACGTTTTTCACCAAAATCGATTTTTCAACCCTTTGTGATTTCTAAGAAACTTTCATGTTTTCACATAATAACCACATAACTCATCATAAAACTTACTAATACCACGAATACCCATGATTTTCATTAGTCCAATGCTTTTATTATGACTTTCATCATAAACCACGTAAAGCTGCTTCATTTTGTTGAAGAAATATTTGAGGGTTTAAGAAATGGGTTTTTTGTCTTTGGGGTCAATACAAAATTCGATTTCTACGCTCTAAGTAGGCTAAGAAGTCTTCAAGAATACGCCAGAAATTTATTAATAATAGAAATATCATTCAAAACTGTGACTCTCATCCAAGACTTGGATAATACGTCACATTGATACCAATCGTGACTTCTATCCCTTAACCTAGATAGCACCTCACAATGATACCTATAAACTTGCCATCTTCATTCGATGTATGTCGCCACAGAAAGTCCGCTTTGGTGCATTCCACACAAGGAAGTCAACAACGAAAGGTTCGGGGCTTTTTACTTATGGCTTGATATGACAATAATTGACTTTAGTTGTTTGGTTATGAATATAAAAGCTAACAACCTTACGAAAAAGAATGATGAGTAGTTAACCAATTGATTCCTAAAATACCATCAAAGGCAAATATTTTTAAAGAGATAATATCGACAGTAACGTGAAAGTGTTTATTTGAAACAACAAGATTAATAAATGATTGGAGGTAACGAAGGTTTCTCCCAACGAAGTTTCAACCAATAAGTTAAAGTCTAACTTCTCCGAGTCAAATTTAAATGTTGAGCGCAAGCAAGCGAGATAAAATAATGGGTAGAACAGGTATCTTATAAGGTATAGACTTAGCAAAATTTATAATTAACTAACCCGTGCTAACTTCGTTCGAGTCACTTGCTTTTTAAGAAGTCATGAAAAACGCTCTTCATGAAACCACCGACTTTGTTTTGTCCGTATCCGCCTTTGGTGCCACTATCCCAGCTGGACTTGACTTCACTATACGACAAAATCGAGCTAAATGACCTTCTCTTCTTGAAATTTCCACTTCTATTATCTTTGCCATGATTACCACCGAAGTGGTTACCATTCTTAGCATGATAATTTCCCCCACGATGGTTATCATTGTTCTGATAGCCGTTGCCACCAGTATGATTATTATCGTATTGTTGGTCGTTACCTTTTGTTTGAAATTTGAATCAACACTCTCATGTGCTTCATTGCTTATCTCAGCATTTTCAGATATCATTCTCAAACACTGTCACAAAACAAGGGTTAATTAACATATCACATATTATCCCTATACTCTGACCGACCAATTAAATACCAAATAAATTTAGGTAGGTCATACTAGCGAAGGAATTCTCCGTCTCCCCTCCTAGTTCTTATCTCACATCTCGACCAGGGGATCATATCCACTAAGCTCGATACCAACCGTGGCGCCCCAAAATTAGGTATCGTCACCCATCTTGGTCGCCACTTACATGGTACATAAATTCAAATACTGACTTACTAATATAACTGTGTGTGCAATACGACATAAACTATGAGTTTGAATACAAATATTGTCTACTAGATATTATACAAACTCAAAAGGAGTCCTCATTACAACTATTATCACACTATTTCACGTAGAATAGTGAGGACTACTAATGCTATCCTCTGGACCATTACTTACGTTCCCCGGCTGTCGTCCAGGTATGTTCTCATTTCACGAAGAAACGGTGAAAGAAAGGTGAGCTCAACTAGCCCGATGAGAAATATTATGACTAAGATAATGCGAGAATAAATTATCATTAGCCTTGACAATGTTAAAACGATAAAATACAATAGACAACCCGGTTTAATCTGCAATGAATAAGCAATCCATTAAAAGAGTCAAGTAGAGAATAAAGTCTACTATCTTTTAGGTTTTAAAAGTTTTCATCAATTTTTATCATTTGAGACTCGACTTAATAAATAAACCACCACATCTAATTATCCACGTACCCGCGGTCGAAGAATTTTCATCAAATTATCAATGGTCATGACTATCTTAGAATCACCCCGGTCATAATCATACCAAAAACTATCCATCAACGCATTACAGAATTTGAGGACTTTTGTCACATCATTTATATCAAGTCATGATTATCTTACCGAATGATCCACAGTCATAATCATACTAAGTTCATCTATGCTTGGCGTAAGCGAAGATAACATAATATAATATGAGGATGATGACAATGACATAATAATTCAATAAAACAAGTTCAAGAATTATTTAATCCATGAATTATTAACGTCCAAATTGTCAACATGAATCTTTGTTTACGAGAGTAAAATTCAAGAATGATCGGAAGAATATTTCCATGAAAGATATCTTTGGATGAAACGCAAATATCGAGGATATTCTACTAATTTCATGGAGTATAGAAGTCAAAGTTTTAACCAATTGGGTATAATAAAGAATGGAATAACAAAAGAAATCACCATGCATGCGGTGCTTGCGTAGGCAGAGTTATTCCAATGAGAATAATAATAACGGAACCGAGTCGGTGAAATTCACAAGCGGGATGTTCCAACAATAATAATAAAGATGGAACCGGATCCGGTGTAAAACACCTGATAGGATATTCCAACGAATGATAAAGACGGAACCAGTCCTGGTGTAAAACACACACGAGCATGGATGTTCCAACGGAATAATAAAAAGCGGAACCAGGTCCCAGTAAAACACATGCATGGGATGTTCAATGAATAATAAAGAATGTCACCAAGTATAGGGTAAACCAGCGTATCAAAAGTTATTCCAATGAGAATAATAAGCAATGGAATAACATAAGGATTTCACCAAGTATAGGGTATCCATGTATACTGAGGTTATGTATAGGGTATGCCACTTTTACGAGTTATTCTAACGAGAATAATAATGAATGGAATAACGTGTTCTCTTGAGAAAAAAAGAATAACCCCCACCGTAAAAAAACCTGAATATAGAAGTAGTGAAGTAGCGAGAATACTCTTCTTCTTTTCTATAATTTTCTCTCTATACTTCTCTCTATAATTTCTCTCTGTAGTTTTGATGAATTAAGTAAGAAAATAATGAAGGAATGAGCTTATTTATAGGAAAATGAAATGCATAAGAATTAATCCATGAACGGTCCAGTTGATTTACTTTAATCGGCGGTCCATATTTAAAGAAAAATCTTTTAAATAAAATATAATATATTCTATTTATATAAAAATATTTTACTATGCAAATCTTTATGCAATCTTACTACGCAAAACATTATACAAAACACTATGCAACACTATGCGTAATAAAATATAATATATTCTATTTATAGAATAACTTTAATAAAGTATTCTATTTTATATAAAAGATGTTTATGTTTTATTACGTTAATAATACTGAATAAAACAAAAACGTCATTATCGCTATAATAATTCATATTATTAATCGACAATAATGGAATCAAACCGAGTGACTTCTCACATAAGCATCGATAATCAATACTGGTAATGCTCTACTATGCAACCACACGCGTATTCTTTTACTTTTACTACCGAGTAGTTCAACAAGAACTACTGAGTAAAACTTCCGCCAGTTATTTCAATAAAATATTTTTGTCGTTTTCTCGATCCGACAATAATTACATTATGGGTCCACCAATGATTGAGTAGTTATATTGAATATTCCCCGCTAAACCGAATATTCCCCACCAAATCGAATATAATATAACCACTTGCATACTTTGCAAAATTTATAAATACTACCCACAACTATAATATTATCTCAAATTCACACTATAATATTAAAAATTATTTCACTAAATTTAAATCTTTATTGATAAAATCTGGGGTCTCACAACAAGTTATAAATGATTAATAATTGTTGAAAGATTAAATATGTGTTGATTAAAAATAAAATGATTTGTGGTAATATTTATTCAATCCTTGATGTATATAAAGAGTCTATTATGAGACATTTGTGGTAAGTTTGATTATTTTATGGGGGCCCATATGTCATCATCTAAGAGTCTCTTCATCGATAATAATTACTTTCGTCGATAGTAATTACCTTTGTGAATAGTAATTATCTTCGTCAATAAGTAATTACCTTCGCCAATAGTAATTACCTTTGAATGAATAAGTAATTATCTTCGTCGATAATAATTACCTTTGTGAATAGTAATTATCTTCGTCAATAGTAATTACCTTCGTCGATAGTAATTACCTTTACCAAAGGCGAACCACTTGTCGTTTCACATTACAAAAATCCGAACCACTTGTCGTTTCACATTACAAAGCGTCGAACCACTTGTCGTTTCACATTACGGTGCGTCGAACCACTTTTCTTTTCACATCACCAATTCGTCCAGCCACTTTGCCTTTTCACACGGCGGTCTTAAAGCGCTAGAAATCTTCTATAAATAGAGGCCTAGTGCTTCATTATTTTTCACGAATTCATTGAAACTCTGTAGAGAAAACTATAGAGAAAAGAAGAAAAGTATTCTATTTACTTCACCTCGCCAATATTCGAGTTCTTCTAAGGTAGGGAATATTATTTGTTTTACCCGTAAGGGTGTTATTCTTTCTTATTCATGAAGAGAACTGTTGTTATTCCATTCTTTATTATTACATTGGAATAACTTTGTATCGTGGTTTACCCTATACTTGATGACATTCTTCTATTATTCTCATTGGAACATCCTCATCGTGTGTTTTACACCGACTGGTTCCGCTTTTTATTATTATTCTGTTGGAACATCCTCGTGCGTGTGTTTTACACCGACTGGTTAAATCGCTTTTATTATTCTGCTTGAACATCCTGCTCATGTGTTTTACACCGACCGGTTAAAATCTTTATCATTCTCGTTGGAACATCCTCATGCATGTGTTTTACACCGGACTGGTTCCGCTTTATCATTCTGCTGGAATATCCTATCTCGTGTGTTTTACACCGGATCCGGTTCCATCTTTATTATTCTCATTGGAACATCCCGCTTGTGTGAATTTCACACGACTGTTAGTTATTATTATTCTTGCTGAATAACTTTTATACATCTTAGATCTGCATACGTGGTGATTTCTTTTGTTATTCCATTCTTTATTATACCCAAATTAGTTAAAACTTTGACTTATATACTCCATGAAATTAGTAGAATATCCTTGATATTTGCGTTTCATCCAAAGATATCTTTCATGAAAATATTCTTCGATCATTCTTGAATTTTACTCTACAAAACAGTATCATTTTGACAATTTGGGCGTTAATAATTCTGGATAAAATAATTCTTGAATTTGTTTTATTGAATTATTATGTCATTGTCATCATCCTCATGTTATATTATGTTATCTTCGACTTACGTGTATAGATGAACTTAGTATGATTATGACTGAGGATCATTCGGTATAATCATGGCATTGTTATAATTGATGTGATAAAAGTCCTCGATGGGCAGTAATGCAAAGGATGGATAGTTTTTGGTATGATTATGACCAAGGGTGATTCGGTATAGTCGTGACCATTGATAATTTGATGAATATCATCGGTCAGTAGTAGTCTTGAGGGTGTGATTCGATGATGTGGATTATTTATTAAAGCTAAGTCTCAAATATATAACAAATTGATGAAAACCTTTTAAAACCTAAAAGATAGTAGACTTTATTCTCTACTGACTCTTTTAATTGATTGCTTATTCATTGCAGCTTAAACTTGTTTATACATTGTATTTTATCGGTTTAACACCGTTGAAGGCTAATGATAAATTATTCGCATTATCTTTGTCATAATATTTCTTACTTACTAGATTGAGCTCACCTTTTCTTTCACCGTTTTCTTCTTGAAATGAGAACATAAATTGGACGAGTCGATAATCGGAAAGAATGGTCCGAGGATAAGATTAGTAGTCCTCACTATTCTCGCGAAATAGTGTGATAATAGTAGTAATGAGGACTCCTGCTTGAGTTTGTATAATATCTAGTAGACAATATTTGTAGATTCAAACTCACGCTTTATGTCAGATTGCATACTTACGCTTATATTAAGAAGTTGATTTGAATTTATGTACCACGTATAGTGGCGACCCAAGATGGGTGACGTATACCTAATTTTGGGGGCGTCACATGATTCTTCAAAATTTAGAATAAAATAAATTTTTTGATTAACAGTTTTTATTATATGATATACAATTATAATAATTGTATCAACTAAAATTAAATAAATTCACATCAATTTGATGTTTAATACGTCGTCGTTTGACTTTAAAACTCAAATTGTATATCTAATTTTAGAATGAAATGAGTATAACAATTACAATAACAAGAAAATTAATTAAATTCACATGAGATTGATAAGAATTATAGAGGGCTCACTTATTACGCATATCTCCCAAAAAAAAAAAAACTATTACTAACACTTGTTCACTTACATAATACTAAAAAAGTCGACATATACATCCACAATATATATATTATTTTTCAAAAAAAACTTCAACCCAACCAACCTAAGAAACTAACATGCTTTTCACATTTCCTTCATTTCACAATACGAACAATTATAAGTGTCCGTTATTAGAAAATTGCTTATACTTGTCAGTGTGATATATTCTAAAAGAGTTTTATTTACAAAAAATTATAAATGTTAAGTAAATATTTTGTTTCGTGTTTATTTTTACGGATAATATATTATTAGTTTAACAGTGATGACATAATAAATCTGAAAACATTATATCATTTGTATTTTATACTACTGTCATTGAAAATAGAACTTCTTTGTGGGAAATAAAATATTAGCAAATAGAATTATTTTTGGGAAAGATTGAGAGACTACAACCTTCCACCTCTATTTGATTTTTCTTGACTTGTATAATAAGACAAATTAGATTCTCAATAACAAAATCTAATTAAAATAGACCAAGATTTTTATGTCTGCGTGTGTAAAAATCATATGCATAAAAATGTCAAATTTCATATTATAAAATTTGACATAATTCATTTAAGTTTGATTAAATAATTAATTTATAATTTTATTGACATAAATCACATAAACTTTTAAAATTATTTGAAATTGACTTTAACAGAATTATTTTTATGGAGAGAGAGAGAGAGTACATCTTTCCTCCTCTATTTGGTTTTTCTTGACTTTTGATTCTCAATAACAAAATCTTTTTATGTCTGCGTGTTTAAGATTAATATACACTAAACTAAAAAAATGTCAAAAAGTTCAACGACACCCCAAGCAGACCTGGTAAACAGGTCCAAAGCCCACGGTCCTGGTCCCGGTTCGATTAAAAAAAATCCCAGCCACCGCCATTTTTAAACTAAGCATGAAAATCAAAAATTTTTTTACCTTACCCATGAGCCTACACCTACCGCCAACCATTATTTTTTTTAAATTTTTTTTTTAAAAAATAAAGTATTAAGTTGTAAGGCTTGAACACAAGACTTGTAAGTAAATAAATAAGAGCTACAATAACTATTTGTTTTTAATGTAATCTTCAATATATTTTAACTATAATTGAAAATTATAATTAAGATATGCAACAAATTACATTAACTACAGTAAATATGACACATATTAACTTCAATACTTTGCTTGTATATAACATTCTTCACATGTTTTTCAATTCTTAATATATTTATGTAGTATAACTTCAGTAAATATGACACATAATTGAGTTTTTGGAAGCCTTTAAAATCCATGTCAAGTTTCCGGGGTTGCTACTCCACGGTGGACTCCCTGGACACAGAAAATATGAACTAAGGATTGCTACTCAATTATGACACACTAAATATGAACTAAGGATTGCTACTCCACGGTGGACTCCTTGGACACAAGGACACTCAAAAAAAGTGAAAACATAAAGTTGGACGCATGGAATATCAATGAATTTCTGGGAAGAAATGGAAAAAGAGGAGGTTAAGTGGCTAACTTTATTATTAATTATTTTATTATTTTTAATATTTATTATTATTATTATTATTATTATTGGTGTAACAAAGAGTTTGTAAAAAAAAAAAAAGATTAATCAAGCCGTGGCGTCTTTAATTCACCCACCACTTACGAATTCAAAAGTTGACCATTTTCAAATTCCTAAAAAACTCGAGTTTTTGGTTTACGTGCCCGCCCCGCCTTCTGTCCTGAGGTCTAACCCCAAGTAAAAACAAAGGAGTAAAATGTCTGTCTGCGCGTGTAAGATTGATTATATGTACCAATTAATTGTCTTGCTGCGACTTAGGTGGCAGCAATTTCCTAGGAGGTTAGGATTTTTTTATTCTAATTAGTATATTATTTAAATTGATAATTTTATAATTTTCTGTTTTAAAAAATAAACGGAAGTGCTAATTTAATGAGAAATGTCATGTGAGAGCCCACGTTCAGATAAATAAAAAATAAAACAAAATGCTTATGTGGATAAATAAAAACAAACAAAATATCTTCTCTCTCCTCCCGTATAAATACAAAATAAATACTCGTAAAACACACGCTGGCAACGGCAAGCAAATTTAGTACGTAAATTGTGTTCTTGAAGAGAGAGAATCAAACACCAGCTTGAGCACATAATAATTGCTATGGAGAATCAAACACTTGCTTCATTCATTCCACACACACAAAAATGTTCCTAGTTTGGCTTTTTAAAATTTAACAAGATTCTAAAAACGGAACACATTAGATAGATTATTTGACAATCTGGAAATACTTTTGCATGCATTTTCCAAATTTTCAATAAAGTTACAGAACAAGTGTGCACCAGATAGTTCATTTATGTTCCTTTTGTGATTATTATTATAAACTTCAACCATACAATTATATATATATATATATATATATACCTCCTCAAACCCCAGATGATTTGAGCCCCTCTTCAGTTGTTCAGTTACCCTCTTCTGTTTGTATTTCTGTGTTCAGCTCAGAGCTCCCGCCATCAGCCTCTGTTAAACCTCCCGATTCAGATATCTCTGAAGAACGAGCCAAGAACAACTGATCATCTGCTAATGGTTCACTCTGAAAAGCGGATTTTTTTGGCTGCCGGATTGCTGCAGCTGCTTCTGCCATTGCAACAGGAGGTGGCTGGGGAGGAACCCACGAGCGCTGAATGGGTCGATCAGTGGTTGGAACACCAGAAGATCCAGACTTATATTCATCACCAGACTCAATTTCATTGATTCTGACATTTTTTTGCTGCCACCAAGGCAATGAACTGTCTCCATTCAACTGATTATTTGGTAGTCCATTATCTTGAGACTGAGGAACATGGTTCCAACTATTCTGCACCTGACCAACCTCCCAAGGCTACTCCGCAGAGGGAAAATACAGGTCAGTAACCAGCTAAGCACCAATTTCTAATATAAATGCATGCAAGCAGAATATTTTATCTTAATGCAGTTAAATTATTGTTGCATTGGCAACTAAAAAAAGGATCATTTTTAAATCAAGATGGCAAAATTACAGGGCGCAACTCTTGGTATAGGTTCTGGAATCATATTTTCTAGAACTTACATGGAGCACGTTTGGCATATGACAGGCATCTAATACTTGAAAATAAATCTGTGGGGAGATTGGAATGTCACTCGGTGCCATTAATTGGATCAATAGGAAAAGACCTCAGATGGCAAGTGTGAAAGCTGCCACTTTTCCGTATGACGACCCGAGTCTAAACCACAATCCACATCCCAAGAGCACCACATGCCTACCTCATGACAATTGACAAGTAATTAGTACTCTTAGTTGTAGATAAACACCTTATACACATATCAATCTAACCCACACCCACATGTTCCAGTGTGGAACTGGAATTTTACAATCTGCCCCCACTTAAAGCCTTGACGTCCTCATCAAACTCCGCATAGTCCTCAGAATCAACCCTTGGTAGTGCAGGATTCTAGAGGTGGCTTGGCTCCTACAAGTTTTAGACTCCCACCTACCCATAAGGTGTAGCGCTTAGCCTCGCATAGCATTTAATTCCCCACCTAGCTAGGGCTTTGCTCTGCTACCATCTGTAACACCCCAAGTCCAAAGCTCAATCCATGCAAAAGAGAACCAGTTGGGTAATCTTCACCCACAATGAGCCCACCCAAAAATTATGACAAGTTATCGGTACTCTAGTTGTTAAGACTTTATATTCATACCAATCCAACTAAGATTTTCTGATGTGGGATCGGGTTACTACACTGGCGATCAATGTTCTAAAAGGCGCTAGGCGGGAGGCGGGAGGCGGGAGGCGGGCGGCCGAGGGGGGCCTAGCGCCTAGGGGGCCTAGGCGGGGCCTAGGCGGGATTTTTTATTTTAAGGTAATTTTAATATTTTATCTTAATTTATCCAAACAAAATAATAATATAAAGCAAAACAATCTATAATAAAGATAATAAAGGCCTTTTCTTAAAGTTCAAACACATATCCATATTGCTAATGTCAAATTTCAAACACATATCCATATTGCTAATGTCAAAGTTTAAACACAAACATGCAATTGTTCAAAGTTTAAACAAATTTTTAACGTATTAGTTTTATTTATAAATAAGATTGCTATTAAATAATAAATTTTAAAATTTCAAGAATTTAATTCAATATTAAAACTTAAGAAACTAAACATAAATTTAAGAATTATAAAATTGAATTAAACTAAATATTACAAATGTATTCTCATTTATATAATTTGAAGTTGGTACAAGTTCAAAAAATTACAACTATAATAAAATTATCCATTTTGACTTGATATTGTTCACTTCTTGTTGTGATTTGATATGCTACAACCTTATTATGAATATGGTAATCATTAGAAAAATAAATATATCAAGATTTGGTTTGGGTAGTTATTAAAATAAAAAATCTCTCTCCGCTTTAGAACCCGCCTTTAATTTTATAGAGGATTTTTTGTCGCTTGGGCCTAGGTGAGGCACCTAGGGGCTTAGAGGCGCCAAGTGGGGGCCTAGGTCCTAGGCGGGGCGCCAAGAGGGGGCCTAGCGCCTAGGCGGGGCCTAGGCGGACCTAGGCGGGGCCTAGGCGGACCTAGGCGGGGATTTTTAGAACAGAGCTGGCGATAAGGTAGTTAAGTGGGAGACTATGCTATGGCCTGTGGGTGACATAGACAGATCAGATGCACTTAATTATGTGATGCTAGTGAAGGTCTAGGGAAAATGATGTTGGAAAACATTCCAGTTGGTACAATGAACTTGTTGCTGAAAATTGTAAATCAGATACATAAAAAATCTTAAATAACAAACCTTGGGCCTGGGTGCTACACGAGGATTAGGTACTGGCTGGTTAGGATTAGGTGGTAGATCATTGATTTCCTGACATAAATCAAGGTCAGAACAGAGTCAGCAGTAAACCAGAAAATCAAGTAGAAATTAACAAAAATAGCACAAAAAACGGAATTACTCTTATATTAGAAGGTTTCTCTCCTCTTTGAACCATAGCCATAATCTGCAACAAGATTTGAATTATCAGAAAAGGGAACCTTATTTTTCTAGCATTACACACTGAACAGTCAGATTATCAAATTAAAAGTACTAGCGCATATGCGAATTTGCTTTCCATGTATGGTAATGTTCTCATGTTCTTAGTTGCAGCACCCACTAATACATCTCACACACTATTTGGACATAGGAATACATATTTACAAAGAGGGATTACATTAGTGAGTTGTGAAGAAAGTCACCTCATAATAGGATTTTGGGTGAGGAGCAACAGATGGTTCCACAGATGCAGGCGTTGACAAAGATCTCGCTGTAACAAACAAAATTATGCATATGTTATAGATATATAAAGCATTAAAAATTGGGTCATAATCAGAAATTGATCTGTGAAGAAAAACCTGAGCGCAAATCAAAGTCTGTCTTGCCGTTTGTGTATGATGGCTGGAAAATCTTTAGCAATACATAAAAAATTCAAATTAAAAACTCAACAACAGACAAGAGAATGTCAGCTGCAAATCATCATTTAATTTCTAAAGCACTTTGAAGTTATGCTTATACTTAACTTACCTTTGAACTAGAAACCGAGACTCTATTATCTTCTTGCGTGGATATACCGCTTTTTACTGACAGTTGTACAAAATTAGATTAGAAAATACATTCCTACCAAGAATGATTTTTTTACAATAGCCAGAATAAAACAAAAAACTAACAACAAGAAAGAGCCACTAAGTTTTAAGTGTATCTAATTTCTGAAAAATGCACGCATCAATAGTCACCAGCTTCCCTCCACAATTAACAATTGACTTTTGTGGCTGAAAGACTACATATTAATCTCAGAAAAACTAGGAGAAATAAGGCAATATACTAATAGGTTGCCTCCGCATAATTCAAGATATTGAGGCCTCTAGGCGCTCACAATTCTGCTTAAGCAGTAAATAAAAGTATACAACATAACTATATATATGTATTATGTCATCAACAAAATATGTAAAACTATATTTGCAGGGAAAAAAACACGGATAGAACAAAGAGAGGGGGGGAGGTACTATTTTACTAATGATGTAATGTTTAGCACCAATGCAATGACTCATAGCAGTTATCTTAAACAAGGTCATCCACTATGTGCTTTTAAGTTTTACTAGCAGCTGGTAATACTCAGACATTCAAGATACCTGCTAACAACTGATCAACAAAAAACACGGATAGAACAAAGAGAGGGGGGGAGGTACTATTTTACTAATGATGTAATGTTTAGCACCAATGCAATGACTCATAGCAGTTATCTTAAACAAGGTCATCCACTATGTGCTTTTAAGTTTTACTAGCAGCTGGTAATACTCAGACATTCAAGATACCTGCTAACAACTGATCAACAAATGAAGATCATGCATCTCTTTTCCAGTTATTAAAAACAAACATCTCTTTTTCGATAATTAAGATCATGCATCTCTTGTTCTCTCTAAATCATATAAATAGCATCAATAGAAAAAGGAACTTGAGCACAACCCGTATTTTCTAAAAGAATTACAGAAGCTGAAGGAAGAGCCACACAAGTGGTTGCTTGAGTTAACAAAGTAGAGTGCAAGCAGTTGAAGTGAAACACTGTGTGCTTGTTGCCCATGTGCATCTTTTGTTTTATTTTATTTTTAAGTAATGTACATGTGGGGAATTATTAGCATCTTTACATGAACAGATCCTAAAAAAATGATAAATCTTTAAATGTCTAAACGCACACTTGAAATACAAGATGGCAAGTGAGAAGACACAAAAGAGTTAAGCTGTTGGGTAAAGTCAATACCCAAATTTGAAGATAACAACAGAGAAAAGCATCTTAGAAACAGGGATTTTAAACTACCTTCCAAGTTTTTTATGCCATTACTCATCGATTTCATTTCCTGTACTTGCACATCTAACAGACTCAATAGTTCCTCAAAGTATCTCTTCTCTGCATGGACAAAGATATGTCAGCACTGCAGGTTGTTATCTATGCATCATTCATTAAAAGACGCGAAAGAGAGAATTAAAGAAAACATTGAAAGAGAAAAAGAAGATAAAGTACTTAAGCTGGAAATCCAATTGGCAAACTGATTAATGCTCAATAAAACCCACCTCCAGTTTTATAAATTAATATTTCCTGGCTTGCCCGTGCCACATCAGCAGCGGCTGCAGCAGCAGCTTTTGCAGCAGAAGCAGCTTCTCCTTCCAAACTTGGTTTTGAGCTTGTTTTCTTCACAATATCTCCATCTTCTTCTAATACAACCTTGTGAATCCAAGACTTTAACCTAGGAACGATAAAATTCTGAAACAAAGAGGTGTCATCTGACTATTAATTCACTTTAAAATTACTTCTCTTATTCATGAAAAGAAAAACAGAAATAGAAACAAAGACAAAAGAGATCAGAAAACAGTGCAACCTCCATATAAGAATTGTACAATACAATACCAACAAGAGCAGAATATATAAAGACAAGTCTTTAGCCATATAACTATGGAATTTATTGGCTCCATTAAAAAAAGTCCTTTTCTGGTACCTTGAAAAATACAGCTGTTCCAGCTCCTGATATAGCCATTAAACCTACAGCAAGAAGAATTTGTTGCCAGCCTAACCAGGACTGTGCCACGGTTCCTACTTTAGAAATGGCAGCAGTGGGAACAGCTGCTGCAGGTTGCAGAGCTTGCTGGTGCATATTTGATGAGGAACTCAATTGCCCATCTGTTGTCAACATGTCATAGTAGATACAACCACAATTAAAAAGACAGATTATCTAGCCATTTTTCAATCCTAAAAGCTTTTGAATGATTAGCATTAAAGGAAATCTCAATTCTGAAACAATAACGATTACCATGGTTTGCAACAGCTGGCTGCCCAACAGTTGGTGTTGGATCCTGCCATATATACAAAATATCAGAGAGTTGAATACTCAAACATGCATCCTCACATTTATGAATTGCATTAATTATCAAAATTACTGATGATGTTTCAATCATGTGATATTAATGAAAACGCATTTAAGAAGTGGGCTGAATAAGTTGTGTAAATAAAGAAGAATACAGGCACACGGCGAAAGGCTTCATCTATCTCCTCTTTTGTGAGGCCCTTCCTCTCAAGAAAAGAACGTCTGTAAATGACGGGTGATCCCTTAACTTTTGGGTGTGAAAGGAATTTTACAGCATTCTGCACTTGATCCTCACGCATTGGTTCTGAGTTCACAAACACGGATTGTGGAGATATATCCTTGGCATCTTGACGATCCTCAATTATTGGTTGTGCAACCTCTGAAACTGTGATCAACAAAAAAAATTGTTTGGCACAGTAAGAGCATTTCTTCAAGTACAAAATGAAGGAAAAAGTACTCATGGAGTAGCTCCATGTTATCAGGTATTAATATACTTACGCAAGTTCATTCAGGACACTAACTTTGGAAATATAATGAGATATTTCATAGAACTTAGTACAAACAAGAGAATATGCAGATTAACCAAATATAACATCAGCGCCATGTAAACAAAAGTGGAATTGGATAATAGAGCCCGTACCCTCAACTTGTGGACCTGAGCTAAGTGAGAAACATCAGCTGGTTTTACAGTCACTTTTGGTGCTATTCATGTCTAACCTGGATTTGCTACATTTCAATAGGAAGAGAACTAAATCACATAGTGCTTTTAAGATTTTTGTCGAGCTAGGAGTAGTCAGTAGTCATTCTGCTTTTTATAAGAAAACTCAAGCGAGATTCATAACGTAAGCTAGATAGATAATTTTTAAGTTCATACTCCCTTTAGTTTGGAGCATCAACATGGAAAGAAACACATAAATCAATTAACTTTAGGCAGTTGGTTATCGATTGTTAAATTAATTTGCAGACGATAACTACTCAATAACCGGAAGTTCGAGGAAACGCAGAGATCAGCTGGACATCTCCTACCCTGAGTTGAGTTTGCTTTTCTTTTGGCAGAATGAGACTTATCCTGGTTAAGTTGTATCTTTTGTTGGATATCTTAGGCGAGTTTTACAGTGGGAGTATGATGTAGCTATTTTTGGCTACTCCTGGCTGAGTTTTGTTTTCTGTGAAGTTAAGCTAAACTTGTGTATGGCTGGATGGGGGAGGGAGGCACATGTACTTGAATTTTGCCCATTTTTCCTTGATCCACTGAATTACTTACTTATCCAAAAAAGAAATAACTGAATACTTGATCCATCTACACCGACTTTTATGAATAGCATTTTCTTTTCAGTAAAAATTTAGCAATCCAACTCAAGACTGTCACCGCCCTTTATGTCAAAATTAGGGAAAGAGGTGGCAATTATAGACTATATATACTAAAAAGAAGAAAAATGCATATAACTATAGAATAAATAAGTTGGTATGAAGTATAAACACTACTAAAAACTAAATTTAATTACAGCTCAAAATACTGAATTGTATGTGTCGAATTTTCATCTATCTATCCGGAATCAAACTGTTTTCTAGTTTTCCCAGAAATCAAATAGCAGTCAATTGGAAGGAGAAAGAGAGAGAAAATAGACCCGGGTTTTGGGGGGTTCCGTCAGTTGAATTTGGAGGAGGACCGGATTGAGTCGCCATTGTTTCGGTCTATTCTATTCTACCTGACGCGCATATAATAAAAAGAGAAAAAAGGTAACAAGAATAGGTAATTAGCCAAGTTGACAAAGCAGCTGGATGAATCTGCTCAGAATAGATAATAAGTAGTTGTAAGAGGAGCATTGATCGGTGAAGCTTACTTACGGAAGAGAAAGACGGCGACGACGTTAATGTTAGAAAGGATGAAAAGCAGAGGTGGTTTTTGCTAATCTCGAAGCACGCACGCACTCCAATAAAACAACTTCTCCTCCTCTATTCATATTCATATAAAACATATTTTGAACTTTTTAATTTTCAAAAAAGAAGAAAAACTTTGTTGGAATACTACTACTATTAAATTAAATATTAAGGCCCAATAACTTTATTTAAAAATGATTTATCTTTTTTCATAAATATGTTAGTTAAATAAATTTCTCCTTGTAGCAATATTGTCGGGAAAGAAACATTTTTTTCTTCTCTAAGATAATTACAAAAATCGCTACAATTCAAATTCCATACAAATTAATTACAGATAAATATCAATTTTTTATTTTAGAAAAAAAATACTAGTATACTAATTACCATATCTGTTACTCTCTCCGTCCCATAATTATAGACTGATTTCTTTTGGCACATAGTTTAAGAAAATTAGTTAAGTGATAATTTTTAACATAAATTTTCCACATATACCCTTTAATATGGAATTAATAAATAAATTAATTACTCCTTACTTATCACACTGGAACTCTCAACTTCATTGATTGACGTGTACTGACCATTAAAATTCATAACCATAGAACTTTAACCAAAGAGAATACAACAACATTAAATGTGGTGATAACAATAATGACATTGAATGTTATTTCTTCAAAAAAAGAGTAATGGTTAAATATTTATTATAAGGGCATAAAAGTAAAACAATGAACCAACTAAATTTTATAAATAGTAAATAGCCTATATATTGAGACATCTCAAAATAAAAAATCAGCCTATAACTATGGACTGAGGGAGTACTTTAATTCATATTCATTTCAAATGTAAGATCCCTATTTTGGTGGGCATCTTTTTCACTTTCATCTCCTGTTTAGTATTGTATTGCCTGGCCTGGCTTGGCTGGTGAGTTGCTTAAACACGGTAGTGAAGTAATCCAAACAACATTTATCAAAAGAAAAGTTATTCTAGTAAAACTTAATGGGATATTATGAATAAATACATCAGTCATGATAAGATTTTTCGAAACTCACAATTTAATTAAGATAGAATATGAATTTGTGTATGAAAAATAATACTTGGTAGATCAAAACCCTAGAGATTAAATGCAAAATCAAAAACCAAAAACAAATGGCTACTGATTTGCAGAAATAATTTACAAAGTGGCTGGCTATAAGCAACACTCCTGAACTTGAACGGATATGCTTCTACACATCACACTAAAAATATTGTATTTTCTTCAGAGTTATCTTACAGCTTTCCTTGTAAGGAAATGTTCACAAATTCAATTCCAGAGAAGTTAGAAAACAAAGTACGAAATTATTGCGATTATCCAAATAGTAAATAATATCATAACATAGAGAAAAAGGAAGGGTTATGATGGATGGATGGACAAGCTTCACTACTGCATTCTCTGGAGCAGTTTGTCTACCATAATTTTTTGTTGTACCCCACTCAGAGACTCTGAATTCATGATTGCATTTGCGACGAGGATAACTGTTGACGGAGATGCAGCCTTCACCTAAAGCAATAGAGAAGAAAATCAAGACAGAATTCAAAGACCACTATTCATATGATTCTATAAAGTAACATAATGCTTATGATGGTTGTTAAAAACTAAAAATTACTCGATTCCAAGCAGCAAAGAGGTGTGCTACTGTGTAATTAGATTAATACCCAAACTCGACCATTTAAACCAACAGCAATCTCAAAGGAGAGCTTCTTTCCAAGAGCTTCAATAACTGAACAAACCGGGGAACTCAGCAGCCTAGAAAGTGATAATCAGTTGTTAATTATTGTAGCATAAAGAAAACCTCAAACTTTAACATCACTTTATATGCATAATGCATTCAAATTCACTTGAAGTTGCGGATATCTGCATGTTCAAGAATTAGCTGAGGAGACCAAATATCTCACATTCGTGAAAGACCAGTTGATGATTCAAACATGTAGCCATCTTTAAGTGGTCCAAATTCTGCTGCTTTCCCACTGGCTATAAAACAGAAGGTTGAAGTGTTATGCAGTTATAGGTCCAAAGGATCCTTTATATTCCTTGGATTAAGTTATATTATAGAAGCCAACATACGCAAGATGATCATGAATTGATGATGTAGTTAAAGGGTTATAACTGACCATCCATGCATGCTAGTTCAGGGTTCATGCCAGCATTTGCCTTGACAATGCGAACATAGAGCAAAGTACCTACCTGCAACACAAAACCTAAGCCAAATGACATAAGACATCTTCAATGAGCTTTAAAATGTAAGAAGCAGCAAAGGAGTCCCAAAATGTGGCTAACAGTCTTCTTCAGCAGTAGGCAAGAAATTTGAATTTTGGAATACACGTTCAACTACATTGAAGTAGATTTTTTTTATTTGATAGGTTAGATTTCAGAATCTAATTAGTGGTAAACTAAAAAATAATTGATGAATCATTTTTGTGCAAGTCATTATTGTGAAGCGTTTAACGTGTTTCAAAATAAAATCAGAAGAAGAAAAACAAATGGAATAATACTATCTTATAATAAACTGCACCGGGGGGGGGTGGGGAAATGAAAGAAAAAAAGAAACAAGACATAGGTATTGCACCTCAAACTTAGGTATGTTTCTCCTAGTTCCTCCCTCAAATGCGAGAACAGGTAGAAATGCCAATGCAGGTCCCTTTATGTCCACGAGAAAGTTCTGCATATAAACGGGAAAAAACATATATGAATACGTGACCCCCAAATTTTCTATACAAACCGAGAGAAAATAACATGATCCATCTGACAGCACAAGGCCACAGGCATATGTAGGAACATACAAAGCAAACATATTATAATCCAAAGGGAAGTTCAAGTGGTAAAGTGTTTCACGGGAATATAGTTATAAGATGAGAACATATATATAAGGCAAGCCTTAGCCAAGCTTGGCTAAGGCTGCCTTATTCTACATTTTCCCTATATATATATATATATATATATATATATAATTTGGTTCAATATATAATGACTGAAGCTAATTTTAATTATCCTCAACCCTAAAATTTAGAAGTGTAGAGAACAATATGCCTAAAAAATACATGAATATTAAACATGATATAAATTGCTAGTTGACAAGGACGCTAAAGTCAAAACATCATACAAATAAATATACTATTAATTAATTGACGTAATTAGCTAAATATCTGTAAATAAATAAATGCTGGATTTAATTAAGCACAATGCATCTGGTTAATAGATATGAGACTAGCAAGTAAGCTTTTTATAACTTATTAAATGATGAACTTTTTTCCACCATAAAGGATTATATGTGAACTTCAGATTCTGCACTTCATCAATTTTCCTTGGAGCTTGGTTTCTTCTGCTATGGAAACAGAGGACCAGACCAATGTAAAAAACAAAGAATTAAACCCAGTACAATGATAGACTTATGCACCACCCGAGCTCATGTACATGTTTCCTTCATGTTAAAAAATGAATAACAAATTAACTTTCCTCTTTTGTAGAACAACCACAAGCATATATTATAGAAGAGGGTAAGCAGAAGGCAATATGAACTAATCAAGGAAAAACCTCAAGTGCATATTATCAAAGGTGTCGTGAAAGAATGAAATATGAGGTATACATTGTGATTCATGCATTAGTAGATAAAACAAAAACTGGCAATCCTTGCATCTGAAGTCAAATTATTAGAACTTTTTCCTCAAAGATAGAAATAAAGAGGATATATTTGATAAATACAATCAAATTGGAATATGAAGTATCACAATATGATAGTGACACATTGGAAATGGCTCCAAAAGTTGATACCTTCTCGTTATACCTCCTTAATAAACATTATCCAATAATACTTGGCATCGATAGTAGGCGGAGAGTCCTAAATTGCTTTTGAAAGAAAATCTGAGTGAATCGTGATTCATTTTTTTAAGATAAAAGAATAAGATTTATTAGAAATGAGAGCACGAAAATGGAGGATACAAAAAAAAAGTGATAAACTACACAACCCCCCCAAAAAAAAAGAAAAAAAAAAGACAAGGCCTCCCCACCAATCCCTTTGCAATCCAAGGTAGAAGTCTCCGAAAAGCCCCACCACTGACACCCATAGCGAGTATCAAAAGTGATACAGTCCCATAAAAGCTGAAAAGAAGAGAAGATTTAGCGATGTCCACACCCCTAAAAGAACAGCATAACAGGCACACCTCCGATGCACCTTTCCTCCTTTCTATCAAAGGCTAGAAACCTAGCAAGAACAACTCCTAATCACCCAAAAGGCACACCCACACTCACCAAACACACCTTGAACAACGAAGACAGCAATTAGCATACAGCAGGACATTATAGAAACAAATATGAGCTAGCCTTGCTTGTTTAAAAACACATCACACACATCTGCAAACAAGGCTTTGCAAATATATCAAAATCTTAATTTATTTTCTCTTCATGTTTTTCCCTCTTAGAGTGATAACACAGACCTTTGTAAAGTGTTAGGAGAGCTTGTTAGATGGGTGTTATGGATCTTTGTGAACCCCGTCTATACTTGGATTAAGCAGCTTAGTGCTCTTTATAATTAATAATACATGTATTTTGTAGAGGCATTGAGAGATTCAGACTCTTAATTATGAGCAGAATAAAGGTCATCACCATTGATTTGACCGGGTTACTTACAACAACCCCCCAACCCAACAACCCCCCCAAAAAAAAAAAAAAGGAAAAAAATAAAAGAAACTCAGGCTGAGGTAGGGATGAAATCTCACCAGGTACTGTTCTTGTATGCAGGTGCATTCAAAAGCTTAATCCTAGTTCTCTTGTGACAGGCGCTAGGGGTTTAGAAAACAAATCGAAACTTCATGGTATGGTCCAACTATCAGTTATAAGATTAGAGTTTGTATCTGAAATGAATTTGGGACGAGTCAAATTCTACAATAACAAACCTACCTTCTTTATTATGTCCATATCTTCGCCACCAAAATTTGATAGAATTAATACAACTACTATATACTCTGAAAAATTAATCAATCAAGGTAAAGAAGAAACAAAAGAAGGTAGAACTTTTATACTAGTTAATGAGAGACCATAGTTTAGGTTTCAGATCAAAGTTATGATCCAGTTCATGATCCCTGCTCAATCTTGAAAAAAAAATATTTTGAACCACTCTTGATTGAGCATTATCAGCATGATTTGTTCACTGCATTAATAGAGTATACAAACAAACACTACAAGTGATGCAGTCAGAGACGCACAAACTAGAGTTTTACTATGTATAACAATAAAAAGGGAAATTTTTGGCCAAGACACACCCACCCTTTTTCTTTTTAAAATTCGGTTAACAAAATAAAGGAAAATTTAACTGCAACTAAAGACTCCCTCTTTAAGATAGTATCAAGAAATACATAAAAGCGCTTACATCTGCTTTAGTATCCACCACGACTCCAAGAACATTATCCCCCACGGAAGGTACATACTGTAAAAAAAATCAGATCAAAATAATGGCTAAGAAAAAATAAAGAATATTTATAAGTTTAGAATAATTCGGTGGCATATATATGATATTTGTGTGGACACTCAAGATTTGTTGTAAAGCTAACCTTAAATTGACAATGTTAGCTATGAATCAATCCCATATATGTATATATATATATATATATATATGTGTGTGTGTGTGTGTGTGTGTGTGTGTGTGTGTGTGTGTGTGTATATTATTAAAACTGTTAACAACGTTATTATAACCTTCTTAGAATAAGAAAAACAATATGAAAATCTCAAGCTCATTAATTAGCTGAAATTTAGACAAAAAGGTATCTTTTATGTCTTGTATACAATCAAGCTCAAATAAAAATTGTATACCAATTATTCAGGATTTGCTGCAGAGATTCTTTTTCTTCTTTTGACTCTACCTAGGCCAGGACTAGATCCAATTAATGGTGTTATAAATTTACATCTAGCCCACAATAGGAATGCATCTAACTTTTATTTTTTGATTAGTTATGATTGTTCCAAATCATGATAAAAATGTATGTAGGTCCTTTGTGGGCATTCTCTGCTTATCAAATGCCTACCAAAAGCCCACACATCATATTTTGTCCACAGCAAGTACACATACTTCAAATGACATGCCAGGAACTAGGACAAAGTTTTAATTTCCTATTAATAAATTGAAATTGTACTTTAATAACAATACGCCTCAATATCAATATTACAAGTTATGCTAATTTAACATGACACATTTCTTGGATGCTCATATGAGAGTTTTAAGTTTTAGAAGGTTCCATGTCCTACAAAATGTGGCCACAACATAATATATAGAACAAATTCTTAGATCCTACTTTTTTTATATCAAGTTCACACAAATGGAAATAAGAATTAATATCATATTGTACATGTAGACTTACGCAATTATACCCCCCAAAAAAGGGAAAACTATTAGTTACAACATGCCATATGACAATTTACGAATAGTCAAATACCAATGTATGTGTCCTTTGTTTCTATTAACAATCAAAATAAATCCCAGCGCACTTGTTTGCAGAATATGCTATAATCTTGAAACATATCTACTTTTTACATGTGAACATGCACTAGAGCAGATCAAATTGAGAACTGAACTAGATTATCAATCAAGAAAATGGTGCTTTTATTCATTCCTATCCAAATTTTAATAGCTCAAGTACCAGCTGGAGTACAGAACTAACCCGTTTCTGAGAGCTTTCTACCCAGTATTTGTTTGGCTTTGAGAACCTCAGCTTCCCAGCCTTAATGACAGTTATTGCATCACAGTCCTACAAAACATAATACTTGAATCTCAAAAAGCACAATAACTGACGATAACTGATTACATTAAGGGGACACTAGACAGATTATCAAATAAAAGATTAGACGAAAGATGTCCCCAGCTCAGACTACGAGAAAGGAAACTAGTACAGAGCAGAGCCTGGCTTGGCTGTAATGTAAGAACCAGTTTATACGCTATACAAATAAAAATACACCCCCCCCCCCCCCCCCCAATATGAAAGCTATAAAATAAAAATGAACACAACACGATATGAAAGCCAACTAGTGACCGAGAGCACATACATTACAAATTTCCAATTATTTTCGGTCAAGGCTATAACAATCAATGTCAAAACATAATAAGTATCTTCATCAGAACAATGACAGAGGTTTTATCTTTATCTACTAAACTGGTCTTGCTCCTAATGTTGAACTTAATATAAACCACCTCTTCTTAACATTTTGCTCGGAAAAAAAAAAATTAAAAAAAGAAAAGAAGCCAAACTAAATTCCTAAGAATGTTACCAACCCTTGGTTAGGTTCACTCACAGAGGAAAGTAAGGAAGAATATGATAAATAGGGAACTAAAGCTTTCTCAAAACCCACAACTTGTAATATTGCCTCCGATTGAGATGATTTTGAAAGAAATTAAATAGTTGCATTTGCCTTCCCTTCATATCTAATCACTTGCTTTATTATATATCTACTCTCCTTTCTCTTCTTCTCTCGTCAAGTAGGATAGACTCACTTGAAGGAAGCATGAAGTAAGCGAAGCATTTTCAATATACTGCATAAATTTTAGATATTTTAATTGTTTAAACCTGAGAATCAAGCTAACAGCCTCAAAAAATGAGTATTTTCCTTCCAAGAGGCCAGCTCTAAGTTAAATTTAACATAATACTCCCTTCGTTCCACAAAAAGAGTCTCATTTACCGATATATTTTTTTGTTTCACAAAAGATCATCCTTTTATTGATAGTAGTATTAAATGACACAATATTCTCAATTGTGTACTCATAATTACAACTTATTATTTGGGGGTAAGCATAAAAAAAATACATCCTTAATGTTTACAAATTTTGTAAATGGGACGTGGAAAGGAGAACATTTGTTCCTTTTCTTTTCTTAGGGGTGAAAAAGTTAAAAACTTAAATGAATATAATGTAAAGATTATTTTAACTGATATTATAAGAAGTTGAAATATACATAATAATAGGATTATATATTCATTTAATTCCCTTTTCTAGGCTTTACTCAGAGTCCCATTTATAAAAAATTAAAATATTCACGACATACTTTGGTTCCATATTTAGTGAACCAGCGGTGTCGGGATAATAAAATTATGATGACAAACAAGAGGAAATTATGTTATTTAAAACTACTACAAATAAAATTAAAAAGATAATTCTTTTCTTTTTAGCAAATGGATTATTTTTGTGAAAGAGATAAGTATCAAGTAATTTAAATATCAGGCAGTCTATCTTCCCAAAAGCACAAGGCAAACTGCTCAAGATAATGACTTTTCAATTAAAATAATACACTGTCGAATAGAACAATCAAATCTAAAGAAGAAAAGAAAACCCTAAAAGAGAGGGGGGAGAAACGAAACCTGACGTAGACTACCACCGAGCTTAATGGCTTGGTTGGTCATGGTAGAGAGATCCAATACCACATCTCCTGGCACCTAATTTACGAACACAAAACCAACCAATATTGAGTATACATTCATATATCTATTTTACGAATAAAAAAATAATAAATTAAAGTAGGAAATAGGACTGTAACTTACAACTAGTTGATCGACATAGACTGTTGGAGAATTTGCAGACTTGGCTTCCATTTCTCAATACTAGTAATATAAGTAATAAATAAACAGATTGATGATCTACATTCTACATACATACACACACAGAAAAAAGCGAGGTTTTTAGTAGAGTATCGTCGGGAAGAAGAGGGATATTATTGGCAGGGAAAAGTCTACAATTTTGGAATGAAAAACGATGATGCGATGCCTGTGGCCTGTGCTTAACGAGCTGTACCGAATCCCAATCCGCCCTAATTATTAAGGCAAAGGCAATGCTTTTTGAGCCACTGGACTTTGTTTGTATTTGATGCGGGCCTATTGGACTACTAGGATCTTTGACCAAAGTTGAAACTTAAGTTTTATTATGGGCTTTTATGGTTTGTTGACTCTTTTTTACTACTGAATGCTTATACTTATTTTTTCGTTGTTAGTTTAGTAATTCGGATATAAATAATGTCACGGACATAAATTATTTTATAAATTATTAATATAGTATATTTTATTTCAGTTGAACACTACTCTCTTCGTTCCAAATTAATTGCTCAGTTTTAATTTTTTAAAGTCAAATTGACTATTTTTAGAATTAATAATTAAGCATATATAAATATATTTCTAAAATTATAAAAATTAGGATTAGTAATAAATTGTATATACTTTCTTTTGGTTATAATCTCTTCACCTATATTTTAGCAAAAATAGTAAAAACATAAGTTTTAAAAATGGTTAATTTGACTTTAAAAAGTCAAAACTGAGAAATTAATTTGGGACGGAGGGAGTATTATTTTATATATATGTACACACTATTATTTTATATTTATGTGTGCCTTTGGATGTATAATTTGAGTATGTATATAGATATATCTAATTAATTATTATGGGAGTATACCGGAAGAGCGTGTGATTGAAGCCAGTAAGTTATTCCTTCCTCCATCTAGTCCTATGATAAATTATTGTAATAAATTAGAACATTAAAAAAAATTATTATGGGCTTATGGTATATAATATACTCCTAAATCCACTTTTTAAATAAGATATTTCACATTTTGTCATTAACTAATTGGATAAATAGTTAATTCCTAAAATGTAGAGTAGTACCGTAGTGCTTGTTTGTTGTAGACGATTATTTTACCTAACCCTTTAAAATTACCCTCTTGTTGAAGTGGATCGGATTAACATGAAGTTATTTTTTTGGTAAGTTGATCAATTGGTCAACACAAATACAATCTCGCCTGCGTGTCAATATTCTATTGATCAATTGATCAACTTACTTCAAAATAAACTTCATACTAACCCCTTCCTGTTGAAGCATGGCAAGGCGGACAAATTTTAGGTGAACTCCGCATACTTTGGTGAATCCGTGCCCGATGAATGTGATAGTATATTCTAATTAGAAGTCTTGACATTCTAAGCAATTCGTCCTAATTGACTTATGATTTTTTTTTTTTCTAATTTGACTTCCTATCTTTAAGGAAATTAAATTTTGTGCAGTTCAAATTGAATTTGACTTCTCATTTTGAAAGAGATTAAAGCTCATCTAAGTATGGTAATTGACCTAACAAGTAGTATTATTCCTACCAGAGAACGGGCGTATTGAGATGGTGTGAATAAGTTATAAATACACAGTTATATGCTAAATTACATTACAGGTAACAACTCTTTGTGTATTTCAAGCATTAGAGTTATAACGTGTCTCAATTGTTAACATTTGATATTAACGCTATTTAATTTAATATTTGACATTAAAATATTAATGATATAAAATTGTACAAGACGAAAGTATTGTTTAATCAATGACGCAGTCCACTTAGTTACACATAATCCAATTCTTTTTTATAATTTCCGAATCAATGGTTGAAAATAAATATATTATTTTAGGAGGCATAAGAGTATAAATATACTTGCGGTTCTGCATTGCATTGCAATGCAGCCAGAGTTCTTCCATCCGGCATGGCATCTAGTTCTAGTCTACACATCCGGAGAGGGAGGGTCCGGTCCAACACGTCAAGAAAGCATATATACAACAGATATTATTATTATAAAAGTATGATCGATTTTGAAGTAGACCATGGGAATAAAGACACAAATACTACTACATCTTTCCAATATTATATATATATATATATATATATATATATATCAACTTTTACACATTACAACTCAATTCTATTGTTTCTCCTCCTATAGACTCAAATGAAAGTTGAAGCAGTAGAAATAATTGTGCAAAAGTACCACCAAATAAATGATATACTACAAATGATTCTATAATTTAGTAACACACTCCCACAATTATTGTCGAGAAATTGAAAATAGCAACTCAGCTACTCAAGGCAATATGATACATACATACATGCCAATATTACAGCAAATTAAAGCCTGTACTTATTCCAACCTGATACATCATCAACACACCCACCCCCTGTAACTTGCTTTTTCTTTTTCCATTTGTATATATAAATATGTCCCAAGTATAACACATCATCTCCCTAAACCATTCTTGTCATACCTTAATGCCATCACCGTTTATAGTTGGAGGGTTGGCATCCAGGAGATTCTCCAATGATCTGCCTCTTCTATTCCCGACCCTGCCTGCCTCCTTCAATAGCTCTGCCAATCTCTTCTTTTCATCATCCACATCTGGATTTGCTGTCCCAAGCTTTTCCTCTCTCATCCCAACAACATATTCCAAAATTTCAATTGCATCATCCAACCTGTTGAACAATTAAAATTGCAATCAGGCATCATTATGTATGGTAATCCAAAAATTAAACTAAGCTTTAACTCAACTCATAGGGGTAAAAATCATTTGCATCATACGCTATTAATATTGTTCAAAAGTCAACTCCATTTATTCATATAAAACCTTAATTAAAATCTTACCCACGATGATAGACAGACAATTTGAGTCTAAAACACAAGGATAGCCAATGGTGTTACATGCTCAAACACTAATGGGTTTATAAAATACGGAAAAGTTATATAGGACACAAGAATAAAAGAGAGGGCATACCTTCCTATAGCGTCATAAGTGCCAGCAAGATTGCTGTACACCCCAAGGGTATCAGGATGATATGGTCCGTATTCTTGTTCCAAAACATTTCTTGCTTCTTCAAACAATTCTGCAGCCTCCTTTATCGCATAGCGTTGCACGCAAGTGAGGCCCATTTGGTTAAGGGCAATCCCGAAAAAGGCAGATTTCTTCTCTCCACTTGCCCGAAGCTTCAATATGGCATTCTTAAAGGAGGTGTAAGATTCACTGTAGTTCCCTAACACGTAGTACATGACTCCCATCTGAGCTTCAATACCAGCAATTGTGTTTTGCTGACCAGGGGCATCATTGTATATCTTTAACGCCTTCTGCAGCAACTTGAGTGCCTGTTCAAGCTCATTCATTGATTCATATATAGCAGAAACATCAGTAAGACCACTAGCAATCTCCTCCGGGGGGATTCCTGGACTAGGCTTCTCGTAAATTCGAAGGGCATTCTCGCAGTAGGATTTTGATTCCCTTAATTGTCCTGTCTTGTTATACAGGTCAGCCAAACGAACAAAAACAGAGGAAATGGTGGGATGGTTTTCCCCTTTGGTGGACTTGAAAGCTGTGAGTGCCTTTTGATAAGCAAAAATAGCCTCATCATACCTAGACAAAGATAAGTATGCGTCTCCAATGCTTAAATCAACAGCGGCAACCTCCTTTTCCTGCCCATTGGCCACCATGGCCATGCTTGCCAAAACAAGATGCTCAAGAGCGGCTTCGTGGTCACCCTTTGTTTCGCATATAAGACCCATGAGCCTCCTGTCAGCTGCTTCTTCAACAGAAGCAGGAGAATTATTCTCTCTATGGATATCAAGAGCCATCCGACAAAGCTTCTCTGCCTCATCAAATTGCAATGTTTGAATATGAGCTTCAGCCAAATACCTGCAAGTCTCGCCAACTCTTGGATCTGCATCCCCCAAAACTTGTCTCTGGACTTCCAAACCCATTGTGTAACACATAATTGAATTCTCAAATTGTCCCAACATGGCATAAGTATCTCCTAATTGCATATGACCTGCAAATTTAGCAAGGGCCTGATCTTGACCGTCCTCAATTACCGGAATCTCAATGGAGTGTTCAAGAACAGGAATGGCCTCACTGTACTGACCTAAGTTACAGTAAATTGCTGCAGTCACATGCAAACACATGACCACATCTAAACTGGGCTTCCCATTAGCACATTTTTCAAATGATTTTGCTGCTCGAAGAGAAAATTCAAGAGCTTTGCGAGGATTATCCCCTGAAGAAATCAAATCCCTTGCTTGCTTGAGCAAAAATGGTCCAAGATCCGGATTTTCTAAACCTGATTCAGATGGATCCTCGGTTCCATTATGAGACTTCGTCCCTTTCATAGGTAAGTTCCTCTGTTTCTTAGTAGATATGCCTCCACCAGTTGGTTTCCTAGAACTCTTATCGTTCCGCTTATCTAAAGGAGGCTTCTCTTGAGGACTTCTACTGTTAGGACCTGATGTTGCATCAGATTCCAACTGCAAGTGAGAAACTTTCTTTGAACCAGACTTCCCAGACTTCTTACCAGCCGATAAGCTTTCCTTCTTAGAACCAGAATCACTACGACAATCATTATCTTCTGCCTTTTGCACCCCTTCTTCCTCTTCCATTATCTCCACTTCTCTCATCTCTCCTCCAACAAGATGGCGCAACTCTGAATCAATCCTAGACTCTTCACCTTCAGATCCAAAGCTACGCCTAGATGGTGAGTGATCAGAACTCTGCATCTCACATACATTATCATAAAGATGGTCGATAGAGGTGTCGACTGCTTCATCAACTGCATATCCAATCTTAATCTGAGGACTTTTTGGACTCGAAGGACTATTAGTAGACTTATTTGCAACTAAATTCTCCTTAAAAGGAATCAAATTTCCATTTCCATTCAATTCACTCACTACCCCTTCTTCATGAATTTCATCCGCAACAATTCCAGGCATCTTTTGTTATGCCAACCGACAAACAATTTCCTTGGTAATCAAATAAATAATCTGCAACAAATGTTTCCAAATTTTACAACAATAATATTCACAACAAACAAACGAAACCTCTAAAATATACAGTGATCCGTAACCATATTTTCAGAATAGATTCACAAAAAATTGACATGAAACAATTTTGTACTTGGTCTTGAATCAAGTTAAAGTAGGCGACAAAGGGAATGATTCAAACAGTTAAAACAGTTGAGAGAAACTTAACAATAATGCCAAAACCTTTGAATTTCTTAATTATGGACGAATAATAGTTGTTATTGTGATAATATGTGTATTTCATACTTATGTGCACTCGCATATATATACAACAGAAGTAACTCTTCGACATTATAACTATTTAACAGATCTTCCCATATCAGTGAGCAAAAACTTGGCACCAATTCGTCAACAATTTAAACAAACTGATAAAACAAAAAAAAATAAACAAGAATCAAAACCCATTAAAATCCAAAGATAATAGAAATACTGTGGAGTTGACTTGTTCAACTGATCCAATAACAAGATAATGGTAAAGAGGCAACAAAAAGAAATGGAACTCCCAGATAAAGAAAAGAAAGACATACCTTAGAGGCAACCCATGAATGGGCGACTAAAGGACTTGTGTGTTTTCTGGGTTTTATATAGAAAAATAAATAAATAAAAATCAGAATTTCTGGTGGATCTGTAAACGCAAGTTTGATGAAAGAGTAGAAGGGTGGAGGCTTTAAGAGAAGAAGAAGGGTATAATGGGTAATGGGTATTTACAGAGAAATGTGTATGAATATATTATTATAAATTATAATTTTTTTGACAGAGGTGGAATGTCAGGGGAAAAGAGAAGGCGACTTCTCTCCCAACGCGGGACTGCAACCGCCGAATTGTTTTGTTGTGTTTCGCTGTGCTTATCCACGTCGCAAGATTCTATTGGTTGAATTTCTGTTTGACAAAATATACCCTAAAAGATGTTTAAGTTCTTGACAAATTAATAGATCCGGTGAGTGAATTTTAACAATAAGTGTAGGTGGACATTTTTACAGGACCGGAAAATTGGATTTTTTTTTTGTTATTTTTAAAAAATGTATAATATTTATTTTAATTGAAATTTTTACATAATATAATATTTTATGTATAATTTAAATACATATACAAAAATAAGTGTATATGTATTCAAATTACACCTAAAACACTATATTCTGTAAAAATTCTCATTGGAATAAATAATATATATTTTTTGGGAGTCACAAGAATTTATTTTTTTTAAATATCCAATTTTTCAGTCCAATAAAAATGTCCATGTAAAAGAACTCAGATTTTAATTCAATAAGTCTACACGGACATTGGAATTGGACATTTTCAGTTATTTTATTTTATTTTTTTAATGATTTTCAAAAAATATATAGTATTTATTTCAAATTACACCTAAAATATTATATTTTGTAAAAATTTTAGTTGGCATAAATACTATACATTTTTTTAGTCACTAGAAAAATAAAAAAAGAACTGAAAATGTCCAATTCCAATGTCCGTGTAGAATGACTCATTTTAATTTGGAGAGAAAGGAAAGGATTTATTACTTTAATTTATTTTTTATAAATAGTATACTTTAATTTGTTAGTTTTATTTAATATATATATATATATGGTAAAAATAAGTGCTGTATTTGTCATAAACTTTTAAAGTTATCTGATCTACTGCGATCGTAGAGTGATTTCACTCTACGATCGTAAAATAATCTGAGATAGTAGAATGAATTCACTCTACGATCGTAGAGTAATCCACGATCGTAGAGTGAATTCACAAATCGTGGAGTGATCACTCTACGATCGCTACGATCGTAGACCGTGTAACTTTAAAAATCACACACCTCCATATTCCCCTATATAATATCATATATATATAATATCATATATATGTTTTAATTTTTGACGTGAATAGATTTAGAATGTACTACTAGTAATTTAATTGAGACTAAAAAGTCACTAACTCTTTACTTGCCTTATATTGCGGTGCAAGGTTTCAATCGTTACTTAAGTCGTTTCTTAGTTTATCTTTAACATTTGGACACAACAAGTAGTTCAATTGTCGTACATTAAATTTTTTATCTTTCTTTTCTGTTTTTTTTTTTTTATTTTATGAAAAGTTATGAATTACTTTGTATTACTTTACATCATAAATATATATATATAGGGAAAAATATATGTACATAATTGTGTAGTACATAGTCGGTTATGACGACGGTTTTTTGAACTATAGTGACTGTTTCACCCGTCGTCATAGTTATTTTGGGCTACGACGACAGGTGAACCGTCGACATAGCCCGACTACGTAATACACAATTGTATATATACATATAATTTCGGATCAAATATTGTAAACTTAGATATTAAAGTGGTTTGAGATTATGTACGTATATTCCAAACACGGTGTAAAAGTTACTTGGCTTCTCTCTCTACTTATTCTTCACCCTCCTCCTCCCTTCTCCTCTCTCCTCCTGCTGCTTCTTTCTTCTTTGCATTCTGATGGTGTGTAATAGGTCTATATTTAATGTAGTATTGAACTCCATTTAATTTGGTATTTGGATGGAGCAATGCCATACCATAGCAATATGTAATTATGTATGTGAACGATTTTATGTAATAGTAGTATTACTAGACCTGGCAAAGATGGTCCAGGGCTCATGGTAGGTAAATCCCGCCAGCAGTGGGCTTTGAATATCCATTTTTCAAACCCGTAAAATCTGGTAGTTTTTGCCTTGGGCAAGTGAAGGCCCATTGTGAATTTTTTTTAAAACAAAATGTTCTTTCTTATGGAGTTCTGGTAGAAATTTGAAAGTAACCAAATCGAATCAAAACCAAAACCTTTTAAACCTTGCGAACACACCAATTAAAACCGCACCAGCGGTTCCGGCGTATATTCAGCGGTTTTAGGTTGGTTGAATAACCAAATTTATGGTTCCGGTTTGGTTACTAGCCAAAACCGCACCCATAAAACCGAAACCGTACCATACGTGTGTATCAGTGTATGTATGTATGAAGGGGCGGATCGAGTACAAGCTTATGCTCAATTTTTTTTAATAGGTAAACTTAATAGGGGCAGAATTTATAAGTTAGTAAAGTCAAAGGGTCAGATTAATAAACAAGTTTAACTTGGCGGGGCAAAAGAAAAAACATCCATTCTAATCTAAATATCTAATTTGGTCAAAGCAAGTAAGCAACTAAAGAGCTAAAAGGGCAAAGGTCTTCTTAGCTAAGTTAGCGATGCTAAGCGATCTGACCATATAAGGCTAGTGCATCTGAGATGATGGATATCCGTTCATACTTAATACAGATATTAGAAATTTGGCGGTCTTAGCGACATGACCAATCGACCATCTAGGCTCTGGCTGTTGCATAGTGCATCTGAATCTGACCATACAAGGCTCTGACGAATGCTCCTTGTCTTCTCTCTGCTGATTGCTTTAAGCTTGACCATACGTCCACGGTGTCGCGACCTTGTCTTCTCTTCTGCATGCTCCTTTCTCCGGACCTTGTCTTCTCTTCTCATTCTATTACGGTCTTTTCTTGTCATATATAGATTTACAAGGTAACAAAATTAGGGCTTTTTATTCTTATGTTTTCTCTGTTGATTTATATATTATGTTATTATCATTTTCATAGTTAGACCTCTGAAATTATTAGGATACTTTGTTAATGTGTTTGGTTGATTTCAATATTAGTTCATAGTTCTAATCAAGATCTCAAATTCCAGTTACCAGGTGAAAAGTTGAACTAGCCCCAAATTATGTCTTTTACTCCTCAAATTCCTTCAAATGAACATATTGAACAACAAAATCAACAAGCTGCTAATGAGGTATAAAATCAACACTCTTTTAGTCTTTTATTATGCTAGTGCTATGTATTTCTAAGTAGTAGTTAATTATCATTTTATATACTTTTTATTTTCAGAATCAGCATGTATCATCTAATGTTGCCAATCCTATCAACATAGACGATGATAAAAAGGAAGATAAGGATGAATGTAAGAGTAAAAAGCGTTCAATTGCTTGGGAACATTTTGAGGTATTAGAGGGTTGTGAAGTGGGTAAAGAGAAGGCAAAATGTAAATATTGTAAGGTTATAGTGGGATGTAACATTAGAAAGAATGGCACGGGCTCAATGGTTAATCATTTGTATAAATTTTGTGTTAGATCCCCCCTCCGAATCAATAAAGATAAAAAACAAAAGACTTTAGAATTTGTTGCTTTGACAAAGGAAGAGAGAGAGAAAAGTCGGCCTTGACTCATAACCTTGAAGTCATCATACATTTAACCAGAGAGGTTAAGGAAAAGAATTGCAATAATGTGTATTAAAGATAACCAACCTTTTAGTATTGTGGAACATGAGGGGTTTAGAGAATTCACGAGTGATGCGGAACCAAAGTTTAAGATGTCATCTCGTTGGACAGTTGCTAGAGATTGTCTAAAAATTTATAAGGAAGAAGTGATGAAATTGAAGCAAATTGTCACCTTACAACGAGTCTCCCTCATAACGGATACTTGGACATCCTTTCAAAACGTTAATTATATGTGTCTAACGGCTCATTGGGTTAACGATGATTGGAAGCTTTGTAAAAGAATTCTCAACTTTTGTCAAATTGAAAGTCATAAAGGGGTTGAAATTGGGAAATTAGTACATGCTTTGTTGACAAAGTGGGGGATAGATCGTGTATTTACTATCACGGTAGATAATGCATCTTCGAATGACACCGCTATCTCATACTTGAAAAAATTTCTTCGTGGCCCGGAAGCAATATTAGAGAATAAATATATACATTTGAGATGTTGTGCTCATATTTTGAACTTGGTTGTGAAGGATGGCTTAAAAGATCAACATGTGTCTATTTCTAGGATACGAAATGCGGTGATGTATGTTAGATCCTCTCCGGCAAGACTTGCAAAATTTAAGACTTGTGTGGAAAGAGAGAAAATAAAGTGTGAGAAATTGGTGTGCCTTGATGTTGAGACTAGGTGGAACTCCACATATACGATGTTGGTGATTGCCGTAAAGTGAATGGGCTTTTGATAGGATGCTTATTGAGGATCTTAATTATGAGAGATTCTTTAAGCACGAGGAAGAGGAGGCTTGGGAGAATAATACTAGGAGAAGAAAGAGCAAGAAGAAAATGGTTGAAGGATATCCGGAGTGGATTGATTTTGAAAATGTTAAGTGTTTCATTCAATTTTTAAAAATCTTTTATGATGTCACGATGAAAATATCCGGTTCCAAATATTGCACTTCAAATATATTTTTCATTGAACTTGTAAAAATGCAAGAGGCAATAGTTAAATTGTGTTCAAGTGGGGATCTTTTGATGAGAGATATGGCTAAAAGGATGAAAGAAAAATATGACAAGTATTGGGACAATCTGGATAATTCTAATTTCTTGTTATATGTCTCTGTTGCTTTAGATCCAAGATATAAGATGCATTATTTGGAATTTTGCTTTGCTAGACTTTATGGAAAAGGATCTTCAAAAACTACATTAATGTGTGAAAAAATGGTGAAGACTCTACAAGAAATGTTTGAATATTATAAAGATAATACGGGAGGTGACATGTCTTCTTCTTCTTCTGCTGCTATAAATATGGAAGGGATTTAGATGGCGACTTTGAAAAGTACATCTGAGAACAAGTTGAAGGGGTTAAGAAAAAAAGCAGATTGATATATATTTGGTGGATGGTAGAGAGAAAAAAAATGAAAACTTTAATGTTTTGGGTTGGTGGAAAATGAATTGATGAAGTTTCCAATTCTTTCAAAAATTGCTAGGCATGTATTGGGTATACCTATTTCTCTGATTGTTTGGTCGCCTTTAGCTTAGGGAAGGACTATTGATGCATATAGGAGTTCACTCTCTCTAGGGGCGGTAGAAGCATTGATTTGTACTCAAGATCATTACATGATTCACAAACTTTTGTCGACATTCGAGAACAATCGGAAGAACTTCAACAATTCGAGAATATTGTAAAAGGTATATATTTATTGTATTTTTAATTCTTTATTAGATTTTATTTTACTTTTCAAATATTCTTACATATAAATTTTTTTTTGGCTATGCTTCATAGATGAATTCATTTCGTTTGAAGCGATGCGTGGTCGATGAAAGCAATCTTAAAAAGGTATCAAAGGTAGTATGGTGTTTAGCTCTGGTTTTCCCTCTCTTAATTATGCGGTTCTCCACCATGTTATCCTTCTTTGTTATTTCACATTTATAGAGTTTTATTAGATGCCTTTTTTTTTTTCTTTATGGGCGAATTCATGAGAGGAGGTGTTTGGATTTTAATTGCTTGACTTACACTTATGGAATTACTTGGTGATTTGTACTTTTGGAGTTGCCAAGTATATGATTCCGTCGATGTTTGCCTGCAGTTTATGATTATTATTGTTGTTGGGTCATGATATTTTTTCTCTCTTTGGTAGGATAAATTGGGCTTACTCATTTAATTAATCCATTGGACCTTTATTATTGAATTGTGAAAGTCATTGAGCCCGATCCACCATATTATTTCCATTTTAACCTATAAGAATTGGAATTGATTCGGTGGATCGACCCTTAGACATTTTAATATCTATTATTTTGACTTACAATGATGAAAAAGCATGGCGGTTGTGAAAGTAGTATGCACCTGAAACCAATCATGTTTGATGATAAAGCATATACTTTGTAACAATCTTATTCATTTATTAATAAAAAGTATTTATTTATTAAAGGCTTTTAATTATCTACATGATGTTGTTTTATAATATGTGATAAACCCATAGTTTTAAGCAATGCTTTTAGAATAATGATGATGATCATTCTAATGATATCTAAATTCTTAGAAAGCTTAAAACTAAAATAGTTCCCAATCATTGGATTACTAAATTGGGGATTATTGAATCCGGATAGATTGAATACATCGTTGTTTGCTTTCATTGGAGGAGGATGATTGATCTCGTGATCATTTGTGTGGAGACACTAAAATAAGTATGTAGTGCTTATTAGAGAATAAGTTCATTTGGCGTGGCTCATTAAGGAATACTAATGGAGTTTTACTTGCTTGTCGATAGGAATTCTGTAGTGATAGTAATCTGAAGTGATCCTTGGACTTGAGATCATCATAGTATCTTGTGTATGATGAGTTATACTTTGACTTATTCCTTAAGACCCTTAGGGTATATCAAAGGGTATGCTTGGGTATAATAAGTTGTACATGGAGATAATGTATGATCGATAAAGAATCTACCACTTCAATAAAGAAGAGAAATGTCTATGTGATTCGATAAATGACAACCCAGGAGTCCTTGGCAATGAGAATGAAATTAGAAAGGAGTTTCTAATTTGCATTATTTGGAGTTGTGCATTTAAGGATCGAAATACATATAATTAAATAAAATAAGACTTGACGATAATTCCATGTCTTATATTTAATTGGGACATTGTATGGTGGAAGGATTGAATTATCTGAGGTAACTATTTACTCAAAGGTTCTTTTATGATTAATGTTGAAATCTATATTATCTCACGAAAAGTCGTTGATCATTTGGGAGGCTTATCCCTATTGTAGAATAAATATTATTTATTTAAATAAATTAATTGTTTAATTTATTTATTTAAATAAGATTAAATTGTTCTAATTGATTTATTCACAACCTGGTTTAATATGGAGAACCTAAAGGGTCACACCATAAAAGGAAGAATAATTATTTAAGAAGTTAATGGCATAATCGTAATAATATGTTAAGTATATTTAATTTAATCTATGGTGATAGAATAAATTAAATAACTTAATATTATTATTTAATATTTTAGAAATATTAAATATAAATTAATAAGAGAGTCTTATTAATATTATTACAATTATTATTATTTTAATTTCTAAAAGAGTTTAGGAATTAATTTAATATAAGTACTCTCATTTATTCCTAATTGGATTAGGAAGGAAAATTAGTTAAAGGAGTTTAATTAATTATCCCTAATAAGATTAGGGAGCTTAATTAATTAAAAGAATTTAATTAATTAAATAAAACCCAATTCCTTAATTGTTAAGGTGGGTTGCCCACATCTATAAATAAGAGGAGTCTTATTATGGGTGATGTGTTTTTTGTTAACTTTTACAACATACGTAATAATTCCAATAGTTGGGAGAGTACGTCCTTTTTTATAGAGATAGAAAAACTAGGGTTTAGCCAACCACCCATATCTTCTTGAATTTTCTTCTTCCTTGGTGGATCACCTCTAGAGGCCAAACATTTGGGTGGCTAACGTTGATCAAAGGAAGGAACCAAACCCGGTGGATTCAAGTTGAAAGCGAAAAGGATTAGAGGTGAACTTGTACCTGAGGAAGCTCGATCTTCAAGGGTATGATTCTTATTCGTTATCTTTTTCTTTTAATTAATAATTGTGCATAAAGGGTGATCCGGGTTTATGGTTTGTAAAATTTTAAAACTCTGATTTTCCACGTTTCCGCTTATTTTTGCAATATGATTGCGTTCTTGAATATTACAAACCTAACAGTGGCATCAGAGCCAAACCTTTATGCGAATTATTAATTATTTCAGATTTGATATGTATATTGATATGTGTTTAGAACAATTTAATTGGGCATAATTATGTTGTATAAAATTTATATATAAAAAAAAGGGTAATCCCGACCCGTTTTTTTTATTTCGTGTGAATACTTACTTTGATTCACGGTTTAGCAAAACTGTCATGCCAGGAGTTATTTTTTTTTAAGGAAGGCATGCACGGATCACGGAGCAGCTTGAGTCAAAAAAAAAACAAAAAAAAAACCGTGATTCAATGTGTTTCACGCGGATTCTTTTAAAAGGAAGTCGAGATATCTTATATATATATTTTATATATTAGCAGGATTCCACCAACGGAAATAAGGGAATTCAAGTATATTATATATATATACTAACTAGTATATATATATATATATATATATTCTTAATTATTTTATAATTAAAATAAATATTTATTTTAATCTTAAAATAAAAGGTTTATTTTAATCTTAAAATAAAAGTTTATTTTAATTTTAAAATTAAATTTCATGCTAACTAATTAGAGTTGGAATTGGATTCCATGATAACTAATTGGAGTTGAAATTGGATTACATGTTTCCTTAAATAAAGGAGTTTATTTAGATATGAAATAAGATTTCATATTATTCAAAATAAAAGAGTTTATTTGTGAATAGAAAGAAATCCATGTTTCCTTAAATAAAGGAGTTTATTTAAATATGAAATAAGATTTCATATTATTCAAAATAAAGGAGTTTATTTGTGAATAGGAAAAGAAATCAAAGTGTTTCCTTAAATAAAGGAGTTTATTTAAATATGAAATAAGATTTCATATTATTCAAAATAAAGGAGTTTATTTGTGAATAGGAAAAGAAAATCGGTGTTTCCTTAAATAAAGGAGTTTATTTATTTATTTTTTTTTACATGGAATTGGATTCCATAATTAATTAAAATAAAGGAGTTTATTTTGATTAAAATTTTGATTAAAATAAAATAGTTTATTTTATTCAAAATTGGATAAATTAAAATAAAATAGTTTTATTTTGATTTAAATTTGGATTAAAATAAAGGAGTTTATTTTGATTCAAAATTAGATTTTATCTTAACTAAATTTGCCATTAAATGATATCAATATATATATATTGAATGTTTATTATTCATAAGATGAATGTTATTTATTGATCGTATGGTGATGTGTATGATAATAAATGGGATTGATTATGGACTATTGACGATGTGATTGGATTTTATTTTAGTTGGATGCATGAAAGTATGGGTTTTATTAAATGGGGTTACTGCGTACCTCGTCTTCTCTAATTTTTTCTTAATGTAAATTCTATCTCCTCCTATGTACTTCCCCTTGACTTGGCGATCAAGGTTTCTATTTATTTTAAATAGTTTTGTAATAGGAATAGTTAGAATTATTTTGAAGAATTGGAGATCAAGAACAAGGAGTGCTTGAAGACCCGTTTGTAATGGAGCACGGCTTTAAATGTAATAGTTATATTTAAATATTATTTCTTGCACCCCTAGGGTTTGACCTTTTAGTTCACTTGGTGGCTCTAGTGAACGAAACTAGAATAAAAGTCCATAATCAATCCGGGTAGAATATAGTATTACATATGTGCATGCTTATATATATATATATATATATTATGCAAACATGCTTCGCATGTTAATTAATATTATCGTATTTTATATATATATAATAAATGCAGCTAAAGCAAGATGAGACAAATTAATAACAAACCCCTCAAATTTTTATATTAAGTCTAAGCGTTCAAAGATATTTGGAATATCGAGCGTTAAGCCTTCTAGCATGATAAAATTAATAGAGTATTAAATATTTAATATGAGTTTGTTGTGTCACCACAAGGCAAGTATTTAAGTATTTAAGATGTTAATTTATCACATTTGATGCTTATAAAGAAAATTGAACAATATTGTTTTGTTGTGTCACCACAAGGATGATATTTTTCTTTTTGAATATATGGAGTGCTAGGTCGGACTTAACTTGGATAATTTTGATTCGGATGTGCCACCACTTGATCAAAATAATCTAAGAGGCAAAAGAAAAGGAGTTGCGTAGTTGATGTAATTGACAAAAGTTGTCTACCTATTTATTTATATATAGTTTGTTGTGTCACCACAAGGCTATATACATTTGAAATGGGATCCTTATTCTCACTAAAGAAATCTTTAATTAGATTTTGCTTAGAACTATATAAGTGAGGTAATATAGTTTGAAGAAAATAGTGGGAGATACCAATTTAAAACAAGACCTAAATTATTTTGGTAATTAATAAAAGAATGTATGTTAAAATGTTGTTAAATACAAATTCATTTACAAATTTTACAATGTCTTAATTACTATCACTGCGAAACATATTAGATGTTAATTAACCAAACCGAATTAAACGGTTTGGTTAAGGAATTTGAGAATAGTTCTCATGGCTGAAAAGTTATCTTATGTCCTTAATACGTCTATCCTGCAATAGTTGCGAATGATGCCTCTGAGGAAGACATTGCTATTTTTAGAAAGTGGCGAGATGATGCATGATTGGCTCGATGCATCATGCTCGCATCCATGAGTAACGAGCTTGGCGTCGGCATGAAACTATGGATGCTCTACTATATTCACTTGCAACAGTAGTTGATGGTGAGGAAAGTAGGGGTGATAGATATCGAGATATCTAAGGAGGACTTAGATCTAGAATGGCCAATGGCACTATAGTACAACAAAAGGTTCTTAACATAATCAATTTGATTGATCAATTAGGACAACTGGTTTTGTCATGGATGGAGAGTTGAGCAGATTTGATCTTGCACTCACTCCGGGACTCCTTTCACAATTGTTGTGAATTTTTCATATAAACAAGCTAGATATCGACCTTCGTTGATTTGCTTAACATGTTGAAAAATGATGAGAGTCACTTTCCAACCAAGAAAGACCATGTCTTCTTGATAGGGGCCAAAGGATCTTACGAAAGAAGAACGATTCAAAGAAGGTATATAGAAAGGCATAAACAAAGGATAATAAGAACAAAAGCGTCGATACGGATAGCAAAGGAGTTTACTTCCACTTTGCAATAAGCTGGACCTTTGGAAAGAAGCTGCGAGAAGCATCTTGCAGAGGCTAACGAAAGAAGCTTAGTGAAGTTTGGTTCTAATCTGATTTTTGTTCATGATTGAAATAAATTTTCTTTAAGTCGAGGTTCTACTTGGGTATTGGATCTGACTTTGGTTATCATAAATATAGATTTATGAAGGGACCAAGTAGTAGAAAGCTAAACAAATATAAGTAATCTATAATGCGGGAAATGTAAGCAAAGGTTGCCATATTAGCCATAGAAACTTATAGTTTAGCAATGCTACTGAGGAAAAATCTATTAAGTCGATAAGTTGTTATTGTATTCTAGTTCTTGTTAAAAATATTATTTCCATTTTATTGTTGGACAATGAAATCTTTGGTATTATAATTAAGAAGAACAATTGTTGTTACTATTTATAATAATAATGTTTTGTATAGAATTTGGAATATCACTTAATGGATTTTGTATACTTGACTTATGTAAAAATTATTTTGCAAATTGAACAAACTAGTATAAGAAAAGGAGATGATCATTCAAATAGTTGAATGTGTGTATTTGCTTGAAATACAATTGTGGATTATTTGAAAGGTTCAAAGAATTCAGAAATTAAACAAATTGGCAAAGTATTAAGATTCTTTGATTAGATCGAGGAATAAATACTTGTCTGATAAGTTTCTAGATCATCTCAAATGGTTTTCTCATAATGGACACATCACGATCTGTGATAATTGATTGATGTATCTGAATGAAAAATCGTACCTTGTTGGACGTAGATGCGGTCCATAATGATTTTACTGACATTCCAATTATCCTTACGGGATAATGACCTAGAAATGGTTGCATATCTCTACGAAAATGGTAACCTCAAAATCCATTTAAGACTCCATAAAAGTTATGGACGGGGAGGATTCTAATCTTAAGTATGTTAAGATAAGGGGTTGTCCAACTTATGTGAAAAGGTTTGAAAGGATAAGCTTGGGACAAGATTTGACGTATACTGATTTGTGGGACATCCTAAAGTAAGTTTAGGGTATATGTTACATAATTCTACTTAGCAAAAGGTGTTTGTTACGAAACACGCCGCTTCTAAGATAAAGGTGTTTATCATTGAAAGGGGCTAGTGGGAGAATAATAGATCTTGAAGAGTTCAAGAACCACAAAACACTATAAGTCGAATAAGAGGAACCTATAGATGAACTGTTGTACCACAATGCCAAGAATCGTAAATGCGGAATAATCTTAAGAAGATACCTAGGAGGTATGGATTCATCATAGATGATGATGATGAGGTACACATCATAGAAGATGATGATCCGATTACATCTGATGAGGTAAGTGTTATGAGACACTTTCGAGAGAAATGGATTGAAGCAAGTTTCTCAAAATATGGAACATTCGTTTTGATGAAGGCAATCAAAAGAGTTTGATTTTATCAATAAATAAGAATGAACCTGAGTGTGTACAAAAGGGTCGATTAGAGCATCGTGACATTCCTAATACTATATGTTGATATACTACGGATAAGGAATGACATACCAATCTACTGATCGATAAAGATAAAGTTGTCTAAACAATCCTCCATGAATGATTTGGGAAGAGTATCTTAATTGGGGATAAAATCTATATAGATAGATTTAAAAGGATGCTCAACTTAACCCGAGGCGTATATTCATTTGATGCTAAAGTCGTTTAGCATGGCAAACTCAAGAGATGTCTCATGTCGATGAGCTATGGAGTGTATCTCTCTTAATAGTCCCCACAGACTCTGAAAGAGATCGCGTGAGTGACAATCATGTATGCAATGAAATGTACGAGACACGATGTTGATCGGTCGTATTATGGAGAAATTCACTATGAGTCGGTGAAAAACATCTTAAAGTGCTTAGCCCAAGCACTAAGGATGTGATCATATTCATGGTGGGTCTAAATTAAAACTAGAGGGCTTAACAGACTCAAGTTTTTTCGAGACGGACCAAGATGACGAGAAAAATCCACTTTAAGGTAAAAGCGTTATCTTGAGCAATTGGTGCGATTGAATTGGAAAGGTTCCAAACAATGAAAAGAGTTCTTTGGTTTAGTGATAAAGACAAAGTATATAGCTATAAATGAAGTCTGCAAGTTGATTTTTTGGATAAAAAGTTCATTCTGAACTAGGAATAGTTCTAAAGTCTCATCTTGGATCTAAACATGTGTTGTGGCACTTTCATTTGATTATTACAATAATTGAAAGATGGGAAATTACTATAGAGATAGTGGACTCTCATGAACAACATTACATATCCATTAACTAAAGCTTATCCAACAATGGGATAATCGTCACTTAGAAAGAAGAGTATGAGATACCATGACGATTGGCTTTAGTGCAGTGGGAGATTGAAAGTAGTATGCACACAAGCCAATCATGTTTGATGATAAAGCATATACTTTGTAACAATCTTATTCATTTATTAATAAAAGTATTAATTTATTAAAGGCTTTTAATTATCTACGTGATCTTTGTTTTATAATATGTGATAAACCCATAGTTTTAAGCAATGCTTTTAGAATAATGATGATGATCATTCTAATGAGATCTAAATTCTTAGAAAGCTTAAACCTAAAATAGTTCCCAATCATTGGATTACTAAATTGGGGATTAGTGAATCCGGATAGATTGGTACATCGTTCTTGCTCATTGGATGAGGATGATTGATCTCATGATCATTTGTGTGGAACACTAAAAGCAAGTATGTAGGTGCTTATTAGAGAATAAATTCAACGAGCATTGGCTCGCTAAGGAATACCTAATGGAGTTTTACTTGTACATCGATAGAAATTCTGTAGTGATAGTAGTCTGAAGTGATCCTTGGACTTGAGATCATCATAGTATCTTGTGTATGATGAGTTATACTTTGACTTATTCCTTAAGACCCTTAGGGTATATCAAAGGGTATGCTTGGGTATAATAAGTTGTACATGGAGATAATGTATGATCGATAAAGAATCTACCACTTCTAATAAAAGAAGAGAAATGTCTATGTGATTCGATAAATGACAACCCAGTAGTCCTTGGCTAAAGCGAGAATGAAATTAGAAAGGAGTTTCTAATTTGCATTATTTGGAGTTGTGCATTTAAGGATCAAAATACATATAATTAAATAAAATAAGACTTGACGATAATTCCATGTCTTATATTTAATTGGGACATTGTATGGTGGAAGGATTGAATTATCTGGTAACTATTTACTCAAAGGTTCTTTTATGATTAATGTTGAAATCTATATTATCTGAAAAAGTCGTTGATCGCTAGGGAGGCTTATCCTATTGTAGAATAAATATTATTTATTTAAATAAATTAATTGTTTAATTTATTTATTTAAATAAGATTAAAATTGTTCTAATTGATTTATTCACAAATGGTTTAATATGGAGAACCTAAAGGGTCACACCATAAAAGGAAGAATAATTATTTAAGAAGTTAATGGCATAATCGTAATAATATGTTAAGTATATTTAATTTAATCTATGGTGATAGAATAAATTAAATAACTTAATATTATTATTTAATATTTTAGAAATATTAAATATAAATTAATAAGAGGAGTCTTATTAATATTATTACAATTATTATTATTTTAATTTCTAAAAGAGTTTAGGAATTAATTTAATATAAGTACTCTCATTTATTCCTAATTGGATTAGGAAGGAAAATTAGTTAAAGGAGTTTAATTAATTATCCCTAATAAGATTAGGGAGCTTAATTAATTAAAAGAATTTAATTAATTAAATAAAACCCAATTCTTTAATTTTTAAGGTGGGTTGCCCACATCTATAAATAAGAGAAGTCTTATTATGGGTGATGTGTTTTTTGTTGACTTTTACAACATACGTAATAATTCCAATAGTTGGGAGAGTACGTCCTTTTCTATAGAGATAGAAAAACTAGGGTTTAGCCAACCACCCATATCTTCTTGAATTTTCTTCTTCCTTGGTGGATCACCTCTAGAGGCCAAACATTTGGGTGGCTAACGTTGATCAAAGGAAGGAACCAAACCCGGTGGATTCAAGTTGAACGTGAAAAGGATTGGAGGTGAACTTGTACCTGAGGAAGCTCGATTTTCAAGGGTATGATTCTTATTCGTTATTTTTTTCGTTTAATTAATAATTATGCATAAAGGGTGATCCGGGTTTATGGTTTGTAAAATTTTAAAACTCTGATTTTCCACGTTTCCGCTTATTTTTGCAATATGATTGCGTTCTTGAATATTACAAACCTAACAAGTTGACTAGATCACCTGCCATGCATTAATGTGGATGGGATCATAACCGGCCGGCGGTAGAAACAGTGACCAAAAGCAGTGGATAGACTACATGTAGTCGGCAGAACCCATCAGATCAAGGGGGTGTGTCAGGTAGTAGTGGGTGGCACGGTAAACCAGGTCCTGTAGTATATCATAGCAAGAAGGTCTTCACAAAGAGGTACGTTAACGTCCTCATACACAATCTAATTCATAATGACATACACATAATAGAGAATTATTTATCTCTCTCAATACACTAGACATTACATCCTCCATTGTTAACCTTGTGAACACGTATACTGACTCTCACGCCTGAGCTATCCCCCGACGGAACCGCCGTCAAGCTTGTGGATATTATCATGTTTAATGTGTAGGATCAGGGCGTCTTACGTGATTGGGACGTGGCAGAAGATCTTGGCGTTAACATTGGCGCTAGAAGGAGGGCGTTCTAGTGTCATTGAAATTTTCAATCATAATTGTTTAACCTACTTCGGAAGATGATGAGGAGTAGAGATGGTACACTAGAAGGGCAGGCGATGGTTGTCATCTCATCACTGCCTCGTACTTCAGTAAAGGATTATCTGGGTCCTTCTAAAGGTGCTCACGAGAGCACGGCCTCTAAGCATAATTTGTGAGAACTCCGTCCGAAGATCTATGGTGGGGCCAGACGAAAGTTGGTTTTCAATGCTGATAAGGAGCATGATCATGGTCAGGGGCCAGCGGAAGACTCACCGACCAAGACTCATCGTCGAAGTGGTCAGGAGGACAGAGCTGCCAAATTGGCGAGGATGGCAGACGAAGCAGATAAAGCTTTGGAGGTTCTGTTGAAACAGAGGGAAGATATAGCCGAACAGATGCTTCGGGTGGCGGAGTTAAAGGATGAAACATCTAGCCATGTTCAGTCCGAGAGGCGGAGTAGGCATAAGAAGATGTCACGGCGAGAGGGTAAGGAACCGGAGCATTCTATGCATGTGTCTAGAGATCGTTCTCGCAGTAGGAGGAGATCGAGGAGCAGAACTCCCGTGGCCTCGAAAAAGGCACTGATGGTCGTTGGTTCTCAGCATCGCGACGACAATAGACGAAGAAGTAGGTCGAGGGAGATCGTGCCAGAAACCAGAAGAAGAGAGTACCAACATGACCATTCTCATCATGAGGATAGGATTACACGTCGAGTAGGTCGAGAAGTCCCACAGAGGCAATGGGATCGGCGGGAAGAGGTCGATCCACTCGAAAGCCGAATGTCGCTCGGGGAGAAGGAGGTCTCCTCATGACCCGAAGGTGTTGATTTTACGGTGAAGGAGTTAAAAGAGCTCCGGCGGTGGTTGAGGTCCAACAGTGAAGGACACTCCGGGAAAAGAAGGCATCCCTTTTCCTCGGATATTCTCGAGGAGAAGCGGATATCACCAAAAAGTTGCCTCGTATGGAGAGCTATGATGGGTCCGGAGATCCTTATGACCATAGTCGAGGCGTTCGGCCAACCGATGGACTATTATGACTTCACCGATCTTTGCCAAGTGTCACACTTTTGTCACGACGAAAGAAAAGACGCGAGGCGTGGATGGGAACTTTACCATCGGATTCGATATCCTCTTGGACCGAAGCTTTGTGATAAGTTCCACACGTTTTGGAAGCAACCAGAAGAAGGGGAAAGCTACGGGTTCTTTAGCCGCAGATCAATCCAGTTCACCAAATGAATCTTTAGGCGATATGTAAAGAGGCTTAGAAAGCGGTTGGTCGGTGTCAGACCTTAATGATCTCAAGTTGTGGGTTTGTTCGAATCAGGCTAGATATGGTGAAGTCCGAAGTTGGTGAAAGTTGATGTTCCACCATCCGAAAAGCTGTGAAGCCTTTGACAAGGCGTAAAGCTATATTATTGTAGAAGAGGCTATGAATGACTGAAAAATCCTTCTTTGGGCCAATTAAAGGAGATAGAGGTTCCCAGGACCGAGTTGATCGAGAGAAAAGTGGGGGGTATTATCAAGGTCGGAAAGGCGGTTCAAAGAAGACAATAACTTCGTGGCGGCGAGACAGTGATCGTCCACTGTCTCGCCTTAGAAGGTTAATAAGGTCTATACTGGCCCGAACACGAGATAGGTCGGTGATTTTGGATCAGATCAGAAACCAACCTTTCTTCGAGCCACCTCGTGATAATTATAGGACAGGATAAGGCAACTCTTGTAAATACTATGACTATCATCAAGCTGCTGGCCATGACACTAATGAGTGTTTCAATTTAAAGGATTTCGTGGAGAAGAAGATTCGAGGCGACTTCTTTGGTTCAATATGTGGTCGAGAAGGACGCCAGGATCAATGACTATCAACCGTCTTGTTCAGACGGTTTAAATGGTGCCACCATCCAAAATGCTCCAATTACCACTTGCCAAGGCACGTCGTTGATGTAATAACCGGTGGATCTGTAGGGAAGTTGGTAGGGAAGAAGAGAAGGGCTTACCTTGATTCGGTCATGTCTGTGACGGATGCTCCCCTGAAGATTGACAGACCATTCCCAGGAACCGTCATATCATTTACGGATGCAAATTATCCTTTGGAGCCCATCGAGCCACATGAAGGGGCATTAGTGATCACATCACAAGTGGGCTCGGTGGATGTAAACGATGATGATAGACAATGGGTCTTGATGGATATTACATATGCCCATGCTTATCGGAGGATGCATCTCGATGGGAAAAAAAATGGAGGTCAGGCGGAAGGCTCCTATATCTGGGTTTAAAGAACGACCCGATCAAAGTTGCGAGCACTATTGAACTCCCGCTTATCTTTGGCACAACACCTCGTGAGTAGAAATAACGTGTAAATTCTATGTTGTGCATGTAGATTAAACCTACAACGCCATCTTTGGGAAGGCCTACATTGACGGCTCTCAGTTTGTGACCTCCATCCCTCATTTCAAAATCAAATTCCCCACAGCATGGAGTAGGAGAGGTGGCGGAGATTTAGATCTGGCCCGAGCGATGTTATCGAATCTTTGTTATTTCGTCCGGGAATGAAATTGACAAACTAAAAAACAACAATGCAATTGAGATCGAACCCTTCACCGAGAGCGGCTCGGGCAGTTGGTAATCCCTATAGGGCGGACGGAGGAGATTGAGTTGGTCATCAGAAAATTGGACAAAATAGCGAGGATTGGTTCGGGTCTACCAGAACCTCTTCAGACGAACCTTATGGAACTCTTGCGCTGCTATGCGGATATTTTTGCATAGGAACCACAAGACATCTTAGGGAGTTAAGCCGAAGGTAGGCGAGCATAAACTAGAGATAGATCCTTGAAGAAGCCGATTCGTCGAGAAAAGCGGATCTTTCTTGAAAGCAGCGAAGATCATTGATGAAGAGGTTGCAAAGTTGCTAGCTGCTGACTTCATCTACGAAATTGATTACCCAGAGTGGATAGCAAATGTGGTGTTGGTGCAGAAGCAGAATGGAAAATGGCGGGTTTGCATCGACTACACTGATCTCAATAAAGCTTGTCCGGAGGATTTTTATCCTCTGCCCCATATTGATCAGCTCATCGATTACACTTCGGGGTATGCATTACTAAGCTTTATGGATGCTTTTTCAGGTTATCATCAAATATCCATGTGCAAAGAGGACATTCCAAAGACAGCGTTCATTACACACCGCTCGATTATGCGCTTATAAAAAGATGACTTTTGGCCTCATAAATGCTGGAGCCACCTACTAGAGAATGATGAATTTTATCTTCGACGGGCAGCTAGGGAGGAACATGGAGGTTTATGTAGATGACATGATCGTGAAGAGTATGCAGATTCAAAAGCATTTGGACGACCTGGAGGAATGCTTTCAGACTGTCCGTCATTGTCAATTGAGACTCAATCCGGCCAAATATACTTTCGGCCTTGGTGCAGGAAAGTTTCTGGCTTATCTGGTCAGTCAAAGGGGCATCGAGGCCAACCCGGAGAAGATCCAGGCCATTCTTGATATGAAGACTCCTCAGTCGTTCAAGGATGTCCAACGTCTGACTGGTAGGATTGCGGCTTTAAGGAGGTTCGTCGCCAAATCTGCGGAGAGATGCCTTCCTTTCTTTGACACATTGAAGGGGCCGAAGAATGCGAAGACGTTCCATGAGACTTGGTGTGAAGAGCGCCTTCCAAGCATAAAGACATATTTGTCTTCTGCTTCTTTATTGGTGAAGCCTGCCCCAGCAGAGACCTTATATTTGTACCTTGCAGCAAGTTCGTTGGCGGTTGGAGCAGTGTTGGTTCGGGAGATCAATGGGAAACAGCATCCGGTCTATTATATATCGACCACGTCTGCGAGATCTTTGAAACCAGTATCCGAATATTGAAATTTGCCTTTGCTTTAATAATTGCTAGTAAAAGCTTGACAATATTTTCAAGGTCGGCTCTGATCGTCTACCTGGATCGACCATTGAAGAAGGTGATGGGCAAGCCGGAGGTCTTAAGCGAGATTAGCGGCATGGACTATGGAGTTGTCCCAATTTTTCATTGAATACCATCCCCGAACCGCCATCAAGGTCAAGCCCTTGGCGGATTTTATGGTGGAATGTTCATTCACCGAGGAATCTTTGAGTTGCCCGAAATTGAATTATCTAATCGAGCGATTCTGATTCTTGAAATGGTCGAGAATGTTTGACGTTTGTATGCGAGATGGATCTTCTACGATGGTATTAGTGGGGCGAAATTATTTTGACAAGTTCGGAAGGATTCAAGGTTCAAGAGCCCATCCGGTTCGGGTTTAAAAAGCGACGAAACGAAATTTAATATGAAGCGATGTTAGCGAAGCGTCCGATTGGCAAGGAGTCTAGAAGTCCGAAGTGATCATTTATAGTGATTCTCGATTGGTCGTTAAGCAAATTGTCGGGAGATTATGAAGCTCGTGGGACCCGGATGATCAAATATCTGGCGAAATTAAAAGACCGACTTGATGTTTCGCTTCATTATGAGTTTGAGGGCATAGAGCGTAACGACAATTCCATTCTTAGATGCCTTTATCGAAGCTAAGTTAGCCTGTAGATCACGAGATGTTTTCAACGGATCGGTTTATTTGGAAGTTTTGCGGTAGCGGAAAGTGTTGAAAGACGAAGCGATGATGTGTATCGCGATCTATTCTTTTGGATGACCCCTACATCTAGTATTTGGTAGATGGCGTCCTTCCTTCAGATCAGATCTTTGTGAAAGAAGATCAAGTACAAGAGTGCAAATTTTGTTCTTATTGATGGGGATCTTTATCGATTGGCATTTTCTTCACCATTGCTGAAATGTTTGGTTCCGTCCGAGGCCGAGTATGCTCTTCGGGAGGTTCACGAGGGTATTTGCGGTGATCATATGGCTGCCAAATCTTTGGCTTATAAAGTACTTCGACAAGGATACTATTGGCCTACAATTTTTAAGGAAGCTACAGAATATGTTAAGAAATATGAAAAATGCCAACTCAATAGTCCGATCCCACATCAGCCACCGGAAGAGCTATATTCGATTTTATCTCCTATACCTTATTTGTATGCAGAAATTGGATATATTGGGTCCGTTGCCTAAAGCTAAAGGTCGGTCGACTTTATCATAGTTGTTATCGATTACATGACTAAGTGGGTAGAGGCGAAACCACTTCGGTCAATAACGAAACAAGAGGGGTTGAAGTTCATAAAAGAGTCCGTAGTGTTTCGCTTTGGGATCCCTAGAGTGTTGATATCGGACAACGGACGCCAGTTAAATGGGTTCAAAATTTGAAGGATTTTTAAAGGATCTGGGATTCAAAGACAAGAAGACTTGGTGGCTCATCCACGGTCGAATGGGCAAAGTCGAGGTGACCATAGAGACGTCTTTGAAGCGGAATCAAGCCTTGATGGATGGTAAGGAAGATGGCGGAAGAAGCTGCTTGAAAGCGTCTTTGTGGGCTTACCGAAACTGCACCGAGGACCACCACAGGATTCACCCTTTCGATTGGCCTATGGTAATGCGATGCCTTAGTCCCGGTCAAAATCGGATCTCCGAGTCTTGGTCGATCGGTTTAAAGAGATCTGAATGATGAAGGACCGAAAGCTAACTGGACTGCTTAGAAGAAGTCGAGAGGTAGCTTTGTGGCGCCCCAAAATAGGTCCATTCCATCCAACCCATTCTCGAGTCGCCAAATACATGATGCGAAATAACTACAACTTTATTATTACAACATATAAAGCGTGAGTTTAAATACGAGATATTGCCATCTGACAATATCCACACGTAAATAAATCTCCATCATAATTATTGATACATTATTTTACAAAAATGGTGAGGACTACTAAACAACTCTCTCTCTAGAACCTTCATTCCTTACCCCGACTAAGTACTGCCATTACATTCTCGCCTCACGAGAAGAAAAAATGGAACAAAAAGGAAAAGGGTGAGCTCAACTAGCCCAATAAAGAATATTATGACTTAGATAATTTACAACAAATTATCGTTAGTCTTCAACAGGGAAAAATCTAATAGAATACAATAGACAACCAGGTTTTAAATCAATCTTATTGAAATAATAATTCATTAGAAGAGTTAAGTAGAGAATGCAAACTACTATCTTCTATATATGAATTTAAAAGTTCATCGTCGATATTTTATCCTGTAACATCAATCAATATATATCTGGAATCAAATATTCATCTTTGCACTACTGGGCCAAAGATATTCATCGATTAATTCATGTTCATCTAAACACTGCTCATCTTTGTACTACGGGCCAAAGATATTAATCGATGAGTCATGTTCATCTCAACACTGTTCATCTTTTACTACGGGCCAAAGATATTCATCAAGAAATCATTCATCTTTGCACTACTGTGGCCAAAGATATTCGGTAATATCATCATTTAGGGTGAGGATGATGAAAAATATTTTAAAGGAAGCGAATCCAAAGTGAAACAAAAGAACAAATATTAAGGATTAAGTATTTTAAACAATCCAAGTTCAAAAATACTTCATAAGTAATCGAGTGAAGTAAAATTCAAGAATGATCAAAACATGGATCTGATCAGCTAGTATCCATAGTAGATATTTTGGACAAAAGAAGAAATTTCATTTTTAGATGAATAGTGCATTATCGTGAATAGTCACAGTATATCGTGAATAGTCAATAGTGTCGTACGTGAATAGTAACTCAGACACCAAAAGATAGAAATTTTACAAAAAAACATCTTCACGCTTACATGAATAGTACTTTCGTGAATAAGAACTCGTGAATAGTAACTCATGAATAGTAACCCGACATGAAAAAGTTCCAAATTTGATAAAAGTTCCAACCAATATTTCAAAGATAATGATATTGAAGAAATAATATCATTTTTAGAATAAAATAACATCCTTACCTCGAAGACGCAGGTCTTAGTTGAAACAGGATATAAAGCTATGACTTGAACTCGCATGGCAGATATAGCAATACTCAAAATATACTCAAAATACTCACAAGAATACGCCGATAATATAGAGAGAAAACTTCAATTTACGGTGTGATTTTCAATTCTAACCTAAGCACCTATTTATAGGAAATTCTTAGAACACCAAAGCGAAAATTTAATAAATTAATAATATATATATATATATTTTTCCAACGCATAATAATTTGCCCAACATCAGCCACCAACCAGCCCACTACACAATACTAACAACAAAAAAACGTTTTTCTAATTTTAAATATTTTAAACTTCCAGAAATCAATTATTTCGGAGCTTTGGAACTTCAATAATTCATAATAAATAGCTCTTTTATCAGAAAATTGAATCACGCGAGTTTTATAGGAAATTCAATTCTCTACAACTTTGCGAAGAAAGTTTTCCAAATTCCAAAATGTAAATTGACCAAATCCACAAACGAAGCGATTTTACGGTTTATAATCAAATTTTGGTCGATAATTGTGTCCACCAACACACAAAATATGTGTTAAACATTTAATGCCACAAAAATACTCTTCCTCCTCATATACTTATATATCAGGCATTCATTATAAAAATATCACCGAATTAATATATTATTAAAATAATATATTTAAATTAATTATTTTATCGAAAAAGATAAAATATTAATTTTCAATAATTCTCACATTAAAATTTTCTCCATCTATATCCACATAAAATCAATATTTTTCTCATCATATAAATCAATAATTAATTATTCACAAATAATATTACAGAATCACGATCTTGTGACCGGTAGTTCCTGAGAAAGAAGGGCTTTCCAATAAAGATTTCTCCTTTCTTGGCAGCGCAATTAGGTGACCAAACCTCTCCTTAGAGTAACTTTCTAGACATTGCCAATAATGTTTTCTAATAATATTATTCAAATAATATGAATTATTGCTCGATAATGGAAAATCTTTGTGTAATGACAATTTTATGAAACAACGATAAATATAAAATATCAATCAAAGCATTATTGAATCAATAAAATAAAATCTTGAATGATAATTACTGTAACAATTATTGAGTAGTGCCTTCTTACGTAAGAATCAATAATTGGTGCAATACCGTGTGCTACTGTTCAACAACGCGTATTAGTGTGTTTTAACTGAAAGTAGTATGCACACAAACCAATCATGTTTGATGATAAAACATATACTTTGTAACAATCTTATTCATTTATTAATAAAAAGTATTAATTTATTAAAGGCTTTTAATTATCTACATGATGTTGTTTTATAATATGTGATAAACCCATAGTTTTAAGCAATGCTTTTAGAATAATGATGATGATCATTCTAATGAGATCTAAATTCTTAGAAAGCTTAAAACTAAAATAGTTCCCAATCATTGTATTACTAAATTGGGGATTAGTGAATCCGGATAGATTGAATTACATACGTTGCTTGTTCATTGAATGAGGATGATTGATCTCATGATCATTTGTGTGGAACACTAAAAAGCAGTATGTAGGTCTTATTGGAGAATAAGTTTATTTGAGCGTGGCTCATTAAGGAATACTAATGGAGTTTTACTTGCTTTGTCGATAGGAATTCTGTAGTGATAGTAGTCTAAGTGATCCTTGGACTTGAGATCATCATAGTATCTTGTGTATGATGAGTTATACTTTGACTTATTCCTTAAGACCCTTAGGGTATATCAAAGGGTATGCTTGGGTATAATAAGTTGTACATGGAGATAATGTATGATCGATAAAGAATCTACCACTTATTAAAAGAAGAGAAATGTCTATGTGATTCGATAAATGACAACCCAGTAGTCCTTGGCAAGCGAGAATGAAATTAGAAAGGAGTTTCTAATTTGCATTATTTGAGTTGTGCATTTAAGAGTCGAAATACATATAATTAAATAAAATAAGACTTGACGGTAATTTCATGTCTTATATTTAATTAGGACATTGTATGGTGGAAGGATTGAATTATCGGTAACTATTTACTCAAAGGTTCTTTTATGATTAATGTTGAAATCTATATTATACTGGAAAGTCGTTGATCATTGAGGAAACTTATCCCTATTGTAGAATAAATATTATTTATTTAAATAAATTAATTGTTTAATTTATTTATTTAAATAAGATTAAATTGTTCTAATTGATTTATTCACAACCTAGGTTTAATATGGAGAACACAAAGGGTACACACCATAAAAGGAAGAATAATTATTTAAGAAGTTAATGGCATAATCGTAATAATATATGTTAAGTATATTTAATTTAATCTATGGTGATAGAATAAATTAAATAACTTAATATTATTATTTAATATTTTAGAAATATTAAATATAAATTAATAAGAGGAGTCTTATTAATATTATTATAATTATTATTATTATTTTAATTTCTAAAAGAGTTTAAGAAATAATTTAATATAAGTACTCTCATTTATTCCTAATTAGGAAGGAAAATTAGTTAAAGGAGTTTAATTAATTATCCCTAATAAGATTAGGGAGCCCTTTAATTAAAAGGGTTTAATTAAATAATACCTTATTTTAATAGGTTACTTGATATCTTTATAAGAGGAGTCTTATATCGGATATCGAAGACGGCGATTATAATTCGATGGTTGGAAGAAAGACGTTCCTTTTCTATAGAGATAGAAAAACTAGGGTTTAGCCAACCACCCATCTTCTTGAATCCTTCTTCTTCCTTGGTGGATCACCTCTGAGAGGCCAAACACTTGGGTGGCTAACGTTGATCGAAGGAAGGAACCTAACCTGTGAATTCAAGTTGAGCGAAAGGATTTGGAGGTGAACTTGTACACGGAAGCTCGATCTTCAAGGGTATGATTTTATTCTTTATCTTTTCGTTTAATTAATAATTGTGCATAAAGGGTGATCCGCGTATATGGTTTATAAAATTTTAAACTCTGATTTTTACACTTTTCCGCTTATTTTTGCAATTTGATTGCGTTCTTGAATATTACAAAACCTAACATTAACCAACGGGTATTCAAACAAGATAATAGTAGAATAACTACGCCAGTTATTTATAAACAACTTATATTTATCGTTTTCTTCATCCAATCGCTTTCCGTTATGGGGCCCATAAAAGACTTGGCCGTCGCATTTAATATTCCCAACAAGATCGAATATTCCACGACCAAACGAATATTCCCCGACAATAATGAATATTTTATAACCACTTGCTTATTCGAAATATTTGCGTATTTTACCCATAACTATCCACATTAATCAAATCAACCCTTATTATTTCAAAATAATAAATAGAGGAAAATAAATTTCATTTATTAATAATTTGGGGTCTTACAGCTTTGCTCAAATTGGTTGCTTATCAACGAAGGGTAGCCAAACATTACAACAAACGGGTCAAACTTTGTAGATTCGAAGTAGGAGACTTCGTCCTTAGAGAAGCCGAAGCATCTACGCCTCAAAACACAGGAAAGTTAATGCCGAACTGGGAAGGGCCGTATGAGGTGATCGAAGTATCAAAGCCAAGCACTTATCGGTTAAAGGCACTAGATGGTTCCGAGATCAAGAATACTTGGCATGCTGACAGGCTTCAGAAATATTTTCAATAGAGATTAAGTTAGTTTATCGGAAGTCTGTACACGATTGTTCATTATCAATAAAAAGTCACTTTTTCACAATTGATCCTGTTCCTGTTGGTCCTAAGGTCACAATGGTGTAAGGAGGTATGGCAGGACTCGCTGGCCATTCGTTGACAGCCCATTTATTGTTCTACCCCGAGTGGTAGACAATGGTCCTTATGATCCTATATTGATTTTACCAAGGGTGGTAAATCAATGGTCACTATTGATCCTGTTCCTGTTGGTCCTAAGGTCACAATGGTGTAAGGAGGTATGGTAGGACTCATTTGGCCATTCGATGGCGGCCATTTATTGTTTACCCCCGAGTGGTAGACAATGGTCCTTATGATCCTATATTGATTTTACCAAGGGTGGTAAATCAATGGTCACTATTGATCCCGGTCCTATTTGTCCTAAGGTCACAATGGTGTAAGGAGGTATGGTAGGACTCATTTGGCCATTCGATGGCGACCCATTTATTGTTTTACCAGAGTGGTGGTAGACAAAGGTCCTTATGATCCTATATTGATTTTACGAGGTGTGGTAAATCAATGGTCACAATTGATCCTTATATCTTGATCCTTATATCTTGGTCCTTATATACTTGTTACACCACGAGTGGTAAGCAAGATTTTGATGGTGCAAGGAGGATCGACCAAATTCACCTCACATGGTAGATCTCACACTTGATGCATCGGTGAGTATATATTACTTTATTTTATTCTAAGTGTTGAGTTCACCATTCAATTTAGTTAAGTTAAATCTGTCTGTTAAATTCAATTCACTTCATTTCATAAATTAAGCATTATATGCCATATCTCGATTCACTAGTTGGGTTCAATTTATTGATACTGAATTATTGACAAGAAATTGATCAAAACAGAAGTCATAATCAAGATAGTTGAAGATTCATCAATAATATAAAACATTCATTCATTCAAGTCAGCCATAAACTAATCACACGAACATAAAAAGTTTAAAGTAGTTAAATTTTTACATAGAACAAAAACAGGAGGGACATTCAGGCGCCACCTTCGTCATCGGAGTTAAGTAAAGTAGGGTTCTAGTGAAATGACAGATAGCTTTTCTTTACCTCGCTCTCGACAATCTTACGTTCCTTGAATATACCTTCATGATTTCGGCATTGAGTTAAATCAATCCCCACAGAGTCACTTTGAATCTGCTTAGGAGCTCTTCGATCGAAGAGGACCCGCCCTCAAGATCCTTTATTTTGTGACGAAGTTTATGACGCTTGGCTTTATGTCTTCGCTTTCTTCGTCACGGGCCTTTGTCCGAGCCTCGCTTGAGTTGAATCGCTTGAGCTTGGTTGGTGAAGAAAACTCCTCATTTTGGCCTTCAGAGTAGGTTTTCTTCGACCAATGGCGTTAAGCTGTCGATTAAAGCTTGTTGGTGGCTTTTGGATGTGGCCAACCCATCCTCGTGGGTTCTTTAACTCGTCGTCGACGTCTTGAGTCCATCCTGGCCCGATCTAATTCAGCTTGAAGGCCGTTGATGGTATGAAAAGCATCTTCACGATCGACCTCTCTCGATCCAAGGTTGATTTCAAAGATATTTATCTCCCCGCCTCATGAAATCTTCCTCGGCCTCCCCATTTATGTGTCTCGACGCCTTGAACGTCAGAAGACGGTGATTAACTTGCATATTTTCAAAATATTCAAGTCAATGTCCAGATATCCAAATGAGAACAGAGAAATAGAAGATAAAGAAATTGTTATTTACCTTAGCCAGATAGCTCATCCCCTCATCGAGCAGATTTCCGTCCGTATGATCACTGAACCAATGGTCGTCAGTGTTCCGGACGAAGGCTCCAAAAAGGTCGAAGGGGAAATTCGCATTGAATCTAGGCCACAAGGTCGGGGACCCCATAGCCTCGGCATGATAACCCTGACCTGAAGGACCGGGTCGTTCGGGGGAAGGTCTCGGCCTTTCGGGAGAAAGAGTCGGTGCATTAAGGAGGGTAGGGTCCATATGTATGGTTTCGGTGAAGGGATTTATTTGGGGCCGGGTTCTCGAGGGGTGAGGCGAAGCGAACTCTCGGATGGGTCACATCGGTGATCGTTTCCTTTTCTGGATAAGCGTTGGAACCACTTCGTCACAGTCCACCGTCTTGACAATCTGTATTTCTACAAGGGGCACGAAGGGTGGGATGATCGAAGACTGAGGCACCCTAAGTTCTTCGGCAGTCAACGGGGTTATCTTGGTTTTTAATTTTTTGGTTCGGAGGACACTTCTTCGATCAGGAAGATCGAGCAAACCTCCTCGTCGAGGTATTGATGTAGGGGTTGGCTCTGTTTCTGGAATGACTTCAGAGGGGGTGACAAGAGGTGTTGACCTGGGCTTTCTAGTTGCCCTCCTCTTCTGACGAGGATGGAGGGTCTCTTCCGGTGCAGGAACCTCTTCAGCCTCTGGTTCTTCTGTTGAAATTAAATCCAGTATGTATTTACGGGGTCTGGGCTTTATTTCGAGAGTAACCTGTTGGCAAATTCTCAGCAAATTAGAAGACTTCCTGATAAGAAATCTTCGAACTTCTTTATTTCTAAGGAGCTCGGTCTGATCAGAGATACTGCATGAAACAAACAGTCCTATGTTAGATTTCACATCATAAAAATATTTTCAGAAATTTATATATATGAAATAGACCAGTGCTTACATTTATGGTCATATAACCATGCCTACTTCGAGAGGAGTCCATATTTCCACTCCTCCTTAGGGAAATTGTCTAAAAGTTCCATCATTTCAACTTCCCGTTCTTCAGAAATGTCTCAAAGTCGGTGGAGATCTTCTCGTCGATTGCCCGATTCGGTAAAGAAGAAATTTCGGGACCTTTGACGTAGAACCACTTCTTGTGCCATCCCCTATTGCTCGAAGGAGTGTTCACCAGCGAGCGCCTCTCGAATTTTTCTCCCGACTTGAGAGAATGTTTCTTAAGGGCCTTGAACCCTTCTCTCTAGATTGGACTATTTTGTATACGGTGAAGAAGAAGTCGAGGAGGGCTCGGCCTTGACTCACGGCGAAGGCCACAAAAGGCCAAAATGTGAATATAAGAGTTTGGTACCAATCAAAGTGAACCCCACGCCTGGAACTTCATCTGATCACTATAAAAAGCGTCTGAAGGAAATGAACCCCTTACCGAGCAATGTCACAGGGACGGCCGTCCAACCTTCTGGCCGTTGGTACATCTTCTCGCCGGATCTGGGAACCCTGACCGCGTGGGTATCCGGAATGTGGTACCGAGATCGAATTCTTTTTAATTCAACCTCAGTATTGGCGTGCGAGAAGCGATCCGTGCTCCTGTAGTATTCGAAGGGGGTTTTGGGAGTTTTTGGTTTGGGATTCATGCTCGAGGTTCCTTCACAAGGGTTAGGGTTTAGTGGAACGACGGTGATCGGTGTTACTAGTATGGGTGAACCTTGTTCAGAGTTTTGGGAAGCCATTGTTGACGGTTTTCAGAGGAAGAAAGAAAGTTCAGAAGAGCAGAAAGTTCAAAAGGCGCTCGAATTTCAAATGGGCAGGTAAAACTGTCAAATTTGGTAAAGTTATCTTTTTATACTGACGGTTACACGGTGTTCAAGGCCGGCACATTAAATGTTAGTAATGATTTAGAATTTGAATGGGAAGCGTCCGGTTCCGGGTCCAGATATTTAATAGACAAGGCCTTTTTGATTTGGGCCTTTGTTCTCCTCTCATTTCATCTCATGAATAGTAACCGGGTACATTTCAATTATTTCCCACTATGGGCTTTTAATAAAATATCATGGACCATTTATAGTTTTCTATTAAACATTCTGTTCAACAAAAAACTAGGGGGAAATGTTGGGTCATGATATTTTCTCTCTTTGGGCCGGGTAAATTAGGCTTACTCATTTAATTAATCCATTGGGCCTTTATTATTGAATTGTGAAAGTCATTGAGCCCAGTCACCATATTATTTCCATTGTAACCTATAAGACCGGGTCGGTTCAGTGGATCGACCCCTTAGACATTTTAATATCTATTATTTTGACTTGCAATGATGAAAAAGCATGACGGTTGACTAGAGCACCTGCCATGCATTAATGTGGATGGGATCATAACCGGTCGGCGGTAGAAACAGTGACCAAAAGCAGTGGATAGACTACATGTGGTCGGCAGAACCCATTAAATCAAGGGTGTGTGTCAGGTAGTAGTAGGTGGCACGGTAAACTAGGTCCTGTAGTATATCATAGCAAGAAGGTCTTCACAAAGAGGTACGTTAACGTCCTCATACACAATCTAATTCATAATGACATACACATAATAGAGAATTATTTATCTCTCCCAATACACTAGACATTACATCCTCCATTGTTAACCTTGTGAACACGTATACTGACTCTCACGCCTGAGCTATCCCCCTACGGAACCGCCGTCAAGCTTGTGGAGTTTATCGTGTTTACTGTGCAGGATCAGGGCGTCTTACGTGATTGGGACGTGGCAGAAGATCTTGGCGTTAACAATTGTCTATGTTTTCCATGAATATTTGCTTGTTAGCAATAAACATTATTCTAATTGAGTGCACAGGATAATCCTTTTAATTCCTATTTTCCCTCAAAATGTTGTTTACTGCAAAATGACAGTGTTTGCACTTTGCAGGATATTTTTTGAACTCAGCTGAGGACTCCAAAGGCAGATCAAGAGTAGCTAGGCAAATGAAATGAGTCATGGAAGAGAAGATCCGGTGAAATTTGGATTAAAAGGCTTACTGATTCAATCATTTCGATTCTGAAAACAACAACAAGATCTTAGTGTCTTTACTACTTACTACTACTAGTCACTTTCTTTCACCCACCATTTTTAGTTGATTTGATTTGAGTGATTATTTATCTCATTTGAGGTAAAATTTTCAAGAAAAATGTTCTAAATAGTCTTATTATTCGCATAGGCGCTTGATCTCATTCGACTTATTGTAATTTATCACCAATTAATCACTACTGCTGACATTTCTTTATTCAACCTGTTTAAAAAGTTGCACACTTGCACCATTGCTATAAATCATCTACATTGCTTAAAAAGTTGCACACTCGCACCATTATTAAGTTAGATGCTGCAGAAAAATTTACATTTTAAATAGTTTATAGTTTTTATTGTTGTATTTGTCTACATTAATGAACTTGTATCAATTTCGAAAACATATCGAGAGCTTATTTCAATTGGTTTTGGGCAAAACCACACCAAATGAAACCTTACACTTTTGAATCACAAGCGGTTTCATATGCGGTTTTGATTTATCAAACACACCTAAGCGGTTTTTGTTCTGATTTTTACTTGAAATCGCACCAAACCTCACCATGATCACCCCTAGTTACGAGGCTTGAACACAAGACTTGTAAGTAAATAAATAAGAGTTCAAACCAACTGAGCTACAACAACTATTTATTTTTAATGCAATCTTCAATATAAAAATATATTTTTAATTATTATAGTTGTAGTAAATAATAATTGTAGTTTGAAATTTCTTACTTGATGTGGTACATTAATAATGAGATATTGGGTAATGCCTAAAATCATATAATTACGAATCTTCCGAAAATCAATTTAAATATTCAAATTGCTAAAATATTGGCATCTCCAAGTTCAATAGTGTAAATCTTGGAAATTAATTAGATATCTCTTGAAACAATATTTGTGGAGTCATGAATGCATTTTTAAAGTTAAATAAATTATATTAATTTTAAAAATCAAATTTGATTATATACTTTGAAAGTAATTTATAATACTATTAAAATTTTAATTGATTGAGATATGTAGTTAATGTAGGTAATTAGAATTATTGTTTATTATAAATTATTTTATTACTTTTAATACTCCCTCCGTCCCATAGTTATAGGCTAATTTCTTTTGGCATATAGTTTAAGAAAATTAGTTTAAGTGACAATTTTTAACATAAATTTTCCACATATACCCCTTAATATGGAATTAATAAATAAGTTAATTACTCTTTACTTATCACACTGGAACTCTCAAATTCATTAATTGACGTGTACTGACCATTAAAATCCATAACCATAGAACTTTAACCAAAGAGAATACAACAACATTAAATGCGGTGATAAAAATAATGACATTGAATGTTGTTTCTTCAAAAAAAGAGTAATAGTTGAATATTTATTATAAGGGTATAAAAGTAAAACAATGAACCAACTAAATTTTATAAATAGTAAGTAGCCTATATATTGGGACATCTCAAAATAAAAAATCAGCCTATAAATATAGGACGAAGGGAGTATTTATTATTATTACTATTTTTAGTGTAGTAAAATTAAAAAAAAAAATTAGAGAGAAAGCATGGTTAGTAGAATAGAATCCAAGTACGGCCTAATGATTCAGTCCGCCAAAATTGAACTTTTTAATCCTACCACTGTTGCTTTCATGTACCGCCCGTTTGCCACCTCTAAGCATTACTCTACAACTTTAATTACATCCGCTGGATCCAAAATCGTGAACTGGGCCCCATTTATGGATACTATTACTAGCTCATATACAGGGACTTACTTCACAGCATACATTAGTTCAACTTCTTCCTTCCAATTAACAATAGCGTTTTGACAATAAAAAGTAAAAAATTAGGGGTATGATGATATAGCCGCATGAAAGAGTTACACTGACAGTAGGTCCTACCCTTATTTCAATTAATCTCGAGGCTTAGATAATTTAATGGACAATTATATATTTGTTAACTGGAAATAATGTGTAATGTGGAATAGGTTCCATGTATATATTATAAAGGGAAGGAAGTTTTGCGATGCATGTTGGATTGATATCGTATCCAATGATAATGGCACGAACCCGCCACTACTTACTAATAAGTAGTCGATATTATTAACATAAAATTAAATTGAATCCCAAATTCTCGTATCTATAAAATATTGCCTCACATAGCTACGTACCTACTAAAATAATCAACACAAAATTATTGTTCAACCTTCTTGCCGATTTATTTCCAACAACGAATCTTGAATATCATTTTATGTGATGTTGTATTATAGAGAAGCAACTGGATGAATGGATGAAAAAGCCTGATTTAGTTTGGTAAAGTAAGAAACTGGTTTTCCTTGGTGAAAATAAAGGGAGATTTTTATATCAATCATTTTATAAGTTGTGGAAAGGGTCAAATTTTATTATAACAATCTCAAAAAGGAAAGAGTCCTCCGTTTCTTACTTGCATTCCCTTGTAAGATTTTTTTTTTATCCGTTCAGCTGGCAATATTATTAAGGATTCGATTCTGGCTGAGTTTATTTTTTTGATAAGTTGGTCGATTAAATTAATAGAATCTTGTGTGCATCTAATTTAAATCTGCGTGTTAGTATTTTATTAGCCAATTGACCAATAAACTTTATACTAATCACTTTCATTGTTAAGTGAGGGATAAGATGATGTAATTTTAGTCCTTTTGTCCGTTTAACTGAAAAACTAGGCATCTTTACCGGTCAAATGGGCTACTATAGGTAGGGTAGGGTATTAATTCTTTTATGCACTTAAAACTGCTTCATCTGTAAGGTGAGCTCTATTCGAAAAAGCCCACGGGGTGGGAGAGGAACCATTTGAATTCTTGTGGTGGCTAAAGAATTCTGGGAAGATGAAAGATTGGAGTATTCTAAAATACTAAATTGTGTGATCTCCATATCAACCAAATGAACGAACGGGTTTTCCTGTAAACCTTAACCAGGTAGCATTTGCATATTGAGTTAAAGAGAGAGGCATAAATAATATAGGTTAGGGGGTTAGAGTGAAGAATAAAGTATAAAATCAAGTACCCCAAATTTCGACATTTTCCGGAAAAAAGAGTACAAAAAGTTCATGATAATAGACCTAAATAAACAACAACAACAACAACGCACAATATGATACAGATAAATAAAGACTTCTTATGCATCTAGAGGAGCAGCAGACCTACAGGCAGTTATCCACTTTGGTAGGAATGGGGTAATGGAATGATGAGTAGGAGGTTCGTAGGATGAGAAAAACTCAGGGTCCTGCTCAACAGACTCTGCATAGCTTTCTAGAATTGTCACAATCTCATCAAAATGTGGCCGCTTACCCGGATTAACTGCCCAGCACCGGTTGATGAGATGGCGAAATGCCATAGGGCATGCAGAGGGCAATGGTGGTCTCGCATTCTACCAAAGGAAAAACCAAATTTATGTAAGAAAATCAGGAAAAGACTTTAGTATTGAAAAAAAAAAGCCCCATCACAGTGTTCATAAAACATCTAGTTTAATAAAGTAAAGGAGATATACAATTGTGCAAGACGGCCTTGAAAAAAAAAAAACTAGAAAAGGAAATGTGAAAAGACAAAAAGAATTACTAACTAGCATTTGATGATATTTTCACCTTCTTTTCTTTAATTTTAGGAAAATGATATACATGTCGACAAATATTTAACAAAATTGGATTGCGCCCAACGTGAAAGTGTATACGATAAGATAAAATAAATTAAATGAGACCCTTCTTAATTCCTACCTATCTCATGTATGCATATACGTCGCAATCATAATTCAGTTGAAAATTTGCGCAATGTATAACAGGACTTTTAATTTTATTTATTGTTCCCACTGAGGAACATGTAGTATGAATAACCATATAATCAACCTAACCACCAATGACATATTTTATGATTCATGACTATCTAAAACATTTCTCCAAGCATAATTATCACAGATAAATCTAGAATCCTTTATTAGAAACCTTAATATGTATAATATTTTTTTTAAAGATATATAAACTATAGTCACCACGTATAGCACATTTCATATAAACGTATCTTGTATCAACTAAGCCACACAAAAAGACCTACCTCTACTGTACTTCGTACCATGGAAAGTAACATTTTCCTTACCCGTTTCCAATTTGCGTAATGCATCGAACCGCTATCCAGGTAACATAGCTTTGAACCTTGTGACGTGGTTGTTGGGAGAGGCAAAATCTTTATTTGAAAATTTAACAACTTAGAGAATTATAACAGCCTTTGCAAATTCATTCCTATACAAATACTCATTCTACACAAATATTCTCAATTACGAACATCTATAACAACTTTTAAAACAAGATATACCGTTCAAAAGAATGGCTGCCCATGCCTCATCCTTTTCTGATGATGGATGTATCAGCAATCCAAGCACTATTTACCACCAAACCAAGCCCTTGGGAAACATTTTATGATACAAGACATTGATAGCCTAGACACAGTAAGAACTTATAATTTGAATTGCGCCATACGAGACAACAGAAAGGCATTATATAGGAGTAGTGCATCATAACGGTGCCATAGCAAATTAATGTATTCATTGCAATATAAACAAATGTAACAGCAGGTCTAATATCTTACCAAATAAGAAAATGCACATAAGGCAATATAAGAACGTAAAATACCTTCTGGCAAACGGCAAAAGCAGCTTGTTCTGGAGTCATATTGTCAAACGGTGTCAATGCAGTTAAAAGCTCCCACAAGACAATTCCAAAACTGTAAACGTCAACTTTCTTTGTGTGGGCCTTTTCTTTGATCATTTCTGGTGCCATCCAACGATAAGTACCTGTAAATCCCTTTACACTGCCACATTGAGATTCCAAGCATGAGATTCCGAAATCTGCTACCTTAACACACATATCTTCACCAAGGAGTAGATTTTCTGATTTAAGATCCCTGTGAAGTATCCCCTGAGAGTGAAGATACTGCATTCCTCGTGTGATATCAATAGCAAACTTCAGAACTAGGTCAAGGGGAAGTGAATATGGTTCTTGTTGATGGAGATATTTCCTTAGGGAGCCCCCAGCTAAGTACTCAGTAATGATACAAAATACAGGGGCTTTTTTACATGCTGCAAAAAACTGCATGACAAAAGTGGAAAGTGTAGATAGAAGTCGGTTTTAAAATATAATTAACTGATATGAAAGTTAAAGTTTTTAAACTTCAATACCAACCATGATTTAACAAACTACAAAACTAAATAGTACATTAAATGACATGTTTATCTGTAGGAAATTGAATTGCACAATTTTGTAAATTAGGTTAAGCATGAAGCAAGAAGCCAACAAGGTAAATTTTAATGCATATTGTTAAAACATCAAAAGTTCAGGCACTACATGCATAATCAAACAAATATGCAGGACCTGACATGAATGAATGCAACAGATGTTTGGATTCGCCTCTTTAAAAATCATGATAAATTGCCGTTTGATAGTGTCTATACTTTATGTAATATGGCTAAGAAAAAATAGATTCAAAGTTGAATTTTGTTCTACAATATTATAAGACATTGCCATCACATACAACTGAATATTGGGAAATCAACAGATCTTATGAAAAGTTAACACTTTTAAAAGACAGAATTACTCTATTAGTTTATAAAGTCTTTGAAGCAATGTTACTTAGAACGTGGATCACTATGGTACATGTTACGGAATTATCAACATCAGTTGGTATAATGTTATCTGGTGAGGTAGGCTACTTGGATTGCTGGTCATAATGCAACATATTTATTCTACTGTAAAAAGCTATCTACGAACGTACACATCTAATATGTAATATACAAATATGTGCATAATTTACCTGTAAAAATCAACACAAAAGGATAGAAAGCATGCTTTTAGTAACACATGTATTAAAAGTTGCTTATTACAATAAATGCCTTGGGTAGTAGTTCACACTTCTAACCAAATGTTTTCACCCTATCAGGTAGAGAGAAATTGATATACAATCAAGTCTAAACAAGGTACCAGGGTACTAAAATTAGTGAATTACTGACCCTGAGAATATTACAAAACTAATTGCAAATCTCATCCATAAGCTTCTTGGATAACTTAACTCTTCCCTTCAACAAAACATCGAGCGGAAAATCAGTATCACATCAAACACTTGAACCACATTTCATTCTAACAAAAGTAAAGGAAACTACAGCATGTCTATACCCTAAAAGGTAATAATCTATATCAACTCCAAGAGTCCATAATGCGAACACAAAAACTTGCAAAACCAAGTTATAACTATGGCATATGGGAAACAGAGCTTACAGTGATTATATTAGGATGGTGCAGTCGAAACAGGAGAGAAACCTCAGAAGTGAACTGCTTCTCCACCAAAGCAGCCAAATCTCCATCCTCCTCCGTCTGACTTATAAGCTTAATAGCCACATCCTTGTGCTTATATTTGCCTCTATAAATTCTACTATGCCGACCCAAAGAAAACTTATTCCCTATAAACAGCTGGGACATATCGGCACTCCATTCCTCTTCTCCCTCCCCTTTTATGGCAGCGCCAGAAGAAACTAAATACTTGGACCACGAGACAGCTCGTTTGTATTCTCTTAAAGATAGTCGCCTCTCCAGTTTACCATTATTGGCAATTTGCTTAAACCAGTGAAAATTCTTCATGGATCAAAAATCAAAAGTGCCAGCTACCTTTTTATAATCAACAAATAAATGTCTAATACACCTCTCCAACCAATTGTACATTCCGAAAGCCCCAGAAATTTAAGAATCAACCTTTATAAGGAGAGCTCGAGTAAAACTGTAGTACTTATTTAACTACATTTTGAAATGCAACTCTGTCCGCTCATTGAAAGCTGGAAAAAAAAAAATCAGCTCCGTTTATTTCAGCAAATCCAACAGAGACATCAGCTAGAAAAAAATGTTCAAATCTGGAATATGTGAGGAGAAATTAGGGGTGGTTCGAAGAGAGAGAAAAGGAATCGACGAATGTACAACATTTCAGAAATGGAATTGATTAGGTAGAATGAATTTCGTAATTAAGAAGCTAAGTTTACATCCTGAAATGGGAAGCTAAAAATGGGAGATATAGAGAGAGAGAGGTATTTAATTATTATGGGTGGTGGTGGAGCAATGAAAGCATGTGGCGGAGTAGGCGGTTTTCTCTCCTCTCTCTCTCTCTAACATCTGCTAGGGAGGAGACAAACTGGGTATACTGATTGCGTCTTCTCTTACTCTTATTATTATTATTCCATAAATTTAAGAGAGTCTCGTGTATATCATTCTCTTTATTTACTCTCTCTTATTTACAATTTACAATTCAACATATTATTAATTTACACTATATTATTATTATTATTATTATTATTATTATTATTACTTGACGTTAAATAATAAAAAATAAATTTGAAGGAAACTTGGGGGTAGATTGATTACTATTTGAAAACTGGGTGGGCTGGGCTGGGGGCGCATAAGGGAGAGCAGTTAGTAAGGCAAATGGCGGGGCACAAGCTCTCCTCTGTTCAGTCAAGTATCCGTCTCTCTGTCGGACACTTCCGTATACGATTTCCTCCCTCTCTCCTCTCTCCTCTTAATTAATAAATATTTAACCAACTACCCGTCTGAAATACTCCTAATACTATGTGATAGTAAGATATAATCACTCATATTTTTCACGCATATTAAGAAGATAAATAAAATGATAAAATTATTTATAATAATATCATTAAATATGAAGAGAGAATTAAAATAAAAAAAATATAAAATATTTAATATTACGGGTATAATAAAAAAATATGTATAAAAGTTTGGTTATTAAAGAAAAATGAATATTTAACATCCAAAATAGTAATAAAGACTTTTATCATGAGACGGAGAGAGTAATAAATTAAAATATTAGTAATGTTCTTGACCCCTGTACTGTATACCAGGACGCTTTGCAAATCTACCAATCAAACCAACTTTGACCCCGTCCTCTGCGTACGTATTGCTCCAAAATCCAAATACTAAAAATAAAAAAAATGCGACTTAATTTCTCTTTCATAAAAAATCTTAAGGACTCCTGCTATATATATATATATATATATATATTAAGAAAGATTTTTGCTCAATTATAATTGTCATACATGATATAAAATTAATCCACTATATCAAATACATCGTAAAAATATTACTTTACTAATTAGTTTAATCTACATAACTCGTAATAAGAAAGTCCACAGGTAAAGTTATAATATATACCATTTTCCAAATCTTTTAGTAGGAGGAGGAAGATCCGTATATAATTTAAAAATATAAAATATATGGCCTGATTGATCGAGACTTGAAGCATCATCTAATCTAATCAATATCATAATCATTTATGATACCACAAGTTAATTATCCCACAAGATATAGTAGTGCATGTTATATGATCAGATACCTTAACCCGATAAGTAACCACCATATACAATGTTGATTATATTGTTTAACTAATAATCTTGAATTAAAAAAAATATATATATATATATATATATATATATATATATATAATTAGTTGATTGCCAGTTGTTTATGATAAGAAAGCATTATTAAAGGAGCACAAACTGTTAATGAATGATCATAGGAGCAACTGTCAGTTAACCGATCATGATTTCTTTTGAATTTGCATAATTATATATAATTATTATGGAAAATAATTCAACTCCCATGTGGCCATGTACGATAAGTTACGCCTAACATACGGTATAATAATACTGAAAATATGGAGTATCCTTTTGTCGGTCGGGTATTAATCATGGTTCTCGACTTCTTAATAATATAATAATTGAGGTACAAGGTCATAGAATGATTTTTACATACTCGAGAGATAAATAAATAAAAATAAAAATAAAAACAGAATCCTAATATGATTTTTAAGTTAAATTATTTTTATATTAACTATTATGTACTCACAATATTTCTAATTCAATTCAGGGTTGGATCCGATTGGATTGGATGGTATCAAATTGTAATACTACAAGTGAATATGACCCTGTGGGTTATTTATTGATGCCGCTTCATTTGGAAATGGAAGGGAAGCTTCCTACCAACCTACCTATACCTAATCTAATGCCAAAGAATTTACTCGAAAGGTCAGGTCTGGTCTGGTCTGGTCTGGAGATTATAATTTATAGGTACTCAATCTGCCTCCTGCTCCTGCTTTCTATTTAGAAAAATTTGAAGCCTGAGCCATTAAGATGATGACTGTTTCTTTCTTATAATAATGCAACTTTTCAATTGACTCTTTAATGCTTGCTGCCCCAAATATCAGAATACCACCCCCCACCCCCACCCCCACCCCCACCCCCACCCCCACCCCCCAGTGCTTACTACTATAGCTATAAAAATAAACACATGTAGATCAACCCCAAATAAGTAAAGTAATAATGACCTAATCACTAAAATAAATACTACAATGAAATAGAACAATTTTTCCTCTTGCATACAATAAAATGTTTTATTCCATCTCCACTAGCTATATGTATATAAACCTTTTTCTCTTGGGAGTTGGGTCATAAAAATAAAAACGTTGCTGAATCTAGGTGAATGCTATTTCCACAAGTGAAGCTAGAAGAGGTTTCCCTAACACTCCATGTGTGAGGTGAGGTGAGGTGAGGTGGGACCACAAGTAGCAATAGAGCATCCTTGGATATATTAATTACATCGTACATTTCAAACTCAGATTTCCCGTCAGTATGTTCTTACATCTTCTAGCCTACTAAAAATATGGAGGGTATTATAATCCACTGGAGATGCGGGTACAGAGGTTGTAACCAGATATGAGAGAGCTTAAAGCAAAGGCAGCAAAAGCCAGGAAGGACATCCCCACAGATGCACTAGCCATTTCTGTAAACTCATCTTTCCCCCAGTTTGATACCCAGTCATCTACCCTGGTGGCTGCAGAAGATGATGCAGATAATAGGAGATATGCCAGAATCTGTGAAATACACAAATCAAATTCATTATTCTTTTATAAAGCAAAAAAAAAACTCTCATCACATTGTTAACAAAGACTATTTACTCCCAGCGCGGCATCTCACACATCAATACTCTCATGAACGAAAATACAATACTATGAAAGTGTTGCATAGTGATTCAGGTAAGTATTACTTGCCTGATCCATCAAGAAATCAAAATGATTGTGAAGGTGGTGAGAAATAACATGTTTTCCGGTGACCAAATGGTAGGCAAGGTCATATGCTTGAAACCCTGAATATACAAATGAGATAACAGCCACAGAGAGACAATACCTGCAGCATCAAATGGCTTACATCAGCACAATAATCAATGCAGATATGGGAGGCATTGTAAAGGACAAGTCTAAATTTAGTGGAAAACAAATTACAAGATATGGATACTGCATTATTTTTTCACACGCGCAAAAGACCGGGAAATTAAAAGGCATAGGTTTTAAAAACTTTTATAAAAGAAAAATACATAATTGCTGCTCTGGATAAACTGGGAATATTAAATACACCGCTCTGCAATCTGATAGTGCGACCCAACCTTTTAGAATGTACTCTTATGCAGAACAACCTAACATGTAAATGTTAATGTTATGTTGCTTCAGTAAAAGACACTTCGCACCCTCCAAGTTTTCACATTGCGTCACTTTGGTACTCAACATTTCAGTTTGATCACATTGCACCTTTGATTTAAAAAATCAATTTTACAAATAACCCAAGATGACTGTTAAATTTTTGGGCAATGACCATCTTTTGGATAATTTAGTCAATTTCATTTCTTTTTGATCCTCATCTTTTCTTCAATCCTGAGCTTCACCAACACACCATTCCAATTCTCAAGCACCCACTATGCATATCCACCACCAGCTTCACTAGTTCTTTACTTGACATTCTGACCCACAGCAAGTTTTCAAGCACTCTCTGTCTATATTGTTCATACAATTCTCCAATCTTTATGTACCTAGTATTTTGTCCAATCTATAGGAACTTCAAAGTGATGGGTATTTTTTTGGTTGATGAATAGGGTATTCTTTTGGTTGATGAATGGAAGGGCATATGCAAAACAAGTGAAGGAGGTGAGATAATCTGCCACTCGTTCATTGATCGTGAATGTTCTAGTAGCACTAGTTCATTTTCTTAATCCTAGTTCATTTTCTTAATCCTTCTTTTGAATATTAAAAGACATACTTTGGCATAATATTTTTAAATTTTGTAAGTAACAAATTTTAATCTTTGATACTACAACCTCATATTTTTAATTTTATTTATTTATCTATCTATTATATAATAGATAATGGGTGAGAAGAGAAATAAAATTAATTGTCTTCTTAAGGTTGTACCACATGTAACTATCTTTTTCTCTCTCCTACATTTTATTTTATTTTAAAAAATTCTCACATTTTATCACACATTTATTGTATACACGTTATGTGTATCACAAATACTAGTGGATTTAAATCTAAGTGGCTAGGAGCGAAAAGCGCAATAATGTAAAAGAAAAGGACAAGATTGTAGAAATAGGAATAGGTCTCCTCCCATAAGGAGACGCGGGCCTCATTTGGTTATTTATATCTTTTATGACCTTGATTATAATGATGGATTATTTTATGATTTTATTAGCATTTTTTTATAATTTTTTTGGGACTTTTATGTTTTCAAATCGAGACTTACGCCTCGCTTTTTCCGGAGAAAAACGTTTCGTACCGCTTTTAACTTTTTCGAACATTGGTCATTTTACCTACGGTTATGAAATGAACCCAGAATCTTAGAATGATGTATTTGTCGCTAAATGCCTCTTCTGATAGGCAGGGCATCAATTTTTTACAACTGGTATTACTAAGGGAGATGTTGATGGGTGGATATGTTGACAATGGCATTGGATGCTCCGAGCTCTCCATATCTTCAAATCTTTCGTTGAAATAACTGTCAACGCTGAACTCTGGTAGAATGATCACTAGCTGCGTTGTCATAATTATTTATAAGTTTGGTAGTTGTGGACCCAAGGAAGAATGGGTATGGATTGTGTGAGGTTTGTTATGGTTCAGTGGTGATAGTTTCCGGTGGGGTGACTGAGAATGGAGGAAGAAAGAGGAGGTTTGTGAAAGAGAATGAGGAAGTGAGAGATATAAGGGGAAGGAAATTATGAGTTGCCTTGAAATTAAACACGAATTAACAATGAGTGATCACTGAGTTGATTCGCCCGAGTTACTTTCCAATTCCACCCTTAGTAATTGATGATGTGACCAACATATGACTTTTTTCCATCCAAAAATTCAACCGCCTTCTTTAATAATGTCTTTTAGAAAAAAAAATTAAAATGAGGGTGCAATGTGTTCAAACTGAGACATTGTATATTAAAGTGGCATAGAGTGCTTGGAAGGTGCGGTGTCTTTTACCGAATAAATAGCTAAAGTATAAAAGATAACAACGATTATGTGAGTACGAGTGGATATGAATGCCGGCAAGAGGAAATGAATGTAAAAAATGTTGAGAGAAGTATACATTTTTAACAGTGATAGAAAAACATGTGCAGATTGGGGAATGTGATAACATCGGGGTTTAACTTGATTTTATATAATAATAATCGCAAACTCAACAACGATCAAATGAAACCACTGCTATGCTCAAATAGACCAACTCTTATATTAGTAGAATTAAGTATGATGGGATGAACTCAGTTCAAATAATGTAAACAAAACTAGCCTGGAGGCTGGAGTAACAATTGTCAATACTCTAGGTAGAGTTTTCTTGGGTTCCATCATTCCATGAGATAATAAGGTAAAATTCCTCCATTAATAGACTATGTTCTCCATGTTGAAATATTGCTTATAACAGCCTAACAGGTACTATAAGCATAAAAGTCAAAGGAGAATTTCAACTGAAGATCCAGAAATAGAGGGAAAATAGATAATTGGATCATTATCCATTATATCAAAAATTCCTTGGATTTGCAACCATCAAATCCAAGAATTACAAAAATTGTTGGGCTCAGTTACTCCAATGCAAAGTTGAGCTCAATTGAGTCAATTCTATATAAACAGTTGCAATTTCAACAGCAACTAATCTCAATAGAGCCCTAACTTGCAGTGGTCCAAGAACAGAAAATTAACTCAATTCAGGTAATCTAATAGTAGTATTTCATTTTAAGATACACACAAAATGTAATTTATATATAGAGAGATATAGTACCTGTATTCCTTGTAGCGATCAAAGGAATCACCACTCCATCCCTGTGTTTTATCAGCGGCCATAACAGAGAACGAAATCAAGCACAAAATTACTTCACAGACCCTAAGCCCTAACGCCGCCCTCTCCACCGTCACATCCTTCCTCGACCTCCTCAATATAGACGCCACAGCCGCTCTCGACCTTCTCTCTCCACCAACACCTTCCTCACCCAAACCCTCACCCCCTGCGGCCAGTCCCACCTTGATGACTCCCGACGCCATATCCTCCTTCACCGAGCGGTTGTACATGACCTTAGACGACTGAGAGACCGCCGGCGGCGTCGGAGGCGGCGGAAAATTCAAATTGTCCTGGTGCTTGTGGTGGTTATTACGGGGAGGAGATCGGAGCGGAGAGTAGTACTTGTCAAGTGAGACAGCGACGATCGCCTTAGAGAGGGAGTCGGGCGGGGGAAAGGGTGAGTCGGAACGGAATGGTGAGTCGGAGTGGAGGGGTGAGTGAAATGACTCAACTTGACTGGTTTGTGAATCGGCGTCGGACATTGATCTGTTCTTGGTGCTATTGATCTTCTTCATGGTGGTATTGTGGCTGTTGGTATTGGGTTGGTTCTCCATTTTAAACAACTCCTCTGGTCTTTCCCACTTTCTCTGTTTCGTGAATTTTCTGGGGAGAAGGAAAGCAACTGAAAGAAAGAAAAACCAATGGGCAATTCAACTTCTTTTTTTCTGTTCTTTTCTTTTTTGTTCCCTCTTGATTGGGTTGGGGCCTCGGAAAAGAAAGTGGAGGGAATTATTATTCCACGTGGCAATGGACTAGTAGTTGAGATTAAGCTTGATGAGTTTGATACATTGTTTACGGGCTCCGTTTGTCATTTAAGGTTTTAACACATAGATTAAAGAAGTGTTATTTATTAAATAAAATTTATTTGAAATTCCATGACTACCCCTTTATGAAAAACTAAGAAGGCACAAAATATGGAGACCAGATCCTCTGTTCCCATGTCCCTTTGTGTCCCTCCATTTAAATTTTGACACCTAATCTCTTACTTAACACTAATTAATTCTAAAATTAAATAAAAGGACATGTGTCAAATTTTAAGTGGGGGGACAGAGAATTTGACGACAGAGGATCTGCTCTCCAAAATATGAAAGGAGCAAATTAACACGTAGGTCAACAAACATCAATTTGAAGAGTTTGTTTTACTACTACTCTTGGAGATGCTATAACACGTTAATTAAAAGACGCACAAAAGTCCTTCATCCAAGTTTTTATTTATTTAAATCTATTTGTTTTCTTTCTTTTTTAATATTAAAAATATTATAACATAAATTTTGAAACTCAAATGGAAAATTAAAATTTAGCCTTAAATTTAATTAATATTATTAAAGTCAAAATTTATTTAATATTTTGGATAAATTGAGTTGTTTGCTTACTTGTGGTAAAAGAGTAGCAATGAGCATGGGAGGTTGTGGAAAGAAAAAAAAAGGGGAGGGGGGTTAAAGTGTTGAATGAACGAGGAGGTGACAAGTACGCATTTTGAGAGAAAATGAAACAGTTGCATATATGCCTGCCTTTTTTGGAATAGCCAGGCTGAGGAGCTTTTAGTTAGTGCAAGCCTGGCTGGCTAATAGAATACTTAGAAAAAGGATCGGGTTACTATGAAGTTATGGTAAGTTGGTCAATTGATTAATATAAAAAATAATATTTTGTCTGTGTGTTGACACTGTATTAATCAATTGATTAAAATTAAATTCATGCTAACCACCCATTAAAAAAGAGTAGGGTAAATTTAAATTCCAATTCCAATGAACTTTTAATAAGCTAGTGGAGTAGTATATGTTCCTCATTGCTAACTTTAAGTCGCTACCAACAACACTCCATCTCCATCTCCATCTCCATCTCCATCCAAATTTACATTTATTTAGCAATAATAATTTAATTGTGGTGCTGGCCTGCTGCCTATATGCCCACTTTTACATTGAAGAATAATAATTTTTCTTCTCAAAAAAGTGGGTGAGGAAGGTATATAAAAAAGGGTCCTTTACATAAGTATACAACAAATAGAAAGTAATTACAAGAAAAGTGCATCAACTAAATAATTACAAAAAGAATGTAATTATTACAAAAATAGTACAATTCACATTAATAAGGAAACCTAAAATCAAGGATAACTAATAATTCAAATTCAAATTCAAATCTTGTCTCTAACAACAATTTCAAATCCATGTTTCAAAATTCAAATCAAAATGAGAAAATTAAAAATAAAAAATTATGAAGGAGCTAATGTTCATCATCCTCCTCTCTCTCATATGCCATTATTGCATTGGCCACATCATGCCATGCATGCCATGGGAGTTCTTATTCTAATTTCTTTTGATGATTTGGTTACCCACAAAAATTGAAATGGTTACCTTTATACTGAATTTTGACTAAGAATTGCATCACATTTAAAATAAAATTGGTAATCAAATAAAAGCTGAATTGGTTACCTTATCAAATGGTTTAGTAACCAACTATATGAAATTTGGTTACCAATTGCATCATATCCAAAATAAATTAATAACCTAATAAACTAAATTGGTTACCTTATCGGAAGATTTAGTAACCAATCTGCATAAATTTTAGTTACCAACTCAGCATCACATTCAAAGTATATTAGTAAACTAATAAAAACTGAATTGGTTACCTTATCAAATGATTTGGTAACCAACTACATGAAAGGGGAGGAGGGAGAGGGAGGGGTGGGGAGGAGGCGGAGGTGGAGGTGGAGGCGGGAGGAGGGAGGAGGAGGCGGAGGAGGTGGAGGCGGGAGGCGGGAGGAGGAGGAGGAGGAGGCGGGAGGAAAGGGAGGAGGAGGGAGGAAAGGGAGGAGGGAAGGGAGGAAAGGAGGAAGGAGGGGAGGCGGAGGAGGTGGAGGCGGAGGAGGGAGGAGGAGGAGGCGGGAGGAAAGGGAGGGGGTGGGGAGGGAGTGGCGGGAGGAGGTGGAGGTGGAGGCGGGAGTAGGGGAGGAGGGGAGGCGGGAGGCGGGAGGCGGGAGGAGGAAGGAGGCGGAGGAGGTGGAGGGGAGGCGGGAGGTGGGAGGGGTTTGGTTATATATATATATATATATATATATATATATATATATATATATATATATAACTACAGTTGTTATAGATGAGAAGAGAGAGAAGAAGTTATGGGTATAACTAATCCATAAATTAATGAATCCTAATTGAATACTAATTCCTTAAATTAAGGAATCCTAAATGCACTAAATTATAAATAAATATGGTAGTGTATTAGTTGTGTAAAAGTTTTATGAGGGCACTTTTGTTATAATTTTTTTTAAAAATGTAATAGAATATGTAAATCACCCTATAAAAAATTCTCCAAATATATATTAGTATAAAACAAAATTAAGATCCCAGCCCACAAGAAGGGCCCAAGTATCGCATCACATTCGTTCCCTCTCCCTCTCCCTCTCCCTCTCCGCCCGCATGCATCATGACTAAATAAATACTATAATCAACCCTCCTCTACTTTAATATTGTAAATTGTTTGTTGTAAAATATTTAATTAAGTTATAAAATATTTCAAATAACTATTTTAAAAACTAATAATAATTTAAATCTTTAAACGGAGAGGAGACTCTTACTGTAAGACCCCGAAATTTTTTTAAATAAAAAAGAATTTTCTTTATTTATTATTTTGAAATAGTAAGGGTTGATTTGATTAATGTGGTTAGTTATGGGTAAAATGCCCAAATATTTTAAATAAGCAAGTGGTGATAAAATATTCATTATCGTTTAGAATATTAGTTTGGTGCGTGGAATATTAAATGCTTGTCGAGAATATTAAATGCACGACAGCGCGATCTTTATGGGCCCCATAATGAAAGCGATTGGATGAAGAAAAGCGACAAATATAAGTTGTTTATAAATAACTACGTAGTTATTCTGAATTATCTTTGTTGGAATACCCGGTGGTTAAAATACACTAATCTGCGTTGTTGAGCAGTGAAGCACGGTATTGCACCATTATTGATTCTTACGTAAGAAGGCACTACTCAATAATTGTTACGATAATTCTTGCTCGATATTTTATTTTATTGAGTTAATAATTGCTTTGCGTTGATATTTTATATTATTTGTTGTTTCAATAATTGTCATTACACAATATTTTTTATTATCGAAGCAATAATTCATATTATCCTGAATAATATTATTAGATAACATTATTGGCAATGTCTAGAAAGTTACATCTAAGGAGAGGTTTGGTCACCTAATTGCATGCCAATGAAGGAGAAATTCTTATTTGAAAGCCCCTCTTTCCTGAACTGCGCCTGGTTGTCGATATTGTGATTCTCGTAATATTATTTGTGAATAATTAATTATTGATTCATATGATAAGAAAAATATTAATTTTATGTGGATATAGATGGAGAAAATTTTTAATGCGACAATTGTTGAAAATTAAAATTTTATCTTTTTCTGATAAAATAATTCATTTAAATATATTATTATATTTTAATAATATAATAATGGTGATATTTTTACAACGAATGTGGGATATATGAGTATACGAGGAGGAAGAGTATTTTTGTTGCAATAAATATTTAAAACATGTTAAACATGTCGGTGGACCCCATTTATTGACTGAAATTTGATTATAGCCTGTAAAATCGTCCGTTTATGGATTTCGGTTAATTTCTGTTTGGAATTCGGAAACACTTTCTTCTGTAAAGTTGTAGAGAATTGAATTTCCTATAAAAACTCGCGAGATTCGAATTTTCTAATGAAATGGCTATTTATTATGAATTATTGAAGTTCTGAAGCTCCGAAATAATTGATTTTTGGAGTTTAAAATATTTTTTGTAAGAAAAACGTTTTTTGTTGTAATTGAGTGGCTCACATGTGTTATAAATGATCTGAAATCAGATTTCTAAGGTGGGCTTGAATATTTTTAAGAAATATTGTTATTTTATTAAATTTTACTGCTTTTGGTGTTACAAGCGTTTTCCTATAAATAGGGTCTTGGGTTAGAATTGAAAATCACACCAGAAGCTGAAGTTTTCTCTCTCTATATTATCGAGCGTATTCTTGTGAGTATTTTGAGTATACTTTGAGTATTGTTAGACGGTCTGAAAGTTCCTTCAAAGACTATACCCTATTCCAAATAAAGTCTTAATCTTTTCGAGGTAAGGGATGTTATTTTCTTCTCGGATGATATTATTTCTTCAATATCATTATCTTTGAAATATTGGTTGGAACTTTTTATCAAATTTGGAACTTTTTCATGTCGGGTTACTTATTCATGAGTTCTTATTCACGATTCTTATTCATGAGTTCTATTCACGAAGTCTTATTAACGTAAGCGTGAAGATATTTTTTTTTGAAATTTCTATCTTTTGGTGTCTGAGTTACTATTCACGTATCTGACTTTATTCACGATATCTGACACTATTCACGTATCTGACTATTCAATAGAAAAATAAAATTTCTTCTTTTTGTCCAAAATATCTATTACGGATACTAGCTTTGATTGTATCCATGTTTTGATCATTCTTGAATTTTACACCACCGTGATTATTTTTGAGGTATTTTTGGACGTGGATAAAACAAAGTACTGAATCCTTAGTCCTTAATCCTTGTCATTTTGTTTCACCGGATTCGTTTCTTTAAAATATTTTCATCATCCTCGGTCTTAAATGATGATATTATTGAATATCTTTGGCACAGAAATCTGAAGATGAATGATTTCTGAAGAATATCTTTGGCCTCAGTAGTGCAAAAGATGAGCAGTGTTGAGATGAACATGGTCGATCGATTAATATCTTTGGCCCGTGGTGGTCAAAAGATGAGCAGTGTTTAAATGAACATGACTAAATGTGATGAATATCTTTGGCTCAGTAGTGCAAAGATGAATGTTTGATTCGGATGTATATTGATTGATGTTACGAGGATAAAAGATAGACGATGAACTTTTAAATTCATACATAGAAGATAGTAGTTTGCATTCTCTACTTAACTCTTCTAATGAATTATTATTTCATTATGAATATTGATTTAAAATTTGTTGTCTATTGTATTACTATTAGATTTTTTCCTGTTGAAGACTAACGATAATTTGTTGTATATTATCTTAGTCATAATATTCTTCTTGAGCTAGTTGAGCTCACCCTTTTCCTTTTTGTTCCATTTTTCTCGGGAGGCGAGAATATAAGCGAGTACGAGTCTGGGTATGGAATGAAGGTTCTAGAGAGAGTTGTTTAGTAGTCCTCATCATTTTTGTAAAATAATGTATCAATAAATGTGATGAGGATTTATTTGAGTATAGATATTGTCAGAAGATAATATTTGTATTTAAACTCACGCAGCTTTCTTGTTGTAATAATAAAGTTGTAGTTGTTTACATCTACCATGTATGACAACTCGAAATGGGTGATGTATACCTATTTTGGGGGCGTCACGGTTGGTATCGAGCTTAGGGATATGATCTCTGGCGGAGATCGGGGAATAGAACTAGGAGGGAGAGAGGTAGTAAATCCTTCGCTAGTGTGTCCTACCTAAGCTTATTTGTTAGTTGGTCGATATATAGGGATATTATGTGATATATTGATTTCCTTAATTAACCCTTGTTTTATGACGGTGATTTGAGAATGTCGACCGAGAATATTAACAATGGAAATGAGACCGTGGAGATGCTGTCTTCACCAACGAGGAGAACGTGGAACAGTTTGCAATGTTCCTCCCGTGAACAACACCATTGAAAGCGAGATGATGAGCGAGGGATGTTTAGAAGTTTTTGCGCGATTCATGCAAAATCGGATTTGAGGAGACTCGTGTTCAAAATCTGAGGAGAAATGATAGCAATTCACGGGTTGTCACAACCAAGCGATTCAAAGAGTTGGGACCACGAAATTTAAGGGAAAGCGGATCCGATCATGGCGGAAACATGGGTCAAGCAAATTACCAAGATATTCGATGTCTTGGGATGCACGGAGGAACGAGAAGGTTCCATTCGCCACTTTATGTTCCGGCGGCGAAGCGATCTTTTGGTGGTGGGAGTCATGAAGCGTACCCATCCAAACATGACTCGGCATGTCTTGGGAGACGTTTGAAACTATTTAATGACAAATACTTTCCTCGAAAGTGTTCGTCGTATGAAGGAAGTGGAGTTTATTAGATCGGAGCGAACAACATGGCGGTGTCTCAATGCGAGGCAAAGTTTGCGAGTTATCCAGTTTGTACCTCATTTGGTGGAGAATGAGGAGCGTATGATGACGGATGTTTCTTAGAGGTTTGAAACCCGATACGCGAAGATCTCATTTCTCATAAATTTTCTCTATTCGATATGTTGTAAAAGGGCTCAATTATTAGAAGCGAGATAACGAGTACGGTCAACTGAGGACCACAACCAGGATCGTACTGGAGATAGCGATCAATGTAATAATGATAACCAAAAGAAGAAAGCAACAGATGGACAAAAATGGTAACCACTCGGGTGGTAATCATAGCCATGAAAATAGAAGAAGCGAGTCGGGAGGAGATTTTAAAAGAGGAGATTTAACAACGACCATGTGAAAGGCAGACAGTCTTGGCGAAGAATCGGGTTCTAAGGAGGAGAACGACCACCGGTCATATATCTACAAATGCGAAAAGAGGACATATCGATCAAACCGCCTGCACAATTCAAGGTATGCTATAATTGTGGAAAGGAAGGACATATCGCTTTCGAGATTATGCGGTGGCGAAACCTAGTTCAATGAGGGACGGTGACTCAAAAGATCGTCCCCGAAAAAAATCAAAGTCAACGATTACGGGAAGAAGCGTTTGTTGTGGATGGTCATAATCGAGAACCCAAACGAGGTTATCACGGGTAAGCTATTTATAAATTCTTGCGAAGTTTATACCTTACTTGATCTGCGGTCTTTACCCATTCATTTATCTCTCCGCATGTGCTCAACGTTTAAACTTGACTCGGGAGAAATTAGACTTTGACCTATCTCTGTGGAAACTCCGTTAGAGAAAACTTTCATCACATCCACTTGTTTATAAATCTTGTTTGATTCAAGTTGGCACCATTACCTTACACTGTTGACCTTATCTCTTTAAAGATACTTGCTTTTGATGTGATTTTAGGGATTGATTGGTTAACTACTCATCATGCCAAAATTGATTGTTTTCGTAAGGTTGTTAGTTTTCATATTCCTAACCAACCTGTTGTCATGCAATTCAAGCAACTAAACCATTAAAATCAATCACCGTCATATCTAATCATAAAGTTATTCGTTTATTGAAAAAGCGGATGTCAAGCTTTCTTAGCCCATGTTATGGATTTGAATAAAGACACGTCAAATTTGAATAATATTCCTGTTGTTATTGACTTTCTGGCGTATTTCTGAAGAACTTCCTGGTCTACCCCAGAACGTGAAGTTGAATTCTTTATTGATCTTGAACTCGGTACAAAGCCCATTTCTAAAACCCCATATCGAATGGCTCTATTGAACTTGAGAGTTAAAGGTCCAACTTCGAATTGTTGGACATCGGTTTCATTCGGCTGAAGACATCTCCTTGGGGTGCTCTCTGTTTTATTTGTAAAGAAGAAAGAGCGGGAGTATGCGACTTTGTATTGACTATCGGAATTGAACCATGTCACCATCAAGAATAGGTATCCTCTACCTCGTATTGATGACTTGTTTGACTAGTTCTAAGGAGCACAATTCTTTTTTAAAATCGATCTTAGCTTACGGATATCATCAATTGAAGATTAGAATCGAGGACATTCCAAAGACCGCCTTGAACTCCCTCGGTATGGGCATTATGAATTCTTAGTCATGTCTTTCGGACTAACTAATGCTCCTGCGGCTTTCATGGATATGATGAACCAAGTATTCAAGGAATATTTGGATCAATTCGTTGTTGTCTTTATTGATGATATCCTCATATATTCCAAAAGTCGTGAAGATCATGAGCACCATTTGAAGGGTACTCCAAAGGCTTCGTGAAAACCAACTATATGCCAAATTGAAGAAATCGCGAGTTACGGCTTGAGGAAGTAGCATTCCTTGGGCACGTGGTGTCGAAACATGGAGTATCTGTTGATCCGTGAAGATTGAAGCAATACAAAGTTAGGAGCAACCGGAAGTCGGTGATCAAAATCACGTAGCTTTTGGGCTTAAATGGTTATTATCGGAGATTCGTGGAAGGGTTTTCTCGAATCGCTACTCCATTAACTCGGCTAACTTTCGAAAGGATCTGAAATTCGTTTGGAGCGAAGAATGCGAGAAGAGTTTCCAAGAGCTTAAGAGGAGACTTATTTGGCACTGTTTCTAACAATACCATCCGGTTCGGATGGATTTGTTATCTACGCGATGCTTCGAATGCAAAGGGTTGGATGTGTTCTCATGCAACGTGGGAAAGTCATAGCCATGCCTGCCTCGACAACTTAAAGAGTATGAGAGGAATTATCCTACTCATGATCTAGAGTTAGCGGCAATCGTTCCATAGCGCTAAAGATATGGAGGCACTATCTATATGGGGAGAAAGTGGAGATATATTCGCACCATAAAAGCCTTAAATATTTCTTCACTCAAAAGAACTCAACATGCGGCGGCGTTGGCTCGAGCTATTGAAAGACTACGACCACACTATTCAATACCATCCTGAAAAGCGAACGTGGTAGTAGGCGACGCGTTGAGTAGAAGATCATATCACGAACGAAAAGTGCGATGATGTCAAGTATCGCGTAGAGCCAACTTTAATAGAAAAAGTTAAGGTTGCTTAAGCCACCGATTCGAAAGGCGATGCGTATGAAGAAGAAAGTCTGAAGGAGCTATTCCTAAGCGAGAATTGATGAAGAAGGAATACTTGAGTCCACTCTAGACTTTATGTTCCTAACGACTCGATTTGAAGTACAAGATTATGATGGAGGCACACAATACACCATTTGCAATCCATCCTCGGAAGTACTAAAATGTATCGTGATCTTCGACATACATTTTGGTGGAACAATATGAAGAGAGAGATTGCAAAGTTTATCTCGATGTGTTTAACTTACCTAACGTGTAAAGGCGGAGCATCTAGTACCTAAGGGTCCGTTGCAACCACTTGAGATTCCGAAATGGAAGTGGGAACATATTACCATGGATTTCGTTTCGGGTCTTCCTACGGTTTCTCAAGGCATCAATGCTATTTGGGTTATTGTTGATAGATTAACCAAGTCTCGCTTTCATTTCTTGCCGTCACGGAGACTTATTCCTTGAACGTCTTGCTAGTATGTGCGTGAATGAGATTGTGAGGTTGCATGGCATGCTCTGTATCCATAGTTTGGATCGTGACCCAAGATTCACCTCAAGATTTTGGGTTAGCTTGCAAAAAGCTATGGGCGCGGATTTGCGATTTAGTTCGACATACCATCCCCAAACCAGACGGACAATCGAGAGAGACTATTCAAACTCTTGAAGATTTATTAAGACTACATGTCCTGAGACTTCAAGGGCGGTTGGGATAAGTATTTACCATTGGTGGAATTCTCCTACAACAACAGTTATCGAGCAAGTATAGGTGTGGCTCCATTTGAAGCATTATATGGACGAAAATGTCGTTCTCCAATATGTTGGGATGAGGTGGGTGAAGCAACATTGTTGGGACCCGAAAGTTAAATACGTATGACTCACCGAAAAAGATCCAAATGATTCGACAACGTATACAAGCGGCGCAAGCAAGATCGACAAAAGAGTTATGCGGATCTTCATCGAAAGGACGTGGAATTTAGTGTAGGGGATCATGTATTGTTGCGAGTTGCTCCACGGAAGGGAGTTACAAGATTTGGGAAGAGAGGAAAGCTCGATCCACGATTTATTGGTCCATTTCAAATTCTTGAGCGAGTAGGAAATGTAGCCTATAGACTTGCGTTACCTCCAAGTATGTCTCGTGTTCATAATGTGTTTCACATATCCTGTATTTAAGAAATATGTGAAAGACCCGAACCACGTTATAGAGTTAGAACCGGACGAGATAGCCAAAGACTTAACGTATGTGAGGAGGTACTGTCAAGATTTTGGATAGGAAGGAGCATGTCCCACGCTAAGAAAGGTCATACCACAAGTTAAAGTTTTGTGGAGGAATCATGCTATATAGAAATGACACAGGGAATTGGAAACGAAAATGAAAGCGAGGTATCCTCACCTTTTGAAACACTCAGTAATCGTCGTCGTCAATTTCGAGGACGTAAGACCAAAATTTTTTAAATAAAAAAGAATTTCCTTTATTTATTATTTTGAAATAGTAAGGGTTGATTTGATTAATGTGGTTAGTTATGGGTAAAATGCGTAAATATTTTAAATAAGCAGTGGTGATAAAATATTCATTATCGTCGAGGGAATATTCGTTTGGTCGTGGAATATTCAATCTTTTTCGAGAATATTAAATGCGGATGGCCAGTAGCTTTTGTGGGCCCCATAATGAAAAGCGATTGGATGAAGAAAACGACAAATATAAGTTGTTTATAAATAACGGGTAGTTATTACAGAATATCTTGTTGGAATACCCGGTGGTTAAAAACACACTAATACGTTGTTGAATAAGTAGCACTTGTATTGCACCAATTATTGATTCTTACGTAAGAAGCACTACTCAATAATTGTTACAATAATTCTTATTCGATTATTTTATTTTATTGAGTTAATAATTGCTTTGCGTTGATATTTTATATTCTTTGTTGTTTCAATAATTGTCATTACGTGATATTTTTCATTATCGAAGCAATAATTCATATTATCTGAATAATATTATTAGATAACATTATTGGCAATGTCTAGAAAGTTCTATCTAAGGAGAGGTTTGGTCACCTAATTGCGCGCCAGTAAGGAGAAATTCTTATTAAAAGCCCCTCTTCCTTTAACCTACCGTTTGTCGATATTGTGATTACAGTAATATTATTTGTGAATAATTAATTATTGATTCATATGATAAGAAAAATATTAATTTTATGTGGATATAGATGGAGAAAATTTTTAATGTGACAATTGTTGAAAATTGAAATTTTATCTTTTCTCGATAAAATAATTCATTTAAATATATTATTATATTTTAATAATATAATAATGGTGATATTTTTACAATCGAATGTGGGATATATGAGTATCTGAGGAGGAAGAGTATTTTTGTTGCAATAAATATTTAAAACATGTTAAACATGTCGGTTGGACCCCATATATTGACCGAAATTTGATTATAGCGTAAAAATCGCCTGTTTGTGAATTTCGGTCAATTTCTGTTTGGAATTCGAAAAACTTTCTTCTGCAAAGTTGTAGAGAATTGAATTTCCTATAAAAACTCATGAGATTCGAATTTTCTGATGAAAAATTTATTTATTATGAATTATTGAAGTTCAAAGCTCAAAATAATTGATTTTGGAGTTTAAAATATTTTTTGTAAGAAAATATTTTTGTTTATAATTAAGTGGCTCACATGTGTTATAAATGATCTGAAATCAGATTTCTAAGGTGGGCTTGAATATTTTAAGAAATATTGTTATTTTATTAAATTTTACTAACTTTGGTGTTAAAGCGTTTTCCTATAAATAGGGTCTTGGGTTAGAATCGAAAATCACACCGAAAATCAAGTTTTCTCTCTCTATATTATCGGTAAAGATTCTTGTGAGTATTTTGAGTATACTTTGAGTATTGTTAGATTAAATGGTCCTTCAAAGACTATAATTATCTAGATTCCAAATTAGAAGACTAATCTTTCGAGGTAAGGGATGTTATTTTCTTCTCGGATGATATTATTTCTTCAATATCATTATCTTTGAAATATTGGTTGGAACTTTTTATCAAATTTGGAACTTTTTATGTCGGGGTTACTATTCATGAGTTCTTATTCACGAAGTTCTTATTCATGAGTTCTTATTCACGAGTCTTATTACAAATAAGCGTGAAGATATTTTTTTTTTAATTTCTATCTTTTGGTGTCGGAGTTCTTATTCACGATACTCTGCACTATTCACGATATCTGTTGACTATTCAATTTAAAAATAAAATTTCTTCTTTTTGTCCAAAATATCTATTCGGATACTAGCTTTGATTGTATCCATGTTTTGATCATTCTTGAATTTTACACCACTATTGTGATTATTTTTGAGGTATTTTTGGACGTGGATAAAACAAAAAGCATCGAATCCTTAGTCCTTAATCCTCATCATTTTGTTTCAATTGGATTCGTTTTTAAAAATATTTTCATCATCCTCGGTCTTAAATGATGATATTATTGAATATCTTTGGCCAGATGTAGTCAGAAGATGAATGATTTCTGAAGAATATCTTTGGCTGTAGTCAGCAAGATGAGCAATGTTGAGATGAACATGATCGATCGATTAATATCTTTGGCCAGTAGTGCAAAGAAGATGAGCAGTGTTTAAATGAATATGACCAATCGATGAATATCTTTGGCTCAGAAGTCAAAGATGAATGTTTGATTCCAGGATGTATATTGATTGATATTCTGAGGATAAAAGATGAGACGATGAACTTTTAAATTCATACATAGAAGATAGTAGTTTAGCATTCTCTACTTAACTCTTCTAAATGAATTATTATTTCATTGCGAATATTGATTTAAAATTTGTTGTCTATTGTATTCTATTAGATTTTTTTCTCGTTGAAGACTAACGATAATTTGTTGTATATTATCTTAGTCATAATATTTCTTGGTAGTTGAAATTTCACCCTTTCCTTTTGTTCCATTTTTCTCGGGAGGCGAGAATATAAATGAAATGCAGTGGGAATTGTATTTGGAATGAAGGTTAGAGAGAGTTGTTTAGTAGTCCTCATCATTTTGTAAAATAATGTATCAATAAATGTGATGAGGATTTATTTGAAAGATAGATATTGTCAGAAGATAATATTTGTATTTAAACTCACGATTTCTTTATTGTAATAATAAAGTTGTAGTTGTTTCTGTACCATGTATTGACAACTCAGAATGGGTGATGTATACCTATTTTGGGGGCGTCACACTTACGCTCTCTGTTTCTGACTTTTAAAATGGACAGAAAAGAAAAGAAATAGAAGTAAAATTTGGCAACTTTTCCTGTCAAAATTTTCCGTCCAAAATTGGCATGATTTGGATATAAAAGAAATTGAAATAAGTACTATTTTTATAATTCCCATATTATCCTCAATTTTTAATATAATAAAATTTAAATTACAACTCATGTTCCCAATTTTAAATTTTCTATTCTTTTCTATTAAAAACTCAGAAACAACACTAAGTTTTCTATTCTGCTCTAATTTAAATTTTCCATTCTTTTTTTTTATGTTCAAAACTCAAAAACAGAGTGTTAATAAAACCAAAAAGAAACCACAAAACAGCTAGCTAGCTTGCTTTCTCAGCTGTATCTATGAAATGAATCACTACAGCAGCTTGTGTTTTCCCCAAATATTTGATTGTCGTTGGTTGCATTTCATCATCTCAATTTATCATTCAACTTTAGTCATAAATTTCCAATCAAATTACAAACAAGAGAATAAACATTCATACATTTACTCTGTATATTGCAACCATAAACCAGCAATACAAATCAGAGAAAGAAAATGTTCAACCACACGTACCCACATACATCACCTCTTTATTACAATATATATATATATATATATATATATATATATTGCCGTTTATCCAGCAACCACTAACCCAAAACTTTTTATTTTTCAACTTAAAAAATTACAAGACCATTACAATATTTAAGGCATGAAAAAAAGAATAATTTTCTTACGTAGTAACATAGTAGTGAAAAAATTGCCCATAAAAAGTTCTCAAAAGTCTTGGCGGTACGAGAGATCCCCAGAGACCATGGAATCATGTCTTACTCTGGTAGTTTTAAACGACTGAAGAGCACAAGGAAACTTTGCTCGGGGACAACATAAAGGAAACCAAGGTCTGCCCCTTTGACATATGGCCCCATGCCCTATATAAAATCACAATTAAGAAATTATACACCCTATAACAATAACCCTAAATTTCGGATTTGCAATTCAATTACCTTGCCATTGAGTTGGAGAAGTTCACCCTCAACCCACTTCGGATTCTTGAACCCAAATTCTGCTATCCTTCCTTGACCTTTGTAACTTGCAACCTTGACAAAAAAGTATCTATAATCAATTGCATGTACAAAACTTCCAAAATAGGATGTACTGAATGAGATACTATTTATTTACTGAAATATAATTGCATTCCAAAAGTCAGTAGAGTATAATAGATGTGATGATGGTGATGGCAGTGGCGGAACCTTCAGCCACTATCATAGTATCATTAGTGTGTGCATTGGATAAACCACCAGAAGCACGTAATATCCCACCATCACCCACTAACATTAAACTATGTGTAGGTGGCCCTCATTGCCTTTACAGAGTATTGAATGGATGACCTAAGCCTTAAAGGTCCGTTTGTGATTTTTAATTTGAAGGGAAGGGATGGGAAGGGAAAGTTCTTTCTTTCCATATTGGAGAGGAAAAGTTTCCCTTTCCATCCCCTTCCCTTCCCTTCCCCCAACCCCAAATCATAATTCACAAACAGACCATAAAAAGACACTTATCACTTGGCTCACAACCACTTGAGCTCAACTCCTTGGGGATATGATATAGTGAGCATAGAAATTAGGAACACGACAAGCTTCATATGAGGTGACATTTGTTTATTGATTCTTGCCCACTGCAGAATCTAGTGAAACCAGTCGGTTGCTACCCAGTACCTACGACCTACCAAATAGAAACATCACCCCTTTTTGCAGGCATGCTGAGACACACAATCAGAGATCAAGTTGCAGGCATAATTACCACTCCTAATTCATCTGGATACATCCCCCGATTTGAGAGGCGATTCCCTTGCCCAATTTTAATGCGAAACGTCACCTGAAACACCTCTTAGGGGTATTAATCTTTGGATACAGATCATATAAATCCATCCAATAAGTAGCCACCAAATTCCTGCAATCAACTAAAAGCAACAAACCTGGCCAGCAGGGACATTCAAATCCCCTGTCAGCTTTACTGCCTCAACGTACTCAAAGAAATCCACGTTTGAAGATTCTTCAGTATCGCTCACACCATTCCAGTTCCCATATTTACGCCTCAGTTGCACTACCTCAGTGCCATAAGGGCCAAATGCACCAACATAAAGACCTACACAAGAAACAGGTTAAATTCTCAGACGTTATAAACCTATAACACACCAACTAAGCACAACACGCACGCATGCACGCGCACACACACAGAGGGAGAGGGGGAGAGAGAGATAAACTCACCATCAAATGGATCTAAAACACCTTTGGAAGTAGTAATTCGACTAAAACTTGTGTATTCAAATAGCTTTTCCTTCTTTTGTGCCTGACTAACCGCGAGCTTTACGATTTCCCTCACATCTCTGGAAACCTATAATAGCGCTAACAATTAATATTTGACCGGAAAAAGCAGTAGATCAAAATGGAAAAGAGTTTTCGTAGCTAGAAGAAATGAGGATGCTGGGAATATATCCATAAATTGCAGTTAAGTTCCACCCATTTTGAATTTGGAACTCCAGTGAAAAATGAAAATTCCAGTGTGTTCTCTTGATAGGAGCAGAAAGGCAATTTAAGCTTTTCTGAAACCCTTTAAAATGAGAAAATGGGGTATGAAACTGTGCTTTCAGAGCAGAGTTTAACACATTCAAATGACGCATTTAGGATTATAGAAAATTAGTTTTGAGCATCTGAAGTGTTATTATGATAAAGAAACATGAAAAATATACTATCCAAATGTGCCACTGGCTTGTTCTAAAATGCGTGCCACATAAAGATTTTGAACCAGAAACTCAAAATTGAGACGCAGGACAAAATAAGAGAACATAGAGCTTCACCAATTGTATCTCTATTCCTGAATAGAATAACAAAATGAAATCAAGAGTACTTTTTGCTTCATCATTTATATATACACAGAAACAATTAGAGATGGAGCAGGCCATCATATTTTGTGCTTCAGCTTTTGATATCCACATAAAAAACAAGAGCCTCGCCAAAATTTTAATAGCAAGCAGAAATGTGAGCACTAGATCATATGACATGTCCAAATTCCATTTTCAAACTCACCTTTGGAGAAACTTTATCAGCACCGAAGAATGCCTTGGCCACATCAGGAGGCATGAGCTCAGAAGCACCTTGAGCTGCTAAGGCTGCCACTTTGAAATCAGACAAAATACTTTTATCAGTATCACGGTCCTGCCTTCCCACGGGTACATGTAGCACAAAAGAATCTCTTTCCATATTTTCAATTTCACCTGGTACCCGCACATACTCATCCTTGGAAGAAGATTCCTCTTTATTATGTAGAACACCACCAATGAAAAGCTTCATCATATCTAAACTTTTTCCATCTTCCATTGCATCGCTACCTCCTCCCAAAGAAACTTGGTCAGGCTGAATGTCATCCAAATTACTGGCTTCATCTTCAGAGTTCTCACTGGACATTGAATTTTCATCTTCTTCTTCCAGTAACTTCTTAACAGAATCATTGTCCTCTATAACTTCTTCCGAAATATTTACTTTCATCACTTTTACTTTCAGTTCAGGGATTTTATCTTTCAGAAAATTTATCACACTTCTTATCCCTTCCTCAGTTGCTCCCTCAAAATTAATGCTCTTCTCATTACCTTTTTCTGATTTATCTTCATTCACTTCAACATCAACTACAGATGCATTCTCAATATCCCCGGATGGCCCTTTTGTGGGTTCGGAAGTGGATGAACTTGTGGATTTTGTTGTACTTCCTTTGGTTCGCTTCAAAAAAACTACCTGCCAACAGACAAGTAATTCCCCAAGTAGATACCAGTCATTCAGGTTAGTCTTCACTATTTTCAACCTTTTTATTTAATACTTAAACTACCCAAGGTTCCTAAAAAGAAAAGGTTGAAAAAGATTTATGCATTACCTGCATAGTGTATGTCTCATCGCCATCTTTAACCACAAAAATTTCAAATAGTGGAGTTCCAGGTGATGCAGTGACCAGCTGTCTGCAATAAACAACAATGAACTATATCACTAGTGTTTCCAGCATACAATAAGTAATTCAGGAGAAAATTTTCTAGCTTTCATATTTCAAACCCATTTGTAATACCTCGGACTAAAACTTTTGCCAACAAATCTGCCCACGCCAGGAGTGACGCGTATTAATCTACCAAAAGGATCATCCGAATCCTTCGAATAGCCTACCCACCAGCCCACCTGCAAATCGAAGGAGAGAAATACTTTTAATGCAGCAGCAACTTGCACAAGGTGCATGCTTAATAGAGAAAGAATAGCAAGAATATGGGCACTTTTTGAAGCTCTATGGTGCCACCATGACTTCAACTATTTTTGGAGAGGGGAGGGGTTGTGAGAAGGATTCACTGCAAATTAAATTTGTACCAAACAGAAAAAAAGAGAGTTTTGTTAGTTACTCAACCTTTGTCGCACAAAAATTATTATTCAATGAGAAATCATTTTCTTTTTGTAATTTCACTTTTGTTTTTTTTCAGCAACTTAAAAGACATGGATTTTATCATTGTTTTTAGATTTTAGTTTTTGGTTTTTCTGTTAATAGGGAAAAAAAAGGTGAGAGATAGGATACCATGATGGTGCTTAAGTTCTAGTAGTGTCTAGAGTAACTGGTATGTCCTACATATCTTCATTTCATTTGTTATGAGCACAACATATTCATTATCTGGATCAAATCTTCTTGGTGACAACTATTTAAAGCCGTACATGGTATTCGAGCTGGAAGTCACAATGATGGATCAGACAGCACACTAAGGCTACCCAATATCAGCAAGCAACGGGCTGTGAGGCTATGCATCTAACGACATGGCTTGTGGCTTGGAGTGAATGTGCTAATGTGCGCAGAGCACGGTAGCAACACTGATGTAAATGTGGCACGTGAGAGTTCCAACACAGCATGATCAGAAGCTTCAGTTATGCTCATAAATATGCCCTTGGCTAGGCACACCATGGACAACATAAGCATTACCATCGTTAATTTGGAAAGACAACTATAGTTATATACTTCTTCTTCCTCCTTTTTTGATTACAAACAGTTGTATGCTTGCATTTTTGCATTGAATTTTCCATCTCAGTATCTGATATGTTTGACTTTATTTATTTTATTTTGCTTGCCCAATTCACTTGCATGTAAATTAGTGCGTCACTTACCATAATACTCTTTGATGTCTAATAGCTCGTACTTACAGTGGTGGTATCCAACGTGTTATATTAGATAGAATAGGGGTCACTTGACTCACTTATCAAAAAAGATGGAAAAGGAGCCTAAATGCCGAATTTCTAGACCTCAAGTGCAATGGCCCCTACCCTAGTTTGTTAATTTTTCTTTATTGGGTTTCTGATAAGCCAACAGCAGCTTATATAAAAGTAATTATAAGACAAAAATGTAAACATGTAAAACAAGGCAATAAACACCATGAAAACAAGCAAAAGAACCGAAGTATCAATCTATCCTTTTGCCCTACAGAAGATAATTGCAAGAAGTAACTATGAAATTACCAGCCCACTTCCTGTACTTTTGCACAACCTTGAAGCGTCGTGGTAACGCTCCTCATCAATTGCATCCTGCAAATACAGAAAGTTTAGAACATAGCAGAAGAATGGAAAAAATTAAGCATGCAGGTTCAATCCTAGTACTACTGCTCATCCAATAATTAATTCAACCTTCAACTCAGACATGATTTCAGCAATACTGTCCTTTGATGTTGCTTCTGCTATAGCTGTTTTCAACTTTGCAGCTTCCTGGAAGTCTTCCTTCTCTATTGCATCTTCTAGTTGAAACTGTAAAGCATAGCATGTTAGCAACAAAAATGTGGCAACAGTGGTGTATGATTTCTCTGAAAACGGAAACTAAAGTAAAAATTGATCCCATAAATTCTGAGGAACTTTGTTAACTTTCCAAAATTCCCAATCTTAAAGCAAGGAAGAAGGATCTTGGTTGCACAGATACATGCAGAATAAGCTATCCAACCAATTCTCACAAAAACATAGGCATTTTATATTCTAAAGATTCCTTAAATGCCTGCTGCTTTAAAGAATCATCAAGTAAATATATCAATAGGCACTTATTTGCACGGCTTAAAAGTTTAAGGGAAGGTTGAGAAAAGCTATGAAAACTTTAAAGTAAAAGTTAACACAAGAGACAGTTTTCATGGAGGAATCACATTGCTTCTAGGCTGAGCCTGAATCAAATGGAGAACTAGCGCAAATGAAACAAAACATAGCAAAGTCGTAATCAACTAAATTTCTGGAGAAAATACAAATTATTAGTTCATCTTATTGCTATGTCACATTTTCAATCATTTGTATTCCATACTCCATAGATCTCCAAAATTTTGAATATTTCTATCGCTTTCAAAGTCAGAATATGTAAGGCGAAAGGTCATTAAAAGTGGTGCCTTAAATTCTTCTACCATGACAGAGTCTAGAGATGATGAAGATCATTTATCTTTAACAGTTCACGAATAATTTAATGTTTCAACCTTCTAAAATTATTAGTGTGCTTCCCAAACACATCAGCAGAAAAAAAAGAGAGTCAAATACCTTCTACAATTGCAGGAAGATAAAAGGAAAGTTGATAAATATAAAACATAACAGGCATTAGATAACACTTATCTTATCTCTTTAGAGTTGTTTAGTTTGTTACAAAGCCTATCTTGTAAATATTTCAAATGATCCATGTTCATGTATAACACTATAAATACAATAGAAAGCAGCAGTAAGAAGTACGCTTAGAAAGCATTTTTTCTGTTTAGCCTTTTTTATGGTATCAGAGCTTTCGACCAACGTCACAATGACTACTTCCTCATCCCTTTCAACCCCTTCCTCACTCCCTTTTTCTGTCAACCTCAACAAACCACCGTCTCTTTTCACCAATTCAGTTCCTATAAAATTGGAACGTGGAAATTACTTACTATGGCGATCCCAACTTCTTCCATTGCTTCGTGGTTATGATCTTGAAGAATTCATCACCGGAAAATCCACTTGCCCTCCCGAGTGGATTCCAAAGACTCCTCCAACCACCGAAAGCAAACTACGGATCCAAACTCCTCAACTCCTACTACAGCAGAAACAATTTTAAACCCGAATTTTTTTCAATGGCGTAGACAAGATCAACTTCTTCTTAGTTGGATTTTATCCTCCTCAAATAATCTGCTCGTTAATGTCATTAATCGTACCACACCGCTCACGAAGCTCGGTCCACTCTTGAGCGCATGTATGCATCTCAATCTAGTGCAAGAATCATGCAATTCGCTTATCAACTACAAACACACAAAAAAAGGTTCACTCTCTATCACCGATTATTTTCGTAAAATAAAATCTATTGCAACATAATTTAGCCGCCGCAAATTCTATGGTGTCAATGATCAAGATCTTATTCTCTACATCCTTGCGGCCTTGGTAATCAATACGACTCATTTGTAGTCTCCGCCACTACACGCATGCATCCACTTGGCCTCGATGATTTGCATGGTTTTCTTCTTACTCATGAATCACGATTGAACAGATAAGTACCATGGATGTATCGTTACCTCAAGTTAATCTTACTTCTCAGAATCACCGAGGTTCCTTCTCCAGGTCGAATACTCAACAGCCCATAGGATATGATAACAATACTCGTTCATACTCCTCATCAACCACTATAGGAGGATACACTTCACGTAATAAAGGCAGAGGACGCAACTCTCAGGTTTTTCGCAATCCCAACATAAGTCCTCGTTTTGGTTCAAATTTCGGATTCAATGTCGATTTGTGGAAAAATGGTCACAAAGTGTCTTTAAATGTTATTCACGTTTTGACCATAACTACACAAGATGATGCATCCCACCTTTGACCGTTATCAAATTCATCATCTACTCACGACCCAAAGATGGTACCCTCGATCAAGCGCAACCACTCATGTTACCAATGATTTGGAAAATCATAATTCACTCGCACTATTCTGGCAATGATCAAGTTCGCATGGGTAATGGTCAAGGTTTGAACATCTTGCATATTGGTTCCTCTCATCTTAAAACTAATACGCATCCATTATTTCTGCAAAATATTCTCCATGTTCCTTCTATCTCAAAAAATTTAATTAGTGTATCTCAATTATGTTCTGATAATAATGTCTCCGTTGAATTTCACCCTCTTGTTTGTCTTGTTAAGGATCGCTGCTCGGGAAAGGTCCTACTCCGAACGTGCTCTACGCTTTCCCTCATAATACAGTTCTTCCCAATTCTTCTGCAAATAAAACCAACCAAGTATTCCTTGGCGAACGAGTCTCTCTTGACATTTGGCATGCACGACTTGGACACCCCTCTTCAAAGGTTCTAAATAAGGTGGTCTCCTCCCATTCACTCCCCACATGTGGCTCAAAGTCTTCATTCCTGTGCTCTCCTTGTCAGCTTGGCAAAAGTCATCGGCTCCACCTTCCATCTACTCATTCTAGGACTAGATTTCCTCTGGAATTAATTCATTCCGATGTATGGGGTTGTTCCCCAATTTTATCAAATAATGGTTATAAATATTATGTCTCATTTGTTGATGACTATTCAAAGTACACATGGATTTTTCTGTTTAGTTCTAAATCGGATGTACTACAAATCTTTCAAAATTTTCAAGCTCGTGTTGAACGCCTTTTTAATACAAAAATAAAAATCTCCAAACCGACCGGGAGGTGAATATCGTTCATTCCTTCACCGCTTTCAAAAACAAGGAATTTATCATCGCCTTTCTTGTCCACATACACGGAACAAAATGGTTCTATTTTTAACGCAAACACACGGTCACATAATTGAGACCGGTCTCACACTTTTAGCCATGCTTCAATGCCTCAAAAGTTTTGGGATGAGGCATTCACCACTGCAGTCTTTCTAATCAACCAGTTGCCCACTCCTATTTTACAAAATAAGTCTCTGTGGGAAATGCTTTTTCACACACAACCAAATTACTAAACTTCTAAAAGTTTTTGTCAGTGCTTGTTATCCGTATTTATGACCTTAGAACTCTCACAAACTTATGTTCCGTTCATCTCAATGTGTTTTTCTCGGCATCAAGAAAATCAAAAAGGTTACAAGTGTTTTAATCCTCCAATGGAAAAATTATTGTTGCTCGTCGTATTCAATTTGATGAGTTATCGCTTTCCTTTTGTCACCTTACAATCATCGGTTGTGTCTCCTTTATCAAATGTGTCCGTGCCGTGCATCCCTCCTCCACCATCTATATTTCCATCTATCCATTCCATGCCCATAACTCCCGAGCGCCCCCCCGACCACTCCTTCTAAGTCCTTACTCATTCCATCAAATAATTACGCTTTCAACCTTCTTCATCACCCTCGCATACTAATTCGCTTCTCCACAAAGCACCAATCACCATTCCCCATTACACCAAGGCGGCAAAGCACCAAACTCTTCTTCTCCATCTTCTAGCGGCCTCACATCAAATTTCACCTTATCTCACTCCCTTAATGTCCATCCTATGCAAACTCGTTTCTAAAACAAAACATAACACCATTCTACAAATGTAATTGTCCTCACGCCCATCGAACCTACTTGTTATTCTCAAGCCAAAATGTCTTCAAATCATGAAATGCTATGACCGATGAGTACAATGCTCTCCTCCATGAATGGAACTTGGTCCCTAGTCCCACCTTCCCAACATCAAAATGTTGTCGGTTGCAAATGGGTATACCGAGTGAAACAAAACGCAGATGGTTCCTTAGCTAGGTTTAAAGCACGTTTGGTTGCGAAGGGGTATCATCAACAACCGGGTATTGACTATGGAGAAACTTTCAGTCTCGTCGTCAAAGCCACCACAATTCGCACTGTCTTGGCTCTTGTTGTTTCTTATTCTTGGTCACTTCGCCAACTAGATGTCAATAATGCCTTCTTAAATGGGACATTGCATGAGGATGTTTACATGGTTCAACCACAAGGCTTTATTGATCCCGAACGACCACAATATGTGTGCAAGCTACACAAGGCACTCTACTGGCCTTAAGTAATCACCTCGAGCATGGTTCTACGAAAGTTACACTCGGCACTAATAGCCATGGATTTTGTCCCTTCTACGCGCAGACCCATCACTATTTATTCGAAGTTCGTCAATTCAATCATCATATTATTGGGTCTACGTTGATGATATCATAATTATCGGAAATTCTGCAGCTTGCATTAATACCATTATTCATGGCTTAAGTTCGAGGTTTAGTCTCAAAGATCTTGGTCCATTACATTATTTTCTTGGTGTTGAAGTTACGCATGTATGTAATGGTTTGTTACTTACCCGCACTAAGTATATCCGGGATCTTCTTTCTCGCACCACTACGGTCAAAAGCAATCCGTAGGATCTCCAATGGCTACCACTCCTCCTTTATCTCGCAAAGATGGGGATCCTTTCCTGGATACAACACTTTATCGTAGCATTGTTGGGGCGTTATAATATCTCGCAATTCACAAGACCCGACATCGCATGCTCTTGTTAACAAAGTAGCTCAATTCATGCACACTCCAACTTCTTTACATTGGAAAGTCGTGAAACGAATACTACGGTATTTTTTTGTGGCACTTCACCTACGGCCTTCTTATTCAACCCTCCAAGTCATTCCAGTTAACTGCCTTCTCCGATGCGGATTGGGCTGGATGCCCTGATGATCGACGATCTACTAGTGGTTTTTGTATATTTTTGGGACCAAACTTACTTTCTTGGCAATCCAAAAAACATGTGGTTGCACGTAGTAGCATCAAGCGAATTACGTAGCCTAGCCCCATGCAAATTACTGAACTAACATGGCTCCAACGGCTACTTCGACAACTTAATGTTCCATCTCTTCGACCACCAACTCTTTGGTGCGATAATTTAAGTACAACATATCTTACCATTAATCCGGTTTTTCATGCACGCACCAAGCATATTGAAATTGATTTCCATTACATCCGGAAAAAGTATGTCAAGGAGCATTACATGTTCGTCTATATTTATACAAAGGGATCAACTTGCAGATGTTCTCACAAAAGCTTTAGGAATTGGTCGTTTTCGGTTGTTACGTGACAAACTCATGGTGGTTCCTTCCCCCCTTCGTTTGCGGGGGCATGATAAATATAAAACATAACAGGCATTAGATAACACTTATCTTATCTCTTTAGAGTTGTTTAGTTTGTTACAAAGCCTATCTTGTAAATATTTCAAATGATCCATGTTCATGTATAACACTATAAATACAATAGAAAGCAGCAGTAAGAAGTACGCTTAGAAAGCATCTTTTCTGTTTAGCCTTTTTAAAAGTAATAAATGATCTTAAAAGTTATGGAGAAGATTTATATTTTTTTACTTCTTGTCTTGGTATAAAGGAAAAGGTCTATTTTCATAAATTCTTAGATGGGAAACTATTACACAACTAAATGGTGATCACTTTTATAAGTTCCTCTATCATTTCTAAAGTATTTATTGGTCATGATGGTAAGTGGTAACCTTTACACAGGGAAAACTATTTACAATGTCCGAATAATTACCCTTGACTCAATTAGCTCATCCTAAATTACAAGCCCACTTGAAATTAATCAATTATATAATCATGAAAATCCAGTGAAATAATTACAGAAAACTCTTCAGTGTATACCTTCAGAAACTAAACCCTAAATCTAACAGTAGTAACCTTCATCAAATTTAAGCAAATAAGAACCAGGTATCTATACAATCAAACACGCACGGGTATATATACACACACATATATGGAGAGAGAGAGAGAGAGAGTAACCTTGAGAACAGATGAAAAGCTCTCAGCTTGTTCAATTTCAGAGAAGTGGCGGGTCCAACGATTCCAATCCCAGTCTGAAGAAGAATAAGAGGAGTAGGAAGAGGTGTAGTTATTTGATGAGGTAGAAACGTTGGTGTTATTGTTATTGGCGCCGCAACGGCAAAACAGCTGCTTAGAAATGTTGGTGCCATTTTTGAAAGTTGGGTATTTGGGTACAGTGGAATTCCAATCGAAGATGAATTTCAACCTGAAATTGAGAAATTTATTGGGAACAGAGGAATCGTGGGAGGAGGGTCTGATGTGTGGCATTGGGACTGAGTGTCCCGTGGCCCAACAGTTGGCCACTGCCATTTTTTCTCTCCTCTTATTCCTCTCTGATTGGTATGAATTATTTTCCAATCTGCTGCAACAAGAGTGGGAGGAGTACCGAGCAGAAGAGAAATACTATTTTGTATGCGGTGGTGGGTGTTTGGTTTTATGGATAGAATCGCCGGAGCGGATAACATATAAAGACCCGTTTAGTACATTCCATGATCCATCCATGGATAATGGATCCTTCAACTCTTGTTTATATTGTCCGCTTCAACTCACAAACGACATAGTTTGACTGAAATATTAGAAATTTTGTTTATTTCTTCCAATTTCCATCAGTCTTAGTAGTTTGCAAACACAATGTTAAAAGTAATTTGGTTAATTCTGTTACTTTATGTATTAGAGTCATTTTACGGGTTAATGCATCGCAAATACCCAATATTACATGATACTCCCTTAAAGCTCAAACAAAGTACAGAGTTTTTTTTTTTAACAATCTCGATGCATTGACCAAAATTAATCAAATAGAAGTCCATGTATCCTTTTTGACCAATGCAACACTGGATTTGGAAATTACCACAACGCGCGAGTAATGAATATTGAATACCATCTGCAGACCAAAATTTTGCCATTACCAGTTTTTCTTTTGGGTCCATGAATACAACATTAGATTACTATGTGAAAGAAACCATACAAAAGCCTTGGGGAATGACCACAGATGGACACAAACGAATTTAGCTTCTTTAAGCCCATTTAGTTAGAATTTGACGTAAAATTGGTGCTGAGGAGGGGAAGACTGTCCCGTCCAGCCAGTAATTGTCAGGGCTCAGCACTTGTGTGATGCCGCACTGCCCCTTGGAAACCTCCATTTTCAGCAGTTTCTAAAGTGTTATCCAGATTGCTTCCGGGCCCTGCGTTTTCTGTACGAACCGGGCAAAGCAAACCCTGCAATCTCAACAGATAACTCTGGCTAGGAGGTAGGGTTCTAACATATTGGGCTGCCGTTACAACAGTGGAAGGTGACTGTTCAGTATCAGCACGGATATTGGATAGTGCACTAAGGTCAAGATTTGGAAAGACTGAACATCGACATCTAGGGCATTTCACATTCAACCGAAGCCATTCGTCAATGCATTCCACATGGAAATTGTGAGCACAAGGAAGGCCACGAACCTGCACCACGTGTAATTAGTAAGAAACCTATACAGAAAGGCGGGTTTGTTCTTATTATTGTTGGTATAACTTCTTCTTTTTTTATTACTTGGTGAACATAAACCTAGATAGATTATTACCTCATTTCCTACATGAAACTCTTCCAAACAGATTGGACACTCGCTGCAATCAGTTGGAACAGCCTTCAGCCTGAACTTTGGAAGTTCCTGGATGAGTGCCTCCACTGCTTCTCTCTACGTGCAAACATAGAGCCCCGCAAATTAATGTAACGATCATGAAATGGATACAAAAAGATAGGATGCATTATATTAGATTAAATGTTGTTTAATTGAGAGAATGGAAAGTATCTATAAACAGAAGAATATCAATTATATACATTTTTGAATGGTAGCAAAAAAAGAAAAAAATTGTGAATGATTTACATTCAAATACCAACAGTCTATCTTCATGTACAAAGCCCCAAGTTCAGAAATTAAAACCTTTGCAATCAGCATCTCATATCTAGCTTACCTGAGTTGGGGTCAAATAGAGTCCTGGATGGTATGCAGCAGTATCTTGGCCCATGCCTCTCAGCTCTTGGCCAGCTGCTTCAAAAGCCCAATCTGGTACTCTTATCATGTCAACCAACACCTAAAAAAGATGCAATGTTCAATATAGTCTAAGAGAACATAAGCCACTAACATGTACAAATTGCAATACTCGGAGAAAACGATGGCGCATAAGCTTGCCCATCAGATAAATAAAAAATGCTAGTCCAATTTCCTTTTCACAATGTTCATTACAAAGAATCCACCAACCATAAGAGTACTTCTATCAGTCTATGAACCACTAACCGGTTGGGGCCTACAAAGATACAAGTCAACCAATAAGGATTATCCCCCCAGCTATTAAATTCTGATTTAAACTCTACCAACAAATTTTATACCCAAATACCCCACCCACTCCAATGGCTGCCATGTCCATATGCCCCTAAAACTCAGTATTAGCTTCAATGTTCTAGGAACTAGTTTGTTGACTAGGAACTGATTTCTATAGAGCTTACCCCATATTCTGAAATAGGTATCCCCTGTTGAGCACGCAGTAAATGAGCTTGTCTTCTTGTTAGCCACTGCAAAGTAATTTCGAAGAACGGGCATATGTTGTGATTAGATATAGAATACTTTTACAGTAGGCATCTTGGCTGCCCAAAAAGGAAAAAAGAAGTGTATTCTTGACTACTGTAGAGCAGAGATATCAAACCTTCCCCATAGACATGCAAGCGATGCAAAGGAGCCCACAGTAGCTGAAAAGCAACCAAATAAGGAAACCCCATTTCTGACCTTCTTCAGGCAACTGCATGATTTTTAACTCATCATCTCCATTTTCACCTTCTTTGTATACTAAAAATGGAAGATAACGGGTGAGAAGCTTACACAGTCTCTTGCACTAGTGAACCATATAGTACCAATTATAGTCCAGGCACAGAGAAAGGGATAAAGTAGCAGGGATAGGATTGAAAGAACCACTACCCTTCCACAAAACCGAGCGTATCTCTGCTGCCAACCAAAATCCCTATATCAGACAAATGAAGTTATGAGAACTTATCATGTGTGCTGTTTGTGGACATCAAATGCTTTAACAGAAATGCCAAAATCAATTAGGTGTACTGATGAAAAAATGGCTAGGTCTTCAAAAGTTCATTGATGTGCAGTATTTGTGTTGCATTACATTAAAAAATAAAAAGGATTATGCAACTAGCTTTGTCCCTCATTCAAAATTCATACGAAGTGGGGCCTCACTATAGTAACTTTGCATGCGGAAATATGGCAAATAATAAAGATTTAATAAACTGGATAAGTGTGTCTATCAATGAAAAAAGCCTCAGCACACTAAGATTGGAAGCCTTACAATCCCATTCCGGAAGCAAGCCCATTATCCACGAACATCAGGAGCCGAAAAACAAACACTGTTGTGTAGTCCACCTAAAAAATACAGTTAAAAGTAGATAAGAAATTTACTAAGGATAGTACAAGAAGCTAGTACAAACAGATCCAATTTAATTCTGAAAAGAAAATTTTGATAATACTCACCACGATCCATATGTGCAATGGATATTGACAATAATGGTACCGCTTCCAATTGATCGCGACAATGATTCTATTAGTTAAATTGTTAAGAATCAACAGAAACCCTAACTACACACCACAAATTAAGTTTAAAAATATAATAATATCAATGTATCAAAAGCACTAAAAGAAAAAAAGAATAAACGTGAAGTGAACTGCCACAACATTTAAGCCAAATACTAAATAAAAGGATAATAAATTGCTCATCAAATTGAGAATCGCTAAAAAAAACAATCTGTAAAAAGAAGAAAAAAACAAAAAAAAATAATCGACCACGACTCTCAAAGGATACATACTCGTTGCAAGCATTGACAAGAAGAATCCATCGTACCTGCACGACCCGAAATTGTAATTCATACATATGAACGCAAATCGCAAAAGATTTATGCACATAATTTTGCCAACACGTAATACATAATTTGGGGGAAGGCCATTAACCTACCACTTAAAATCTACGCCTCTGATTGCCATTGAGAGCGAAATACAACGAAACCCTATATTGACTCCTGACGTAAAAGCTTGAAAATCTAAAGGCCCAATCAATCTTGGTCGAATCTATTATTAATAAACACCGATTTGGTTGGAACCAAGAAATGAAATGCAAAATATAACTAGAGAGAGATTAAGGGAGGGAAAATACAGCACTAATAAATTAGGGAGAGAGAGAGAGAGAGAGAGGATGGGGGTTGGGGGATTTCGTGTGACAGGAAAAAGTTTCGTTCTTTTATGTGCAGAGAGCAAACAGATGAACTGACGACGATGAAGGCTGAATGAAGCAGTAACAGTGAAATTAATACAGTAACGGAAACTTCACGGCTGTTTGCTGACGTTCAATAAACGCCGTTTAAGTAGCGTACTTATTGTGTGTCCAGTTGTACAATACAATTACAATGGATACCCCCAGACTCTACTCTACTCTACACTACAGTCTACACTGAAGTGGCTAATTAAAGTTATGCTTTTTACTTTTTTAGGTTTGCGGTACATCATAATTACTAGTAGCGCTAGGGATGTGTAGTGGGCCACGTAAAAATGAAAGGTATTTTACTAGTCGGAGAAAAGGAATATGCGATTTTGCAAAAAATAATTTATTTAGCAACAAAAAAAATAATATACGGCATACGCTATAGTCAAGTCACGATTTAATATTTGAACATAAACTAGTAAAATGTTTAAATTCCATCAATATAAACTAAATGGAATATTAAACTTTTTGACCCTTAATCTTTAGTATGTGAGTAATGTGACTATAATTTAAAATTTTCTAATTTTATTTTATTAACTACTACTAAAATATTTTTTAAACTTATAATTTAATTAGAACTAACATTTTATTTATGATCTTAAAAATTTTAGAATAACTTATTATTTTATAATAATTTTATTTTTAAACAAGTCTTTTATTAATATTTATTCTCATAAACCTAAATTAAAACTTCTACGGATCATTGTTAAAGATATAATTAGTAGCAATTATGTGACGCCCCCAAAATAGGTATACATCACCCATTCTGAGTTGTCAATATACTAGATATGAAATAACTACAACTTTATTATTACAACAAGAAAAGCTGTGAGTTTGAATACAAATATTATCTTCTGATAATATCTATATTTCAAATAAATCCTCATCACATTTATTGATACATTATTTTACAAAAATGGTGAGGACTACTAAACAACTCTTTCTATAACTTTCATTCAATACCCCATTGCAAATCTCGCTTATATTCTCGCCTCCCCGAGAATAAAATGGAACAAAATGAAAAGGGTGAGCTCAATCTAAATTCAAAGAAAAGAATATTATGACTAAGATAATATACAACAAATTATCGTTAGTCTTCAATGAGAAAAAATCTAATAGAATACAATAGACAAACAAATTTTAAATCAATATTCGCAATGGAAATAATAATTCATTAGAAGAGTTAAGTAGAGAATGCAAACTACTATCTTCTACATGTATGAATTTAAAAGTTCATCGCTCATCTTTTATCCTCAGAACATCAATCAATATATATCTCGAATCAAATATTCATCTTTTGCACTACAACAGCAAAGATATTCATCAGTTAATCATGTTCATCTAAACACTGCTCATCTTTGCACTCACGGCCAAAGATATTCTTCAAAATCATTCATCTTTGATTACGTGTGACGCCCCCAAAATAGGTATACACAACACCCATTCGAGAAATAGCCAAAATACATGGTACAAAAAGCAAACTACAACTTCAATAATACAAATATCGTGTGAAATACGACAATATATCTTGTGAGTTTAAATATAATATTGTCTTCAGACAATATCCACCGCAAATAAATCCCCATCATAATTATTGATTCATTATTTTACAAAAATGGTGAGGACTACTAAACAACTCTCTCTGAACCTTCATTCCATACCCCCCCACTAAGACTGCTACATTCTCGCCTCCCGAGAAGAAAATGGAACAACAAGGAAAAGGGTGAGCTCAACTAGCCCAAGAAAGAATATTATGACTAAGATAATATACAACAAATTATCGTTAGTCTTCAACAGGAAAAATCTGATAGAATACAATAGACAACAAGTTTCGGATCAATATTCGCGGTGAAATAATAATTCATAGAAGAGTTACGTAGAGAATGAAATCTACTATAATCTATGAATTTAACGATCCATCATCAATATTTTATCCTGTAACATCAATCAATATACATCTGGAATCAAATATTCATCTTTGCACTACTGAGGCCAAAGATATTCATCACTTAAGTCATGCTCATTTAAACACTGCTCATCTTTGCACTACGTGCCAAAGATATTAATCAATCGGTCATGTTCATCTCAACACTGCTCATCTTTGCACTCTCTGTGCCAAAGATATTCTTCGAAATCATTCATCTTTGCCTTTACAGTGCCAAAGATATTCAATAATATCATCATTTAAGACCGAGGATGATGAAAATATTTTTAAAGAAACGAATCCAGTTGAAACAAAATGACAAGGATTAAGGATTAAGGATTCAGTACTTGGTTTTATCCACATCCAAAATACCTCAAAAATAATCATAGTGGTGTAAAATTCAAGAATGATCAAAACATGGATCTGATCGAGTTAGTATCCGAATAGATATTTTGACAAAAAGAAGAAATTTTATTTTTCTATTAAATAGTCTGTGAGATATCGTGAATAGTGTCGTATCGTGAATAAGTAACTCAAACACCAAAAGATAGAAATTCCACAAAAACATCTTCACGCTTCATGAATAAGTACTTTGAATAAGAACTCGTGAATAAGAACTCATGAATAAGAACTCGTGAATAAGAACTCATGAATAAGAACTCATGAATAATAGTAACCCCACATGAAAAAGTTCCAAATTTGATAAAAACTTGGATCAACATTTCAAAGATAATGATATTGAAGAAATAATATCATTTGAGAAATAAAATAACATCCCTTACCTCGAAAGATCAAGATCTTACAAATTGAAACACCTGGATATAGGCTATGACTTGAACTTGCACCGTATAGCAATATTCAAAGTATACTCAAAATACTCACAAGAATACGCTCGATAATATAGAGAGAAAACTTCATTTACAGTGTGTTTTTCAATTCTAACCTAATCACCCTATTTATAGAAATTGCTTGAACACCAAAGCGAAAATTTAATATAATATTAATATTTATTTTCCAAAACCTCATACGCACACTTGCCAACTGAATTCAGCTTCTACACATGTTAAATGAGGCCACCTAACATTCCAAAAACGTTTTTCCTATTTTAAATATTTTAAACTTCCAAAATTAATTATTTTGAGACTTGAACTTCAATAATTCATAATAAATAGCCCTTTCATCAGAAAATTCGAATCTCGCGAGTTTTTATAGGAAATTCAATTCTCTACAACTTTGCAGAAGAAAGTTTTTCCAAATTCCAAATAGAAATTGACCGAAATCCACAAACGTGTGATTTTACAAGTTATAATCAAATTTCTATTAATAATTGTGTCCACCAACACACAAAACATGTGTTAAACATTTAATGCCACAAAATACTCTTCCCTCCTCATATACTCATATATCCCACATTCATTGTAAAAATATCACCGTTAATATATTATTAAAATAATATATTTAAATGAATTATTTTATCGTAAAAAGATAAAATATTAATTTTCAACAATTGTCACATTAAAATTTTCTCCATCTATATCCACATAAAATCAATATTTTCCTCATCATATAAATCAATAATTAATTATTCACAAATAATATTACGAGAATCACAATATCGACAACCGGCGCCTCCTCAGGAAGAGGGCTTTCCAATAAGAATTTCTTCTACTGCGCGCCGAATTAGGTGACCAAACCTCTCCTTGTATGTAACTTTCTAGACATTGCCAATAATGTTATCTAATAATATTATTCGGATAATATGAATTATTGCTTCGATAATGAAAGATCTTTGTGTAATGACAATTATCAAAACAACAATGAATATAAAATATCAACGCAATAGAATTATTTACTAACTCGATAAAATCTTTGAGCAATAATTATCAGTAACCATTATTGAGTAGTGCCTTTTTACGTAAGAATCAATAATTGGTGCAATACTGGTATCTTCTTGTTCAACAACGCCAGATTAGTGTGTTTTAACCAATTGGGTATTCCAACAAGATAATAACTTGAATAACAACTACTGCATATTATTTAAAACAACTTATATTTGTCGTTTTCTTCATCCAATCACTTTTCAGTTATGGGGCCACACACGGTCATTTACCGTCAGTCATCTAATATATTCTCGAAGCGATTTAATATTCCACGACCAAACGAATATTCCCCGACAATAATGAATATTTTATCACCACTGCTTATTTAAAATATTTAGCATTTTACCCCTAACTATCCACATTAATCAAATCAACCCTTACTATTTCAAAATAATAAATAAAGGAAATTCCTTTTATTTAAAAATTTGAGGTCTTACAACCTCCCTCCTTATGAAATTTCGTCCTCGAAATTGACGTACGTCGTACAGTGTTTTGAAAAGATGAGAATACCGCGCTTTCATTTCCGCTTTCAACTCCCGGTCATTTCCTCGATAAATGGTTTCTCCACAAAACTTTAACTTGTGGTATGACCTTCAGACGTAGGACATGCTCCTTCCTATCCAAAATCTTGACAGTACCTCTTCATACGTTAAGTCTTCTTTTATCTCGTCCCTGGTTCTAACTCTATAACGTGGTTCGGGTCTTTCACGTATTTACTGAAGTACGATATGTGAATCACATTATGAACACGAGACATACTTTCGAGGTAACGCAAGTCTATAGGCTACATTTCCTACTTCGGTCAAGAATTTGAAATGGACCGATAAATCGTGGATTGAGCTTTCCTCTTTCCCAAATCTTGTAACTCCCTTCCATGGAGCAACTCGCAACAATACATGATCCCCACATTAAATTCCACGTCCTTTCGATGAAGATCCGCATAACTCTTTTTGTCGATCTTGTGCGGTTCAGATATCGTTGTCGAATCATTTGGATCTTTTCGGTGAGTCATACGTATTTAACTCCTAGTCCCAACAATGTTGCTTCACCCACCTCATCCCAACATATTGAGAACGACATTTTCGTCCCATATAATGCTTCGAATGGAACCATGCCTATATTTATTTAATAACTATTGTTGTATGAGAATTCCACCAATGGCAAGTACTTATCCCAACTTCCTTTGAAATCTAGGACACGAGTTTTAATATATCTTCAAGAGTTTGAATAGTCCTTTCGATTGCCCATCCATTTGAGGATGGTATGCCAAACCAATCGTAAATTGCGTGCCCATAACTTTTTACAAACTAACCCAAAATCATGAAGTGAATCTTGGGTCACGATCTAAAACTATGGATATCTTGGCATGCCATGCAATCTCACAATCGCATTTACGTATATACGAGAAAGACGTTCAAGGAATAAGTCTCTCGTATCGGTGAAATGAAAGCGAGACTTGGTTAATCTATCAACAATAACCCAAATAGCATTGATGCCTTGAGAAACCGCAGGAAGACCCGTGAACGAAATCCATAGTAATGTGTTCCCCACTTCCATTCCGGAATCTCAAGTGGTTGCAACGGACCCTTAGGTACAAGATGCTCCGCTTTACACGTTGACAAGTTAAACATCTCGAGATAAACTACGCGATCTCTCTCCTCATATTGCTCCACCAAAATGTATGTTGAAGATCATAATACATTTTGGTACTCCCAGGATGGATTGCAAATGGCGTATTGTGTGCCTCCATCATAATCTTGTACTTCAAATCGAGTCGTTAGGAACACAAAGTCTAGAGTGGACTCAAGTATTCCTTCTTCATCAATTCTCGCTTAGGAATAGCTCCTTCAGTACTTTCTTCTTCATACGCATCACTTCCGGATTGCGGGTGGCTTGAGCAACCTTAACTTTTTCTATTAAAGTTGGCTCTATGGGTATACTTGACATCATCGCACTCGCTCCCGATATAATCTTCTACTCATCGCGTCGGCTACCACGTTCGCTTTTCGGGATGGCATGATCGTAACATGTCTTTGAAATGAGTCTCCTCTTGAGTTCTTGAAGCTCTTCCCACATTCCTTGCTCCATTCGAATTTTGTATCTCTACGAGTCGATTGCGTTAATGGAATAGCGATTCGAGAATATCCTTCAACGAATCTCCGATAATAACCAACTAAGCTTGTGAAAGCTTACGCCTTTCGATAATCGACTTAAGGTTGCTTCTCAACCGCGACTCATATCCCAATCTTGGATAAAGACGTCACAATGACACCTATCGCTTTACTATCGCATCGAATATGACGTCCCTACAGAGAGTTCGGCTTAGGTGAATTCCACAAAGGAAGTCACAAGATAAAGGCTCGGTACCAAATTCTATAGTTGAATTTTTAACTCCACGAAGTTCAATAGAGCCATTCGATATGAGATTTTAGAAATGAGTTTTGTCACCGGTTCAAAGTCGATACAAAATTTAATATCGAAGCTTTGGGAGTAAGCCAAGAAATTCTTCGTAAAAATACGTCGGGAAAAATCAATAACAACAAGAATATTATTCAAATCGACGTGTCTTTATTCAAATCCATAACACGGACTAAGAAAACTTGACATCCGTAATAAACGAATGACTTCATGGCTTGATATGAAAATGTTTGACTACAATGGTTTGATTGCTTGAATTGAATAACAAAGTTGCTTAGGAATATGAAAACTAACAACCTTACAAAAGCAATCAATTTGGCATGATGAGTAGTTAACCTTAAAATCACATCAAAAGCAAATATCTCTATAGAAATAAGGTTAACAGTAATGTGATAGTGCCAACTTGAATCAAGCAAGATTTTTAAACAACGGATGTAATGAAAGTTTCTCTAATGGAGTCTCCACAGATAGGTCAAAGTTTAATTTCTCCGTAGTCAAGTTCAAACGTTGAGCGCAAGTAAGAGAGATAAAAAGAATGGGTAGAACCAATATCTAGTAAGGTATATACTTGTGAATTTATAATTAACTAACCTGTCTTAACTTCGTCGTTCCTCACATTTTGACCAAATACAACAAAAAGCTTCTTCCCTAATCTTTGACTTTGACTTTTACGGACGATGCTTTTGAGTCACCATCCCCATTGAACTAGGTTTCGCCTTCATCACAATCTCGGCGATATGTCCTTCCTTTCCACAATTATAGCATACCTTGAATCTGTTGTGGGCGCTTTGATCGATATGTCCCTCTTTTCGCATTTGTAGCATATGACCGGGTGGTCGTTCTCCTCCTTAAAACTAGTTCTCACGGCACCGACGTCTTCACATGGTCGTTGTTGAATCTCCTCTTTTTAAAATCTCCTCCCAGACTCGCTTCTTCTATTTTCATGGCCACGATTACCACCGTAGTGGTTACCGCTTTGTCCGTATTCTTCTTTCTCCGTTGGTTATCGTTATTCGATGGCGCTATCTTCTGTATGATCCTGGTTATGGTCCCTCGGTTGAACGTACTCTCGTTATCTCGCTTCTAACAACCGAGCCTGTTGCTGACAACATCTCGAATAGAGAGAAAATTTATGAGAAATGAGATATCGACGTATGTCGGGTTTCAAACCTCTCGTAAACATCCGCGTCATACGCTCCTCATTCTCCACCAAATGAGGTGCAAACTCGGATAACTCCGCGAACTTCGCCTCGTCTTTGACACACGTCATGTTATTCTGCTTTCTAGTCTAATAAACTCCACTTCCTTCATATGACGAATACTTTCGTGGAAGTACTTGTCATTGAACTGCTTTCAAACGCCTCCATGACATGCTGAAAGGCACATTTGATGGGTACGCTTCACGATTCCCACCATGAATTTGCCTCGCCACGGAACATAAAGGTGGCGAATGGAACTTTCGTTCCTCCGTGCATCCCAAGACATCGAATATCTTGGTAATTTGTTTGACCCACGCCTCCGCTTTAATCGGATCCGGCTTTCCCAGAATTCAGTGGTCCCAACTCTTTGAACTGCTTGGTTGTGACCACCCGTGAATTGCTATCATTTCCTCCTCAGATTTTTGAACACGAGTCTCCTCGTGCGATTTTGCATGAATCGCAAAAAGTTTCTAAACATCCCTCGCTTATCATCTCGCTTTCGGTGGTGTTGTTCACGGGAGGAACATTGCCACCACTGTTACAGCGTTCTCCTCGTTGGTAAAGTACAGGCATCTCCACGGTCTCATTTACTCCACTTTTAATATTCTCACGACATTCTCAAATATCGCCATAAAATAAGGGTTAATTAAGGAAATCAATATATCACATAATATCCTATATCTTGACCAACTAACAAATAAGCTTAGTAGGACACACTAGCGAAGGATTTACTCGCTCTCCCTCCTAGTTCTATTCCCCGATCTCATGCCAGAGATCATATCCTAAGCTCGATATTAACCGTGACGCCCCAAAATAGGTATACACAACACCCATTCGAAATCGCCAAATACATGGTACAAAAAAGCAAACTACAACTTCAATAATACAAATGTCGTGTGAAATCGACGATATATATAAATGAGTTTAAATATAATATTGTCTTACAGACAATATCCACCGCAAATAAATCCCCATCATAATTATTGATTCATTATTTTACAAAAATGGTGAAGACTACTAAACAACTCTCTAGAACCTTCATTCCATACCCTCACTAAGACTTTCGCTACATTCTCGCCTCCCGAGAAGAAAAAAATGGAACAACAAGGAAAAGGGTGAGCTCAACTAGCCCAAGAAAGAATATTATGACTAAGATAATATACAACAAATTATCGTTAGTCTTCAACAGGAAAAATCGATAGAATACAATAGATAACAAGTTTCGGATCAATATTCGCAATGAAATAATAATTCATAGAAGAGTTACGTAGAGAATGAAATCTACTATAATCTATGAATTTAACGATCCATCATCAATATTTTATCCTCAGTAACATCAATCAATATACATCTCGAATCAAATATTCATCTTTGCACTACTACAAGCCAAAGATATTCATCATTAATCATGTTCATTTAAACACTGCTCATCTTTTTTTTACTACAAAGCCAAAGATATTAATCAATCTACATGTTCATCTCAACACTGCTCATCTTTGCACTACAGCCAAAGATATTCTTCAAAATCATTCATCTTTGCACTACGGGCCAAAGATATTCAATAATATCATCATTTAAGACCGAGGATGATGAAAATATTTTAAAGAAACGAATCCAAAGGAAACAAAATGACAAGGATTAAGGATTAAGGATTCGTACTTGGTTTTATCCACATCCAAAATACCTCAAAAATAATCATAGTGGTGTAAAATTCAAGAATGATCAAAACATGGATACAATCGAGTTAGTATCCGAATAGATATTTTGAGACAAAAGAAGAAATTTTATTTTTTCTATGAATAGTCTGCTCAGATATCGTGAATAGTCTTGAGTATCGTGAATAAGAACTCCACACCAAAAGATAGAAATTCCACAAAAAACATCTTCACGCTTACACGTGAATAGTACTCATGAATAAGAACTCGTGAATAAGAACTCATGAATAGTAACTCGTGAATAAGAACTCATGAATAAGAACTCGCTGAATAGTAACCCGACATGAAAAAGTTCCAAATTTGATAAAAACTTCAGATCAACATTTCAAAGATAATGATATTGAAGAAATAATATCATTTGAGAAGAAAATAACATCCCTTACCTCGAAAGATCAAGATCTTACAGTTGAAACACCGGATATAGGCTATGACTTGAACTTGCATCGTATATAGCAATATTCAAAGTATACTCAAAATACTCACAAGAATCACTTCGATAATATAGAGAGAAAACTTGAGCCGGTGTGTTTTTCAATTCTAACCCAAGCACCCTATTTATAGAAATTGCTTAACACCAAAGCGAGAAAATTTAATATAATATTAATATTTATTTTCCAAAACCTCATACGCATACTTTTGCCAACTAAATTCAGCTCCTACACATGTTAAATGAGGCCACCTAACATTCCAAAAACATTTTTCCTATTTTAAATATTTTAAACTTCCAAAATTAATTATTTGAGCTTCTAACTTCAATAATTCATAATAAATAGCCCTTTCATCAGAAAATTCGAATCTCATGAGTTTTTATAGGAAATTCAATTCTCTACAACTTTGCAGAAGAAAGTTTTCCAAATTCCAAATAGAAATTGACCGAAAATCCACAAATGTGATTTTACAAGCTTATAATCAAATTTCTATTAATAATTGTGTCCACCAACACAAAAACACGTGTTAAACATTTAATGCCACAAAAATACTCTTCCTCCTCATATACTCATATATCCCACATTCATTGTAAAAATATCACCGTTAATATATTATTAAAATAATATATTTAAATGAATTATTTTATCGTAAAAAGATAAAATATTAATTTTCAACAATTGTCACATTAAAAATTTTCTCCATCTATATCCACATAAAATCAATATTTTCCTCATCATATAAATCAATAATTAATTATTCACAAATAATATTACGAGAATCACAATATTGACAACCAGGCGCTCACAGGAAAGAGGGGCTTTCCAATAAGAATTTCTTCTTCTTGGCCTTGCGATTAGGTGACCAAACCTCTCCTTAGATGTAACTTTCTAGACATTGCCAATAATGTTATCTAATAATATTATTCGGATAATATGAATTATTGCTTCGATAATGAAAGATACTTTGTGTAATGACAATTATTGAAACAACAAAGAATATAAAATATCAACGCAAAGAATTATTAACTCAATAAAATCTTCGAATAATAATTATCGTAACCATTATTGAGTAAAGTGCCTTCTTCTACGTAAGAATCAATAATTGGTGCAATACTGCAATCTTCTTGTTCAACAACGCGTATTAGTGTGTTTTAACCACCGGGTATTCCAACAAGATAATTGTGGAATAACTACGCTGTTATTTAAAAACAACTTATATTTGTCGTTTTCTTCCATCCAATCACTTTCCGTTATGGGGCCCACGATTATGCTACAAGTCGTATAAATATTCTCACAAACGATTTAATATTCCACGACCAAACGAATATTCCCGACAATAATGAATATTTTATCACCACTTGCTTATTTAAAATATTTGCATGATTTTACCCTAACTATCCACATTAATCAAATCAACCCTTACTATTTCAAAATAATAAATAAAGGAAATTCCTTTTTATTTAAAATTTTGGTCTTACACTACTGTGCCAAAGATATTCCATAATATCATCATTTAAGATCAAGATGATGAAAAATATTTTAAAGAAACGAATCCAAAAAACAAAATGACAAGGATTAAGAATTAAGGATTCGTACTTTGTTTTATCCACGTCCAAAAATACCTCAAAAATAATCACAAAGGTGTAAAATTCAAGAATGATCAAAACATGGATACAATCAAAGTTAGTATCCGCATAGATATTTTGGACGAAAAGAATTTTTTCATTTTTGATGAATAAGGTCGTATTCGTGAATAATAGTCGATATACGTGAATAGGCTGATATACGTGAATAAGAACTCCAGACACCAAAAGTTTCAAATTTGATAAAAACTTCAGATCAATATTTTAACACAATGATATTGAAGAAATAATATCATTACGAAAAAATAATATCCCTTACCTCGAAAGACAAGACTTTAGTTGAAACACCTGATATAGGTTATGACTTGAACTTGCACCAGATAGCAATACTCAAAGTATACTCAAAATACTCACAAGAATACACTCGATAATATAGAGAGAAAACTTCAGTTTACGGTGTGATTTTCAATTCTAACCTAAGACCCTATTTATAGAAATTCTTAGAACACCAAAGCGAAAAATTTAATATAATAATATTATATATTACAAATTCTCTCGCATACTTAGCATCTGAAATCAGCAATCTTAACACATGTTAAATGAGTCCCAACAATGTAAAAAACGTTTTGTAATTAAAAATATTTTAAACTTCCAAAATTAATTATTTTAGCTTGAACTTCAATAATTCATAATAAATAGCCCTTTTATCAAAAAAATTCAAATCTCGCAATTTTTATAGGAAATTCAATTCTCTACAACTTTGCGTAAGAAAGTTTTTCCAAATTCCAAACATAAATTGACCAAAATCCACAAACGGACGATTTTACAAGTTTATAATCAAATTTCGGACAACAAATGGGTTCCAATCGACATGTTTAACATGTTTTAAACATTTATTGCAACAAAAATACTCTTCCTCCTCAGATACTCATATATCCCACATTCGTTATAAAAAATATCACCATTATTATATTATTAAAATATAATAATACATTTAAATGAATTATCTTATCGAAAAAAGATAAAATTTCAATTTTCAACAATTGTCACATTAAAATTTTTCTCCATCTATATCCACATAAAATCAATATTTTTCTCATCATATGAATCAATAATTAATTATTCACAAATAATATTAAAGAATCACAATATTGACAACCGTGCGCGCCTCTGAGGAAAGAGGGCTTTCCAATAAGAATTTCTCTCTTCTTGCCACAAGAATTAGATGACCAAACCTCTCCTTGATGTAACTTTCTAGACATTGCCAATAATGTTATCTAATAATATTATTCGGATAATATGAATTATTGCATCGATAATGAAAAATACTATGTAATGACAATTATTGAAACAACAAAGAATATAAAATATCAACGCAAAGAATTATTAAATCAATAAAATCACGAGCGATAATTATCAGAACCATTATTAAGTAGTGCCTTCACGTAAGAATCAATAATTGGTGCAATACCGTCTGGTGTCTTTCGTGTTTTTTAACCAATTTAGTATTTTAACAAGATAATCTTGATAACAACTACTGCCGTTATTTTTAAACCACTTATATTTGTCGCTTTTCTTCATCCAATCGCTTTCACATGGGGCCCACAAAATATCTTTACTTGCAGCGTCATATTTAATATTCCCCGACAAAGAAGAATATTCCACGACACCAAACGAATATTCCCGAAACAACAATGAATATTTTATAACCACTTTATTATTTTGAAATATTTGCGTATTTTACCCATAACTATTCACATTAATCAAATCAACCCTTACTATTTCAAAATAATAAATAGACAAAATTAAATTTCATTAATAATAAGTTGGGGTCTTACAACCTCCTCTCCTTATGAAATTTCGTCCTCGAAATTGACGTGACGTGCATTCGGTGTTTCAAAAGGTGAGGATACCTCGCTTTCATTTCCGCTTCCAATTCCTGTGTCATTTCCTCATAAAGCATGATTCCTCCACAAAACTTTAACTTGTGGTATGACCTTTCTTGGCGTGGGACATGCTCCTTCCTATCCAAGATCTTGACAGTCTTGCGACGCCCCAAAAATTAGGTATCGTCACCCATCTTGGGTCGCCACTTACATGGTACATAAATTCAAATACAACTTACTAACATAAGCGCTGTGGTACTTATACTGACATAAACCGTGAGTTTGAATACAAATATTGTCTACTAGATATTATACAAACTCAAAAGGAGTCCTCATTACAACTATTATCACACTATTTCACGGAATAGTGAGGACTACTAATCTTATCCTCTCGGACCATTACTCCGCTTCTCCGACTCGTCCCAAATATATTCTCATTTCCGTAAAAAAGAACTGAATATAGAAGTAGTGAAGTAGCGAGAATACTCTTCTTCTTTCTATAACTTTCTCTCTATAAACTTCTCTATATAATTTCTCTCTAGAGTTTCAATGAATTAAATCGAGAAAATAATGAAGGAATGAGCTTCTATTTATAGGAAAATGGAATGCATAAGTAATTAATCCATGAACGGTCGAGATTGATTTACTTTAATCGACGGTCCATATTTAAAGAAAATCTTTTTAAATAAAATATAATATATTCTATTTATATAAAAACATTTTACTATGCAAACACTATGCAATACTATGCAAAAAACACTATGCAACACTACGCATAATAAAATATAATATATTCTATTTATAGAATAACTTTAATAAAGTATTACATTTTATATAAAAGATGTTTACGCTTTTATTACGTTAATAATACTGAATAAAACAAAACGTCATTATCGCTATAATAATTCATATTATTAATCGAAATGATAATGGAATCAAACCGAGTGACTTCTCACATAAGCATCGATAATCAATACTGCAGTGTCTTCTTATGCAACCACACGTATTCATCGTACTTTTACTACCGAGTAGTTCAACAAGAACTACCAGAAAACTTCCGCCGTTATTTCAATAAAATATTTTTGTCGTTTTCTCGATCGACAATAATTACATTGTGGGTCCACTAATAGTGAAATTTGTTGTCATTTAATATTCCCTGCTAAACCAATATTCCCCGGACCAATCGAATATAATATAACCACTTGCATACTTTGCAAAATTTATAAATACTACCCACAACTATAATATTATCTTAAATTCACACCATAATATTAAAAAAATTATTTCAACAAAATTTAAATCTTTATTGATAAAATCTAGAGTCTCACAATCTCCCCTCCTATGGAATTTAAGCCCTCGAAATTAGGGTAATGATACGATATGATAAAGAGGTGAGGATACCTTGAATACCTTTATCGTTGAAAATATTAAGTTCATCTTTGCAATCCTACTAAAGATATCAATTCATCTTTACACTACAGTGCCAAAGATATTTATTAACAATTCATCTTTGCACTACAGGGCCAAAGATATATAAATTGTAAAACCAATAATACTAAAACTCACGACAATAGTATCACAACCATGAATTATCCACGCACCATCTGGCTAAGGATATTCGTGTTTTCAATTCTGATACGTGATTATTATACCGAATAATCCGTGGTCATAATCATACCAAGTCTATCAATGCACTCTTCGGACGAAGATGACTTTTACCACATCCATGAATTAATATTTCATTCTTTGAGACTCATTTCGATAATTAATCCATATCATCGAATCATCCTCGCACTACGTGCCAAGGATATTCATTAAGATCACGACCACGAATTATCCATGCACTACTACTTACGAAGATAATCGTGTATTCATTAAGATCACGCACCACAAATTATCCATGCACTACGACCAAAGATAATTGTGTATTCATTAAGATCACGACCACAAATTATCTATGCGCTACTACTAAAAGATAATTGTGTATTCATTAAGATCACGACCACAAATTATCCATGCACTACTACCAAAGATAATTGTGTATTCATTAAGATCACGACCACAAATTATCCATGCACTACTACCAAAGATAATTGTGTATTCATTAAGATCACGACCACAAATTATCCATGCACTACTACCAAAGATAATTGTGTATTCATTAAGATCCGACCACAAATTATCCATGCATTACTACCAAAAGATAATTGTGTATTCATTAAGATATCACGACCACAAATTATCCATGCACTACGGTTAAAGATAATTGTGTATTCATTAAGATCACGACCACAAATTATCCATGCCTTCTACCAAAGATAATTGTGTATTCATTAATATCACGACCACAAATTATCCATGCACTACTACTGAAGATAATTGTATTCATTAATGATCAAGACCACAAATTATCCATACACTACTACGGCAAAGATAATTGTGTATTCATTAAGATCACGACCACAAATTATCCATGCACTACTACGAAAGATAATTGTGTTTTCAATTACTGATTATGATTATACCCCGAACAATCCTCGGTCATAATCATACCAAGTCCATCTACTGCACTACTGTGCCACGCGATGACTTTCAACGTAATATAAGCATGAGGATAATGATATAAAGAATCAATCAAATGAGATAAAGGATAAATATTAAACATTTATAATATAATTTATCCAGGATTCAAGAATATCCCCATGTTATCAATCACTTAATAATCTCATAATCTAATAACATTAATATTATAATAATATTTTAATCACTTCTTAAATTTATAAACAATTTATCTCAATTGTTTACGCTTTTACCATATAATGCATTTAATCATTCAAAATGCCATACTCATAAAATATCATCACCAATTATCAAATCTCTCATCAAAAATATGCATATATTCTATATAGATTCTCTAGCCATAAAATCCTATTTTCAACTTTGTTACTTCACATAACATATTTAACTCATATGTTCGTAACTAAACTATTTTCATGAAAAATACCAAATTAGTCCCAAAAATATTTCTTTTCTGGGATTTAGCATAATATAGTCCCATAATGAAAATATATTTTTCTCGGAATTTTAAAATTCATTTACTATTTTTCAAAAATCAATTTCTAATTAATTCCTTAAGAAATTAGCTACCTCAAGTTTAACTCCAAAATTCCCAAATCTTGGCAGGATCTTACACATGTTAACGTGAGCTTCTAGTTTAAATTTCATGGTCACCTGAGTTATAGAACTCCGTTATAGCGTTTTAAATCGAGAAAACCTAAATATTGAAATAGTCATAACTTGCTCATTTTAAGTCGTAATGAGCTCATTTTTGGACAGGAGGTACTTTATACCGTATACTTTCATGTCCCAAAACCCAGAATTTTTCTCATAATTTAAGTGGCCGAAACAGTCCCTTAAAGTTTCGGGCAGATAGCATTTTCGAAATTTACAGCTTTGGCCTCCTTTGCTAAAATCAGTCCACACAAAATCCACAACACCTTTTCCAGTAATTCCACTTGGATTAGTTAGGTAACTCGTAGATCTAACTCTAGGACTTGACCACATTCAAAAATTCAAAATATAATAAGAGATATGGTCAATTGAATTTCATGTTACGTTTTTCACCAAAATCGATTTTCAACTCTTTGTGATTTCTAAGAAACTTTCATGTTTTTACATACTAAACCAACATAACTCATCATAAAACTTACTAATACCACGAATACCCATGATTTTCATTATTCCAATGCTTTTATTATGACTTTCATCATAAACCACGTAAATTGCTTCATTTTAGTTGAAGAAATATTTGAGGGTTTAAGAAATGGGTTTTGTCTTTGGGGTCAATACAAAATTCGATTTCACGCTTAAAAGTAGGCTAAGAAGTCTTCAAGAATCGCCAGAAATTTATTAATAATAGAAATATCATTCAATCACGTGACTCTTATCCAAGACTTGGATAAGACGTCACATTGATACCAACCGTGACTTCTATCCCTAACCTAGATAAGTACTCACAATGATACCTATAACCTTGCCATCTTCATTCACGATGTCGCCTACGTAAAGTCCTGCGGTGCATTCCACACAAGGAAGTCAACAATGAAAGGTTCGGGGCTCTTTACTTATGGCTTGATATAACAGTGATTAACTTTAGGGTTTGGTTACTTTGAATTCGTATAACACGTTGGTATAAATATAAAAGCTAACAACCTTACGAAAAGAATAATGAGTAGTTAATCAATCATTTTCGAAAATTACCTCAAATGCAAGTATTTTCAAAGAGATAATATCGACAGGTAACGTGAAAGTGTTTATTTGAAACAACAAGATTAATAAACAGTGGAGGTAACGAAGGTTCCTACTAACGAAGTTCAACCAATAAGTCAAAGTTTAACTTCTTCGGAATCAAATTTAAACGTTGAACACAACTAGGTTAAATAAAAGAGTGGGTAGAACTTGTATTGAATAAAGTATAGACTTCGCATTAATTTATAATTAACTTACCCGTAATAACTTCGTTCGGGTTTCTCGACAAACGCTCTCGCTTAAATTATCGAGTTTGACTTTACTATAGTGTACATTCCACCCTTAAGTGCTTCTTCACATTCCCGATCCATGATTTGAATCATTATTCTCGATCCATATCGAATTCGGGTTGGCCGACTCATTATGCATGTGGTAATTCAATTCGATGTTGGGTTCTCCCAATTCTTGTCCAAAAAGCAAAGTCCATTTCATCTATTTTGGCTTTATTGGATCTAGACGTCTTTTTCTACACTATCAACGCGTTGTGCGACTTTTACCCATGCATCGCTTATTCTCCTTCGTTCATTGTTTCTTCTTTCGGTGATCCTTGATTTTTAAATTCTCGATTCCAACTTTAATATCTTACACCTTCTGGCGTGATTTTGTTCGAGCATCACATATCGGGTAACCCAATTTTGAATTGTTGTATCCCTTTGTTCCACGACCGTTTGCTTAGTTCTTCAACCTCGTTCTTTCTAGCTCACTCACGAACACGATTTTGTAATTCTAAGTTTTGATCATAAATTTCTTCAACCAATTCTCCTCGGGTTCCTCTTCTTCCTTCTTCCTCTTCTTCCTCACTTTCACCGCTACCTCTCAACTAACTAGCTCGGGTGCGACAATTAGTTCTTCATTCACTACGTGGATATCTCTAATTTGTTCCTCGTCGACATTTGCATTAACTCGATTAGTGATTAAAGGTGTCACAACTGTCCACATTCACTCCATTGTGAATATTTTCACCGCCATTTCCAAACACCGCCACAACACAAGGGTTAATTAATATATCAAATATTATCCCTATACTACGACCGACCAATTAAATACCAAATAAACTTAGGTAGGTCATACTAATGAAGGAATTTCCGTTTCTCCCTCCTAGTTCTTATCTCACATCTTAGCCAGGGATCATATCCTAAGCTCGATACCAACCGTGACGCCCCCAAAATTAGGTATACGTCACCCATCTTGGGTCGCCACTTACATGGTACATAAATTCAAATACAACTTACTAACATAAGCGTGTCAGTACTATACGACATAAATCGCGAGTTTGAATACAAATATTGTCTACTAGATATTATACAAACTCAAAAGGAGTCCTCATTACAACTATTATCACACTATTTCACGTAATAGTGAGGACTACTAATCTTATCCTCTCCGGACCATTACTCGGATTCTCCCACTGCGTCCCGACTATATTCTCATTTCCGTAAAAGAACCCAATATAGAAGTAGTGAAGTAAGTAATACTCTTCTTCTTTCATAACTTTCTCTATACCTTCTCTCATAATTTCTCTCTGTAAGTTTCAATGAATTAAATCGAAAATAATGAAGGAATGAGCTTCTATTTATAGGAAAATGGAATGCATAAGAATTAATCCATGAACGGTCCAGATTGATTTACTTTAATCGACGGTCCATATTTAAAGAAAAATCTTTTAAATAAAATATAATATATTCTATTTATATAAAAACATTTTACTATGCAAACACTATGCAATACTACGCAAAACACTATGCAACACTATGCATAATAAAATATAATATATTTTATTTATGAATAACTTTAATAAAGTATTCTATTTTATATAAAGAGATGTTTCGCTTTTATTACGTTAATAATACTGAATAAAACAAAAACGTCATTATCGCTATAATAATTCATATTATTAATCGACAATAATGGAATCAAACCGGTGACTTCTCACATAAAGATCAATAATCAATACCGTAATCTTCTTACGCAACCACACGACATCGCATTTCTTTTCTACTACCGAGTAGTTCAACAAAGATCAATTCAGTAAAACTTCCGCCGTTATTTCAATAAAATATTTTGTCGCTTTCTCAATCCGAATGATAATTCATTTAATGGGGTCCACCAATGATTGAGTAGTTATACGAATATTCCCTCGCTAAACCGAATATTCCCGACCATCGAATATAATATAACCACTTGCATGAAAGTAGTATGCATCAGCTGAGCCAATCATGTTTGATGATAAAGCGTATACTTAGAATAATCTTATTCATTTATTAATAAAAAGTATTAATTTATTAAAGGCTTTTAATTATCTACATGATCTTTGTTTTATAATATGTGATAAACCCATAGTTTTAAGCAATACTTTTAGAATAATGATGATGATCATTCTAATGAGATCTAAATTCTTAAAAGCTTAAAACTAAAATAGTTCCCAATCATTGGATTACTAAAT